>OZ018382.1:54784281-55984281 GCA_963969555.1 Polydrusus pterygomalis
GATCCCCCTCCAAAAAGAGAAACTATCCCACCAGCCCTGATAACAAGGGATATGATAAGGATGCCCACAGGGAATGTCTTTTTCCACCATCAGCTAGAGTCAGAGTAGAAGAAATCCCACAGTTCCATACATACACGAGTTCGCAAAGAACACAGCATGAAGAGGAGGAGCTTAGATGGTCAGACGAAAGCATGGAAGTAAATATTAACAACACCCTTAGCGGAACAGATGACTTTCAAATCCCAGAGCACTCAAAACTTTATTCAGGGAAAAATAAAAACAAAAACGTAGCTAGTCAGAAAGTAGAAGAGAAGCGAAACGAAGAGAAAGAAGCTTCATCACAAAAGAATGGGCCTTTTCACTATTCTTAAATTTGATACATTTGGCATTTGAATTGTTTATTCGGTGCTATAATAAGTGTTTTTCATCAATAAAATTATTGCTAGGTCATAACATTAATTTATTTCAGCACAGTAAAAGCCGGGTAAAATTCAACCAATTTGAAAATCTCAAAACAGGCGCGACCCATGACGTAGATATTTTTAAAGCTTGCTAGAGCGCATGCGTTTAACCTCGCACACGCGTAAATGCTGATCTGTCGAGCTGTCATCGGCAAATTAAGCCGCTGTTGCCATATGTAGAAAGTTTTATAATCTTAATAATATACTTTCTTCTTAGAACTTTATTTGGATACTTTAAATAAATATAAACATAATACTGGTAAAATAATTTATTCCGCAGCTATTGAATGGAAAACTGGTATATTATAATTACTAATTGCTAGTCAATTACCATTACACTGGTACTATAATATATGATTTTTGAGAGTATCGGCAACACTGTCAAGCTGCTGATTTTGTAAATTCTTGATATTTTAAGCCAGCGACTCGGCTATTCCTATCATTCCTCTGTGCATCAATCTTCCGGCGCGATGACGTAGGTATGTTTAAGTCCGTGTTTTTATTCAAGGAGTTTTTTTATTTATTTATTTTCTCAGTTATGGCTTAAAAGTATAGAAAAGTAAAAACACAGAAAATTTTATTTTTTGTTCTTTTATACCCTACTACCAAAATCAAAATTTAGTGAAAAGGCCCATTATTAGATAAAAGCCTTTGTACATACAGTTAGAAGTAGTAGTAGTAGTAGAAGTAGAATTAATAGTAGGTTAATTTAGTTATAGTACACAAAGTTGAAAATTAGCAAAAAACAGCATGAAACTAAACTTATTACACTGGAATATTAGAAGCTATAATACCAACAAAGATAATTTGATTTCTCTTATAAGAAAGAATGAGTCGGACATAGTCTGTCTTAATGAAACCTGGTTAAAAACTAACAACACTAGCAATATATCAAGATTCCAAGTCGTCAGAAATGACAGAGATGACGGATACGGGGGTGTGGCCATATTTATTAGGAACCATATCGCTTTTAGAACAATAGACATGCAGACAATCAGAGTGGACGCAAGATGGCAAATAGTAGCAATTGAAACCGAACATATTTGCATAGTAAGCATGTACGTCCCACCAGACATTAGACTAAACCTTCCTGCCCTTCAATCAATCGTGGATAAAGTTCAGCAAGCACACAAACCAATCGTAATTTTAGGAGATCTAAATAGTCAACATACGGCTTGGGGCTCGGGCTTCAACAACAGAAACGGTGAGACACTTATGGACTTCCTAGACCACAGCGGCATGGTGTTCGTTAACAACGGAGCACCAACCAGACTTACACCCCCAGAAGGCAGGGCAAGTGCCCCTGATATCATACTATGCTCTCCAGAACTGGTCAATCACCTGGAATTTATGATCGATGATGACATAGGGTACAGTGATCACTTCCCAGTTTTAGTTGAATACGACAATCACATCAGGTCTACGGAAACAAAGGTTGACAATAGACTAATCAGGTACAATACTAAAAAAGCAGACTGGACAAGGTACAGACGGCAAATAGAGGAGAAAACACAAAGTATGGAAGGTGACAGCTATGAGGAAATAAAAAAGATAATTATAGCTGCAGCAGACGAAACCATCCCAAAAAAGAAATCCGGTTTCAGGAACTACAAAGCTCAACATCAGTGGTGGAATGAAGGTTGCTCCATGGCAATGAGGGAAAAAAAAGAGTCGCTGCAGACATACATGAGAGCCAAAACCACAGAGAACTTTATAAAATATAGAAGACAATAAGCCAAAACAAGAAGGATGCTTAGGGAAAGTAGAAGACAGGGATGGCAAGAATACTGCCAAAACATTTCTGTAGATACTCCGATCTCAGAAGTATGGAAAGCTGTTAAAAGGTTTGCTAAATCCAGACAACAGAAAGTGAACAAGAACGTACTTAATGCGAATATTGGCCAACGACTAATTGAGTCTCTAACACCTAACATAAGACCCGAAGAACCACAAAATGTAATTCTTCCAAATATGGTAGAGGAGCCTTTCGCCATGGAGGAACTAGTAACCAGCCTTCAGAATAAACGGAACTCATCACCTGGTCTGGACAAGATATCATACCCCATGCTTCAAAATCTTCCTGAAAACAATAGACAAAAGCTATTAACATGCTTCAATGAGCTACTAAGTAATGTCAACTCGGGCCTACCAGAAGATTGGAAAACACAAGTTGTTCACCCGATACCAAAACCAGGAAAAAATCATGCTGAAGTCTCAGGATGGAGACCCATAAGCCTAGGCTCATGTACAGGCAAGACACTAGAGAATATGATTAAAAACAGACTAGAATGGCAACTGGAAAATAGACAAATTCTCGATCCACTACAAATGGGCTTTAGAAAGGGAAAAGGAGTGATGGAAAACCTAGCCACAATTTATACTCAAATTGAGGGAAGCTTGTCGAGAAAAAGAAAATCAATACTGGTACTCCTCGATGTAACAGCAGCCTACGATAATGTAATAATACACAAGATGTATAACAAACTCCAAGAAATTGGGCTATCCACTCAGTTAACCAATTTAATAATGAAATTCCTTAAGAACAGGACAATCTATGTCAAGGACCCAGCGACCGGAACACTGGTTGGACCCCGGGAGACCTTTCGGGGACTTCCACAGGGGTTACCAATGTCGCCGGCACTATTTAATGTTTATACAGATTCATCCAAACGAGTTGTAGTCAGAAATGTCAAACTCATCAAATATGCTGATGACATAGCACTACTAATAACTGGAGAGAACACAGATGTCATGATAGATTCCCTAAATGCAACACTGGAAAACCTAAGAATCTGGATAGAAGAACACGGGCTTTCAGTCTCACCGATCAAGTCAACAGCAATTTTTTTCAATGCCAAAGGGCTAATTCCACAGAATAATTTAATTTTCAACAATCAACAAATCGAATGGAAAATATCAGCTAAATATTTAGGCATCTATCTCGACAATAAATTAAATTGGAGAAACCAGGTAGAACATATGTGTGTGAAAGCCCAAAAAGGAATTAATATAATGAGATGCCTTTGCAGGACCTGGTGGGGAGCGCATCCAAGCTCACTACTGATGATTTACAAGGCTATGGTAAGATCACACTTAGATTATGGAAGCATTTTTCTAGCTAGGTGTTCAAAGCAACTACTAATAAAACTGGATAGAGTCCAATTCCAAGCCATAAGGGTCGCACTAGGTCTCATGAGATCCACTCCTACCAACATTCTACTCAGCGAATCTGCAGAATTACCCCTACAACTTAGAAGACACTGGCTAGCAACCAAGTTTGTCGCAAAAAATATGGCCCACGAAAATCACCTTACAGGACAGATAATAAGATTTTATGCTGACTACAACAACAGGACCACTTTCTGGAGAAATAATCCACCTTTAGTAGAAGCCTTTGATATGGTGGCTACTCACCTACCCCATACAAGAACATTGCCTAACCTTCCGTGTTTCCTATTCCAAAAGAAGGAACAACTGGAACCCCATGAGTTTACAAAATTCGAACTCAACAAAGAAGTAGACAACAACAGGAAATTTCTCACCGAGGCCAGACAAAACTGGCCAGAAAACTATCATTTTGTATATACTGACGGATCCCTAGATCAGGAGGGCAGAGTTGGAATAGGAGTATTCTCTAGTGTCTTAAACATGAACATCGCCAAAAGACTACCAAGACTCCATACAATATGTTCAGCCGAAGTCTATGCAATATTTACCGCACTGACAGTTTTAGAGGAGAACGGAATAAGAAACGCAGTCATCTTCTCGGACTCTTTAAGTGCACTTCAAAAAATAAGTAGACAAGGTATACTAGCAAAAAGCGAAGAAATGGTACTACTAGTGAAGAAAAAACTAACAGAAAACCCACACATTGAGCTTGCATGGATTCCAAGTCACACTGGGATCTTTGGGAACGACAGGGCAGACAATCTAGCAAATGAGGGTAGAATGCATCAGGAACCGGATACCCCAAAACCGGAATTCAAAAATGTTCTTCCAGGAATATACAAGGAAATATGGAATCAATGGACAACTAAGTTTAAGGAAGTAGGTCGGCTTAAAGGGAAAGAATACAGTGCCGCCGTCGAGGAACCCTTAAAAGTACCATGGTTTAAGGGATACAAAAACTTAACCAGAGGGGAAATTACTACAGTAAACCGGTTAAGATCAGGTCACTGCCTCTCTCCAGTTCGCCTCAACAAAATCAATATCAGAGAAGACAATTTGTGCTCATGTGGAGAAGTTGGAAATCTACAGCATATCATCTTTGACTGCATGCTGAACGCACCGCATTTCTAAGAATTTTATGCTAAACTTATAATCGACATCAAACATCAACCTATCACCATGCATGATATCATTTTTCATTCCATTAATTTGACTGGGGTTAAATCGCTTTCCAAGTTCTTGCACGCTTGCCAAATTAAAATATAGGTCGTAGTTCTTCTCTAAATTACTCTTACCAACACAGAATTTGGTTTTTCTCATTACAGAAAAGAAAAGTTAACCCTGGGGGGCAGTTCCACGGCTTCCTAAGGGGACAGCAGCTGGCCGTATAGCCCTAGCAGCTCAGGCCACTCAGCACGTCAATCATCGACATTGACGAGCAACCGAATGAATGTTCATCATTTTTCTTGCTTTTGGGAGAAGGTTTTGGTAAATAAATTTAGAAAATAGGTTTTTCAAGAAGAAATATTACAGATGCTCGTGTATTATGGATCGTTTAAGTTTACTAGAAGCCGTAAAGTCGGAATTTGATTACTGTCTCCAGGACGTACCTGGTGTAATCAGTTTTGAGGATATCAAACAAGAAATTGTGAAAGACCATGTTTCCAGGGTTATAAGCGTCAAAGGAGAGAACTCTTCGACGTAAGTATAAACTATACGTAATGAAGGTACCTACCTAGTCACTCCATTAATACAACAAAAGACTTCAATTTTATTATCAGCTTCCTTACTGTAATTATAAAGGTTGGCATGCCATTTTTTTCTACTTTTAAAACTATTAACGTGGTTAAATAAATTTTAATAAAACAAATATTCTGGGATTTAGATGTCATATGGAGGGTTTGGTGATTGGAGATAATCTTGTGGAGAGTCGTAGTGAAACAAAGTTTCTGGGTTTGATTATAGATAGAGAACTTAGATTCGATTCTCACATTGCTGAACTTTCTAAAAGGATAGCTTTTGGCTGTTACGCAATTAGGGTAATTGTCAATGAGTTGGATACTGCAATGGGTAGGACAGTTTACTATTCCCTGGTTGAATCGCACTTGAGATATGGCATCTCGTTCTGGGGCCTATCATGTTGTTATCTGATTAACTCGCTGTTTATCTTGCAAAAGCGAGCTGTAAGATATTTGAGTCGAGCAAAACCTAGGGATTCATGCAGACCATTGTTCATAAAAGAAAAAATCTTGACAATTTATATCTATTTATCTTTGAGACTGTATGCCTTGTGTACAAAAACCGTGACAACTTCATTCCACATAATGCATATTACAATACCCGGCAAAATTCTGATTTGCCCTTGCCTATTCCAACCCTAACACTAACAAAGAAATCAATAATATATGAAAGCGTTAAGATTTATAATCATCTGCCAAATACCTTAAAACGATTACCCACACACAGAAAGTTGGTGCTCGGACAGTGAAATTGAGTTTCTCAATATTAATGGTTATAAAATAGCAGATTATCGAAACAGAACGATCAATAAACATGGTGGCGTGTTATTTTTAGTTAAAAACTCTCTAGTATTTAATAAAGTAGATGTTCACAATTTTTACATTGAAGTGGTTTTTGAGTGTGTTTGTATTAGTATATATGTGAACAAAATAGAGGTATGTATTTTATGCATGAAATTAAACAGCGGGAAATCATGAATGACATTATAAATCTAGCACAGGATGACTCTGAAAAGAATCTGAAGGTTCCAAATGTTCTACCTCGAAACACCTCGCCAAAAAAACACACGTTACAGAATGCACCAAGGAAAAGTAGCACCACACTAGGCTCTAATACCAACATATTAGGAATATCAGCAGTAGAGAGCCGTAGAAGTATTTTCATCTCGAGACTCAGTCCAAACACAACAGTTCCCCAATTAAAAAATCATTTGGAAGAAAACCAAATAAAACACACAATGCTGGAAAAACTAACAACAAAATCAACCGATATAGCCGCTTTTAAAGTTCAGGTGAGCTTCTCGGATATGAAGAAAATTTACAATCCAGAAATATGGCCAAAATATACCATCCTGAGACCATATCGAGCTCCAAAAGTAAATCCCGATAAGAATTTTCCCATCATCATCAGGACCCAGGACCATGGATTGGTAAAGGGAACAACGTCCAATTAAAGGTGTTTTATATTAATATAAGATCAATTAGGAATAAGTTGGGTGAATTGGAATCATTCTTACAAAGGTACCAAAACAGTTTTGATATAATTTGTCTTAGTGAACATTTCTTAACCAAAAATGAAATAGATTTTCTTAAGATTGACGACTACAATTTAGCCTCTTTTTTTTGTAGGGAAAATACTAGCCATGGTGGTACTATTATTCTTAATAAGCCTAGTTTAAACTGTAGAAATAGGGAAGATATTGCAAGCCTCTCTATTGAAAACCATTGTGAAATCTCGGCAATTCAAATTAAAACTTTAAATTTTATTATTATTACAATCTATAGGCCACCTAGTGGCAATTTTGATATATTTATGAATGCCATGGAGACTATTCTTTCAGATCTGGTAGATCTCGAAACACACATAATCATTAATGGTGACTTCAACATACACTTTAACTCCAACGATAGAAAAAATAATGAACTGCTAAATCTTATGCAATGCTTCGGGTTTGTTCAGCAAATCTTTAACAAAACCACACATTTAAATACTTTAGACAATATATTTATAAATTTTAATGACACTTTACATTTTAAAACAGAGACCATTGATCCTCATCTCTCTGATCATTACGCGACGAATATCTTTGTCAGTTTGGGCGGGGGTGACTCCGTGTCAGGGCCTATAACACAAAGACCGATCACCGACCGTGGTAAGTTCCTAATGCATAGTCTCTTGGAAGAACAAAATTGGAACTTTATTCAAAGCACAGATATATCCTTGGAGTGTAAATATGATATCTTTATGCAAGTGTTGCTGGATGCCATGAAAGTGGCTTTTCCAATAGTAAAAAAAGTCTACAATAACAAAAGTAATTCCATTCAGTGGTTCAATAAAGAAATTCGTCAAATGCGTGACACGCTCCAATTAATTAACGAATCATATGCCAATAGACCTTCACCGTCAATGCATGAATACAAAAACCAGTACAGACAGCACTATAGACAAACTATAAATAAAGCTAAACAAAATGCATGTTCAAATTTTATAGCAAAGTCCGATAATATTGCTAGGTCCTCCTGGCAGGCTATTAACTTCTACAGAGGCAGGACACCTGCAAAACACACAGACTGTGAATTAACTGCTGAAGACTTCAATAAATTTTTCTCAAACATTGCTGACCATATTATCTCTCAACTACCAAATCTTTCCTCAGGAAACAACTATAAAGACTACCTCTGTGATTTTCTACGAAATAAAAATACACAAGGTCATCTATCTTTTTCCTTTCAGGAAGTCAGCTATAGTCATGTTAGGGATGTCATAGATAACTTAAAAAACAAAAAAAGCAAAGATATATATGACATGAACATAGAACTAATCAAATACTTAAAAAATATTCTCATATATCCAATTACCAACCTGATAAACCTTAGTTTAAAAGAGGGTGTTTATCCCAAATGCTTTAAAATTACAAAAGTAATCCCCTTATTAAAAAAGGGCGATTTTAATGATTTAAATAACTATCGACCGATATCTCTCATGCCAATCATATCGAAAATTTTTGAGTCAATAATGAAAGAACAACTCTATCATTATTTTGAATCAAACAAATTGTTCTCTGATAGCCAGTTTGGATTCCGGACTAACCGATCAACTTCACTAGCTGTGCTGAAGGTGCTCGAGACGGCAGTGGAGGCCTTTGAAAATGGACACTTTATGGATGCCGTTTTCTGCGACCTTTCAAAGGCCTTTGACTGTGTGTCTCATAGCATACTATTAGAGAAAATGAGCCTTTATGGGATCAATGGAAGTAGCCTAGAACTACTAAAGAGTTATCTGAGTGACCGAACTCAAATGACATTCTTTACTGAACTATCCTCGAGTGCCTCCATTAAGCATGGAGTTCCCCAAGGCTCCTTAATATCCCCTCTACTCTTCTTAATTTACATAAATGATATCAGTAGCTCTGTTCCTGATGGGGACGTTTGCTTATTTGCCGATGACACTACATATTATCAACATGACGAAAGTTTCCAAAACCTTATTAAAAAAAGAATTGAATCCTTAATAAACCTGGAAAAATGGTTTAATTGCAACAAACTATGTTTAAATCAAGATAAAACCTCCAAGATTATATTCACTTTAAGGCATCTTCAAGAGGATACTTCAAATCCCCAAGAGGTAAAGTTTTTGGGTGTCTACTTGGACCCTTCACTTACCTTTGAAAACCATACAAAACACCTTGCAGACCGGCTTTGCAAGGGTGTTTTCTTATTAAAAAGTCTTAAAGGCATAGTACCAACATCAGTAATGCTTCAAGCATATCACGGACTTTTCCACAGCCTGATTAGTTATGCAATCCTGGTGTGGGGTCACTCCTGTCATGTTGGCAGAATTTTTGGGTTGCAGCGGAGGGCTCTGAGGGTCATGGCTGGTTTGGAATACCGAGCGGATGTTAGGCAGACTTTTGTTGATCTGAAGATTATGACTACTCCGTCTCAATACATATACCAATGTTTACTACACGCACACAAAAATATTAACGATCTTCAAAAAAATAATGACCTGCACTTGCACGATACGAGGCTTGCAAACGATCTTAGAATCCCCTACTCTAGGTTGAGTAAATCAAGAATCTCATCAAACTATTATTCTTTAAAATTTTTCAATAAGCTACCAATTAGTCTTCAACAAATGCCCTTCATAAAATTTAAAAATAGTATCAAAGAATTTCTATTAACTAAAGCATTCTATAATGTGGATGAATTTCTTGAGTTTAGGTTTTAAATATCATTAAGTAACTGATCTCAATTCCTACCCGAAATTTTTACTTTTTAAAGTTTTATCTTAAATTTAATTAATGTGTGTTATAACGTCCGAAATTTTAAATGTTAAATTTAAACTGTGCATAATGTGCTCTATAATATGTATTGTTTATTGTATAATGAATGTATTTAAATGTTTTTTACATGTTTTCTACATATCTTAAGTTTATTTTAATTATTAAGATTGACGTGTGTAAAAATTTTAATTTTGTGACACAAATACTTGAATAAATAAATAAATAAATAAATATGCATATATCGTTCACCATTAGCACCGGCTGATGATTTCCTTCGTCAGCTTGAGCAGTGTCTGTCGTATGTGTGTGGGACGCATCCTCTTTGCAGACTGATTGTGGTTGGTGATTTTAACATTAATCTCCTTCAAAATAATAATGACAAAAACGACCTTTTAGATATTCTCCATTCCTCTAATGTAACTCCCGTTTTTAACGAAGCAACTAGGACTACTACCACATCTCATACAGCCATAAACTATATTTGTACAAATTTTAATAATAGTCTCATTACCTCTACTGTAGCCGAAAACGGACTGTCTGACCATAAATTCCAAGAAATTGAATTTGAATCTGGTAACGATATTTCAGATGAAACTTACTTGGCAAGATCTTTTTCTATAAAAAATAAAGAAACCTTCCTCAACTTACTAAAGGCGGAAAATTGGTCTGAACTCTACAATGGAGGTAATGATATAAATAATGTTTTTTCTATCTTTATAGGGACTTTAAATTATTACTACAATAGAAGCTTTAAGTAAGTATATAAAAAAAAGAAAGTCAGATTTCAACTGTAAACAATGGTAAACATTAGGTTTAAGAACATCATCCAAAAACCTAAAAAAACTGCATGCAAAAGTAAAAAGAGGTCTAATCTCATTAGAGTTTTATAAGAAGTACAAAGTAATTTATAGGCGATTGTTAAGAGCGGCCAAAAGAACATTTTATGACAACAAAATTATTTATTCTAATAACAAAACAAAAACGGTCTGGAATTTGATAAATAACACAATAAAAAACAACCAAAAAAATAAAACTAAGTGCATTGTAAAGGACGGTATTAAATATACAAATTCAGAGCACATAGCTGAAGAATTCAATTCATATTTTGCCAACATTCCAAAAAAATTACGTGACAAACAACCAGCTCTTCACAATGTTATTGACCATGAAAGAAGATTAAGCTTTTCTAATGACAAATCAATTTACTTGTATAAGGTGACTAAAAGTGAGATGAATGAAGCAATACACGATTTGAAAAACACTAATTCATGTGGCCATGATGATTTTTCTTCCTCTATCATAAAGTTCTGTAGTAAACAGCTATGTAGTCCTCTAACACACTTGTTAAATTTATGTTTTCTTGGAGGAGTTTTTCCCGATCTTCTCAAAGTTTCGAAAATCATTTGCTTATATAAAAAAGGGGATTCCAGTAACATTGTAAATTATCGCCCGATTTCACTTTTGTCCATATTTTCAAAGATATTTGAGAAAATAATCTTAAAACGTATAGTTAACTTCCTGGAAACCTCTAACATATTATCACCTACGCAGCATGGTTTTCGCAACAAAAAGTCAACAACTACAGCATTATGCTCTATTCTAGATACCATATATAAAAGTCTAGATGCAAATGACAAGGTTATGGCGCTGTTTGTCGACTTAACCAAGGCATTTGATTGTGTAGATCAGGATCTCTTACTAAGAAAGGTATATCAATACGGCATTCGTGGAAACTGTCATGACCTGTTGACAGCATATCTAAAAAACCGCAAACAATTTGTTCTCTTTGAGAAGTCTAATTCTAAGCAGCTGGATGTCAGTTTTGGCGTTCCACAGGGCAGTGTTCTAGGCCCTTTATTGTTTTTGATGTATACAAATGATCTATCTGCGTATTTGACGGCATATCACTGTGAATTTGCGGATGACATAACAGTTCTGTCAACCGAGTCATGTGAAATGGAAATAAAAAATAACTTGCAAAACAATCTTAATCTACTATACCATTATTTCAATTTAAACAGACTTACATTAAATCAAGACAAAACATACACTTTGCAATTTCACCCAATTAATGCAAACTACAAAAAAAGTCACTTAATTCAACTAAATAATAAATCAATTGAACAAGTAACGTCTTTTAAACTGTTGGGTATTCACATTGATATGTCGCTAAATTGGAGAGAGCATGTTGACTATATATGTAAAAGATGCTCAAGCCAATGTTTTGGACTGGGTCGCCTGAAACAAGTTCTAACCAGGAAAGTCGTGAAAATGTTTTACTTTTCATGTTTTGAATCCATAATTAGATATGGCATCATTCTCTGGGGTGGCGCCTGAGCTACTATCAGAGTATTTCGAATGCAAAAACGAGCTGTTAGAGCCATGTTTGGCCTTGGGTATCGCCAATCATGTAAAGATACTTTTAAAAACGAATTAATATTGACTTTGCCCTCGTTATATATTTTTGAAATTCTCAAATTTGTAAAACAAAATATACCGATGTTTAGAACACAAAATTTCCACCATGAATATAATACAAGATTTGGCACTAATCTACAGCATGATCTTCATCGCCTAGAATTGTATAAATTAAACCCTTATTATATGGGTACCATTTTGTTTAATAAAATTCCAAATAACATGAGAGAGCTTAGCAACAACAAATTCTATACCACTTTAAAATGTACATTACTAAATAATGCTTTCTACAGTATTGATGAATTTCTGAACCACACTTTTTAGTCTTAGCAATATTGTTACAACAAATTTCTCTTAGTTTTTAGTAGTTTAGTTATTAGGACCTCTATGACCTGTCCTATATCCTTTATTGTGATCTTTGGATTAATAAATGCATTTCATTTAATTTCATTTCACTTAGAATTTTTAAAAGAAAGATCAGGGAGATATTGCTTGATAAGGCATACTACGATATACCTAACTGAATATTACAATGATACTCTGTAATTTATGTAATTTGTAATTTAATATTACTTGTTGCACAACTTAGTCTGCCCTAATCATTCTGTTTTGTTCTTTCCCTGTGTGAGCATTTAATTTAATTTAATTTATTTTAATTTAATTTGATTTATTTTATTTTATTTACTGTAACTTTCTTGTTAAGTACAAAATTTTCTTTTTTTACTTACTTTTATCATATTTTGTTTCTGTGATTTTAGCATTATGATGTAAGGACCCTATGTTAGTATAACAATGTAAACACACCTTGTGATTGACTTGTATTTCTTTACTTTCTCTCTCTCTTTTGGATATTTTATGTTCTGACGCTTCAGTTATTTATCTTAGTATTGTAACATCATCTTATGTTATGTTTATATTGAAACGGCTTTGTAAATGAGATCTTGTGTCTTTATACAATAAAGCATACTTTGACTTTGACTTTGACTAAATAAGAATTGGTAGGTATTACATGATCATCTACTAAGATGTTTATAATTGAAAAAAGACAAATCTGGCCATTTCAAAATGATGATTGGGAGACTGAGCAACATCTGAAGATCTTGTCAAACGAATATTACTTTTCAAAAAATGTTTTCATATGGTTGGAAATTTATCCTTAAATTGTTTAAATTTGGTAAATCTAAATGTTCCCTTACCTAAAACTACAAGTTCAAATTTTTTTGGAACTCTTATTAATAAGCACAATGATTTCAATGTATTGTCTTTGATTAACTATCAATATCCTTTGCCATGACCTGAGAATTATGTTTTTCTTGATGTACTTACTTACTTACATCACAGAAGGCCATGATTTGTTATAACTATTTTTAATTTACTCTTAAACGAGTTATTTTTAAAAACTATAGATTTGTCATTAGAGGATTCCTCGGAGGACCCATAATGGAATAACTTCTCACTTGGTTCACTAATCACCGGCACTATACAGTGTCACCAGTAAAGTCCGCATCATATGGAATTTTTTCTTATTAATAGCTTTATTCGAAATTTCACTTTGGCATCAAGTTCTGCTTCAATCAAGATGAAAATTAAGCAGAAAAATAGTAGTCACGTGATTCGCATTATCTGTCAAATTTAAATTTTTTCCAAAAAATAATTCAAAAGTGGGGGTATTCCTAAAAATATCAAAAAAAGTTATTGAAAAATTTTTTTTTCAATGCAGTGTCTAGCCCACATGCAAAATTTCAGCTGCATAAGATAATTTTGATTTTTTACCCATACTTTGTAAATTGCACCACTTTTGCAAAATAAGACTCAACGCAACCTACACAAAACTTCTTAGTTTTGACAATGCTTTATTTCAGATACATTTTCTTTAAAGCAGCGCCATATTAAATGTGTGTTTTTCTACAAAATCAAAATTGGGCTATTAAAATTTGGTCGCATGTGATGCAAAGTTTATTTGTTTTTGACCCTGTATAAGGTAACTTTATAAAATAAGTATTTTTAAACACGTAGTTTGTGTCTGAAAGTAAAAAAATAAAATAAAATAAAATAAAGGGGTTTTAAATTAAATCGTTGAAATTAAATAAACTTTACGTTAAGTTAAACCAAAATTTATTTTACACTTAATAAACACTTAACTGATGACACTGTGTGTTTTTTTTGTCTTAATATTAAGATGTATTACTCCTGGATTAACCAACTGAACTTGGTGGCAGACTTAGAATGTGACTGTACAAATCTACCTCTAATTTCTGTATTTATTTCTTAAATTTTCACCAATTACAATAAAAAAATATCGCACTGTTAATATTGATTTTTGACTAAAATTATATTCAGATATTAAAATCTAAATGCAAAGCAACACAAATAATTTAAATCTTCGTCTGCGCCTCCGTCCTGAGAAATATGAAATTTACGCAACAGCAACATTTAAATACCTAGTAAATTTTTCTTAAAAAAATCCTGAATCCATACCCTGGATATATTATACCCATTTTAGCAAATAGGGGAACTAGGGGATAGTTGATCACTAGGGATACTTGATCACATTGAAATTATTCAAAACTCTGATCCCTTTTAGAGATTTATATCTTTCAGAGTAAAAAGTCAGAATCTGTCAACCCTGTAGACCTTCAACAGCAACCGCCATTTTTCTGTTAAGACGCGGTGCAGTTCGTCGTTGCTTTTACATAGTGAAAAGTAAATAAATGTGCTCTTAGTTTTTTTATCATATTTCATTTGCTATTGGACATATTCTAGTTGTTTAAATTTTAAAATAAGTGTTGTTTAACAGTGGTTTTGACACACATATTAAAGTTATTCTACATTTAAATAGTAAGTTAAAATTTATTTTAACTTGAATTAGGTTCTTTCAGGGATACTTGAGCACCGACAATGTGGGGATACATGATCACAACATGGGATATTTGATCATAGTCACTAACATTGTTTTTCAAACTAGCAATTGTCAAATTTCATAGTTTAGAAGAAGAACTGAAATTACGAGAAGAAAAAAAGAGGCAAAAAATGGAAAACGCAAATAAAACACTTTTAACAAAAAAAAAACAAAAGTAAAAAAAATTCTTGTGTCATCTTCATCTTCAGATGATTCAGAAATTTCATTTAGAGAGTCAGATGACTCGATAAATGAAGTTGAAGAAGACTATGCAGAACTCACTTCCGTGAATGTTGATAATTTAAAAGTTGGAAAATTTGTAATTGTAGTTTTTAAAGGACGAAGACGACTATCATCTATCTATAAATATCTGTGTGTGGTGAATTACATTGACCATGAGGATAGTGAATATACAGTGACTCCAATAAAATTTATAGACGAAACCAAAAAAAAAAATGTTTTCAATGGTCGAATCAGACACCAGTGACGTAAAGTTCGAAGACATTATTGGCAAACCCCGGATCCTAACATTATTTTAAAAGGAGAACAAGTTTATTACACATTTCAGAAAAATATTGATGTATTTGAAATGGCTTAAATTGTTTTTTGTAAAGTGTTCTTATTAGGAAATACATTATTTTTTGCTTTGTAAGTAGGTTTTATTATGTATTTAATAAGTGATCAAGTCTCCCTGTCCCCTATGATCAAGTAACCCACATAGTGGGGATACTTGATACGTATGCATTAAATTAAAAAACGATTAATTTTTTTACTTAAAAACTTTATAAGGGGTTTCAATTTTTAAAACTATATAGATATATAGTGGTACAGTTATGTGTTTACATTTGTTCAATTAGATTAAACATATTTGGAGTTTTACAATGAAATATATAAAACTGTGATCAACCATCCCCTAGTTCCCCTACCCATCGTATTTTATTTTTACAGATCAGAAGATTTTTATCCTAAATATTTGGAGACACCAATAAAAATTGAAATCGATGAAAACCAAACCAAAATTAAAAACGAGAAAATCGACCTTAAAGAGAAAGACCTTAAACAAAACCAAGTGTAAGTGTCTCTATTTCCATTTTTTTTCTTTATTATATTTTATATAGTTTATATATTACAGCGACATGCAAATTTATCCGTAACAATGAAAAGTACAAATCGAAATATATGGCACATTATTATTTACTGCACAAGAGGTATGGAAAATAGGCTTTGAAACACTACCTTATGTTATTATAGCTTAGGTCAACATTTTGTAACATATTTGGGCCCAAAATTATACAACAAAATATCATTAGAAATAAGAAATATTACCGTTTTGAAACCGAGTTTAAGAAATTCTTTTTGACAAATATGAATATTTTTACTGAGGTGTTCTAATATGGGCAACTTTAAACTATTTGTGGCTCTCTGTGACTTTTTTAAATTTTGCCACTGGGTTTTATTAGTATTACTACTATGGTAGGTTTTTTTTTAATGAACTACATTGTTTCAAGTTATTTGTTTTTGTTTATATATTTTACTACTATTTTATGTAAAATTTGATTTACTGAGATTATTGCTCAAGCAGCTGTGATACTTCTAATATGTAACATTCTAATACCTAGGTGCTATATTATGTAACTTTTTAAATGTTTTATAAAATAGTACCTGTATATTTCAAATCTTTATCTGTGTAAAAAAGTAGTTTTTGAAATAAATTTGAAAATTTTAATTCTTAAACACTGACAAAAATAATACACTGAATATTTTTGATAATTAATATTGTAGATCTACCAGCATAGGCGGCAAAGCCGTTTAAGCTAGTTTAATATAATAAAAATATTAATAATGTGGAAACTGTCTTACGCCACCGAATATAATATATTCAGTTCTTACGTTCTAAGCTAAGCTAAAAAAATATGGGTCATATTATGCATTTTTAAAGGCATTTACTGACTGTGCATTCACCACCGCGTCCGGATGGAAGTTCCATGAGCGATGTACCCGATTTGAAAAAAAGTGCTGTCTACAAAGTTTATCGAATATTCAAATGTTAGTTTTTGTACTCGGACTTGTTTGTATTTAAATAGGGTCTTATAAATAAATATTTTTTTTTTGGATTGCGAAACTGTCAGTTTTACAATACCTAAGCATTTTTCTTAAGATCAGGCTCTGTAATGTAAAAGTAAATTATAAACAGACGAACAAACCCGGAGGGATATTTTCTAGCAATCTGCATGAATGCTTTTATTTTAATAAATAGGATGCAAACAGTGCAAACTAAGGTTTTCAAAAGTTTTCAAAGGAAATTTGCTTAGCATGAGTTATATATTGAATATCCCAAATTAAAAAAAAAACAATAGAAATGAAATTTAAGGGGCAAATTTTAAATATTTTGTTGAAAATTTATATCAATATTTCAATTCCCATTAAAATAGAAACGAAATAATTGGAAAACTAATACACTTGGGGTTTTTTTAATCAATATTGAAGTTGACATAAAATACCTACTTATACAGTTTTTATATTGATTTTGGCATAACTTGACAATTAATAATAGATAAATTACCGAGTATCAATGACTTGTTGTCATGGCAAAATCTCACTGCCTGGATATACATATATATAAATATAGATATATGTATACATATTTAAGCCACTAACTATTATATTTTATTTTTACAGATCAACAGATTTTTATCCAATATATTTGAAGGTGCCAGTAAAAATTGAAACCAAAGAAAACACAAGAGAAGTTGAAGTAACATCTGAAATTGTCTATGATGAATGGAAAATTAAAAATGAAGAAATCGACATTAAAGAGGAAAACCTTAAACAAACAAAAACGTTAGTATCTTTAATTTCTACTTTTTCTTGAAACCGTCAAAAATATAATATACAGGGTGTCCCAGATAAGAATGCACTCTACAGGGATCTCGTAAACCATAGAAGATACAGAGATGGTTAAATTAGAGAAAAGTTGCGCATAACTGAATCCTGTAACGTCATGTTTTCAAATTTAAAAAATTCCGAATGCTTCCGATGATATTTGGATAAAACCGAATATTCGCGATTTCGTTTTAATTGATTTATGATTCTATTTAAAGAGACATTTCAAAATAAATTTAACATTCTAATTGCCACCTTTTCTCCGCTGCAAGATGGTTTAATTACATTTTTGATCCGACGTTTCGTTTAGTCACAACCATCATCAACTTTGTTATTTTAAATAGTCGAAAAATTTAATTGTATGCTTAATAAATTCTACGTTTTATTCTAAATCTAACGGTGTATCACACTTATTATTTATTAGACGTTTCGATATAGAAAAACACATCATCAATGAAAATAGGCACATTAAACATTTAAACAATTGTAAATAACGTCAATTAGTTTCATAGCCACCCATATGATGCCGAATTTTAATGGTACGTTATGTTAGAATATTATCATGCATTTTTTAAAAATGAAAAAGTAATTGTAGTTAATAATTAAAATTAATTATTACTTGTTGCATTTTTCAGATAAGTTTTATTAGATATTATGTTTTGTTATAAGTTTATTTTAAAATCCAACTAGTGTTTAAATACAACAATAAAAACAAAAATATTTTCGATAATGTGCCTATTTTCATTGATAATGTGTTTTTCTATATCGAAACGTCTAATAAATAATTAGTGTGATACACTGTTAGATTTAGAATAAAACGTCGAATTTATTAAGCATAAAATAAAATTTTCCTACTATTTAAAATAACAAAGTTGATGATGGTTGTGACTAAACGAAACGCCGGATCAAAAGTGTAATTAAACCATCTTGTAGGGGAGAAAAAGTGGCAAAAAGAATGTTAAATTTATTTTGAAATGTCTCTTTAAATAGAATCATAAATCAATTAAAACGAAATCGCGCATATTCGGTTTTATCCAAATATCTTCGGAAGCATTCGGAATTTTTTAAATTTGAAAACATGACGTTACAGGATTCAGTTATGCGCAACTTTTCTCTAATTTAACCATCTCTGTATCTCTTATGGTTTACGAGATCCCTGTAGAGTGCATTCTTATCTGGGACACCCTGTATAAATGTTAATTTTTGTTGTCTGTCTTAATAATTATAATTAATATCCTCTTTCAATATTTTTAAATTCACAAAAAGCTTTTTTCTAAAACTTGGAGCTTTGTACTTTAATGCAAAATTGAATTATAAATATTTATCTATTTAAAAAAAAAATTTTAATTAATTAAAATAATAAGCCCTGCTTAGAAAACAATTGTCTATGATTAATAATTTATGTGCTAACTTTCCGAATTTTTACTTATTTTAATTTACATGGTAAAGTTATCGCCTATGGCGCTGTTTCATCGGTCACTTGGTATTTTTAAGTTTCTGAGGTGTAATTTTGGAAAAAAAAAACGTTGTTTTTAACTCGGTCCGTTGTTCTAGGACCGCCCGTGGAAGATACAGTACTATTTTTTTTTATCAGAACTTTAATCTCTATAAATATTTCAACTTGGTTAACTGTTTTTTATCATCGTTTATGAGAATACGAAACTTCCTGAATATTTAGAAAATTTTCCCAAGGACGAAGCGAGGGCATCTTCCTGCTGGGAGGGAGCAAATCGAAAATGATCAATTAACTAAAAATTCGTTTATAAGATAATGAACTTAAACAAAAATAGGAAAATGATTATTTAACAGGTTCACCTGGTTAATTCGCTAGGTTATTAATTATCATTTAAAGTGCTTGTATTTAAAATTTAAAAAAATAGTATAAGCGGAATATAAGAGGAAAACATTCACGGTTTTGCTGGACATAAGGCCGAAGTTGATCCTATAGTTCCTCTGTGATATCAGATGTGCACTTTTTGCCTATGCGTTCTGCTCCAGATCTACTGTGTTTTTCTCTTAACTTTATGCCTCCCTTGACAATTTTTTCTCTGCACCTGATAAACACTACGTGAAATCAGCCGCTCTTATTCACACTAAAATTTATATGCAAAAACACAACCACAAAAGTACCTGTCACCATTGAGGAGAGTCTAAAACACAGAAAAGAAAGGGGTTTGTTCGAAACGGCAGATCCAGCGTGCCGTCGTGAGTCGTCGCTTCATTACTAATGCTACGAACGCAGCAATAATTAAAAAGTGTAAGATGTCATAATTTAATTTTAAATCAGTATATTGAAAGGAATAAAAATATATTCTAACATGAAGTTTTCAAATACTCAAGCTTCGATTCATGCATATTTTACAGACAGTTGACGACCAGTAATGATTTGGCTTGCCACTTCCTTTTTTCTTGTTAATGATTCTGCGACATATCCCTCCGCAATCTTCCCAGGCTCCCAACCTCCATGCTGCTTAAGTGTCAACAAATCACCACGTGCATTGACGAGCAGCGTCGCCGAAGTTCTTCGGAAACAATGGCCTTTGAGGGTTTTTTAATTTTAAAAATGTTGCAATTTTAAATGGAATGTTGGCCATTGTATTTTTTCTAATCACATTCACAGATGATTTCCCTTTACAGTAATTGATAAAAAATCTGGAGTGCGGTGTTCTGGGCTGTCTAGAATTCTTGTACTTTCTGTATAAATCCAAGGCGGACAATCCGTTTATTATATCATCGGAGACAATAAATGTGCGTTTTTTCTTAGTTTTTGTAACTGGAAGGATTAGTATTACCATATCGTCACGATCATCAAGGTCTTTAAGGTCCGTTTTAACTAGTTCTTCGCATCTACAAGCCCCGCAAATGCCAAATAGTAAAGCGATCTGAAAAAAACAAACAAACAGAATCTATCAAAAAATGCATATTTTTGAATTTAACAAGCTTACCTTTATATGCAAATAATATCTATCTGGGGCCTCCACTAAAAATCTTGAGATTTCATCTCTTTCTAAAGTTAGAGATTTCTTGGACACATAACCGGTAGATTGCCGTTTGAGGAAGGCTACTAATTTTGAAAACTTGATGTCTATATTTTCCCTAACGTTTAGTACAGACCGCAACATACTATATTTGCTCCATAATGTTGATGGTTTTAATTTTTTTGCTCGCTGCGAAAAATACACCAAGGTGGCATCTTCGGAAACTTTTTTTACTCCGCGCTCTTCCAACCATACTTTGAACAAACTGTATTCCTTTTCATATCGTTCTCTTGATTTTTCAGGAAGGAGATTAAGTGTCGCTATTCGTGCCTTTTCAGCGAAGTCTTGCGGCAGGTCATCTTCGCTAGAACTCAATTTCAAAACGTAGAAACTTCTAATTAAGTAATGACAAACAATCTGACAGCTTACTATTATGTTTGTATTACTAAAAATATCATAGCAACAAAGCGTAGTAAACATAACGACGGCGACTACTTGATATTTTGTCATATAGCCCCATACCGGGTTAGTAAAAAGAGCCGAAATACGTAAAATGTCTCAAACCGCTAAAAGTTTAATAGTTCAATTTCGCATGCAAAAAAACTTCCAGATACCCATTTTTGTAAGCACAACTTTAATAACTTTGAAGATATTTAAGCGTTCCAGTTATTTTTTACTAACCCAGTATTATAGTCTGACTTTCTAGTAAGCTAGTAGAAAAAACTATATACATACCTCAGGGGGAAAATGTGTTTCCTCTAGACAATTTAGGCGACCTCAAAATCAGTATTATCAAAGTAAAGCACTCGTAGCTCAGGGCAAATTTAAATTTACTTGTTATTTTTGCAAAAGTGATTATTCCATTTTCAAATGTGACAAGTTTTATAAATTAAATGTTGACGAGAGAATTCGTGAATCAACAAGACTGAATCTTTGTAAAAATTGTTTTAATCCGAATCATGTCACAGCAAGATGGGAAAACATACCTTGCAAGAAGTGCAATAAAAACATAATACTCTTTTGCATAAAGGCATTACCGAGATTGAGATTGAAAAAACTGAATCTGAAGAGTCAACATCGGCAATGCATGTTTAAAAAACAGTTGATCATAAAGATATTCAATTTAATAGAGGTATTGATAAAATGGAAAATCCGAATTATACTGTTTCGATGCAAAATGGAGTGTATAATTCGCAGTCGGCTGTTTCAAACAAAAAATATGCATTGCTTTCAACGTTACAAGCTAACATAAAAGACAAATTTTGGCAAT
Organism: Polydrusus pterygomalis; assembly: GCA_963969555.1. Lineage (NCBI taxonomy): Eukaryota > Metazoa > Arthropoda > Insecta > Coleoptera > Curculionidae > Polydrusus > Polydrusus pterygomalis. The sequence goes on from OZ018382.1 coordinate 54,806,384, forward strand.
ATTTTTAAGGCCCATATTTTATTAGATCCGGGTTCTCAAAGTAATTTTATCACAGAAGAACTTAGTAACAAAATCTGCTTAGAAAAACAAGCAGTTAACTATCAAATTAGTGGGGTAGGCAATAATAATCATTTGTCAGGTAAATATAAAAGTAATGTCAAACTTTCATCGCGAATTAACAACTTTAAAACAGAAATAAGTTGTTTAGTTTTACCAATAATAACAACACCTTTACCAATGTGTGATTTTGACGATACTGTTCTTAATATACCCAGTGGCATACAGTTAGCTGATCCCGAGTTTAATATTGTCACGTATTTTATTTATTGTTTTAATTAATTAGAATAATTAATCAAAACAATAAGACGTTCCAGCGACGGCAGCTGTTCATCGGTGAGCACTAGGTCTTACATTAGGAATGTGTGTCACTTTTCTAAAAAAGGGCGCCACCTAGCTTTTAAATTATGTCATTTTTGTTATGCTTTATTCAAGAATAAGAGGTTCAAACTAGGAAACGACCTCTTAGAGAAATGAGTGGAAAATAACCAAAGACAAATAGAAAAAAGATTAAATAAAAACCAAAAATTTTAAATAGTTACAGCAGTTTCAGGCTGTTGCCTTTAAAAGTAAAAATATATACCTTAATTAACTAAGATTCTTTACTTATAGTTCATAATAAGAACACAAAAAAAAATTAACAATTTCTGACTTCTAAAAAAAATTCACCAATAGGTGTTTTCCTCTAAGTTGAGCCTCTAAGTATATCTACCCCTGAGAAACGTAAATTACGATTCCGTGTTTTGATTGACCAACCAACGCAAAGAAAATACACATCTTTTTAAAAAGACGGAACGCCCGAATAACATGGTAAATAGAATTATCAGAAACGTTTTACAAATACATTAATGCGTGAATGATATTGTTTTCAGTAAAAAAATACCTCTAAATTGAGAGAATAGGTAGGTAATTATAGTCTATTTAAAAAAAAAGGAGGTAATTAGCTAGGTCAGTTAGCGATATTAATAACATAAATGGAAATGACTGGCCTGTATTGTAGCTTCTTATAGAAGGCACCAACTACGTAACGTCCAGGGGTTGAATATGAATTAGCATCACCATAGGTCCATCCAGATGAACAAACATCCAATTTTTGTGCAGTGAAGAACCTATCTTCCAAAGCAATGACTAATTAGTCATGGCGTATTGAAGATCTGAAGGTAACATCGAAGAAGGTACGCGTTATGAGGTAACCAAGAGATTATCCTTGAGGTGAGGAACTTTTGAGGTATCCTCAAAAGTTTCTAAGGTAAGCTTAAGACTCTAAAAGGAAAAGTGAAAGGGTTTTCCCGTAGGAGTGACTTGCTTCCTGCGAGTCGCAGAGAAAAGGTGGCTGTCCGTCCTGCGCCCTTATCAAGCGTCCAAATCAAGGCATCACACAACCTAGAGACACCTGGGACCTCAATTTACCTGAATTAGAGGGAGATGGAAGAGTCGAGACACGTGCGTCGACGCGTACTCAATTTCGATACCATCAATAATAACGAGTGTTGGTTGGGTTTTCTAACTTCAATTTATGCATAAGACGTAAAGGTGGGTAGTTCATATTATGGCGAATGCGCTAGATTACATCCAATTGAAATATCTAAACAAATTATAAAACGGGAACGCTACAATATTCAAAAGAACATTGACATGTTATGCGGTATTACGGTTTTTTATGATATCTTGTTAATGACCCAAATGAAATTAGACAAAGGTCTTATATTACAAAATACTAAATTTGGGTGGATTCTCGGAGGAGAAATTGGTATATCTGTATTAACCAATCACTCCATTGTTTCTTGTCATTCGATCGATACATTATTAAATGACAGTTTAATTAAATTTTGGAATGTCGAAGAAGTAGATAGAGGCTTTGACAAAGCGCAAAAATCGGACTAGATTTGTGAGGCACATTTTAAAACATATCACGAACGTGATAATGACGGGCGGTTTATTTTAAGGATTCCATTTAAAGAGAATATTTTACATTTGACAAAACAAATTGTCCATAAATGTATCAGCTGTTTTAAAGCAAAACCTAAAATATGTCAATATTTAATGGGTAACTTACCCGATGAAAGAGTAAATAAATATATTCCCTTTGTTAATACAGAGTGCGACTATGCAGGTCCATTTTATTTAAAAGATAGGAAAACTCGAAATCCTAAAATTACGAAAACTTGGGTTCGTATTTTTATCTGCATGTTAACAATGGCTATCCATATTGAATTAGTAACTGATCTAACAAGTGACGCCTTCTTAGCTTGTTTTAGACGGTTTATATCGCGAAGAGGCAAACCGGCACAAAACTTATTTTGTGACAATGTAACTACATTTGTGGGTGCATATTCTGTGTAAAAACGGAGGTGCTCTAAATTTGGAAGTTTTGTGCGGGATTAAGATTATACTGACCCATTATTACATAACCAAAAATGGTATTAAAAGCAGCTGGTTCATTCGGCTTACCTAAAATTTTACCGTCGTGCATAATATAAGGCAGAAAGTCGACTCCTAATAGTAAATCAATTGGAGCGGGGGTATGCCAGTTAGGATCAGCTAATTTTAGGTTTTTAAGATGGTCATAGTTATTATAAGAAATATGCGCAGACGGCAAGTCTGAGCATATACGCGGCAGTACTATAACAGTACCTTTTAAAGATTGTTTATCACAATCAAGCGGACAAATATTTATATTTACGGCACCTAATTGCGAATTAACATTGGTATGCCCGATGCCTTGTATATTCGAAGCTATGCGTTGTCGCGATAGATTAAGTTGATTAGCTCGTTTTTGAGTTATAAAGCTAACTTGAGAGCCTGTATCTAGTAAGGCCCTAATCGGCTGATAATGACCGCGATTGTCTAAACTGAGCAAATTAGCTGTTGATAAAACCGAGCAATTGTTAGACAGCGAAGATAGAACTGTATTAGTGGTACCGGGACTTGACATGCGTTGAGTTATGGTTGGGTTTACACCCGCAGTATTTGTATCATAAGTCGAATTTGTAGTAAAATGTAGTAGCGTATGATGGCGTTGTTGGCAATGTTTACAAGAAAAAGTGGATTGACACTTGGCGGTGTGATGCATAGAACTTAAACAATTAATACAAAGTGTTTTATTTTTTGCCCAATTAAAGCGATCTTTAGAACTTTTAGCTGTATAAGCGGAACATTTATAAATTAAATGACTTCCATTACAGTATAGACATTTTGGTTGCATTGGTCAACTCGACATGTTGATTATGCTGTTGATGAGTACTAAATAAAGTAGCTGATTGGCGAGATCTATTAAAATTCGATTTATCACCTTTACAAAAATTGTTTTTTGGCACAGTTTTAGTAGAGAAAGAATTGACCGTAAATAAGGCATTACACTGATTTTCCAAAAAATCAAAAACTGATTGAAACTTAGATATTTCACCTGATTTAAATTGCGTAACTTCAAAGCGTGTGATAGTTTCACTATCGATTTTTTAAAGTAACATATGACTTAATACAAAGTCCCATGAATCAGGATCCAAGTTGAGCGTTTTAAGAGCCTCTAAATTTTTAGAGAACGTATCTAACAAATTACGTAATCCATGCGCATCATTGCAATTTATAGACAAAGCGTTTTCAATACAAGACCAATGGGCCTGAACTAAAAGGCGTTTATTATTATAGCGTTTGACTAAGCTGTCATAGGCGATTGAATAATTTGCCGCGGATAAGGGTAAACATTTAACCATACTTAAAGGAGGACCTTCTAGATAAGAAATTAAATATGAAAATTTTTCAATGGGAGAAAGCGAAATATTTAAGTAAATTAAATTTTCAAATAAATCATAAAAGGCGGGAAATTTTTTTATATCCCCATTAAACTTTATAAGTTCCAATTTGGGTAAATTTATATGTTGCGGATTTACTGACGAAGTATTGTTAGCCAGTGATTGTCTGGGGTTAGCTGGAGAAAATATCTTATTATAAATAACGCAAGTCTCAGCATACAATGCTTGAAATGCATGAACTTCCGCAGTGGCAAGCTTAACTTCATCATTATCACTAAAAATAATATTATTTAAAGCGGTATGTTGTTTAGAAAATTCTTGTTTATTATCCTCGATATTTTGAAAGTAAACTTCAAAAATACCCTTTTTACTGCGATCTTTGTCAGCAACAAGCGCCGCTTTATTAATTTCTTTAAGTTTAGAAAACTCATGGTCGCGTAGTATTTTTGCTTTATTAACTTAGGCATCTTGAGCCATTTTTAATAAAACTTTGTAAATACTTTTAAAATTTAAAAATACCACAACAAAAACTGAAATTAAACTTGCCTTTCCAAGGTAAACGTGGTCAACTTGATCGACAATCTATCGGCTTATAAAAAAAAACCGAGATGTAAAGATATGCAAAACAAGTTTTTTATACCTGAAATCACACACTAAAATATACCACCACTAACATTTTAAAGCGATTTAAATCAATTTATTATGCGTTAGAAAATTAATTTTTGTGAGCCAAAAATTAATTAACACAATAATTATTAAGATATAATAATATTCCGGTAAATTAAGAAGGATCAAATGTAAAAACGCGGGTGCTCTAAATTTGGAAGAGCTTAAGTAGACTGTATTTTGCGATATGCGTAGTTAACTCAAAATAATCAATTTCAAAATGGTAAAAAATGTATATTATAAGATGTTAGAAAAATATTAAAAAAAGTAAGAAATAAGCGAAACGACCAGTGATTTAATTATCAAATAAAGGTGACTTACCTTTGGTTGCTGGCTGAGGTCAGTAGTGGGGCCCCCCGGAACGGCTAACGGCACGTAAAAATTGGCGGCAATAGCGACCGTCTCGGTACACAATATTTTCGGTACTAAAGGTGTGCGCGCATGAAAAATCACTAGGCTGGTTCCAAAAAGTCACCTGGCGAAAATGATAACAAAAAGCACTGGACTTTTTGCGCGCGATCGCGTTGTTTTGTTAAATACAAGGATTCATTAATATACATTTAAAAATAAGTTTGTAATAATAAAGTAAGAATAAGTTAATAATTCTTAATGAATCTAATAGAATATATTAGAGAGCATTATTTAAAAAAAATTAAAAGTAATAGAAAACAAAAATATATATCTTTATTAAATTTTCCCTGAAACTAAAAAAAAAATAATATTTAGTGGAAACTAAACAAACTTCCTTAAAAATTAAGGAAAAAAGATCTCTTCCAAATTAGCAAATAAGGGAGGTGTATCGTGGCATTTTATTCCTCCTAGAGCACCAAATTTCGGCAGTCTATGGGAGGCAGGCGTCAAAAGTGTTAAATATCACTTAAAACGAACGATTACTGACCAACTTTTACATTACGAAGACTTAATGACATTACTTACACAAGTAGAAGCCATATTAAATTCAAGACCGTTATCTCCATTGTCGTCCAGTCCTGACGACTATGTCCCGCTTACTCCCGCACATTTTTTGATCGGAAGACCACTTACCTCAATTCCCGAGCCATGTCTCATGGAACTGCCTGAGAATAGGCTTAAGCATTACAACCGATTACAACAAATAATTCAATTTTATTGGTCAAGATGGAATATAGAGTATATTTCAGAACTCCAGCAACGCACTAAGTGGCGTCAAGGTGGACATACCGCAATTAAAATTGACGACATGGCTATTATTAAGGAAGACAAGCTTCCACCATTTGAATGGAAGATTGAACGCGTTTATTCTACTCATCCTGGGGAAGTCAATGTTACGCGAGTAGTTACAATTAAACTACCAAATAAAACGTTTATTAAACTCGCATTAAGTAAAATATGTGTACTTCCAACAGACTTTTAATTGGAAAGTACAGTTGAGTTCAGAAAGAAGTAGGACATCGATTGTGTGTTGTAAACCTACCCATAATCCCCGAAAGTTCATAAAAAGGTAGGACAAGCTATTGACCGTGTTCAAATTATAACAGACACACTTTTTATTCATTGGGCTAGACTTATATGTGTCATAATTTTTATTACCATTTTTTCTTCATTTCATTAAAAAATAACAAGTCTAACTTAATTCAAACATTTTATTGTACACAATAGTTAACTAAAAAAAGAAAATTACACCTATTTAATATTTAGTAATCGCTCCATTTTTTTGTAAAAGCTCATTCAGTCTATTGGGTATCGATAAGTATAGACCTCTAAAAAAATTAAGATCATCACGTTCCACGTTTCTTCAATAAATGAAACAAGTTAATTTCTGTTAGCTGGTCTGAAATTTGCTTTATATATTTTTCGTGTCATTAGACCCCACACGTTTTCTATTATATTAATATTGGGACTTTTTGAAGGCCACGGCAAAGTTTCCACGTTATTTTTCTGGAACCAATCTTTGACAATACCCGCGCTGTGAACAGGGCAGTTGTCGTGTTGGAAAATAAAGCTCTGATCAGGGAAATGTTGCGATACACTAGGCATCATAATATTTTCCAAAATGTTTTTGTAAGTGACTGCATTAAACCTTTCATTTACAATCCAACACATTCCAAGTCCATGATAACTCACCCATGCCCATACATTTACCGAAAATCTCCCTGATCTTTCGGAACTACTGATAACATTTTCAGTATATCTTGTATTGCGAGGTCTGTAAACCCTGATATGTCCGTTGAACGTCGACTGGAAAACTTTTTCGTCAGTAAAGACTACTCTATTCCAGCCTGGCCGCAAAATATTATTTAAGGCAAAAATAATTCGTGCCTGCTTGTGTTCTTCCCCTAATTTCATTTTTTTGGCGGCAACATAATTTTTTAAATGTGATTCTTTTACCCTGCGACAACCTGTCGGTCTCGAACCAGGAAAATTTGTTTGCTGAATAGCAGCTCGCATTAATTGAAAGGGATTTTCCTCCAAGTATTGCACAATACCATTGTCATGTTCTTGCGTTGTTTTTCTTGGTCTTCCAGGAGGCTTTTTCTTATCCAAAGTTCCATCCGCTTCCCATCTGTACTTAATATTTTCTACCGTTTTTTTTTGCTACGTGCATTATAGCGGCAACGTCTCGTATATATAGGTATTCCGTCATTTAAAAACACAATTATTTGAGCCCTTTGAACATTGTCAAGCCTAGGCATTATTCTTCAAATCAATAACTACTTGTAAAAAATATATTTTTTTAAATTTAAAAAAGGATGTCAGTGTCATGTCGAACTTTTGATGTTTTTTAAAAGCCTGATTTACATAGGATAAGAATCCGTGTCCTACTTCTTTCTGAACTCAGCTGTACAATATAATGTCTCGCAGTATTACATGGAAATGAATGTAATTTTAACCTTTTAGATATCTCCGAAAATTGCACGTTAAGGTATATTTTTAATAACACCATTAAAAAGCTTGGACAATTTTGCATAATTTTGGTTCCGTGCTTGTTGGCGTACCGACTTTAGTAAGAGTGGGGGAAGCTGTTGAAAGTGTAAACATTTAACTCGCTGTAACTTATAAACCACTTATCTGATTTTAGCAAACTAAAGACTGTTTGAAAGAGAAATGTATGCACTTTCACCAATCGTATTTAGTGTCAATAATAGTTCTCAATAAAATTACTAGAGGGTGCAATTTGTAATAATAATAGTTTTTTTGATTTTATCCCGAAAATTCAAATCATACGGTATAATTATGATACCATGTAACATTAAAACGTCGTTGTTGATATTTCGGTTGTTTTAAATGTCACCTGGGTGCTCCGAGAACTCAGTTTGATTCGTTTAGAGAGCCAAAGGTCGTGAGGTTCTTTTATTTTTTTTTTCTATTTTCCAGATTTTATTTTGGGTGCCAATCGAGAGAAGATCTCGATAAAGAAAAAGTAGAGAGATAGAGAAAGAATGCTGTATTATGAGTGAGACCAATCTTAACAGTACACGAAGTACTTTAATAAAACTCAGTAAAATTTGTTTACTAAATAAACTCTATTAAAAGGTCTAATATTTTTTTTTTATAAAACATTTGTTTAAAAATACAACTATACTCCAAAAAGAGTTTATAAAAAATGGGGAAACTACCCTAAGGAAGCTAACTATAATAAAGCGGGTTATCACAATTTAAACTAGGCTAAAGCATAAAGTGGTTAGGTCTCATACAAGAGTACGTGCAAACTTATGCTCAAGAGATCATTCAAAAATGGTGCAACACCTTCTATAGATTAGATACTATATAGTACACCATAAAGCAATCTAAATGTAAGCTTAGAGCTATAAGTGAAATATTAATAAATGGGTTTGTGCAAACCTATGCTTAAAGGCTTAATGAGAAATGGAAAAGATTCTATAAAAATTCAATAGGGTTGAAGTGCTTATGTCATGAATCAAGATACTTTAAAGCTCGAAGCTCTTAGGCATGGTCTCAAAAGAAAGAAAAACAGTGTATTTTAATTCAGGTTCATAAACTTAATGAAAAGGAAAAAAATTTAAATGTAATCGAGTATACTAGAACTTGAACTCTATCAAAGCTCAAAGCTCTTCGGTGAAAATTTTTATTAATGTTAAATGGTGAAATAAATGCTCCACAATATATCATAAATTAAATGACTTTAAAATTTAGAGCCTCAATGCATAGATTGTGAGATAAGTTCGGTAGATAGTTACTGCAAGGTAAATACTATAGAGTATACCTATAAGAAACTAAGTTGTATTAAAGCTTATAGCTTTTAATACACAAGCAATTTTACTTTAGAAAGAGGGAAGTGGTAGGTATTGCGAGCTAAATACTAAAGAGTATATTATAAAATATAGTACACTAAAGCCTATGATGCACAAATAATACAGTTAGGTAGAAAGAAAGAAAGAGGGTTATTGCAATTCACACTAGTGACGTAAACTGTAGTAAGACAAGCTGAAAGACATCTACGTCTGGGCCTGCTGTTCGATGCCATTCCAGAAGCCATTGGTAGTTTAGCTACCGTCCTGAACCTGCCTGGAATTTTGTAGAGTCTGGGTCGCTTGCCGTGTGGTATGACTAGAGGACTTCTACAGGGAGAAGCCGCAGTGAAAAGTGAAGCACCCGAACATCTGAGTCTTAAAAGATGAGTATTTTTCTTTAACATTAGCTTTTGGCCTATATTTTTTGGTGATTTTCCTGAACATTTCTTATTCATTAACATTTTACTATCTGCATAACCTTTGCTATTTACATTTTTGCTTGTCTCTCTTCAAGATGTTAACCCCTTTTTGAATTTTACTTAACTAGAGCATTACCCAGAGGTGATATTGATAAAAACCCTGAGTATAGACTCATTTATTTTTTAATATTATTATGAATATTGTAACCAAGTTATCCAGTACTCGTACGAGTAGGTAACTTTAAATTAGTACTTTCACCTGGATCATTTGATCTCGCTGGCAATTTTAATTTGTTGTTAGTAACGTAGATGTCTTTCAGCTTGTCTTACTACAGTTTACGTCACTAGTGTGAATTGCAATAACCCTCTTTCTTTCTTCCTACCTAACTGTATTATTTGTGCATCATAGGCTTTAGTGTACTATATTTTATAATATACTCTTTAGTATTTAGCTCGCAATACCTACCACTTCCCTCTTTCTAAAGTAAAATTGCTTGTGTATTAAAAGCTATAAACTTTAATACAACTTAGTTTCTTATATTTACCTTGCAGTAACTATCTACCTAACTTATCTCACAATCTATGCATTGAGGCTCTAAATTTTAAAGTCATTTAATTTATGATATATTGTGGAGCATTTATTTCACCATTTAAAATTAATAAAAATTTTCACCGGAGAGCTTTGAGCTTTGATAGAGTTCAAGTTCTAGTATACTCGATTACATTTAAAGTTTTTTCCTTTTCATTAAGTTTATGAACCTGAATTAAGATACACTGTTTTTCTTTCTTTTGAGACCATGCCTAAGAGCTTCGAGCTTTAAAGTATCTTGATTCATGACATAAGCACTTCAACCCTATTAAATTTTTATAGAATCTTTCCCATTTCTCATTAAGCCTTTAAGCATAGGTTTGCATAAACCCATTTATTAATATTTCACTTATAGCTCTAAGCTTACATTTAGATTGCTTTATGGTGTACTATATAGTATCTAATTTAGAGAAGGTGTTGCACCATTTTTGAATGATCTCTTGAGCATAAGTTTGCACTTACTTTTGCATGAGACCTAACCACTTTATGCTTTAGCCTAGTTTAAATTGTGATAACCCGCTTTATTATAGTTAGCTTCCTTAGGGTAGTTTCCCCATTTTTTATAAACTCTTTTTAGAGTATAGTTGTATTTTTAAACAAATGTTTTATAAAAAAAAATATTAGACCTTTTAATAGAGTTTATTTAGTAAACAAATTTTACTGAGTTTTATTGAAGTACTTCGTGTACTGTTAAGATTGGTCTCACTCATAATACAGCATTCTTTCTCTATCTCTCTACTTTTTCTTTATCGAGATCTTCTCTCGATTGGCGCCCAAAATAAAATCTGGAAAATAGAAAAAAAATAAAATAAAAGAACCTCACGACCTTTGGCTCTCTAAACGAATCAAACTGAGTTTTCGGAGCACCCAGGTGACATTTAAAACAACCGGAATATCAACAACGACGTTTTAATGTTACAACCATAATCGAAAAGTAGATAAAATTTGCTAGAAAAAATATAAAAACCGCAGCTCGATATCTTTGTTCGTTTCAGAGTTATTGCCAAAACATTAATTTTTAATACAAATTGCGCCCTCTAGCAATTTTATTTGAAACTATTGTGTACCATTGGATAAGGCAATTAAAGGTACTTACCTTTCTCTTCCAAACAAGCTTAAATTGAGTGAAATCGGATAAGTCGTTTAGAAGCTACTGTATTAAAAATTAATGTTTTGGCAATAACTCTGAAACGGACAAAGATATCGAGCTGCGGTTTCTATATTTTTTCTAGCAAATTCTATCTACTTTTCGATTATGGTATCATAATTATACCGTATGATTTGAATTTTCGGGATAAAATCAAAAAAACTATTATTATTACAAATTGCGCCCTCTAGCAATTTTATTGAGAACTATTATTGACAACTAAATACGATTGGTGAAAGTGCATACATTTCTCTTCCAAACAGTCTTTAGTTTTCTAAAATCGGATAAGTGGTTTATAAGTTACAGCGAGTTAAATGTTAACACTTTCAACAGCTTCCCCCACTCTTACTAAAATCGGTACGCCAACAAGCACGGGACCAAAATTATGCAAAATTGTCCAAGCTTTTTAATGGTGGAATTAAAAATATACCTTAACGTGCAATTTTCGGAGATATCTAAAATGTTAAAATTTACTTTTCAATTGCGCCCCTTGCGGCAAAATGCGGAACTTAAAAATTATTTCCAGGATTTTCTCATAGCCACTTTAGTTATTAATTTTTTTTTCCTGAATTTCTATGCCCAATAGTTTCCGAGATATGGCCGCTCTTCGACCTTAATGAAACACCCTGTACAGAACCACAACATCAACATACGATTAAAAACCATCTAAGAGACTCTGACGCCAAAACAAAAAACTGAGGACTCCAATATACAGAGGTGAACAAGCATATAATAAAATAGAAACCATATTAGGTCGAAACTTAAGGGGAACTTGTAAAAACTTTTACAAAAAAAAAGTTTATAAAATCCAGAGACTTCGGTGCCAAAGTATGAAATATGGTCTATTATTATTATTATTATTATTATTATTATTATTAATATTGTAAATGGCAACTAAAGAAATTTGAGCTGGAAATGTTATAATTTATTTAAAAAATTGTAAATAAATTAAGCTGATACTACATATTACTAGGCCTCGGTACCAATACCGTTTGTACTGTTTAGGGGTCAAAAATAAAGTGAATGGTTTATTATTATTAACTCCCCCCCCCAATAAACACTTTTTGCAATTTGCGGACTATTTTTAAACGTAAAAAGTTTGAGTTCCCTGTAAATAAACCACGGACTAGCCTACATCAAACAAAAAGGTGTAATGTTGATACCGGATTACAATTTATCTTCCATTTTTGGACTCTTTTATAAGTAATTTAAAAGGAAGATTTTTATAACATAAACAAATATTGGCCGAATTTCAAAGCCTCTTTTACAAAGGTCCGTCCGTTCTCACCGAGGAAACGCTAACTGAATTCCAGCCTCTTGTATTATTTTATAAACATGACCTGGCAGGAACCAAAGTGATGAATTAGTTGTCGAACTTGGACTTTGGTACAGAGAAATTGCTGGACTGCCAAATGAACAGTGGCCCAGAGATTTCTTAAGCGCGTTACAACACGTTACTGACACCTTTAAAACTATCAGGACATTAGACATTACTTCGTATATTAGCTATATTACCTGTCTCTGCTGCGGAAGGTAAACGTAGTTTTTCAACTTTGCGAAGACTCAAAAATTATTTAAGAAATAGTTCTTCGGAAAACTGGCTAAACGGCCTCACTCTTTTGCATATTTATAGAAATATGACCCTGCCTGTGGATAATATTTTAAATAAATTCGGCGAGAAGTCTAGAACATTAAAACTTAGCTTGGCTTAATAAATTTTCTGTCGCAAATACGTTGTTTGTTAAATTTTATTTTTTCAGGCCAAATGTATATGCACCTTTCGTTTATTATAAACTTTTTTCCTGGGTGCGTCCCTGGCTATGATATCAAAGCATTATGCTTTGTATTTTTATATTAGGATTTACGGACTTAAATATAATAAGCCATAACACCCTCTATATATAATTCTCGAGTAATTCCCAATGTTCTCTTTATTTTTTAGTATGGAATTCGCTGGCAGCGATCAACAACACCGTGACGAATATAACAGGTTTAGATGTGGTATATGTCAATTTCAAACAAGATGGAATTGTAGTTTAAATAAAAATTACGAGGAAGTTTCTAAATTCAATTGCAATTATTGCGATTGTCATCAAAAGGCTCAGCAATGTAATTTAAACATGAGTTTATTACCACAAAATATAGAAAAAAGTAATTCTTTAGATAACCACAAATTTAATCAATATGATGAAACAATTATTGAGAAAGGAAGTTTTAAGGTACATATTCTGCAACAACATAACAACACAATGGAAGTTGAGGCTTTACATCAGTTTAGGTGTGGTCAATGTGAATATCAAACGCTTGTGACAAGTAATTTAAAGAGACATGTTTTGGCACGTCATAATAATATAGAGAAAGTTGATGCTTCAGATAAGTTTAAGTGCAGTTATTGTGAATATCAAACACTTACGAAAAGTTATTTAAAGGCACATATTTTTGGACGTCATAAAAATATAGATGAAGTTGATGCTTCAGATAAATTAAAATGTGGTAAATGTAAATATCAAACACTTTATAGAAGTGGTTTAAAGAGACATGTTTTGGGCCGTCACAAAAATATAGAGGAAGTTGATGCTTCAGATAAATTTAAATGTGGTAAATGTGAATATCAAACAATTAATAGAAGTGATTTAAAGAGACATGTTTTGAGATGTCACAAAAATATAGAGGAAGTTGATGCTTCAGATAAGTTTAAGTGCAGTTATTGTGAATATCAAACACTTACAAAAAGTTCTTTAAAGGCACATATTTTTGTACGTCATAAAAATATAGATGAAGTTGATGCTTCAGATAAATTTAAATGTGGTAAATGTAAATATCAAACACTTTACAGAAGTGGTTTAAAGAGACATGTTTTGAGCCGTCACACAAATATAGAGGAAGTTGATGCTTCAGATAAGTTTAAGTGCAGTTATTGTAAATATCAAACACTTGAGAAATCCAATATAAAGAGACATGTTTTGGCACATCATAAAAAGATAGAGGGAGTTGATGCATCAGATAAACTTAAATGTAATAAATGTGAATATCAAACACCTAAAAGATGGCATTTAAAGAGACATGTTTTGGCACGTCATAAAAATATAGAGGAAGTTGATTCTTCAGATAAATTTAAGTGCAGTTATTGTGAATATCAAACACTTGAGAAAAAAAATTTAAAGAGACATGTTTTGGCACGTCATATAAATATAGAGGAAGTTGATGCTTCAGATAAGTTTAAATGCAGTTATTGTGACTATCAAACTCTTGCGAAAAGTAATTTAAAGAAACATATTTTTAGACGTCATAAAGCTATAGATGAAGTTGATGCTTCAGATAAATTTAAATGTGGTAAATGTGAGTATCAAACACTTAATAGAAGTGATTTAAAGAGACATGTTTTGGCACGTCATAAAAATATAGAGGAAGTTGATGCTTCAGATAAGTTTAAGTGCAGTTATTGTGAATATCAAACACTTGAGAAAACCAATTTAAAGAGACATGTTTTGGCACATCATAAAAAGATAGAGGAAGTTGATGCATCAGATAAATTTAAATGTGATAAATGTGAATATCAAACACTTAATAGAAGTCATTTAAAGAGACATGTTTTGGCACGTCATAAAAATATAGAGGAAGTTGATGCTTCAGATAAATTTAAGTGCAGTTATTGTGAATATCAAACACTTGAGAAAAAAAATTTAAAGAGACATGTTTTGGCAGATCATAAAAAGATAGAGGAAGTTGATGCATCAGATAAATTTAAATGTGATAAATGTGAATATCAAACACTTAATAGAAGTCATTTAAAGAGACATGTTTTGGCACGTCATAAAAATATAGAGGAAGTTGATGCTTCAGATAAATTTAAGTGCAGTTATTGTGAATATCAAACACTTGAGAAAAAAGATGTAAAGAGACATGTTTTGGCACGTCATAAAAATATAGAGGAAGTTGATGCTTCAGATAAGTTTAAGTGCAGTTATTGTGAATATCAAACACTTGCGAAAAGTCAATTAAAGAAACATGTTTTGGCACGTCATAAAAATATAGAGGAAGTTGATGCTTTAGATAAATTTAAATGTGGTTAATGTAAATATCAAAACACTTAATAAAAGTTATTTAAAAAGACATGTTTTGGCACGTCATAAAAATATAAGGGGAGTTGATGCTTCAAATAAGTTTATGTGCAGTTTTTGTGAATATCAAACACTTGAGGAAACCAATTCACAGAGACATGTTTTGGCACGTCATAAAAATATAGAGGAAGTTCATGCTTCAGATAAATTTAAATGTGGTAAATGTAAATATCAAACACTTAATAGAAGGTATTTAAAGAGATATGTTTTGGCACGTCATAAAAATATAGAGGAAGTTGATACTTCAGATAAATTCAAGTGCAGTTATTGTAAATATCAAACACTTGAGAAAACCAATTTAAAGAGACATGTTTTGGCACGTCATAAAAATATAGGGAAGTTGATGCTTCAGATAAGTAAGAATGCACCAAAGAAATTTCCATACTAAAATATTATTGGTATTAAAGGTTCTATTGAGTTGTGAATTTGTTAGCATATAGAAATTTAGCTCCGCGAGCGAAGCCGCGGATACCCGCTAGTCTTTTAAGCATAAACGACGAGAGCGAGTGAAAACCAGCAAAAAAGTGGGTCGGAAGAATTTTGAGATAAATACGCTCGTATTCGTTCTAGGCTAAAAGTTTCAGGAAAAATAAGAAAAAAATTCCGCTGTCAATTTTTTTTTTCGAGAAACGCCATAAAAGCTAAAATATAGAAGAAGATATATCTCGAAAACAGTAAAATATACAATAAAATAGGTCGCGTCCAAGATGTAGATTCCATCGAGATACAACTTTTTAGTTAGGTATATAGACTTTTTTCCTAAAGGTTATACTTTTCAAGAAAAATGGCAATTTATGAATATTATGAAATTTTCGTGACCATAACAAAAAATCGGTTCTTCTCGCCTAGATAAATATATTACTAATGTTTTAGGTAAGAACAAAAATTACATCACTGGTCCTTGAGGTTGCAGACCAGTTACCTGTTATTTTGTTATTTTCTAGTTGTAAGTTGTCTTTAAAAAAAAAGAATAATAAATAGTAACGTCAAGTTCTAAAAAGGTTTTCATTCATTTTCGACTTTAGGATAACAAAAAATTGGTTCTTCTCGCCCAGCTGGTTTTTGTAAAAAAAAATTGAAAAATATATTTCTAGGTATTTTTATTTTTTTAATTAAAAGTGGCGCAACCATACCAATTGGAGGGGCAACTTTGCTCCACCAAATTTAACTGACTATAACTAAAGCTATACTAATCTGTAGAGCAAAGTAAGTACACCGGTAAGATTGCATTACTTTATTTTAGTAAATAAAATAGATAGTATCATTTTTTTGATACTTTTATTAGTCAAAAACAAGGAAAATTAAAAAAAAATAAGAAACAATAATTATTTTCTAATTTTTTACTGTAATCGCTGTATCTTCTTGCTCCAAGCTTTCTTTTGAATTTTCTGGCCACCTCTGAAAAAAAATCTCATTAAATCGAAATATTTTGCGCCATTAATGGAAAAACCATGTAACGCAAGTTTGAAAAAATGCGGGGGATACTATGGGCCACTTTGCCCTTTGAAATCGCGTGGAGCAAAGTATCCCCATATTTACAATATTTTGTCACTTTTAAGAATTATTATTTTTTTAATGTTTATAGCTTGTTATAGAAACAAAATACTGTTGGTAGTTTCTAAATAATACATCAAATTTATAATGTAAAAATATTTACCTGTTTTATATCAATAGATGCACAAGATATAACTATATTTTTGCAGAGCGTATTTGACACCGTTTTTGCCAGATATGTTGACATGCACGCCAAAACGCCGCCGTAGGAATTCTTGAGCGCTCCAAGTCAACGCGTAATCAATTGCGGCATATGCAACCATGAATACAGCCACGCGTTTGTTTGGTTTACTACAGTGTATCTCTATGGAGAACATTAATAAATATTTTTTCTATGTGGCGCAAGCAGAAGTATCCCCTTATGGCGCAAAGTACGCGTACGGTATACTAAGTGTGGCAACATTGTTGGAAGTGAGTGATGTATATAACGGAGAGTTTTCGGGAAAGAAATAGCTGTCAAAGACAAACTTTTTTTAAAAGAAAACAGTCCCGTCCGTAAATTTTTTGCTTTTATTGTGTTCTATACAAACAGATCTTTCCATTGCGGTTTCAAAAATTTTGAAAATTCCTAGTGTATTAAAGAGCACAGGTCCCTTTTTATATCATTAATAAATCATTTTGGTGTTTAAATATTATGCTTAAACCTCAGTCATTTCCAATTACTCTTACCTACTTACTTAAATGTTCTTTATTAAACTGTATTTAATAAATTATCAATTTAAATGGCTATTAACCCGGGTCCGTCAGCCTTGGAATAATATACAGGGTGAAATTTTCAACTGGAATGAACTCAGTATTTGGAAGCCTCTTTATTTGCTCAAAAAAATACAAAACTACCGCTGCGTTTATTTTTAGTTTGGCATTTTTTTTTTGTAGGGGAGGGTGGGGCAACTTAGCCACCTTAACCCTTCAATGGTGGTAAAATACTAAAAATAAAATAAAAGTCATATGTTTACGTTTTTACTCGACTCTTTGGTATAATAATAATTAACTGGAGCAGTAGTTTAAAGCAAAAAACAATATCTAAAAATATTATAAAAAGAAAACATATTTGTTGCAAAAAACGTACTTGCCCCACCTAGTGGGGTAAGTTAGCCAATGATCTACACATTTTAATTTCTACATAGATCACATATGAAAGTCGCACTATATTCTTTCTCAAAGTCAGTGCAATCCTCATGAGACCACTGCTTACACTCGCCACATTGTATCCATTCTTTTTGCGTTAATCCATATTCCTCTCCACAATATGGACAGTAGATATTCTCTTCCTCGTTCTCAGCTTTTTTAGATACGCGCTCACTTTTTTTTTCGTTTCTTTTTTTTTGGTCTTCGACTTTGGACTCCGCTATGATTTTAGTTACCTTTTGTTTCTTTTGTTTGTCACTCATTTCTATTTCTAACTTTAATTTGTATGAAGAAGCAGTGATTTCTTCATCGGTGAACTTGCCCCACTATTCACGGAGCGATTTTTTTTCTTTCAGATCACAGATTAGGTATACTTACTTACTTAGCCCCGTAAATCGTAAAAATACTTTTGTCAGCTAACCAAAAATTAATATTAGCACTGCTCAAATAAATTTTAAAACTGTGAAACTAGTTCTAGAATATTTGTAAACTCTTATACCGAAAACTTCGGTATGCGAAAATGCTCAACTGTAACCACGTGCGTCTGTCTGGGCCAACGGTTTCTTTTGAATTAACATATGGGTGATCAGGTGCATCCGTTGACAACATCAGGACTTTCCCGAACTGCTCCGATGTTAAGAAAATCGCATTGGCGTACTTGCCCCGTATGGCGAACTTGCCCCACCCTACCCTATTCATGAAGTTTACCCCTCGTTTTGGGGTAGAAACCGCCCCCAATTTTTTTTTTCAATTGTAAAAGTAGGTTGTGGCAAAATCTAAATTGTAGTATCAATTGTTGCTAAAATTGCCAGTTTTTTTCTGGCTTCAATTACAAATTCAATAAAATATTAAATCACAATTGGAACATAACAGTTAAAAAAAACTGGTTAGTTAGAATGTTAGAAGAAAGAACGAAGTACCTAGGTACTTATACAAATTACTTATTTTCTATAGGCCATTGGCCGAAGCCCTTCAGCACACACTGCCGAATGTTTTATTTATGGAGAACTATAGGGTAGGAGGCCGATCGACAATGGCAGCATTTTCAAATTCTGTCCCGGTTTTTTGGTTAGTTCGCTAGTGGCCGATAGATGGCTCTCGCGTCCGAAGTGGGCTGATGCACTACCACCGTTATATCGGTGGTAGTGGCTGATGTTGTCTTCTTCTTCGTTTTTAATATGGGAAACTAGATCCTCCATAGTTTTTAACTTTTCTTAAACCCTTTATTTTTCTGTGCTTCTACTTTTGACAATTGACATTTTATTTTTCGAAATAGCAAAGAACGTTTGAAGGCAAGACGAGACAAATAACGTTGTATTGTAATTAATTTCCATATTTATAATGAATAATTTAAATGATACAATTTGTAAAAGTAGAGTTTGCTTTGTGTCGGGGTGTAAGACAGGATCTTCGTCAGAGATGAAACGCAGCCAAATAAGTCTCTTTCTTGCTCCAAAGGTAAAACCCCCTAGCTAGAATGTTCCTGTATTTTATAAACGAAGCATCGTTGGAACTTTATACAGGCCAAGTTTACTAATAAGTATAACAAAGTAAGTGTAAATTCATATAAAAGTCCTGATTTGTTCCTTAAAGAACTAATTTAAATAAAAATAGTTATCGCGTCCATAAGAAACCATTTATTTGATAGCCCACTTCGAACACGAGCGCCATCTTATGGCAACTCGTAAAGCTGAATTACCGATGCTAATTTGGGACCGAATCCAATGCATTGCGATCGGCCTCCTACCTCAAGTCCTCCATAGTTTTATTGATGTCTAACATAATTGCTGCAGTACGTTGGCCACTCAACTTCGCTGCTTGAACATTCGAAATGAGAATAGAGAGTGGATGCAGTGTGGATACTTGTTGGCGAAATCCTAATTGGAAATCTGACATCTTTTTTTCAATGCTGCTGTTTTGTATTTTTTCAAACTTCGTTGCAAGTACTGACAAAACTGTTATTGGTCGATAGCTTCTTGTTTTGGTTAAGTCTGCATGTGCTTGGTTTTGATCTGATGATGACAATACCATACTTCCATGCAGGCAGTGCATAACAATGGTTTAAACAATATTCCTAGATTATTATGATATGTCATATCCGGGTGCTGTATTTTTACCTTTGTATTATGTATTATCTGTACATTTTTTTTTGTTTTTTATTTACTCATTTATTAACGAGCTTAGCCCATTTTTTAAAATTACGATAATTAGCAAGTAATGCATATTATGACATTGAAATTTACAAACTCAAAATTACCAATAGTATTAACACCAATTACAAACTATTACAGTGTAGAAAAAGATAAACGTAAATAAAAACTAAAGAAAAATCGACAAGGAGCACCTTAATATCAGGTAAACAGGCGCAGATTCATATAACAACTCGAAGAAGATAAAAAAAAAAGTCCAAATCGTAAGAATAACAGTTAGCCAACCTGATAGACCTCTGCAGAAAAGAATTTAAAGCATAATTTGTGTGATTAAATGGCTGATAAAAAGTAATATTATAACGTTGTAGTTCTGGGTGGAACAAAAAGTGGAATCCAGTGCGACTTATTTTATAAATCCCGCTGATGATCGATCCTGACAAGTGATTTGTCTTTGAGCCCTGTTTCCTTCTGCCAAACTGAGCCTCACTGATGAGCCGTAATAACGGCGAAACGCGTCTGAGGATGGGTTTGGCGGAAGGAAACAGACAAAACTTTTTCGAATTAAAAAGTGGAATGTTCACCCCAACAGATTCGGACAATGGTAAACATGGTTTAAGATATTGTATAATGATTTCAAATCATTTGCCTCTTACGGCGAACCCCAAGTGAAAGCTTCCCCAATACAGACTGAAGTTCAGGATAAGACATTGTATAACCTGTCGCTCTTTTTCCCGTTTTCTACGGGACGGTCACCGAAAAGATTTACCCCTGAAATTTTCAATAAAGGCATGTCTGTTGACTTAAAATGTCTTCAAATTGTCCCCGTAATTTTGGTTTCTTTCCCTTATAAAGGTTTCCCCACCAGTGTTATCGGTTTTGAATCACGCCGTCAGCTGACGCCTTAAAGTCACATGCCTGTCATGAGCTGTTTGGTGGGGAGTTTGCTCTCCCGAATATTTCAAAATATCTAATGTTTTGAAATCTTCCAAAAATTCATATTCTGACGCCCTACTATGCAGGCTACTCCTGCTGCTAACGCTGTTGTTACTAATGTTTGCGCAGTAAAAATTTCTAATTGTCCAAGGATGCCAGGCCGCCGGGAGACGACCGAAAAAACAAACTACTTGACGCTACAAGTAGTCTGTCAGTGAATGGTCCCACCACCTTTTACCCCGCTAGCTGGAAATGCTAACAGCCACTCAATGCGCAAAGAAAAGGGGGCATTTATTTAAGAATAAGATTTTAAGGGAAATTTAATTGTATTAACAACGGAATTAATTTATTAACTATAAGTGGAAACTTATTTTTCGTCAATAAAACCGTTGAAAAAATCTTTAAAGTTGGCACGGGCGCGTCCAACAGGAATAAAATACAATGCAAAATATTTTATTCGATATCGCGGAAGGCTTAGTCCTTATATTGTTTGTCTGTTGATTTTAATTGTAATTTTTTCAGGGTAAGTCTGTCCTTTGTATGTATGTTCGCCCTAAATAACCTACTATTTTATTTACAAAATAAAACGAAATCCTATCTGAACAAAATTAAAATCTTTTAAGATTTTCAAAAATCTTGTATACCAAACTAACTAAGATTGTCCGCCAATATATTTTAGCTATTATTAAAACTGTATGGCTATGTACGCGCGACGAACTTTAAAAGTCTAAAATGTATGTCACACTATAACGATAACCTAACTTTTTAAGTGTACACCGGAGCCTAATTTCTATAGGTCTGCGGTGACGGCGTGCCTTTTGCAAAGGTCTTAAATTCAATTTTAAAGAGAAAATTTCCTGAAATAAAGAGGAAAAATTCTGTAAAATTTTTATTTAAAGGGTATGCCACTTCGGCCGGACACCACCTGCAAGATCAGGATAATGCTGCCTAATTGGTTTTCGAACTGTGACTATTCTGTCTAATACGTTTTACCAAGCCGTTTCCTACGATGAAGGCTTTTTTCGTGCGCTTTTAGACTAGTCTGACAACACGGCCGTAGTTCTTTTTTTATTTTTACTATTTCGCCAAAAGGCTCTTCTTGCTTCTTTTCTTCACTCTATATAAAAACGCACTTTATATAGATCGCTGAGAATTTAATTTGTTAGAGACCTAGGGGTTATCGACAGCCTAAGAGGTCATGAGGGATGCCCCAATGGTAAAATTAAACCCTCGTTACTTCTTCAATAAAGAAAGAAAAGCTAAAAGGATGATACTTATCTGCTTTCAATATTCAAAGAAAAGCAACGGACGAATCGCGTGGTTCCCAGGGTACGCACTGAGAATAAAGAACGCTGATTGAAGGTCTGCGTTGCTCCTAATACTGAAAAAGTCAAAATTATGATTAATTTCTGTAATTGCGACTAATGCGGCTTAAAAAAGTCTGTGTGATTTCGAATTTCCTGGTCCTGTACTACTGGTTCTTAGCGAAGCGAATTTCTAATTCAGGCGTATGAACTCGTTGAAGGCATCTAGTCAACTATTATGTAGTCCAAATGAGCCTCTCCGAAGATTCTTATCAGCGGCTGCAAGGCACGTCCGTCTGAGTGAATGGGAGCGACTGAAAATTTAGAATTAGAGGTGGGTTGCTACTGTTAGTTTAGCAATAGCAGAAGCAGCTGCTAAACAAAAATAGCGGGTCGGACCCATCTCTATTTGGAATTTTTCTATATTGAGCCGTTGAATGACTGTAATCGACTAACTGTAAATTTTTGTCAATGAAATGATAAAAATCTCCCACGTTGCAAAAACCAAATTTTCGTAGAAGCAATAAACATTGCAATCAGCGAATATTTTTGTAACCATATTATTTGTTTATTTATAAAAGCTCTTCCTCTTGGCCAGAAAGATGGTTTCATGACATTATAAAAGCTCTTCTTCTTGGCCAGAAAGATGGTTTTACGACAAACCGACAGGGACTCTAAATGATGACTATCTAAGAAACCTGTGCTGGGCTGTGTACAAACTATACTTACATGTATTGCATAAAATGGACTCCATACTGAGGATGCATACTCCAGATTGGGCCTCACCAAATAACAGTACAGATAAGGATTGTGGACTCATAAAATCTTTCGAAGATCTCTTTATAAACCCTATCATTTTTAGTGCCTTCCTCTTAACATTTGTGATATGCGGCGCGAAACCAAGAGAGCGATCTAATACTATCCCCAAATCAACAAACTGTCCACAAGTTTCAGTGCATCCTGCCCATAATAGCATATTTTGGTACGTAGATGGAGTGCGAGACTTTAGAGCATCAAATGACACTTTGAAGCTTTAAGTTCCATTCTTGAATACCAACAGCCTCAAGCTTTGTTAAAAGTACCCGCTGGCTGACCCTGTCAAAGGCCTTTGAGAAATATGTGTAAATAACATGAACCGTTCCATCATCCTGCCCCTGCAATTTTTTCGACAGAAAATTAATATATGACACAAGTTAAGCTGTTAACTTCCTGCGTTGAAATCCAAACTGACAGTCAATAACAACACCACTGAATGACTCAGTCAGATAATCCGTTCCAATATTTTCAAACAATTTTGGTAATCTGTTCAATATGCTCACTGGTCTATAGTTATTAACTTCTGTTTTACTGCCAGATTTGTGAATGGGTATAATGAAACTTGTCTTCCAACAAAATGGCAAGTAACCGGTGGACAACGACAGAGTTTAAAAATAGATAAAAGGGGTCTAGCTAGAATAAAGCTACAATTACTAAATTACTGATTGATTGATTGATGGAACAAACGGGCAGGTATTCCATCCGGCCCAAGATCAGACATTTATTAAATTTATGATAAATGTTAGCAGTGGGTATGTGCTGTAGCGAATGCTATATAATAGGCGACTGTTTTATGACAGCTTCTGATATGAAGTCATAAAAACTGTCTTATTATATCTCGATCGGGTTGTTGGCGTTGCACTTTTTCATCGCTTTATAATAGCAATTGTTAACCGCTTTCCAATTTTTCTCTGCGCTTGCGTGGTTTTTTACCTGGTTGGAAATTTTTTTACTTTGCGTTTACGTTACAATTTGGCTTCTGCGAGCACAGGTTTTTTTGTCATTGGTTTGGGGTTTGGGATTTGTCGCATGCGTCGTTAATTTGCTGACAGTTTCTGACCGCTGTACGAATGAAGCTATTATTTTTTTCATGTCGATTTCTATTTGAATTGCTGACAATATTTGTTAGATTATTTTCAAAGTTTTTGGTGTAGAATATTAAATCTGAGCTGACGGGGATTTTTCGCATAATAAAAGTAGCGGAAGTTGAAGCTTTTTATAATTAGTGTGTCCTAAAAAATCCTTAATTTGTGTATTTTTTGTTCTTCTTTTCTAAGGGTTAAAGTCACCAAGAAAAGGCAGTATTTGTACAAAGTTGCCTTAGTAAAAATTGTATCTTCGATTTTAGCATCAGATTTGTTTGGGTGATTCACATATTATATGGAGTTGCCCAAGCAGCATTTTAACAACGTCCGACCAATTTTGTGCTACTGGCGACGACGCATTAGGTTTAAATAATAGTCGCCCTCTGACTATTACTAAACGATGTTGGGGCGACGTCGGATTTTGTCATATAGAGAATAGATGTGTTTAGTCCATGCAGCCAACGACGTTATTACGTCGGTGAAGTCTCCACTAAGGTACTTTCATTTAGGTGATCTATACAATGTTGTAACAACGTCGGTATCCAACTAAGTTCTAGTAATTTTAGTTTTTAAGGTTATTGCATGTTTGGGCTGAAAAGTTGGCAAACAATTTTTTCTAACCTTGTTTTTTATAAGTATGTCATTTCAATTATTCAGTAAAATAAATAAAATAAAACGTCGTTTTAAATATTCTGCCACCTATTATAGAAAAAAAAAACAAAAAAACTGCAACAGCTTCAAGAAGGTTGCTTAAGCTCATCCCCTACTGGATGCCAAGAAGCGGGCCAAGAAGTCATCAACAACCCTATCTCAGATCAGACTGAAGTTTCCATATCCTCTGCTCAAGACAACTCGGTATAGTTATATTTCGTGAGGCACTGGGTAAAAAATTACTACTAGAAGTTCTTATTAGTAAAAGTTTGATCGTTTCTACGACTACGCCATTTTAGCAGTTTACAACAATGTATTTTCGGCGGCCATTGTTGTTCAACTTTAATTATTTTTGTTTTATACTATGATTACTCCTAAAATAATGTTTTAAAACACATTGAAACTTCATAATTGTTTTGTATGGGTTCTTTTCTAGCAATAAGGGAAACACATGGATCAATTACTATTCGTCTATTATCACAGATTACAAGGATATTATATAGGTACGATACGGACAATTATAAACGCGGTCGCGATCTTCTTGGGGCTTGTAAGCTTGGATGTTATTCGTAGGATGGTCAGTAGAAGAGAGGGGCATGTTTCATCGTTGGTTGCTCGATGCTGTCATCGGCACCCAGTCTTGCGTGGTACGGAGTGCAGCGTTGCCGTCTTGTGGCATACATCACAATAATAAAGCAATATGATTATAATTTTAAAGTTTGACGCTAAAATAAAGTTTGTCTCCAAAAAATTTTTTTTTACAAAAACGGTGAATTATCGCAGCCCTGTTTTATTTACTATATATTTTACCCATATTTGTCAGTAAAGTACCATGCGTTTGCATTTTTACCCGATGCGTAGCGTGAACGAAATTATTTAATTAGGTACCTACCATTTATCTTTTCCCATATGCTTGCCATCTTTTTAAATAAAAACATATTGGCATGACTTACAAGTTACAGGTCATATTTTATACGTTAGACGAGTAGCAATAATATAACCAATTAGTATACTATGCCGACTATTACTATCATTATATAAAATTTTGCACGACATGGTTTGATTTTTTGCACCACAAGATGTTAGTCGCCACTTACTCTTGTCCACAACTTTAAGGCGGACCCCGACGTCGAAACGACCCAAAAATGATTGACCATATTGGTCCAACCAGGAGTTGTAACGAAGTCGTAATAACGTAAGATGGCGACGTCGGGTCCGTAGACCAACGTCGGGTCAACGTAAAATTGCTGCTTGGGTGGTCTTCTAGGAATTGAGTTCAAAAATGTATTGCCTCACATAAGGGATTATTTATTCTGAGAGCATTTTTTTTTGTCATTTTCCAATTTGGTTCTATTTTTACTAGACTTTCTCCTCTTGTAGTTACTAACGTTAATCCGTCTTGCTGTAGTACCTATATTCCAATTTTTATAGGTGGTGTTGCTTGAGCTTGTTGTTTTGGTTTCGACAAAAAGTGCACAGTTTATATCATTTTGTTCTTCTACTAAGAGGCGCTAACAATCTTGGAAGATAACTATTGAAATGCAGTTCTTATGAATTTATTCATTTTATTGGGACAATATGATAAAATTATCGCCAAAAAATGTTAATATTGTCAATAATAGTTTACCAATAATTATTTGCAAAAAGGTAAGGGGATATTTTTTGCAGGTAAATAACAGGGGCGTGGCCATGATATGGCATCGGGGGTTAACCCCTCCTGTGGCTATGCTACTATACTTTTTTAAACAAAGTATGGATATATAAGTAGAGGGCCACTCTCCTTGTAGGGAATTTTAAGAGCACATGTACTATATTAATATTTATGCTAACTTGATCTATTCATTAGACAGTAAATCGTATTGGTCCACATTAATGAATATGTACAATTAATAAATATTAAATAAGTGATGAGTATTTCTACACAGAAACAAGGCCCTGGTAAAAATAGGAACCGTTTCAAAACGATAAATGACTGAAGAAATGCAAGATATTGAAATTAAGATTGAAGAGCACGATATTAAAAATGATTCGGAAGAAAATAAAGCCAGGTGGGTATTTACCAGATTTATTTGCTAAGTATATTAGTTTAAATAAACTACAGAGTTACAAGGGTAGATTCACGGTGGCGTACGGTCCATCGAAGCGATGGAAACACCGCTTTCATTACTTGCCACCACCGGCGTATACAAGGGGGGGGGGGTAATGGGGGTAATTACCCCCCCCCCAAGATTACTTAAGCGTTGTTTAATTTTTGTCCTTACTCCTTAAAGCTGCTATTATCTAGTATCCTAGCCAGGCACGTAGCTAGGGGGGAGGGTACAGGAGGCCTGAACTCCCTCCGAAACTCGAGCTCTGATTTCGGCAACATAGGCAATACATTAAACATTTCCTACACTATTACATTTTCTTCACCTCAATTATTACCAGGTTTGTTTTTGAGATTTTCTTGAGGATTTTGTGTTGTGTTTTTTATTTTTCCCACTTGAAAACCAAGCACCATGATTCAAAAAAGGGCGTGGCACCCAAAAAATTTTCGCCTGCGGCGCTTTTTTTTTGCGCCTTCGGCGCGATCCCAATAGCCCCCCCCCTCCAAAAGAAATCCTGGCTATGTGCCTGATCCTAAGCCAATCGATTACCCCCCCCCCCCAGACGCATGAGCTGGATACGCCGGTGCTAGCCACGACCCCCTTTTTTTCTAGAATTTGTTTATTTTTGAATAAGACTGCGATTAAAGTACTATTTCGAGTACAGCGTCACGGCGGCGCGAAATAGTACTTTAATCGCAGTCTTTCAACTATAGTCTTATTTCTCTAAGAACACGCCGCATGGCGCCACGTTGAAGTCTGGTCTATTTTACCTTAAGATATTGGCGACAGGACTGGGCTAAGTCGCATCATGGCATTCTCATATTTTAAACTTGCACGATGGTCTTAATGGTTTATTAGCATAATGGCTTGCAAAAATACAGCGTTCATTTTATTTACAATTGAAACATCGAACTATTCATTGGTAAAACCTAGAAATACATTTGACATGCACTAAACTTACCAATGGAAAACGCTATGAACAACACTGACATACAAGAGTTTCGCCGCCAAATATGGTAAAGGACCAATTAAGCGGCAAGCGATGCGCCTGCGCATATTTCGCGTTAAATGCTGCGTTGCCATAATATTATAATATACGTTCGCGGCGTAGTACAAAGCCGCCAAAATACCATGTGTTTTTAAATACAAACAGCTGGATTAGTTCTCAGTAAGCGCAAGGCTTGGTAAACTTATTGTACAGTAATTAAGCTTGATAACCTCATAATATTACATTTATAATATGAAATGATAATGAATGAAATGTTTGTTATTGCAAATAGGAGAGTTAATAAACCTTAACTGTTTGTTTCTACTCACCGTTCGTTTTAAATTTTATTATTTTATATTGTTTTTTGTAAACCAAGAATATTTAGTCTCTGAAACTCTAACGCGTGAGCTTGCTACGACCCACTACTGAACTAGGAACTTTTAGGAAGAAACTATAGTATCAGCTGTTAGTTTCACATGTGGGTGTCAACTGTCGAAACGCTTTGTTTTTAGAAAAGGTTGACTACTGCTTGATTTCATAAATGGCAATTGGAACGAAATTGCTTGACCAGCGGCACAGCGAGTCTTATATTTGCGAGAACATTTTTGTGATAATTTAAGTTGTCAAAATAATGATGTGTGCTTTTATTTATAGGGTGTGAACACTATAACTTAAGACCTATCATTTTTATGCGCTAAAACTAACCCCTTTTTATTTTATTTTTATATTTCTGTGCCACCTGGACGAAGTACCGAGCAGACCAGTTAACGATCGCCCAGTTGGCGAATGGTCCTTAACGCCGGACAAACCCTTTATTTTTCTGTGCTTAACGCAGCCGGCCGACGCCAAAAAGAAGAACTTAAAATAAAAGTAAAATTTTTTGTTTTGTTTCCGTTCTCTTGCCTTTGGTTGGGAGGTTGTGGTAAATAAATTTAGAAAATAGGTTCTTCAAGAAGAAATATTACAGAAACTTGTGTATTATGGATCGTTTAAGTTTACTAGAATCCGTAAAGTCGGAATTTGATTCCTGTCTCCAGGACGTACCTGATTTAATCAGTTTTGATGATATCAAACAAGAAATTGTAAAAGACCATGTTTCCAGGGTTATAAGCGTCAAAGGAGAGAACTCTTCGACGTAAGTATAAACTATACGTAATGAAGGTACCTAAGTAACTCCATTAATACAACAAAAGACTTCAATTTTATTATCAGCTTCCTTCCTGTAAATATAAGGTCTGGCATGCCATTTTTTCAACTTTCAAAACTATTAACATAGTTCAATAAGAATTGGTATGATATGGTCATCCACTAAGATATTTATAATTGAAAAAAGACATCTGGCCATTTCAAAATTTTAACAATCCTGGATTGGGGAGGTTGAGAGGCTGAGCAACATCTGCGGATCTCTTGTCAAACGGATAATATAGTTTGTTTACTTTTGAAAAAATGTTTTATACCTACGTATATGGTTGGAAATTTATCTTTAAATTGTTTAAATTAAGTAAATCTGAATGTTCCCTTTCCTAAAACTACAAGTTCAATTTTTTTTAGAACTCTTATTAATAAGCACAATAATTTCAACAGATTGTCATTGATTAACTATCAATATCCTTTGCCATGACCGAGGGGTCTATGGCTGCCAGGAAATTTGTACACCGACTGCCAAATTACACAATTCCTTAAGAAATTGTGTAGTATTGTGAGGGATTGTGTAGTGTTGTAAGGGATGGTGTAGTATTTTAAGGGAATGTGTAAAATTGTGTAGGATTGTGGGATGTTCTGTAACTGATTGTTAGAATCTGGTTTTATTGTGTGTGATTGTGTATGATTGTTACGGAATTGTGTTTACATGGGAAAGATTGTGCTACTTATTTTAGACTACCTAGCTAATATTAAGTAAATGGCAGTACATACCTGTGAATGAAAATATAATGGTGAATTTCGGTGCTAAAAATGATAACAACAATTTTAAAAGAATTTTTAAATATCTAGGCAGACCGGGGAGAAATCTCTGTGCTAAATTATCCAATGCTTCTGTCATTTTGTGTAGTTATTCACACTAAAAAATTATAGTTATTATCAGGGTTGTGATTTTGTCCACTTTTTTTGATTTTGTCCAGGACATGGACAAAATTGGACAAAAACTGACAAAATCGGACAATATTGGACAAAATCAAATTTCATTACATTTTATTAAATTTGTTGATTTAGGCAACCCAAAATACACGTTGGTATTTTGTATTATATAAACAATAAATACCAAATTGAAAATTCCAGAAAATGGCTATTTGTTATTTCATTATGGGGCCTTAACGTGAATTTTCATGCGTCCGTCATCCGACGGCACGATGATCCGACGGTATCCCGTTATTGTTGTTTAAGTTTTGTTTGACACCCTAATCCTAATATAATAAAGTTTTTTAAATTTTATATGTGTTTAATAATTGATTTTGTACAGTTTTGTCCATTTTGTCCAGAACAATTGATTTTGTCCGGACGGACATAATTGGACAAAATCGTCCAATTATGTCCACTTGGACGAATTCAACCAACCCTGGTTATTATCGAGGTTATTATTACCTATACATCAAGGAATATAGTGGCTAGGGATGCTGTACCGAGCATTCGGTTTGTCTAATAATTACCGAATATTCGGCCACCTTTGTTACCTAAAAACCGAGCTAAAAACCCTGCTAAAATACTACTATTTTATTAATTTATTTTTAAAAATTTTAAATGACAATTTCCTGAAGAATGACCCGTTTTTGTCGTTTTCAGAGAATTAGGTACTCAACTTAATATTTTCACAGAAATAACTATTAAACTCGCTATTGAAGAAACTTTTCAAAACTATTTTTTATTTTACAAGGTTTTCCGCGAGGGGTCAACCACCTAGTAAAAATGTGTACACCAACTGCCATACTGCCTAATAATGCAGTTTACTGCCGATATCGCCGTTTACTGCCGATAATGCCATTTACTGCTTGTAATGCCAATTATTGCTGATAATGCCTAAAACTGCCATTACTGCCAGTAAAAAAAATGACGGCGAATACCGATGAGTCGCGTAATGTCTCCACGAAAGTTAATTGTTTTTCGTGTAAAAAAACTGTGAAAGCATGGGTGAAATGTGCGGAATGTAAACACCGGTTTCATCCCTCATGTATGGAACAAGCGGCAGCAAATGCTGATTGCAAACATAAAATGGAAAAACAAGGCAAGATGATGAACTAACCTCAAAAGAAGACGACTCTGAGGTTGCATTACTGCGAACTCTAGTGCAGGAACTACAGTCCAAAAATCAGATTCTGGAGGAATATGGGAATCTCCTGAGGGAAAAGGTACTTTACTTAGAAAAAAAGGTAAAAACATTAGGCAAAAAAGAAACAAAAAGCGCTGGAAAGCGTGATGTCATAGAAAATTCTTTGACAGAGTTGACATTAAATTTATTAAATACCATCCTACAGAACCTATACATATCATTATTGAGCAAGCACAATCCAGTATTGGAGGCTGGTTCTTGTCCAATCGACTGAGTCTCAATGAATCCAAGACTCAAAACATGAATTTTTCTCTAAGACCTTTAAACCCAGACATGCATACAGACAAAATAGTAAAATTTCTGGGTGTTTATCTCGATCCTGGTTTAACTTGGTCAGAAAATCTCGCTCAGCTGAGTGTAAAACTTTCTAAAATCACCTACCTAATTAGAAATCTTGCAAAAAATGTATCGTTGGAGGTATCGAAAACAGCTTATCATGGGTACTTTGGTTCTAACATGCTATATGCTATACTCATCCGGGGTCACTCAGCCCATGCCACTAGGGTTTTTGGTCTTCAGCGAAGATGTATTCGCGCTATGGTGGGTATTGGCTATCGTGACTGCTGCCGTCACTTCTTCAGAGAGCTTGGCCTGCTGACTTTCCCTTCTGCCTATATTTTTCAGTGCCTAACCTACATTAAACAGAATATGCACCGGTTTACATCCCACCGTGAGATGCATAATTATGATACACGTAACAGAGATAATATCATACCTGACTTCCACAGAATTGCAAGAACCAGAAGGGGCACTGACTACTACTGCGTCCTGTTTTTCAATGTTCTGCTATCTCAAATAAGGGGGTTGGAAGAAAAAATATTTTTGAGTAAAGTAAGGAGGTATTTGGTCTTGAAGTCGTCTTATTCGTTTAAGGAGTACCTCAACAATACGTTTGATGATATTAGCTGAATTTTTTACATGTTATGTCTAAACTATGTGATAGTACTTTGTTTTTTAACTATTGTTCTTTAATAATAATTATTTTATCTTGTAAAATTATGTAATTTTTATTAATACTTTAGGTAAATTTTATTCTTTACACATACTTATTGACTTGTGTACATTCTTTGTGAATATTAACACCAATAAATTATATCTATCTATCTATCGTTCATCTAATTCTGGTACAGCTTTTTAAATAATTCGACTGCTAAAAACACAGGCGGCAACATGAATGCTTTTTAACAGTAAAAACCACCGATATATGCCGCGATAAATATCAAATACTGCTAGTTACTGCCAAATAATGCTCTTTACTGCCGAATAATGCTTATTACTGCCGATGAATGCCGCTTACTGCCAATAATGCCACCTACTGCCAATAATGTCACTTAATGCCAGTACTGCCACCTGTTTGTACACCGACTGCCATACTGCCTAATAATGCCGTTTACTGCCGATAATGCCGTTTACTGCCGATAATGCCGTTTACTGCCGATAATGCCGTTTACTGCCGATAATGCCATTTACTGCCTGTAATGCCAATTATTGCTGACAATGCCTAAAACTGCCAATACTGCCAGTAATACCACTTATCGTTCATCTAATTCTGGTACAGCTTTTATAATAATTTGACTGCTAAAAACACAGGCGGCAACATGAATGCTTTTTAACGGTTAAAACTACCGATAGATGCCGCGATAAATACCAAATACTGCTAGTTACGGCCAAATAATGCTCGTTACTGCCAAATAATGCTTATTACTGCGGAAGAATGCCGCTTACTGCCAAATAATGCTTATTACTGCGGAAGAATGCCGCTTACTGCAAATAATGCCACCTACTGCCAATAATGCTACTTAATGCCAGTACTGCCACCTGTTTGTACATCAACTGCCACTAGTGGTTGACCCATCGGTTTTCCGTTATTTTTTATTGTTTATATTAGTGGTATACATGAATTTCTAAAGGTTGTTAGGTTAGGTTAGGTCAAAGTAACGGAATAAAAACAAAAATATTTTACAAATAAATTATATTATTTTATCGTATTTTACATACCTGCTTGTATAGTAACTGCCTACTCACTTTTTTTTAATAATTAACAAATAAGCACTATTTGGCACAGTACCACTACAAAAATGCGCAATCCGAGGGGCAATCTGAGGTTCATACTGTCAACATAACCCATTATATTGTGGGGGATTGTGAACGATTGTGTAGAGATTGTTTGCGATTGTGTGGAGATTGTTTGCGATTGTGTAAAAATTGTTCAAGATTGTGAGTGATTGTGGAACATTGTAATAGATTGTGAATCATTGTGAGATGATTGTGTTATTGTGTGGGATTGTCAAGTATTGTGCACTTGATTGTGTCGGGATTGTGGCCAATATGTACACCGACTGCGGCAGCCCAGCCCTCGGCCATGACCTAAGAATTATGTTTTTTCTTAGTGTACTTACATTACAGATGGCGATTATTTGTTATTACTATTTTTAATTTACTCTTAAAAGAGTAATTTTTAAAAACATTAGATTTGTCATTAGAGGATTGCTTGGTTCACTAATCACCAGCACTCTATGTAATAACGTTACATTTCGATCTTCGTGTATAATTCATATCCATAGTGTGAAATATTATATTAAAGTACACGTTTTATAAAACATTATTTACGCGTCCATATTAACGGGACAAGTGCTCTAAATGCTTTATAAAACATATACTTTATACTATTTTTTCTATTTTGTGTTTATTACAATAAAAAAATACATACAGGGTGTTTTTTTGAGGTCGACGAGCGGCCATATCTCGGAAACTACTGGGCATAGAAACTCGGGAAAAGGAAAATGATAATTAAAGTGACCATGAGAAAATTGTGGAAATAATTTTTAAGTTCCGCATTTTGCCGCAAGAGGGCGTAATTGAAAAGTAAATTTTAAAATTTTACATAACTCCGAAAATTCCACATTAAGGTATATATTTGATAACACCATTTCAAAGATTGGACAATTATGCATCATTTTGGTCTTTTGCTCATTGGCTTACCGACTTTAATAAGAGTGGGGGAAGCTGTTGAAAGTGTAATCATTTAAATCGCTGTAACTTATAAACGACTTATCCGATTTTAGCAAACTAAAGACTGTTTGGAAGAGAAATGTATGCACTTTCACCAATCGTATTTAGTTGTCCATAATAGTTCTAAAAAAAAATGCTAGGCGGCGCAATTAGCAATAACAATACATTTTTTTATTTTACTCCGAAAAAATAAATCATACGGTATAATTATGATACCATAATCGAAAAGTAGATGAAATTTGCAAGAAAAGATGTAAAGACGGCAGTTCGATATCTTTGTTCGTTTCAGAGTTATTGCCAAAACAATAATTTTTAATACAAATTGCGCCCTCTAGCAATTTTATTAGAAACTGTCGTGTACCATTAGATACGACAATTCAAGGTTCTTCGAAACAAGCTTAAATTTAGTAAAATCGGATAAGTCGTTTAGAAGTTACGATTTTAATGTTTACACTTTCACTTGATAAGAGTGGGGGAAGCTATTGAAAGTGTAAACATTAAAATCGCTGTAACTTCTAAACGACTTATATTAAAATCGCTGTAACTTCTAAACGACTTATCCGATTTTACTAAATTTAAGCTTGTTTGGAAGAACCTTGAATTGTCGTATCTAATGGTACACGATAGTTTCTAATAAAATTGCTAGAGGGCGCAATTTGTATTAAAAATTATTGTTTTGGCAATAACTCTGAAACGAACAAAGATATCGAACTGCCGTCTTTACATATTTTCTTGCAAATTTCATCTACTTTTCGATTATGGTATCATAATTATACCGTATTATTTATTTTTTCGGAGTAAAATCAAAAAATGTGTTGTTATTGCAAATTGCGCCCTCTAGCATTTTTTTTAGAACTATTATGGACAACTAAATACGATTGGTGCAAGTGCATACATTTCTCTTCCAAACAGTCTTTAGTTTGCTAAAATCGGATAAGTCGTTTATAAGCTACAGCGATTTAAATGATTACACTTTCAACAGCTTCCCCCACTCTTATTAAAGTCGGTACGCCAATGAGCATAAGACCAAAATTATGCATAATTGTCCAAGCTTTAAAATGGTTTTATCAAACATATACCTTAATGTGGAATCTTCGGAGTTATGTTAAATTTTAAAATTTACTTTTCAATTACGCCCTCTTGCGGCAAAATGCGGAACTTAAAAATTATTTCCAGAATTTTCTCATGGCCACTTTAGTTATCATTTTTCTTTTTCTGAGTTTCTATGCCCAGTAGTTTCCGAGATATGGCCGCTCGTCGACCTTAAAAACACCCTGTATTTAATAAGAAAATATTGGTTTTCTCACGAATTACAACAGGCCATGCGAGACATCAACAGGACTAAAAATACATATTTTATTTACAAATAATTACTCTAGATAGGTACCCATAATGCCACAAAATGACCAAAAATTCTATATTCTCTAAAAGTATCTACCTACCTGCTTGGTCACATAAGGTCACCCATGTTTATAAACAAACTGTTTTAGTATTGTGCCCAATACCTAAAGTTTGTATAGTTGTAGACAAAAATGACATAACTTCAACTCCCTAATTTGGATAATTTTCCTTGAAAATATCCCTCATATGAATTAAACTGAACTGACCGAATGCTTCATAATTTTGTGTCGATCGAAAGCATGCTGTAACGTGCATTATCAATGTTCTAGGGATATTATAGCTGAAAATCTGTTGGAGCGTTTAAAATTTTTTTAATCCGATCTAAAACTATCCTTTACCTGGGCCTTTACCATAATATACAAGTTGAGGTAGCTGCAAATCGAACAGGACAAATTTAGTCCCCACCCACCCCTGCCCGAAAATAATTGTAGGTCACATGCCGTCCTTAATAGGTTGTGACTTTATGACAATTTGTAGATAGTCCCCCTATAAAGAAAACCTGAATTCGCCCTTGCTCGGTCTAGACAGTAAAACTAAAAAAAAACAAGTAGCTTGCCGCCAGTACCACTTCCTGGATTAACCAACTGAACTTGGTGGCAGACTTAGAATGTGACTGAACAAATCTAATCTATCTAATTTATGTATTTATTTCCTAAATTTTCACCAATTACAATATATATAGCACTGTTAATATTGATTTTTGACTAAAAATATATTTAGATATTAAAATTTAAATGCAAAGCAATACAAATAATTTAAATCTTCGTCTGCGCCTCCGTCCTAAGAAATATGAAATTTACACAAAAACTACATTTGAGTACCTACCTAGTCGATTTTCCTTAGAAAAAATCCTTAAACCTACCCATTTTAGCAAATACCCATCATAATTTATTTTTACAGATCAGAAGATTTTTATCCTAAATATTTAGAGACACCAATAAAAATAATTGAAATCGACGAAACCACAAGAGAAGTCGCAGAAACATCTGAAATTGTCTTCAATGAATGGAAAATTAAACACGAGGAAATCGACCTTAAAGAGGAAGACCTGAAACAAAACCAAGTGTAAGTATCTCTATTTCCATTTTTTTCTTAATCATATTTTAGATAGTTTATACAGGGTATTCCCTACTCGATGGTACATTAGAAGTATCTGGAGAACGAAAAGAAAAATAATTTTGAAATTTTCACTACGGCCATAGGAGACTGCGCTCTAGCTTTTAAAAATAATTTCGCGGTTGCAGTGTTGCCAGATCTATTGATTACTGACATCAACTTTGGAATTTTAAATGAGACACCCTGTATATTTTTACATTTTTAAATTCCACATAAAATTATAATTATTTTTTATTAAATGCATTATTAGTCTATACTTCATAGTTTCCGAGATATTGACTCTCGAAAAGTGACATTTTTGAACTTTGACAGCTTCTAACTTTCTAACAGTACGTCCTAGAGCAAAACGGCTTACATGCCTCTATCTTCAATTTTTATTATCTTCCCAAAAAAAACAACTTCCGGTTAAACCGGAACAACTATATTTCCTGCTTTCGAGTTACATCCGGTTTGACCGGAAGTTGATTTTTTTGGGAAGATAATAAAAATTGAAGATAGGGACATGTAAGCCGTTTTGCTCTAGGACGTACTGTTAGAAAGTTAGAAGCTGTCAAAGTTCAAAATGTCACTTTTCGAGAGTCAATATCTCGGAAACTATGAAGTATAGACTAATAGTGCATTTAATAAAAAATAATTACAATTTTATGTGGAATTTAAAAATGTAAAAATATACAGGGTGTCTCATTTAAAATTCCAAAGTTGATGTCAGTAATCAATAGATCTGGCAACACTGCAACCGCGAAATTATTTTTAAAAGCTAGAGCGCAGTCTCCTATGGCCGTAGTTAAAATTTCAAAATTATTTTTCTTTTCGTTCTCCAGATACTTCTAATGTACCATCGAGTAGGGAATACCCTGTACAGGGTGTCCCGAAATTAACTGGCAATATTTTGAGGGGATAAAGTACATTCAAAAATAAGACTAAAATCCTTTATTAATATACCTTCAAAAATGCTTCGTTATGGGGCTGGAGCCCCCCGAATTGGAGCTACGACAAGCAGTTTTTTACAATATCTCAGAAACCTATTAAGGTATCAAAACAAATTTTGATACATGTTTTATCCATAGCTAGACGCAATAAATGGTTTAATTAGCTTAACTGTATTTCTTCCAGTGGCGTCCCACTGGGTAGGTAGTAGGCAGAATATTGCCCTAAGATTTTTATTTGTAGGATTTTTGAACTTTAGGTGAAATTTTTAGAAGCCTTAAAGTCTTTTGTTAAAAAAAGGTACTCTTATTTCATTGCGCTAGGATTCACCATTTTCCAGTAAAATCGATTTTAAAATTTTCGGTTTTTTAAAATCCGGTGAAAAGGCTAAGGTTTTTTTTGCATATCTCAGCAAACTCTTAATAGTAAAACATGAAATTTATTAGAAGTTCTACTAGTGACAACTAATAATAATACATGATCAACTTGGGGATTTATTAGATAATGTGCCACTGGATTTACGTTTAGGGCACTTCTTTCAACATGATGGGGCACCAGCTCACTACGGACGTCAAGTGAGGGATTGGCTTGAAGAAAATTACCAGGTGGATTGTTAGCCATAGCCTGGCCACCAAGATCACTTGATTTAAATCCCCTTGATTATTATTTTTGGGGACACATGACTGGTACTTGCTTAAGAATTAGTTTTCCGTGTGGTTTACAATCAAATTTAATTTGCAATTTGTTATTATTTTTTGTTTTATTTTAAAACTCTCTTAAAATCTTCATGAAAATAAATATTTAAAAAACAAAGGAATCTAAAAATATGTTTAATTTAAAAACGTTACATTGTGTCAAATTACAATAATGGAAGGTTTTATTAACAAAAAGTTTAAAATTAAAAAAAAATACATTAAAACTATGAAATTAAAAAAAAATATATTGTAATATTTACTTAATGCCCCACCCCGTGCGACGTCACTGGAAAAATATTTTAAAATAACATCCTTTAATACATATGCCTTGTCGCTAGTAGAAGTTCTAATAAATTTCATGTTTTAATATTAACTGTTTGCTGACATATGCCAAAAAAACCTTAGCCTTTTCACCGGATTTCAAAAAACCGAAAATTTTAAAATCGATTTTACTGGAAAATGGTGAATCCTACCGCAATGAAACAAGAGCACCTTTTTTCAACAAAATACTTTAAGGCTTCCAAAAATTGCACCTGAAGTTAAAAAATCCTAAAAATAAAAAACTTAGGGCAATATTCTCCCAACTACCTACCCAGTGGGGCGCCACTGGAAGAAATAAAGTTAAGCTAATTGAATCGTTTATTGCGTCTTGTCATGGGTAAAACATGTATCAAATTTTGTTTCGATACCCTAATCGGTTTTTGAGATATTGTGAAAAAACTGCTTATTATGGTTCCAATTCGGGGGGCTCTAGCCCCATAACGAAGCGTTTTTGAAGGTATATTAATAGAGGGTATTAGTCTTATTTTTGAATGTACTTTATCTCCTTAAAATATTGTCAGCTAATTTCGGGACACCCTGTATATATTATAATGACATGCACATTTAACCATAACAAAGAAAAGTAAAAATCGAAATATATGGCATATAATTATGTACTGCACAAGAGGAATGGAGGTGTTATGCCTATCGGCAACTTTAAACTATTTATGGCTCTCTGTGACTTTTTTAAATTTTGCCACTGGGTTTTAATAATAATAATAATAATAATACCTTTATTGCCAACAAAATCTATATAGACATAGCAACGTCAAAGAAACAGAACTGTAACAGTGAAGGATTGATTCCTACAGAAATATAATATTATATAATCTAGATTAGGTAGTTATTAAGTAAATAAACATCATTTTACAAAAGATTAAAACTTTTCTTGTTATGTAAAATTAAAAGCACTTACAAAAAAACAAAAAAAAAATACAACAATACATTTAAAATATAAACTGAAATAATATAAAATAAACTGTGTGGACAGAAGTACAGATTAACATCTTTTATTATTATTACTACTCTGGTAGGTTCTTTTTTTTGAATGAACTATTGTTTGAAGTTATTTGTTTTTGTTTATATATTTTACTAGGTACTATTTTATTTAAAATTCGATTTACTGAGATTATTGCTCAAGCAGCTGTGATACTTCTAATATGTAACCTTCTAAATAAGCACATACAGGCATTTAATACCTAGGTGTGGTCTATGTAACTGTTTTTAAATGTTTTATAAAATATTACCTGTATATTTCGCATCTGTATCTGTGTAAAAAAGTAGTTTTTGAAATAAATTTGAAATTTGAAAATGTCAATTCTTAAAAACTGACAAAAACAATACACTGAATATTATTGATTATTTATATTGTAGATGTACCAGCACAGGCGACAAAGCCGTTCAAGCTAGTTTAAATGACAATAACTCAAACTTATTCTCTCTGTTTAAGTGAGAGCGTGAAAAACAAGTCAATCAATGAACCAAAAAAAATAGTAATTTACGTTACAAGACCGGAAAGTAGTGTTTTTTTAGGTCGAGACAAGCATTTCCAGGGCGAGCCACAGGCGAGTCCTGGAAGCTTGGAGAGACCTGGAAAACACTAATTTTCGGTT
This sequence comes from Polydrusus pterygomalis, assembly GCA_963969555.1. Taxonomy (NCBI): domain Eukaryota; kingdom Metazoa; phylum Arthropoda; class Insecta; order Coleoptera; family Curculionidae; genus Polydrusus; species Polydrusus pterygomalis. The sequence continues at coordinate 54,846,470 of OZ018382.1, forward strand.
GCGTGACGTACAATATTTTTTTTAAGACCGACACTTCGATATATTTTATAATCTACGCGAAACAAGTTTGACATAAAGAACAAAATTAAAAATCAACGAACTGTCACTCGACAATACATCGAAATGTTGTTGTCATAATAACGAAATCAAGGTATCTTGTATTATCAAAGAGCGATTGGAAAAACAAAAAACAGGGTGACAGTGACATTAGAAACCGGAAAAGTGACATTAGAGTCCGGAAAAGGTTTTTCCGGTCTCTAATGTCACTTTTTCGGTCTTGCGATCGGAAAAACGTTATTTTCTAGACGCAAAATTGTCCAGAAAGTGTAAATTTTCTGGTCGGTTTAAAAAAAAACAATAATAATGTGGAAAGTGTCTTACGCCACCGAATATATATTCTGTTCTTACGCTCCAGCTAAAAAATATGTCATACTGACTGCGCATTCACCACCGCGTCTGGATGGGAGTTCCATGAGCGATGTACCCGATTTGAAAAAAAGTGCTGTCTACAAAGTTTATCGAATATTCAAATGTTAGTTTTTGTACTCTGACTTGTTTGTATTTAAATAGGGTCTTAAAATATAAATAAATAATTTTTTTTTGAATTGCGAAACTATCAGTTTCACAATAGGCATTTTTCTTAAGATCAAGCTTTGTAATGTAATGTAAAATTAAATTATAAACATTTTTTACTTTAAACATTTTTCTAAATTAGTGTAAGTAATAAGGTATGTTTTAAAAAGTATTGCATATTGCCTATGGCGCTGTTTTTTAGTCCATGGAGTCGCTGCCGCGCTACAATACCAACAAATATTTAATAATTTGTTTGTAATTAATACATTTTTACTAATTTCCATGTAAAATTGTCGTCTGTGATAGTATTGGTAAATTTATATCTGAAGTGTTATTGTTTTTATACATACTATTAACTTGTGTACATTTGTCTGAATATTCTGTATCTCCAAAACCATACATACAATTTATTATAAAATATGACCAAAAAAAAAATTGGATGGAAATAATTTTTAAGTTCATAATAAGGCTATTATTTTGTTTTATTACGTAATTGTCCACGGCTGCGTTGGTTGGACTATTATTGCATTTTTTAGATAAATATCTGAAATAATTAACAAGATGAAATAATATGTTCTTAAAAAAAAACGCCTAAAATTAATAAAGATAGTCAAAAAAGCTATTCCTGTAGGATTTTAATGTTTTAATAAAAGGAAAATTGCAAAACTTTGGTAATGCCAAAATGGAATTTTGCCTGAAAAAGCAAAAAGGCACATTGCCTGAAAAAATCACCGATGACGGATGTTTTCTGACAATCTGCATGAATGCTTTTATTTTAATAAATAGGCTGCAAACTAAATTTTTCAAACGTTTTCAAAGGAAATTTGATTAACAAGTTATATATTGAATATCCCAAATAAAAATAAACAATAGAAATAAATATAAATATTAAAGGGCAAATTTTTAATGTTTTTGTTGAAAATTTATATCATTAATTTCCATTAAAATAAAAACGAAATAATTGGAAAACTAATAAACTTTTTTTTAATCAAAATTAAAGTTGACATAAAATATACATTTTTGTGGAAGTAGTCCATCTCTCAGTGGAGTGATATTATAAGGGAAATAATAACACACAGTCTGCTCCACTAATTTTAGGTGATTTCCTTTGATTAAAACTAGTGGAACAGACTGTGTGTTATTATTTCCCTTATAAAATATACAGTTTTGATATTAATTTTGACATTACTTTCATTGGCAATATGACAATTATTAATAATAGATAAATACCGAGTATCAATTTGACTTGTTGTCATGACAAAATTTCACAGCCTGGATATACATATTAAAGCCAATAACTATTATATTTTATTTTTACAGATCAACAGATTTTTATCCAAAATATTTGAAGGTGCCAGTAAAAATTGAAACCATAGAAAACACAAGAGCAGTTGAAGTAACATCTGAAATTGTTTATGATGAATGGAAAATTAAAAATGAAGAAGTCGACATTAAAGAGGAAAACCTTAAACAAAAAAAAACGTTAGTATCTTTAATTTCTACTTTTTCTTGAAACCGTCAAAAATAATATAATATATAAATGTTAATTTTTGTTGTCCGTCTTAATAATTATAATTAATATCCTCTTTCCATATTTTTAAATTTAAAAACGTTTCAGTTTCTCAATAAGCTTTTTTCTAAAAATCGGCTTTGTACTCTAATGCAAAATTGAATTATAAATATTAAGTACCTATCTATTTTAAAATTAAATAAAATCATAAGCTCTGTTTAGAAAACAATTGTCTATGATTAATAATTTATGTACAAACTTTCCGAATTTTAACTAATTTTAATGTAAAGTTTTCGGCTATGGCGCTGTTTCATCGGTAACTATTTTTAAGTTTCTGAGGTGTAATTGTTATGTAATTTAAAAAAAAAACAACGGTCGGTTGTTCTAGGACCGCCCATGGAAGACACAGTATTACCTACTATATTTTTTTTATCAGAACTTTAAGCTCTACAAATATTTCAACTTGGTTAACTGTTTTTTATCATCGTTTATAAGAATACGAAACTTCCTGAATATTTAGAAAAAATTATCAATAAACTACAAATTCGTTTATAAGATAATGAACAGAAACAAAAAAGGAAAATAATTATTTAACAGGTTCACCTGGTTAATTCGCTAGGTTATTAATTATCATTTGAAGTGCTTGTATTTGAAATACAAAAAAAAAGTATAAGAGGAAAACATTCACGGTTTTGCTGGACATAAGGCTTATGCGTTCTGCTTCTAGATCTTGTTCTAGATCAGCCGCTCTTAATTCACACTAAAATTTATATGGAAAAACACAACCACAAAAGTACCTGTCACCATTGAGGAGAGTCTAAAACACAGAAAAGAAAGGGGTTTGTTCGAAACAGCAGATCCAGCGTGCCATCGTGAGTCGTCGCTTCTTTACAAACGCTACTAACGCAGCAATAATTAAAAAGTGTAAGATGTCATACTTTAATTTTAAATCAGTAAATGTTGCGGAATCGCTTTTTCGCTATAAGATGGCGAAGGTGATAATAACTCACCGCCCGGTTATTACAATGTGGTGTTGCGGAATCGCTAGTTCCGAACGAAATATTGAGATGGCTTAGGTGATAATAAATCGCCGCCTAAATATTACAATATTTTATCTTAAGAAGATTAATAAATTTATTCTTCAGTTTGGTTTGGGTTGGCCTAATTCAATCAATCGGTAGGCAGGCTTGAGGGCCGCTAGAATTCATCTTAGTTTTTCGATCTGTGATCTGGCTTCGCGCGGCTGATACAGAATTAAGAATAATAAAAACGGGGTTTTTAGTTTGTTTTCGGCTCGTCAGGCTGATTGCAAAGTGTTATTTTTCGCGGGGGCGAAATATTAAACTTTGGATACTTGAGACTTGGAAATCATTGAAATTTAAAAACTTGGGAGTTTTATTATTGAACGAGACATTTTACGCATAGAGTAAGCTGGCAGAGAGAACTTTTCTGGAATTGGAAATCTAAACTGAACTGCTGGCCGGTTTTTCAGAATTAAGCGACAAAAGAAGTACGGGAAGGCATTAGCTACCACCTCCCGAAAGAATGGAGTCAATCGGAGGTCGGTGAAGAAAGTTAACTTTTGAAAGTGTGAAAATTTCGAGGTGAACTTTTTAGGGAAAATTTTGTAGTTATAAATCTGGAGTCAGGTGAGACTTGTTCCGGAAGATATAAACGGATTTTGAGAGAGTCCTGGCGCCCAATTTAGAATTTGAGATTAAGAAGACAAGATGTTTCTAAGGACAGAAAGATCACCTGTACGCCTTAGTACAGATAGTATGATGACCGAAGCTTACACTCCCGAAGTGCAACAGCTTCGAAGACCCGGTACTTCCGCTGATGACGCCGGCATTAGGGATTTACCGAGTGTCCCGCGCACGAGTTCCACCGACGATATCATAGGAGATATGAGTCGAATGCCGGACGAAGAAAATATCAACGAGCTAGCCCGGAATAAAAATAACGATATCGCCTCCCGAAGTAATAGAGTAAAAAGAGATAGTTTGGCACATATTAAAGTAGATAGAGGTGAAGGCTTCCCGGTGTTCGTGGACAAAAAGGAATAAAAATATATTCTAACATGAAGTTTTCAAATACTCAAGCTTCGATTTATGCATGTTTTATACTTTACAGGCTTATAAACTCGTTGTACCATGTACACTGAGTATTAAGGAAATAAAATATATTTAACTAATTTTATTTAACTTCTAGAGAAACACTTCATACTTTTTTTTAATTAACCGTCCAAAGAATTAGTTAAAAACCCCTAAAATCAGTCTACATGCCTAGTCAGTGACCTGCGCTGGTAAGAATGAAGCGGTGGCCGCCGACAAAATACTGTTGGTAGCGGCGCGGCGGGCTATAAATTCCAAAATATATTATAAAGACTTGTAAACTAAACAACTAAATGTTAAATCAAGTGACTGAATACAAATATCTGGAATTCAAAAAAAGATATACAGAACCACAATATACGATTAAAAACCATCTAAGAAACACTGACGCCCAAACAAAAAACTCAAGACTCCAATATACAGAGGCGTACAAGCATATAATAAAATACCAGAAACCATATTGAGTAGAAACTTAAAGGGAACTTGTAAAAAAAAACTTAAAAACTTTATAAAATCTAGAGACTTTGGTGCCAAAGTATGAAATATGGTCTATTATTATTATTATTAATATTATTATTATTATTATTATTATTATTGTAAATGGGAATTAAAGAAATTTAAGCAAGAAATGTTATAATTTATTTAAAAAATTGTAAATAAGCTAAGCTGATACTACATATTACCGGGCCTCGGTACCAAATACTACTGTAGTAGTAATTAGTAAAGTACTGTTTAGGGGTCAAAAATAAAATTAGTTATCGACGGGAATTATAGAACCCGGTGCTCGTCCCAGTACGGTACCTTAGAAAAGGTCAGTCGTAAAGGGATTATTCTGTAAAAACAGAAAATTTTGCAAGTGCGCTCACAAAACCGGTACAAGTACCAGACCACAGATAGTAATTCGAAAAAGGTTTTGTCCGTTTTCGAATGATTTAATATTAACCTCCCCCTCCCTCCGTCCATTCTTACCAAGGAAACGCTAACTGAATTCCAGCCTCTTGTATTATTTTATACACATGACCTGGCACGAACCAAAGATGAGCTAGTTGTCGAACTTGGACTTTGGTACAGAGAAATGGCTAGACTGTCAAATGAACAGCGGCCCAGATATTCCTTAAGCGCGTTACAACACGTTACTGACGCCTTTAAAAATATCAGGACACTACTTCGTATATTAGCTATATTGCCTGTCTCTACTGCGGAAGGCGAACGTAGTTTTTCAACTTTGCGAAGACTCAAATTTTTTTTAAGAAATAGTTCTTCGGAAAACCGGCTGAACGGCCTCACTCGTTTGCATATTTATAGAAATATGACCCCGCCCGTGGAGAATATTTTAAATAAATTCGGCGAGAAGAACATTAAAACTTAGCTTGGCTTAATAAACCTTTTTAGTCGCAAATACGTTGTTTATTAAATTTTATTTTTTCAGGCCAAATGTATATGCACCTTTCGTTTATTATAAACTTTTTTTCCTGGGTGCGTCCCTGACTATTATATCAAAGCATTGTGCTTTGTATTTTTATATTAGGATTTACGGACTTAAATATAATAAGCCATAACACCCTCTATATATTTTAATATTATAATTCTCGAGTAATTCCAATGTTCTCTTTATTTTTTAGTATGGAATTCGATGGCAACGATCAAGAACACAGTGACGAATATAACAGGTTCAGATGTGGTATATGTCAATGTCAAACAAGATGGAATTGTAGTTTAAATAAAAATTACGAGGAAGTTTCTAAATCTAATTGCAATTATTGCGATTGTCATCAAAAGACTCAGCAATGTAATTTGAAGATGCGTTTATTACAACAAAATATAGAAAAAAGTGATTCTTTAGATAACTACAAAAAATTTAATCAATATAATGAAACAATTATTGAGAAAGGAAGTTTTAAGGTACATATTCTGCAAAAACATAACAACACTAAGGAAGTTGAGGCTTCACATAAATTCAGGTGTGGTCAATGTGAATATCAAACGCTCGTGATAAGTCATTTAAAGAGACATGTTTTAACACGTCATAAAAATATAGAGGAAGTTGATGCTTCAGATAGGTTTATGTGCAGTTATTGTAAATACCAAACACTTGATAAAACCAATTTAAAGAGACATGTTTTGGCACGTCATAAAAATATAGAGGAAGTTGATGCTTCAGATAAGTTTAAGTGTGGTCAGTGTGCATATCAAACACTTTCGAGAAGCCGATTAAAGGCACATCTTTTTGGACGTCATAAAAATATAGATGAAGTTGATGCTTCAGATAAATTTAAATGTGGTAAATGTGAATATCAAACACTTAATAGAAGTGATTTAAAGAGACATGTTTTGGCACGTCACAAAACTATAGAGGAAGTTGATGCTTCAGATAAGTTTAAGTGCAGTTATTGTGAATATCAAACACTTACGAAAAGGTATTTAAAGGAACATATTTTAGGACGTCATAAAGCTATAGATGAAGTTGATGCTTTAGCTAAATTAAAATGTGGAAAATGTGAATATCAAACATTTAGTAGAAGTTATCTAAAGAGGCATATTTTAAGACGTCATAAAAATATAGAGGAAGTTGATGCTTCAGATAAGTTTAAGTGCAGTTATTGTGAATATCAAACACTTACGAAAAGGTATTTAAAGGCACATATTTTTGGACGTCATAAAAATATAGATAAAGTTGATGCTTCAGATAAATTTAAATGTGGTAAATGTGAATATCAAACACTTCATAGAAGTGATTTAAAGAGACATGTTTTGAGACGTCACAAAAATATAGAGGAAGTTAATGCTTCAGATAAGTTTAAGTGCAGTTATTGTGAATATCAAACTATTACGAAAAGTTCTTTAAAGGCACATATTTTTGGACGTCATAAAAATATAGATGAAGTTGATGTTTCAGATAAATTTAAATGTGGTAAATGTGAATATCAAACACTTAATAGAAGTGATTTAAAGAGACATGCTTTGAGACGTCACAAAAATATAGAGGAAGTTGACGCTTCAGATAAGTTTAAGTGCAGTTATTGTGAATATCAAACACTTACGAAAATGTATTTAAAGGAACATATTTTGGGACGTCATAAAGCTATAGATGAAGTTGATGCTTCAGATAAATTTAAATGTGGTAAATGTGAATATCAAACACTTAGTAGAAGTTATTTAAAGAGGCATATTTTGAGACGTCATAAAAATATAGAGGAAGTTGATGATTCAGATAAATTTAAATGTGGTAAATGTGAATATCAAACACTTAATAAAAGTGATTTAAAAAGACATGTTTTGAGCCGTCACAAAAATATAGAGGAAGTTGATGCTTCAGATAAGTTTAAGTGCAGTTATTGTGAATATCAAACACTTGCGAAAAGTAATTTAAAGGAACATCTTTTGGGACGTCATAAAGCTATAGATGAAGTTGATGCGCCAGATAAATTAAAATGTGATAAATGTGAATATCAAACATTTACTAGAAGTTATTTAAAGAGGCATATTTTGAGACGTCATAAAAATATAGAGGAAGTTGATGCTTCAGATAAATTTAAATGTGGTAAATGTGAATTATCAAACACTTTATAGAAGTGATTTAAAGATACATGTTTTGAGCCGTCACAATAATATAGAGGAAGTTGATGCTTCAGATAAGTTTAAGTGTGGTCAATGTGAGTATCAAACACTTAGTAGAAGTTATTTAAAGAGGCATATTTTGAGACGTCATAAAAATATAGAGGAAGTTGATGCTTCTAATAAGTTTAAGTGTGGTCAATGTGAGTATCAAACACTTACGAAAAGTAATTTAAAAGCCCATGTTTTGGCACGTCATAAAAATATAGAGGAAGTTGATGCTTCAGATAAGTTTAAGTGTTAACACCGAACTGTCTTAATACCGCTTTTCCGGGACAGAGGTTACCGTACTGTAACTTGGCGGGCTTTACGACTGCAAACGATTTAGTGGACTGTATAATTTAACTGGAAACAAACACTAATATAAAGAAAACACCGCACTGTGCTATACTAGTATTTATTATTGAATGTAAATGTATTCCATTCAAAGCTGGGGAGCTAAAGCTAAAAAAGAACGAACCCTCGGGACGCGTCCATTTTGGTCTCCTTTTCGTCTTGTCAATTTGTCCATGCCTTCCCATGCTAAAAGCCCTACACGAGCTCGCTACCTATGGCAACGACGCGACGCGCCAGACAACATCTCAGGAGCCCTTGGTTGTTCCGATTCATGGCTTGCTGTGTTGCCCAGTTTGTTTTAAACTAAGTTAATTATAATATTATTATATTATAATAAGGTTAGTCTTAACATAGCCCCCAACGTTGAAGGGAAATTTCAACAGACATAGAAATTGAGCTATGCGATAAAGGTAAATATAACTTGAGAATACTTAACCTAAATACATTATACTAAACTAGCAATAAACATAATAAAACATAACGTTTTCATTTACATCATACTAGGATTATGAGTAGTGTATTTATACAGCTACCAGAACATGGAATATTCCATGGATCCGAATCCCCCCACCACAACGAACCGAAATCCCCCCCCCCTCTCCTCCCCACCAACATTCCCCACTCCTACCCCCACTCCCATCCCTACTCCCATCCCTACTCCTACCCCCACTCCCACCTCCACTCCTAGTCATACTATTATTCCCTCCACTCTTAAACAATATTTAAACCCAAATACCGAATTATTTTGCAGTTAGTTATGTATCCCGAGTGGTTTTATATTACATTACATTAAGCTTTGGGATTGTTTTACATTATCATCGTTTAGTGTGCAGACAGTAAATATTTAATAGTAGTGCTAGTTGTTAACAGTATTGTGTAAATTGTTGTTAGATAAGACCAGTGAAAACAGCGGACGAACATGCGAAATTTTATAAAAGAATTAAAAGATGTTAAAATCAAAGCATAAAATAAAAGTGATGAAATTAAAAAAACATTTCGTTATCTCAAATTATAGACTTTTAGTAAGTAATTGCGATGATGAAGATTTATTGATGATGATTGAAGAAGGTATAATTTTATGTGATAAGATTCTTACAGGATCCGTTAGAGCTAAATTCTTTAACGATCATATACAGCTTATAAGTTTAGGATTGGAAACACATGTTTGGTTAGACCATATGAGAGAAAAAAAATTAATTGCAGAGGAATAATTATCAGTGTTTTCTCCTTTCCCTTCAGTTCTCCTTTAATCATACAAGATGTTCCAATGCAGTGATTGCAGCAAAAGTTTTAAACAACAATCAAATGTTTATAGACATCAAAGAGAATCCTGTCCTAATAAACCATCTTGTTCACATCAAAAAAGAAAAACTATTACTAAGTTATGTGATGTACCTACAAAAAAAATTAAAATAGAAGAAACCAAGAGACAAAGTGTAATACAACCACCAATTCCCAAACTTATTTTAACACGTTGTAAAGATTGTGATACTTGGTATGTGAAAAATAAACTTGTTGCCCATTTACGCTCAAACCAACATAAAAGCGGATTTAAAAGTGATGATAATGTAAAAATTATTACTTCCGCGTTTAAAAACAGAATTGTGTCGTATATGTTACTTCCATCCAAAAAGTATGTAGACATTGATGAATTTTTTGATGAGGTAAAACAAAAGTTCATAAGTATAATATTAGAACAATTAGTTAAGCATAAATGTGTAAAAATAAATGTAGAATTATTTGGACAATATTTGTTACAAACTAAAGAGACACTAGAAACTAAATCATTTAATACTAAAAATAAGATCATGACATCATCATCCAATTTAAGTGTAATTTATAAGGAGTTTTTATCAGAAATCAAAGAGAAAGTTTCAATATTTGCAGAAAATGGATCTGGTTGGGCTTTAGAAAAAATATTGCATTTAGAACTTAATGTTAACAAATATAATCCAATTAGAGCATCCTCATATATACCTCTACCAAAACAAATTTCAAATAAGCAAGGTATAATTAACGTTAAAAATAAGGACTCATATTGTTTCGGTTGGAGTGTGATAAGTGCATTATTTCCAGCAAAAATTAATTCTGCGAGAACCCATTCATATCCGAATTTTTTTGACTTTTTAAATTTTGAAGGAATAGAATTTCCTGTAAAGTTAAAAGATGTATCTAAATTTGAATCACTTAACCAAATTTCTGTGAATGTTTATGGTTTAGAGAGTATGTGTGAGGATAATAAATTTAAATATGAGGTTGTTGGCCCCATGCATTACACTAATAAAAAACTTCCAACACACATAAATTTATTGTTGATAAGTGAGGGTGAAAACAATCATTACTGTTGGATTAAAGATATGTCAAGATTACTATCATCTCAAATCAATAAAACAACTTATAAAAAGTATTTTTGTGATGGTTGTTTAATTTATTTTAGTTCAATGCAAACACTAGAAGTTCATCAAAAAAACGATTGTAATCATTTGTATACAAGAGTTCCAACCAATGATATCAAAATTAATAAATACGGACAACATATACCAGAAAATATACTACAGTTTGAAAATTTTCAAAGACAGCTTAAAGTTCCATTTGTAATATATGCGGATTTTGAGTGTTTTTTAAAACCTTTACATTTTGAACAACCAGAAAATGATTTGGATTCATATACACGAAACACGTTTAAACACGAACCATTTGCCTTTTCATATTTTATTAAATGTTCATATGATAATTCTTTATCACTATTGGATTCTTATTTTGGTTTAGATGCAGCTGAAGAATTTTGTAAACGAATTGAAGGTCATGTTCACAGAATTTATAATAACTATCTTAAACCTATAGTGAAAATGATCCCCTTATCCGACGAACAGAAATTGTCTTATAAAAATTGCCACAAATGTCATATATGTAACGAAAAAGTTGAAGAAAATGAAAAAGTTAGAGATCATGATCATTTAACTGGTGAATTTCGAAATGCAGCTCACAGCATATGCAACTTAAATTTCAAAATACCCCATTTCATACCTATATTTTTTCATAATTTAACTGGTTATGATAGTCACCTATTTGTTAAGCAATTGTGTTGTGAAGAAGATAATATTGATGTACTTGCACAAAACAAAGAGAAATACATTTCATTTTCAAAATCCATTTTGGTGGATAAATATAAAGACAAAGATGATAAAGAAAAGAATCTGTTTATCAAAATGAGATTTTTGGATTCATTTCGATTTGTTGCAAGCTCATTAGAAACACTTGGTGAAAGTGTAGAATCAAATCAATGCATTGAAATTAAAAAACATTTTCAAAATTCTAACCAATTTAATGAAATTAGAAAAAAAGGGATTTATCCATATTCTTATGTTGACTCATTTGAAAAAATGTATGAAAGGGAACTTCCAAGAATTGAACACTTTTATGATACACTAAGAGATGAATCCATAAATCCTTCAGATTATAAGAGAGCCGTTAATATTTGGAATTTATTTGATTGTCAAAGTTTAATGGATTATACAAAAATTTATTTACTATCAGATGTTCTCATATTAACAGATTTTTTTGAAACATTTCGAAATGTATCTATAAATAATTTTAAGTTGGATCCTGCACAATATTACACATTACCCAGTTTGAGTTGGGATGCAATGTTAAAAATGACCAATATCAAATTAGAATTGTTAACCGATATAGATATGTTGCATTTTTTTAAGAATAGTATATGAGGTGGTATTTGTCATTGCAGCGTTCGAAAAGCTAAAGCAAATAACCCCCATCTTGAAAATTATGATTCTGATAAACCATCATCGTTTATTATGTATTTAGATGCAACTAACTTGTATGGACATAGTATGAGTCAATATCTCCCAATAAGTGATTTTTCTTGGATGTCAATGGAAGAAATAGAAACTCTTGATGTGATGACAATCCATGATAATGCATATTATGGGTATGTTTTAGAAGTAGATATAAAATACCCTCAAGATTTACATGAACAACATAATGAACTACCATTTTTAGCAGAAAATATTTGTCCGAACAAACGAAACTAATATGTAAATTAAACAATAAGGAAAAGTATGTGATTCATTATCGAAATCTTAAACAAGCAATTAAAAATGGGTTAAAATTAACTAAAATTCATAGAGTAATTAAATTTAAACAATCACCATTTCTTAAACCATATATTGACTTAAATACCAATATGAGAAATAAATCTAAAAGTAAGCTGGAAAAAGATTGTTATAAATTATATAATAATGCTATATATGGTAAATCATTAGAGAATATCGATAAACGTGTTGATATCAGATTAATTACACATTGGGAAAATATTGGAAAGAAGCAGGGAGCACAAACGTTGATTGCTAAACCAAATTTTAAGAATCGTTTAGTTTTTAATGAAAACTTTGTTGCAATACAGATGGAAAAAGTAAAAATTACCTATAATAAACCTGTTTTTGTTGGATTTTCAGTCTTGGAACTATCAAAAACTGTTATTTATGATTTTTATTATAATTATATTAAAATCAAATATGGAGACAAAGCAATACTATTATATACAGATACAGATAGCTTAATATTGCAAGTTGAAACAGAAAACTTCTATCAAGATATTCAAGAAAATTTAGATAAATTTGACACCTCTAATTACAATGAAAACAATTTACATCATATAACTAAGAATATATCCGTAATAGGACGTATGAAAGATGAGTTTTCTGGTCAACCAATATTAAGTTTTTATGGAACAGGTGCCAAAGCTTACTGTGTTAATTTGGAGGATAAATCCGAAAAGAAAGCAAAGGGTGTAAAAAAGTATGTTATTCAAAATTCTATTACAAAAGAAGATTATAAAGATGTAGTGGAAAACTCAGAAATTAAGTTTAGGAAAATGAATGTATTTCGTTCAATATTGCATGAAATGTTTACACAATTAAAAAATAAGGTAGCATTGTCTCCAAAAGATAATAAACGCTACATTATTAAAGATTCTTTTAGAACCCTAGCTTGGGGGCACAAACACATTGATATTTTGGAAGATAAATCCAAGACTGATGATAAGGATGTTAATAATGTTATAAATATCTTAAGAAAATTAGTTCATGATGTGTATAAAACTTAGGAACTAAGAAAATATATTTCAATTTCAAAATGTTAATGCTACCAGTAGGACTTTTATTTCTCTCATCATTCATTAACAATACTCTGTTCATAAAAGTGGATTCTAATGTTCAAGATACGTTTATTTGTTTATCGATAAATAAGAAAGGAAATGATAGTTGGCCATCAACATGGAAAAGGATGGATATAAAAAGTGGATTATTTACTTATAAAATAAATGATCATATAATAAATAACTCTTCCACTGTAGAGTATAAATTAAGGATCTATTATTCCAATAGATTGCATGCAGTAACAGAGAAATGGAATAAATTGTATAACAAAGTACATATGGATGAATGTAATATACGTACATGTATAATATTTGCAATCATATTTTTTATATTGTTTATGTATTTGTTGGGATATGTATTGTTTAAGGCATATTTGTATTATAAATAAATGATTTGAAGAATACTTTGTTTAATTAAATCAAGTTAGTATATTAGCTAATACGCAATAGAATAAATGGAGGAAATAAAGAAAACTGTTACGTTTAATGAGGGAAATAATAAAACACATATACTGTTTGTATGGAAATTTGCCTATAGAAAAGCAAGGGAAAGTGATTATGAGCAAAATATATTGGATAGATACCGTTTTCGAAATAGAATTAAATATGTAGAAAACCTTTTAAATGATGTGATAGAAGAACAAAATAGAAATAAAGTATACAGTGAACGTTTTATGTAAATTTTTATTTTTTAAATAAATAAATAAACTACAGAATATCTTTTTTTAATATTCAAGAATTATTTGAATTATCCATCCCCAACCATTTAACGTAGACTTTGTTTCCTTTTTTTCTCAAAACTTTCTCCACCAGAAATACATTTGGATGTGATACCTTTTGGAGCTCCTCCTTATAAAAACGTCCTAAAATATCTTCCTTTTTATCATCTTTTAGTAAGTATGTTGTAGGATTAGTTAAATTAACTCGTTCAACAACGAAAATCTCCGAACTCCAGTTTGGTGTGTATCCTTTAGAAAACATTTCCCTATGTTTACTTATTCTTACAAAGTCACCCTTCTTAAATTTAGGAGTAGCAGGATTAACAGTTTTGATATGTGTGTAAGATGATTTAAGTACATCTTTTTCATTATTTTTACTTATATCAATGGGTTTCAATCCTGTTGTCCTATGTTTTCTGTGATTATATTCTGAAACTATCTCAGGTAATATATTTAACCACTTATAGTTACCTTGCATGCTAAATTTTCTCCACATTCTATTTTTTAATGTTCTGTTTACTCTTTCAACAATACTAGCTTTTAAATTTGAAAACGTACTATAGTGATTAATTTTAAACTCCCCCATTAAGTCCTGAAAATCTCTGTTAAAGAATTCTTTCCCTCGATCAGTTTGTAAATTTTTAGGGGGAGTTTTTGCATCATTTAAAATATTTTTCATTGTTGAGGTTACATCTTTACCAGTTTTTGATTTTACAGGTAATGCCCATACAAATTTTGAAAATGTGTTTATAACAACCAAAATATATCTATACTTTCTGTTAAATTTTGCATATGGTTGCATTTCAACCAGATCAGCTTGCCATAAGTCATTTAGTCCTTTAATAATAACCCTACTCCTTTGATAATTCTTTCTTGCAGGTTTATGTAACTCGTTAACAACCGTTTCCTTAATGAAAGACATTACAATTAATCAAATGATTTAAGAAAAATAATTGTCCCAGTAGCTTTTATACGCATCATTCCATTCCTTAAGCTTTTGAGATAAAATTTCTTTGTCCCCTTCTTTTAAGTATTCCTCAATTTTAACAATTTTTTTTCTACATCATCAAGATTATCTTTAACTTTTGTATTCAAGTATTTCAACGATGTTGGATTTATTATAGTATCTAGTTCACCCATTCCATTATCTATTTTATTTAATTCATCATTTAATTTCTTAGCAATACTTTGTATGGAAGAATGAATACCAGTAATAATTTGTCTTTCTATTAATGGTAGTTCATGTATTTGTCGCCCATTAAGAAGACTATCGACTATTTCTTTTTTCGTAGTTATTAAAGTTTCAACATATTTTTTAAATCTTTTAATTTTTTCTTTAGCATTAAAGAATACTACTTCCTTAATTTTTGTTTCCATTATTTCGTTTATTTTTTCAATATTAGTTCTTAAAATTAAATTTTCATTTTTAACAAAGTCTTGCAATGATTTAATATCCTTGATAATTTTATCAATATTTGCATTAATATTTAAATCCAAGGTTTTCAGATTCTTAATTTCATCAACTTTTTTTTCAAAATTTAAAATGTTTAATGAAATATTGTTATTTCTTTGTAAAGTTGTTTTAATCTTTTCCATTTCTTCTTTATTTAAATTTTCTATAGTTTTTAATTCCGAAATTTGTGGTTCTTTTAATGCTGCATATTCATCAATATTTTTTTTGTGAAGCATTAGATGTACATTTAAATTCTTTTCTATTTTTTTTGTATTTTTATCCATCTTATCATGTGTGTGTTTAAAATGATCTACTTCCATTTTAATTCTATCATAAATTGTAGTTGAAAACGTTTTAAACTTTGAAATAAGATCATTTGTAAGCTTTTTTTCAATGTCATCGATTTTTGACGTATCAGATATATCAGTTTGTAATTTAAGTAACACCTTTTGCGTTTCTTGTTGTAAAATGGTGATGTCACCCATCTGTTTTTCTACATCAGCCAATTTTAATTCTTAATTTAATATTTTCACATCGATATTTTTTATAGTTACTATTCTATTGTTTGCTTCCTGTTTAAATTTTTGATCTACTGTTGTAAGTTCATCTTCACAAAATTTTAGTTTTTTCGTTATATTTTGAATATTCTCAGCATTTTCAAGTACACGCTTATTTTGATTTATTAATTCTTTTTCGAAATTGGAAATCCCTAATTGATTTTTTTCCAATTCATATTTATAGTGTTCAACTACTTTGTTTTCAATATAGTTTAAATTATTTGAAATATTATTGGATACTTCATTTTCAACTTTTTTGACAAGATCTTTAATATCTATATCAGTTATTTTGTAACGTTTTGAGATATGTCTAGCAAATTTGTCCACAGTCATTTTAAAAATGAACAATAATTACATTTACTATCCTTTTATAGTATAACTTTAGCTTCCTTTAATTCTTCAACTATAGAAATTATTTCATTATTATGACCTGTATGTCCAGCAGATGTGGATGCCAACAGAAGACGCAATCTATCAACAAGTTCATTTATATTATCCCAATAAACATAGTCAGTATTCGCTTTGTTAACTTTCATTTTAAGACCTTTTCCACTTCGTTGTCGGGTTTGTCGATAAGGAGCAATAGGTTTACTAAACGCTTGAACAAGACGTTTTGCGGGAGTGGTAAGTTTAGATTTTGTAATTCCATTTTTTTGTAGATATGGACCAATTATTGTTACATATTTGTTTGATGAACTTCCTTGAACCTGCTCGTCGGGATTAAAATTTCTGCGATATGCATTAGTTATCTTTAAGATATCCATATAATTATCTAAATCTTCTTTTTTATAACCCATAGGGTTTTTCTTAAAGAGTAACTCATATAAACCTACAGTACCTGAATATAATTTATTCTCAACCTTTATATCTTTTCCAATTATCTAAACAGGTTTTAGAGTTAAACCTAAAAAAAATTTATCCCGTTCTATGTCGTGAACAATACCATAGTTATGATCAAACGCGTGTTCCGTATCTTTCACACCTTCATCAATATACATTCGAGGTAATTTATCAAAGTTTTCTAGCCACTGTTCGTACCCTGGTGTGTCCACGTAGGTCATAATTGTTTGTCTTGTCTGTTCTAGGATATCTGAAATATTCTCATTTTCAATTGTTTCATTCGAATCGGAAGTTGGTAAAGTTTCAGCTATAACACTAGTTTCATGAAAATATGGAAGCTGACTAACGTTTGGTAGTTCACTGAGGGACCCTATTGATGTATCAAAAAATGATGGTTGTTCAGCTGGTAATACAGGTGTTTTTCCTGTTTTTCTTCTGGATTTTAATTTTGTTGGTGTTGAAGTCTGATACGGTCTTGAAGTAAACAATTCCTCTTTGAAATCTATAGGTTCTTGTTTAAAGTCAATCAATTCACTTTTACCAATTGTGGAAATTAATTGGTTTAATGGTTGTGTTAATGGTTTATAAGTTTGTTCCAGTTGAGATTGTGTAGTAGTTGCAGCTAATTTTAATTTCTGAAATTTTTCTTTAACCGCTTTTCTTGATTTAATAAGCTCTCTTGCTAAACGTTTGTTCATAGCTGATACTTGAAAAATGTTCAAGAAAACTAAATTTCATATATTTATATATAAATAAAAAAATCAAATTGTTTTCTATATCTACCAGCGTTTAATTTACAATCTTTATCAATAACGAGAAAACCAAATGGTTCTTTCCAACAATAAGAACATATATTTTTGAACTGATCGAATGACATATCCATCATACAATGATCATCATATATGTGTTTTATATTCATGTTATCCTGTTTAAATAGAATCAAAAGATTTGTATTCTCTCGAATTAGTCTTTTAAGTATTGAAGAGTAACCTTGAAAGATAAAAAAGCAATCAGTATTTTTATGACGACCAATGGTAAAATAATCTCTTATAATACTCTGATTTTGACATGGTATATCATCAAATATTATAACAGAATTAGGTTTAATCTCATTAGGAGGTATAATATTTTCATCGTTATCGTATTCATAGTATCCAATTTCCTTTACTGGTTTCAGTAAATTTCTAAGATATTCGTACTTGGGTTGTTGTAGTGATTTTGAATAAAGATATACATTCTCGAATCTAAGTCCATTGGGGTGTTCAAGCAAAGTTAACATAACGTTGGTTTTACCGCTACCACTACATCCCACAATAAGACTTCTTTTGGATCCTCCGCAAAACAAATCACCATGTTTTCTAAATTGATTAGTAAAACTTCTTTCATCATGGTTTGTTATAGGTAGTGAAAAATATTGTTTAACAATTCTCATCTTGATTCGTTATAACAAAATAAGTGATATGATAGACTATTTATAGCAGCTAAATAAGAGATGTCTATTAGTAGACAGTTCAACTTCATATAAAAACTATAAAATGATTCTACATCCATCACAATCAACTATAACTAACAAGTACTGCAAAAAGAAAGGATTGGGGTTATTAAACAAACTTATTAATAAGTTGCCTTTTGAAATCCATATTCCCGGATATCAATTTTGTGGACCGGGCACGCGTTTAGAGCAACGAATAAACAGAGGTGAGATTGGTATTAATCCGTTGGACGCTGCTTGCAGATTGCACGATATAGCATATTCAAAATCAGAACAGTTACCAACGAGACACATCGCAGACAAGATACTCGAGGAGAAAGCTTGGCAAAGAGTAAAGGCAAAAGATTCCTCACTAGGAGAAAAACTTGCTGCATTAACAGTAACAGGAATTATGAAAGGTAAAAGAAAGCTTGGAATGGGTATAAAGAAGAGTGGGAAACTAAGAAAAAAACAAATTATGATGGCAATAAAGAATGGTGGAAAACTAAGAAGAAAACGTATTGTTAAACCACCCAAGACAATAGGAGGTTTCTTACCCCTCTTGCTACCTATTTTAGGAGCATTGGGAGCTCTAGGAGAGGGAGCAGCAGGAATCGCGACCGCCGTGAACAATATTAAAACATCTAAACAACAGCTGGAAGAACTTCAACGTCATAACCAAGCAATGGAAGGGAAGGGATTATTTATTAAACCATATAAGAGTGGGAAAGGACGGGGGTTGTACATTAAACCATATAAAGGAGGATCTATTAAAAGAAAATCTCTAAAAAAAAGTCCAAATAAAATTTCCTCTTAGGGCTCTTACAAACTTGGATATAATTCATATTGTTAAAAATTTAAGAATTCCACATTTTAGAGGTGTTTTTATGAGAGATAATCTACCAATTAAAATAAGAATAAAAGAAAGTGGTATAGTTAATTTAGATAGTCAACAAAATGAGGGTACTCACTGGGTTGCTTATATCAAAAATAAAAATAAAGTTCTATATTTCGATAGTTATGGTAATCTAAAACCACCTTTTGAATTGTTGAACTATTTTAATACTAATGGAAACATAAAAACATATTATAATTATGATGTAAAACAAAAAGAAAATTCTTATAATTGCGGACAGCTGTCTATTCAATTCCTATATAATAATATGATGTTGGAAAAATAGTTTAGTGTTTTATTATGTCTACAACAATTGCAATATCAGGAAATACTTCAGTATTATCAGCAGATTTTAATCCGCCAATTTATTTGGATGATGATAAAGATTATTTCTTGGGATTGGCTGATTTCGAATCTTTTATGAGTATACCAAATATTGAACCAGGAAAAAACAAATTATATATAGGAGATAAAGTTATAACAATTCCAGAAGGAACTTATGATATAGAAGATATTGAAAATTATATAAAAGTTAATATTGAAAATATATTTGATGATAAAGTTACATTTGTTTTAAAACCAAATACTAATACTCTAAAATGTCACATTTTGTGCAGTAAGTTCTTAGATTTCACCAAAAAAGATTCAATTGGAAAGATATTAGGTTTTCATGAAAGAAAAATTAGCCCGTTTGTACCTGATAATTCGGATCAAGTTACAAATATAAGTAAGGTTAATGCTATTCGCATTGATTGTAGTATTTGCGTTGGATCATTCAACAACGGTAAACCAGTTCATATTATCCATCAGTTTTTTCCGGCAGTTGCTCCAGGCTATAAGATCGTGGAGTCACCATTACCCATATTGTACTTTCCAGTGAGCGTGAAAACGATAAACAATATTACTGTCAAAATTGTTGACCAGGACGGAGACTTAATAAATTTTCGTAAAGAAACAATAACTGTTAGATTACATTTAAAAACAAATATATAATATGGTTGTTAGATATAATATACCATATCAACTTAGAGTTCAACCACCAACGAAAACTTATAAAAAGAGGAATTTGAAGCGAAAAACTAGTAATACGAATCACATCAAAGCGTTAACACCAAAAAATCGCAAATTTCTTCAATCACTAGGTTATAAAGTTCAAAAATAATGGATATTCTAAACGTTAATGAAAAGCTTTATGTCGATAACTCAATAGTTGGTTCAGAATTACACACCTACCAACCATTTATTTCTTCAAAATTTGATTACAATGATGAGATTCGCATACCGATACAGGAACTAGATGCTTATACCTTACCTTCAGAGAGTCTTCTCTATATTGAAGGAACTTTGAAGAATGAGGATGGTCAATATACTGGGAAATTAAGATTTATAAACAATGGAGTTGCATTTTTGTTTAGAGAAATAAGATATGAACTTAACGGTATTACTGTAGATTCAGTAAGAAATGTTGGTCTTACATCAACTTTAAAAGGTTATCTTTCATTCAATACTAATGAAAGCTTAAAATTACAAAATAGTGGATGGTTTCCTAATCGAGAGGAAGCTGATAGAATTTTAGTTGATGAACATGGAAAATTTAATGTATCAATACCTCTAAAACTGTTGATGGGTTTTTTTGAAGATTACAGAAAAATAATTTTAAATATGAAACAGGAACTAGTTTTAATTAGAGCTAGCAATGATTTGGATGGCGTTTTCTTCAAGGATGATACGGAACCTAGAACGGCTATTGTAGAAAAACCAAAAGTTACATTTGATAAGATATTTTGGAAAATACCACATATTTTAGTTGACATACCACAACAACTATCCATATCAAAAATAATTGAATCCAACAGAGAAATACTGATAGGTTATAGAAGTTGGGAACTTGTTGAATATTCTTCTTTACCAGAAACAACGCGTCATACCTGGCCGGTAAAAACGAGCAGTAAACCCGAAGTTGTGCGTCACGCTGTAATTGCCTTCCAAGAGAACAGAAAAGGTGATGTACAAAAAGACATGAGTCATTTTGATAATGTTGATTTAACAAATATAAGAGTTTTTTTAAACTCGGAGAGATATCCCTATCACGATTTGTATTTAAATTATAAGGACAACAAGTATTCTGCACTGTATGAAATGTTTACCAATTTTAGGCATTCTTACTATGGAACATCAAATGAACCAATTTTTACACCTAAAAGTTTTAAAGAAAAGTGTCCTATTATTCATATTGACTGTTCGCATCAAAAGGAAACGATCCACACTGGTTCAGTAGTCATGAGAATTGAATTTGAAACAAACGAAAGTATTAAAAAGGATACATCTGTATACTGTCTTATTCTGCATGATAAAATATTTAGCTATAATCCACTAACAAAAATTGTTAGGCAATTGTAATCCACATTTTTTTTCAATATATATTATTAGGATTAGGTTAATTAATAGTCATTATGAATAAAGAATTGAAACATCGTATATCTTACTTTTCAAAGGAGTTAAAAAAACTAAAGCAACAAATACGTGATTATTCTGAAAAGAAATCCATGTATAAAAAATTTTCTCTTATGAAAATATGAAATCCCTAATTATTGATGTTCAAGGATTCTATATAGAAAAAAACAAATTTTTTGCAAAGGAATTAGCTGCTTTTGATGGAATCAAAATTTGTTATTATGTATTTAAATCTCCATTTAACATGAAGTATCTTTCACCCGAACTACATAAACAAGCTGTTTGGTTAATGCAAAACCATCATTGCATTCCATGGAATGAAGGATATACACCAGTTCACAAATTTTCTGAAATAATAAAAAATTTAACTGAAACTGTAGATCGAGTGTATGTAAAAGGGAGAGAGAAATCCGAATATATAAGAAAATATTCTTTATGTTCAGTAATGGAACTTGAGGATTATCCACCATTAGGAAAGGAAGAAGATGCGCAATGTTTCTATCACTCGAAACCATCTTGTGTCTGCGCACTTCTCAATGTTTTTACACTGTATAATGACACTATAATGACTGAATAAAACAAATAAATTTATATATTTAATTTTTTATTTTAACAAAAATTACACATTAGGTTTGAAATATTTCAAACATAATTTCAACAGGTACAAACGTTTTTACTTCATCGAGAAAATCTTCAAACCCCATTTCCTTTATTGAACACAGGAAAGTCCTTAAGTCGGATGTGTGTAAGTATATACTACATGCTTCAGAAGCTTGTTCATACTTCATAGACATTTCCATACACTCATCATAGGTATAAAATCTATCAAATCCATATTCGGATTCGTGTTCAACATCAAATTGCAAATTTTTAAAATCTTGGGCTAAATTCTCCACGGCAGTTGTCAAATTATGTGCAGATGTCTTATGTGTATAAGATAACCACATCTTGAATAATAATACTTGAAGGAATGAAATCAAAGTTTTAAATAAGTTATTTAGGATATGGGAGGGAGGAATAAAAGATATGGGAGGGAGGAATAAAACATATAGTATGTTAAAAAAAATTTTTTTATTTTTCAATACAACTTTTTACAAAATCATTACAAGCAAATGATTCAACATCCTCTATTATACATTCAGGATAAAAATTTAATAATTCCAATACACAACAAACATTAGAACTGTTAATATTAGATGATACAATATCATAAACATTTCTTATTAAATCACCATTTTTAATTGAAACTCTACTTATAACAGTATTATAATATTTTGAAAATTCTAGTGATTTTAGAATATCAAAACGATATTTGACAAAATTTGATAAATTGACTATTTCGTTAATTGTATCACCAGCTAAGAATATTTCACCGCCTCCATCTTGAGTAATCTTGATTATTCTTGTTCCATTAATAAACACAAAATGAATTGCATATCCACTCCCATGCATTGGTTGCCATCCAAAATTGGTAGAATAAATAAAGCTTAACATTATTCCTTGATTATTTAAAAATGAAATCCATTGATCTTCATTAAAAATTACATTTTGATTATACTTGCTTCCACTCAGCTTAATAACAGGAGAATATTTTCGCTCCAAAGAAAATCCAACACTGACCCATTTGGTTTTACTTTTGTTTAAAAAGAACATGGATTCGTTTATTAGACTCCCATTACGATTTTTGCTAAACTCTTCTTGCTTCTTGGATTGCAGATTGGTTGATTGTTGCATTTTAGGTTATAAGGAAACAAAATGTGATAAACTAATGTTTGATGTAATCCAATTAGTTGTTTAAATAAGAAATATAATAAGGTGGTGGGAGGTAATTAATTTTGGTGGGAGGATTTTACCAATAAATTTGGTTTTAATTTTGTATCATCCATTAGATGTACTTTAAAAAAACAATTTTGAAGTTTGTGGTATGTAGTATATTTCAATTTTAAATCAGCGACGCGCTTTTCTGTTTTTTTTTATTAAAAACTTTCATAAATCGAATATCTCCATAAGCTTGTTCATTACGTTTAAACTTGTATGCTTTAATATTGTTTACATGATAGAACAAATCCGCGTTTTTTATTTTAAATCCAATTTTTCTTAATTTTTGTAGTTCTTGTTTTTCTACCACATCTTTAGGTATATTCCCATCTTGAACAAAATCCATTATGGTTTTATATTCTAATTTGTTTACGGTATCAGTGCTAAATTCCACGTTTTCTATATCTTTTAAAGAGGTCATCTTACTGAAATGATGAGTTTAAACGGGATACGCTTTTATAAATAAATAACTTTTAAGCATATGCTACTTTTATTCTGTCTTATTGTTTACATAATAACCCTAATGGTTTTATACGTTTAGCTGTCTTATTTTTTGAGATTTTTGAAATGTTCTTTCACTGTTCGATAGGTATGTTCATCTTATACTTGTTTACCAAATTGCACCCCTTCATCTTTAGTCATAAGGGAGCTAATCGCAAAAAACTATATCTCCCGAACCATTTGACCGATCGACTTCGGGTTTTTCAAAACGTCTTATTACATCACCCCGAACCCATATCACGTGTTAAATTCCAATTTTGACAATTTTGGTAATTGACAGGTGATAGGTGACCTTGACTTATCTTAATTGATAGATGTCATATTTTCCAAATAGTAACATGATGTTATCCTAAACACATGACGTATATTAAATACTAATGCCAAAATTGTTATTGAATGCCCCATCTCCCCTTTTAGTTACCTATTAATCGGTCATTTGCTTTCTCGCGCTTCGTAAATAGTGGTTTGGTCTCATACCAGTTTGCAAATGACGAAACGACTGAAAACAGTTTTATATTGTTTCCTAATGAAGCAGTTCGGTTCCGTATTATAATATATCAATCTTTTAGTTTTCTAGCGTTTTAAAAGTGATTAACTAATATGTTTTCGTGCACTTAATTCATATTAAAGCTGTGAGAAAAATTGGAACTTTTAGTGGTCAAATAAAAACATCATTAAATGATGATTGTGATTTAATCATACAATGTGTTCACAAACAATATATTTTTGCTGGTGCATTTATGGGTTTTAAGAGGTGAGTAAAAACCTATTTCTATATTATTCCTAGTCTATCTAAAAATAAATCATAAAAAAATTTTTTTAAAGGTTTTTTATTTGTTTTCATTCATTCATTCATTCATTTGTTCAAGCAATTCAGTATAACATGTTACAATCAAAATTCAAAACAGTATTGAACAACAAAATGTTACAAAAGTTAAGTTAATAAATGGATAAAATAGGTAAATTAAATATAACTAAACCCTTATTATTAAAATTAATAGTTATATACTTTCTGTTATTGAAATAATGTTACAAAAAATATCACAATAATAAACGATCACTCTCTATAAAACAATCAAAATTTAAAACAGTATTGTAAACAAAATGTTACAAAAGTTAAGTTAATAAATGGATAAAATAGGTAAGTTAAACATAACTAAACCCATTATTATTAATAGTATTAAAATTAATAGTCACTTTCTATTATTAAATTAATGTTACAGAATTGATTAAGAAAAATAAATGAACAAAAAAAATATTACCAATGATATTAGACTAGCTTATAAGCAATAGTAAACGATCACTCTCTATAATGGAACATTGTAAGTCCAGTAAATACTGCTCCCGTCTGTTTAAATGTTCCAATAGGTTATTTATGTTTTGAACTTTACTATTATACACTAAAAGTTTTTCTTGACACTTTATACGTGTTTGCTTAATTTCCTCTAATGCTATCGACGTATCGACGGCCAAGTTCAGATGCTTTTCGTTGACTTCCTCCATTTCGATGTTCTGTGGGTTGACTTCCTCCATTTCAATGTTCTGTGGGATGTTTACATCAGCGGCAGCATGAACGTTTACATCAGCGTCGCAATCGACCAGATCTACATCGTTGATGATTAGCACTTCTTCTTCTTCTTCTTCTTCTTCTTGTTCTTCATTTGGGATCAAAAATATTGGTTGATTTACAGCTTCCACCTCTTCATCCGGAAAGTCACCAAATATTGCGTCGTTATTATTAATAAGTTGGTGGACAGCTTCATCAACTTCGTTTTGGTTAAAATTTTCTTCTAAAAAGTTGATATCAAAGTTTGGAGGAGCAATTTCCCCCCTAGCTGGTACAACTATAACGTCTTGGATTATATTGACACGTTTTGCGGCTAACTGTGACATTTTAGTTATACTTGGTTTCGAATACATGTTGAATTTTTATTGTTGATGAAATACTGAACTGTTTAAGCGAATGAATGAATGAATGAATGATTATAAAATTGCAATTTGTTCCTATTATATACGTTTTGTTAAAGAAAAGAAGTTTCCCCCAGTCTCAAAGTTTGAAATTGAAGCATGTATAACATAGTGATAGGTCCGTATTAAGGGGGATTCTACAATACAATACTATATCTTCAAAATTAAAGGTTTCCGAGTTGATAAGAAAGTATTATGTTAAAGGTGAAAACATTTTAAAATAAAAGAGTTTTCTTGTTTAAATTTTTATTATATTTATTGAAATAAGTTAATTAATAAATAATAGACGTGTTTTGGACTTCCATTGCCTTTAGTTTTCCATATCACAACGTTTCAACTGGTAAATATCTTCAGTCGTCTTTAGGTGAATACTGTTAATTAATATTTTAATTAATATTTTAATTAAAAGTATGTATTTTTATTAATATTTTAATTAAAAGTATGTATTTTTATTTAATATATAACATCGCGTAGACAATATATTTTCTACTAAATTCAAAATGTAAAGATTGTAAGATAGTTAGGATGCAATTTTACGAAGACAAAGTCCAACCCTGTAAAATAAAAAACATTTCTTCTATCGATTACATTACGTCCAGCTCATGAAAGTACATCAAGCTATGTCTATGCCTATGCCTATAACTTAAAGTTAAGTTAATTTTGTAAGGTAAATAAAATGTATACTTGGAAATAAGTGGTTTCCTATTACAAGTACTACCTTATTTGTTATAGCTGCTCAGTATGATAGAATCTTTAAAAAATAGTTGCCTGTAAGTAACGAAGTTGTTTTGGTATCATTATTTCCCAGAGAAGTTTTTACATTTTTTTCTTTGCGATACTTGGAGATGTAATCCCGTCGTATACCTTCTGTTTTAATCCTTATTGCCTTTTTTAAGAATTATGTAGCAGATGTTATACCAGGAATATAATTTCCTGGTAAAACATCTGCCTTGACAAACAAATACCTACTACATAATTGGGAAAGGTGTAACTAAAATAACAACTTTTTATAAAATTATTTTATATATTTTTATTACTTATAAAAGTTATATCTATACAAATTCAATATATAAATGTACATCTTCGGCATTTAGATTGACTGGATACTGGACCGTCGAATTGTGTCCCCCCAAAATTGTTGTAATGAAAATAACAGGGGAGAGTTGATTGTAACTGAACATTTGACTTGTAGGCAATCGGGAGTCGCCCCCAGATTTCTAGTAGAATATATGGTTCAATGTGTTTTAAATAATATTCCACAGGAATCAACGTTAATTCTTCATTAGATAAATCCATAATTGCCCTCTCTCCCCCTATCAATTTTAACATAAGTTGGGATGAAGGGCAACTCATAGTAGTGTTAACTTTAACCGTATTTAATTCCGCTTCTAATTTTTGGAATCTTTTTCTTTCGTTTTCTCTAAATTTTCTTTTTGCTGTTTTAGATAAATTTGGTGGTGTTTTTCTTAATATCAAATTATTTTGTATGTATTCGTCTGGATTATACGATTCGTGATTTTCAATGTCCCATGAATGATCGACTAAATTCATTTTAAGCCGTTATTGTTTAATATTTGAAAATATATACATTTAATAAAAAGGAGGGGGAGGGCTGGGGAGGAGTGGGGGTAGGAGTGGGGAATGTTGGTGGGGAGGAGAGGGAGGATTTTCGGTTCGTTGTGGTGGGGGGATTCGGATCCATGGAATATTCCATGTTCTGGTAGCTGTATAAATACACTACTATTATGCTTACTACGTTGGTAACGGAGCCAACTTAACCACCGCACGTTTTATAATACCTGATGCGGTCTTGACAGATGCTACGCGTACTATACCGTCACTGGCGTCACTCCCTGGATGCACCGCAGTAACGTGTCCGAGAAGCCAGTTATACGCAGGCAAGTCATTGTCATGTACCAACACCAATTCACCCACGGAAAGATTGCGTGAATTTGACTTCCATTTTAGTTTTTGTTGCAACTGCGTTATGTATTCACTCGACCATCTCTTCCAAAATTGCTGTTTCAATCTTTAAAGAAGTTGAAAGTGCGACAGTCGATTAGTTGGTGTAGTTTCTAGGTCAGGGTATGGAATAGATACGGACGAATGACCGATTAAAAAATGAGACTGCGTTAAGGCACTTAAACCATTCGGATCCGTAGATATTGGAGTTAAAGATCGCGAATTTAATATATTTTCGATTTATAATGGTATAAAAACTCTCGAATGACAGTGTGATTGGAGTGGTGGTTAGGATTTTTAATAAATGACTCTTTGCTGACTTTTTTCCAGCCTCCCAGATTCCTCCCTGGTGTGGAGAGTAGGCTGCAATAAAGTGCCACTTAATACCAAAATCATCTCCAAGCTGATGTGTAGTAGCATTTTTGTTAGATTTTAAAAATTGTCCTAACTCTCTTAGATGATTGTTTGCCCCAACAAAGTTGCTGCCTTTATCTGAATACACGTTCGATGGCTTGCCTCTTCGTGCTATGAATCTTTCGAAAGCTTCAAGAAAAGCTGACGTACTTAGGTCTGTTACGAGTTCAAGATGAACGGCTTTAACAGTTAAACAAATAAATAAGCAAAGATAAGATGTTAATGCCCTACTACCGCGGCCCTTTTTCTCTTTATAATAAAATGGACCGGCATAGTCCACCCCAACATCTGAAAATGGCTGTCTTGGGGACACTCTGGGCTCAGGTAAATTACCCATTAAAGGATTTATATACCTTGGTTTAAATCGAAAGCATACAATGCACTCTCGAACTATTCTTGAGCTAAATTTTTTCCTGCAATTGGCCAATAGTTTTCACGAACGTTTGATAATAACAATTGTGGTTCACAAGGAAGGTCTTCAAAATGTTCATATCTAAATATAAGATACGTTAAATGATGCTTTGGGTATAATAAAGCGGGATGTTTCTTTTCAAAGGAAAGTTCCGAGTGCTTCAATCGACCTCCGACTCTTATGACATTATCCTGAAGAAAAGGAGTTAAACTGAGAATAATACTTTTATTCTTAACAAATCCGTGTTTTTGAAGATCTTGAATATCTTCGGAAAATGATTCCTGTTGCGAAAGTAACTAACTTGACATTAGCCAGACGTAATTCTTCCAAATCCAATTCTTTGTATTTTCTTTGATCAACAGGTGTTCTACAGTTTTTCATAAAGCGTAAACAATAAGCCATTACTCTGTTTACACGTGTAAATGACGAAAACTTTTTAAACGGAAACAACTCATCATTAACCTTTACCTTGCTCTGAACAAAAGTTTTAGTATCCTTTTTTACTTCTGGTAGTTCGCTGACTGACGGCGGTTTTAACATAGTAATGTCTTGTGGCCAGTTAGATGGCGCTTGACCTAACCAACCCGGCCCATGAAACCAATCCTTTAGGTTACTTGGGGATACACCCCGTCTGCTGGATTTAACTCGGTGGGTACATATCGCCATGCGTCAGGTCGTGTGATGCTCTGGATTTCTGATACGCTATTTCCCACAAATACTTGAAAATTGTATCCAAAGAACGTATCCAAGCTAGAGCCACAGTAGAGTCGCACCAAAACTGGACTTGGTCAAATTGAAGTGGTAATGAGGATATAACCTTTTTATAGAACTGTGAAAGAAGAAGAGAAAGCAGAAAGCTCTAACCTAGGAATACTAATGGATTTAAGAGGTGCTACTCGAGTTTTGGAAACGAGGAGGTGAACACAAATGTTTTGTGCAGCATTGATAGTGGGCAGATATATACAAGCGTCGTTATCATTCTGGGACGCATCTGAGAAGCCGCGTAACTCGACTCGAACCCATTCTGAGCATGCTGCTTGTCTTGAAATTGCCAACTTATTTAACTCTGGAAGTTCAGATCTAAAGAAAAGCCATTTGTTTGCTAGGTACTTCAGATGGTACTTCTTCGTCCCATCCTAAATTTAACAACCATAATTTTTGTAACAAGATCTTGACTCTTACTACTACTGGACTAATTAGACCCAGTGGATCGAATATTTTAGAAATTTCAGAGAGAATTACTCTTTTGGTAATCTTCTTTGGAGAGGTAGAAGTACCACTGTGATAGGATAAATTGTCACTGTTACTTGACCAAAGCATACCCAAAGCTTTGGATGTTTCTTCCGACCCGAAATAATGTGCATCGTTTGTCGAACTGTCCGATACTATTTCGGCTAAAACATCTGAACTATTTGATCTCCACTTTCCAGTTTAAAGCCTGCGCTTTCCAATGTGGAATTTACTTTACGACATAAGCTAACAGCTTCCTCGACCGAACGTGCACCAGACAAGTCATCTACGTAAAAATATCGCCTTATCACCTCTAAAGCTTGAGGATTCGATTTTTGATTATCTGTTGAAAGTTGTAACAAACATCTTGTTGCTAAAAAGGGCGCACTTGCTGTTCCATACACGACTGTACTCAGAGAGAATGTCTGAAGTTCTTGCTCAAGATTAGAACGCCAAAATATTAATTGAAGAGGTTTAAACTCATCAGACACAAGAATTTGTCTGTACATCTTACATATATCTGCAGAAATAACATATGCGTGTTGCCTAAAACGAAGTAGAATTGACAGCAACGCAGTTCGTGTTTAGTTCTCGTGCGGATAAGTCGGTTTCGGTTCAACGTGCGAAAATACCTAAACGTTAGTTTTTCACTACCGGTTAACCGGAAGTTAATCTGTGAACAATGTGTGACAATTCGGGGGGAAAACCCCCCGACCCCAACATTAAAGGAAAAAACCGGATTATTCAAGAACAATTTCTCGGCTTTAGTGATCTGGATATGCAAGAATCGGCGCAAATAGCAAAACAAACAACAGGTGGTATCTATAACTTATTAACAGAAGGAAATAATGACCCTAATCAAAAAAAAGATAAACAACAAAAAAGGTATGAAACATTTAACTATACTGATAAGGATGTGGGACCATATCAGGTATACATTGAATCTTTAGACCCAAATTTTTCGGGAAAATTGAATGCCATTAAAATAAACATGATTATATTTTCCTGTCACCCCGAAATAGACGGGAAAATTAAGGAAATAGAATGGTAGGGCAAAAATTAGAATCATTTTTAAAGAGCATAAATCTGCCAATATTTTAATAAATTCTAAAAGTCTAAGAATTCAACATAACTTAAACCCTTATTTACCCAGTTTTTTGGTAATGCGTACGGGAGTTATTAAAAATATTGACAGGGAATTTACTGAAGAATTTTTACTGGCAAATATCAAACCGTTTGATATGCATTCGGTTTTCAAGGTTAAAAACGTACAAAGAGTCACCTTTAAAGAACTTGATAGTAACAAAAAACCTATAATGGACTCTAATGGTCAGGCAAAATGGATTCCAGGTCGGACAATTATAGTTACATTTAAAACTCAATTTTTACCGGAATATGTAGAGATAGGGCACGTTAGACACAGAGTCGAAAAATATATACAAAAGGTTATTCTCTGTTATAACTGCAGTAGGTATGGTCACCAAGCAAAACATTGTAAAAGCAATCCTCGATGTGAAAAATGTCAACAAAATCACTTCACAAAGGATTGTAGGGAATTAGACGCCGAAATCAAGTGTTATAGTTGCGAAGGAAAACATAAGA
The DNA here is from genome assembly GCA_963969555.1 of Polydrusus pterygomalis. NCBI lineage: Eukaryota > Metazoa > Arthropoda > Insecta > Coleoptera > Curculionidae > Polydrusus > Polydrusus pterygomalis. The sequence continues at coordinate 54,878,090 of OZ018382.1, forward strand.
CTAACGACTTTAAAAACTGTCCAGAATTTAAAAGACAACAAACTATTAAAGAAACAATGGCATTGGAAAATTTGTCATACCGGGATGCAAATAAAAAAGTTCCGAAACAAACATACGCTAGTGTAGTTGGTTTGGACACTGGGAGGGGAAAAAACTTGGAGATGCACTCCAATTTATCTCAGAGCCTTGACTTAGGTACACTGGAAACAAACACAAATTTCACATCTTTTAGAAAAACCTCTCTCTATACAAAAATTAATAATAAAAGACCGCGTCCTTCAGAGCCAGACCAGACAATAATAGAACATCAGCAATTAGTAAGACCACTCACTCTTCCTAATCAAAAGGGAGGAGTAATTAATGACACTCAATATAGATCGCATTTAAGGAGCTCCCCTGAGGAGAATGTTTTTACTCTCCAAATACTTGATATTATCATGACGGTTGTTAATAAACTAAAGGAAAAAAAAATCTTTCGATATAAATAAACCAGATTTAGTAGAAGTTATAAAAAATAAACTCGACCTTGATTCAATTATTAGAAATGGATAAGTTAATTATTGCTCAATGGAATTGCAGATCAGCTATTTCAAATAAAGCTAACCTGGAACATTTATTATCATCACAAAATGTCGGAATAGCTTTACTGTCCGAAACTTGGTTCAAAACAACAAAATATGTAAATTTTCCAGGAAACAACATTGAACGCTGTGATCGCCCTGATGGAAAAGGGGGGACGGCTATTTTAATTAAGTCAAATATAGTTTATAATATATTCAAACCTTCACGATTGGGAGAAGGGATAGACGTAGTAGGAATGGGGTTAAAAATTAATAACTCAATATTAACTATAGTTTCTATATATATAAAACCCAATAGTAGAATAACAGTAAATCAGTGGATACAATTTTTCAACACTATTCCTAGACCGTTTATTTTGGGAGGTGACTTTAACGCCCATAATTTAGCATGGGGGTGTGATTCCAATGACGTAGCTGGTAATAACCTTCTTGAAGCTCTACACCAAAGTAATTTAATAATTTTAAATAACGGAAATCATACCTATATAGGCAGATTTAACAGTAGAAATACAGCTATAGACATTACAATCACAACCCCCGATATAGCTAATTGCTGCCAATGGGACACTACATTAGACCCGTGTGGTTCCGATCATCTACCAATATTGATAAATTGCAACCTTTTACCCCATATTATGACAAAATATCCAAACAGAAAGTGGAATGTTAAAAAAGCAAACTGGTCAAATTTCTGTCATGAAACAACTACTATTTCAAGCGAACAGACATCAGACAACTATGAAAAATTTATGGAAGAATTGAATTTAATCATATCACGGAATATACCAAAATATAATACAAATGGAAAAAACACGAAAGCTAAAACATGGTGGAATGACGAATGCCAAGCCGCGGTAAACAAAAGAAAAGAAGACTACATATTGTATAGGACTAATCCTAACTTACCAAATTTACTACAATATAAAAAATCGGATGCTCAAGCAAAACAAACAATCAATCAAACAAAAAGAAAAAGCTGGCGTGAATACTGCTCATCTCTGAATAAAAATTCAAACCTAAAAGAGATATGGAATAAAGTAAATAGATACAAGAACAGAAAACAAGACATTAGTATTCCTATTGACATAAACAACTGTGACTGGATAGAACATTTCCATCAGAAAATAGCTCCTTGTTTGGCGCAACCACCAAAACTACATCAACAAGTAACTCAAACACTACAACATACTTATCTGTCAAAACCATTTAGTATGCTAGAACTAGAATGGGCCTTAAAGCACAATAACAACACAGCCCCAGGAATGGATAATATCCACTACTCAATGCTTTCGAACATATCAACCAATGCTAAGACAACCTTACTTAACCTGTTTAACAACATATGGAGCAACAAAATAAATGTACCAAAAGATTGGTACAATTACAATATTACCCCAATCTTAAAACCAGGAAAACCAGCTAACATGGCCGAGTCTTACAGACCAATATCCTTAGCCTCTTGTGTTCTAAAAACGTATGAAAGACTAATTAAAAATAGACTGGAACACTGGCTGGAAAAAAATAATAAGATTCCAAAAAACCAATATGGATTTAGGAAGGGATGTTCCACGCAAGAAAGTATAGCAGATTTTGTCACGGAAATTCAACTGGCTTTTACCAAACAGTACTCAATAACAGCGGCATTTATTGATATAAAGGGTGCATACGACAATGTTAACTTAGATATCCTAGCAAGAAAAATGGAGAGAATGGACATCCCATCAAATATGGTGTACAACATAATTAAATTATACCAGGAAAGGAACACGTATATTAAGATTCAAGACAAGTCTTTTGGCCCACGAGTTACAAGCCAAGGACTCCCACAAGGAAGTATCTTAAGCCCTATACTGTACTTACTCTATGTTGCAGACTTTGAATCTATTTTTGACCAAAATATAAGAGTACTGCTGTTTGCTGACGACATTTGCATTTTTTCTATGGGAAAATCGATTCAAAATTGTCAGAACCACCTTAACACAGCTATGTCAAAAGTACACACATGGACAAGAGAACATGGACTGGAAATTTCCGACAATAAATCAGTAGTGGTTAACTTTACTAGAAAACGGTTAAGACTCCCATTAGATTACATTAATTTAGGAAGCTATAGATTTCCTCTCAAAACCTCCACAAAATTCCTAGGAATAATTCTAGACCAAAAATTAAACTGGAAAGAACACATAAACTATACACTAAAAAGAGCGGAAAATGCTATAAATATATTAAAAACGTTCTGTGGTCATAGTTGGGGTGCTGACCCCAATATAGGTTTATTATTCTATAAAAGTCTAGTAAAGTCAATATTAGACTACGGAAGTATCTTCTATGGTTCAGCTGCCAAAACACACTTGGAAAAAATTGAAAAAATTAAAAATAAGAGTATAAGGATATGTTTAGGATTCCTACCAAGTACGCCGATAGTAGCCTTAGAAGCAGAAGCTTGTGAACCCCCGCTAGCACTACGTAGAAAATGTTTGACGAACAAATTAATCATTAAATTACACGCAAAAAACAGCCCTTTACTTAACAAAATCAGCAACCTAACTACACTGTGTCTAACCCACCAATATTGGAATGTTAAACAGATACCACTCCAAGTAGAAAGCTTTATGTATATCTCAGAATTCTGCAGAGAAATATATACAAGTAATAAACTACCAAATTATTTAATCCCATATGAGCATTTTCTTTGCCAAATAGAAAATGACGAAATAGAAGATTACAGAAACATACCTGAAGCCATACGTAACAATCATTTTAGATCAGAAGTCGAAAGAAGATGGCCACTGCATGAAATCATATTTACAGACGGTTCTAAAATTAATAACAATACTGGATGTGCAGTATTTTATCCTAAGGAAAATATAACAATAAAACAGAAATTAACCAAGTATTCCTCAAATTTTACAGCAGAGCTTATGGCAATCAAGGAAGCATTCAAGCTATGTTTAAGTAAGCCCACACAACACCATATTATATTTACAGACTGCTTGAGTGCCATACAAAAGCTTAAGAACATCTCACCAATCACAGATATAAACCCCTTACTAGCTGAAATTTTAAAACTTAACTACGAAATTGTAAATCAGGGAAAAACTGTAAAGTTAATTTGGATTAAAGCGCATATCGGAATTAAAGAAAACGAAACAGTGGATAAAATGGCAAAAGAGGCCACAGACACCGGATGGGTAGATGTTAACTACAAAACACCAAAAACTGATTTCTTTGGAAAAATAAAAGAAAAAATGCAACAAGACTGGCAAACTTACTATGAATCGACCCATAAAGGCATGTATTTTCGAAATATTAAACCTAATATAAGTAGTAAACCGTGGTTTTTTAATATAAATAACAAAAAACTAATTAAAATTATGTTAAGACTACGAACGAACCATATTATTTGTCCTAGCTATAAATATAAAATTGGTTTATTAGATAACCCAAATTGTAACATATGCGATGAAATAGCTGATCCACAACATATATTACTACAATGTTCATTAAATATGAACAATATAAACCAATTTCTAATTGAATTATATAATGCAAGAATAACTTCTCCATTTAACCTTGCAAGTCTATTGACAAATGAAAAAACATTTAAAATTATTAGTAAGCACTATTGTAATTCAGAAACTTTCTTTAAATAAATGTATATAGGATTAAGAATGTTTTAAAAAAAAAATATTTAAAAAAAAAACAAGAACTAAAAGAAAATAAAAAAAAGATAGCGACACCTTACGGTAGCTTTGAAAAAAATGTATATATCTATATTTTTTACTCTTATATCTGTATATAAAATTAAAAAAAAAAGTCTGGCCTGTTGGAATCTTTTCCAGTGCCATTGAAACTAACACACACACACACACACACACACAATTGACAGCAAGTCCTCCTAAACTGTGAGGGGATTAACCATCTGTAATGAGTTGTATGAAAAACCTGAGAGAGGAACAATTAAAAACTACTCTTAATTTGGTCGTTGAACTATCTTCACGGATAACTGCATGATGCGGTGAATAAAAAGTAGTTTGATTATCTGAAGATGGAAATGGTGACATATGGTTGAGTTCTTGATACTCGTCCATAAAATCTGTATGCATTTTCTTTAGATTAGAATTTGCACAAAGCCTGTTTTCTAAAGTAAAGAATTGTTTCGTGGTACTTTGTTTTGATTCGCCCAATTTGAAAGGGGTTCTTTTAATGGAATAGAAAGAACAAATCTCCCTTCGGTATTTCGGTCAAAAGTGTCCTGAAAATGCTGTTCTGCTTGTTGGTCTTCGTAGGAAAATTGTGACTTTGTAGATATTTCCTCAATTTCCCAAAACTTGACTAACTGTGATTGAATTTCTACATTCTTTGAATGGTAACAAGAAATTGACTGCCATGATTGTGTTGGCAGAGGACCTGAAATATACCAACCAAGTTTGCTCTTTTGTAGGACTGGCTTATTTAAACCTAAATGCTTTGTTCCCTTACATAAAAGCTTCCAAAATATTTCAGCTCCTACTAGTATATCAATTTCACTAGATTCATAGAAATTTGGATCAGCAAGCTGAATATATGATGGTAAGTCCAGAGAATTTGGATCAAAGGATGTGCTGGGAAGATTATCAGTAATACGAGATAAAACTAAACATTGAAGATTTGTCTTAAAATTAGAATCCAAAGATTTTATTCGAATGCTACATGATTTTGACACTTAAGCTTGTGCCTCGTCAATACCACTAACTGAAACATTGACAGAATTTGAGGTAGGTTAAGCTGACCTACTAAATCTTCTGAAATTAAATTAGACATGGAAGCACTATCTGGAAGTGCTCTGCAGACATGAACATGGCCTTGTGAATCCAAGATTTGTACCAAAGCTGTCGCTAACAGGACTTGACCATGACACAAAGCATTAGGTACACTTTGTGGTCTATGACCTTGATTAGCCGTTAAGCTACTAGCAGCATTAACAAACGGTATTTTTACTGCACTGGGATGAAGTAATGAGTTATGTTTTTCGTTACAATGTCTACAAGAACCATATTTACATTTTGTTAACATCATGACCCTTTTGTAAACAACTTAAACACAATTTTAGTTATTTTATTTTATCTTTTTTGTCTTGTACTGATAATGCTAAAAACTTTTGGCATTTGTAAATCGAATGAAACTTTTTACAATGAGAAACATGCAAATTTTGGTTTTTGCTCAAATTTTGGTTGCTTTTCCTCATTGGTAACAACTGAATAACAATTTTCTTTGTTCTTATTTTAATTTTTTATGCATATTAACTTTTTCCAAAAAATCTGCCCGCGCTGAAAAAGGATTTAAGTTCTAAAATTGTAAAAAGTTAATCTTTTAACTCGTATTGTTCCCAATCACAAATTTATTAGTAACTAAATAAATAATTAAAGGATCCCAATAAGAATTAATGTTGATACCTAATGCTTCAAGAGATCTTAAATTTTTGGATAATAAATCTACCAACTTTCTAACTGCAAACGGGGACTCAGGTTTAAGCTCTGAAATATTAAAAAGTGATTTATGGTGATTATGAATCATTAATCGTTTATTATCAAACCTTTCGCACAAAATATTCCAAGCTAACTCATAATAATTATTACCTGATATTTCGATACCTTGTACACACTGAGTCGCAGAATCCTCGAAAGATGCCCTTAAGTAGTTTAACTTTTGAATCAAATCAAGATTATCTGCAGCATTATGAATTAATGATAAAACAGTTCTTTAAATTCAAGCCATTGATCGTAGCGTCCAGAAAATTTTGGCAACTCTATTACTGGAAGCTTAACGTTTACATTTTTTACCGAACTAGATGGTAAATTACTTGCACCTGCACTATAAGTAGTCGTGCTGACTCTACTTTGAGCCCGATTAGAAATAGAAAAAATGTAATTTTTGGCCTTAGAAATAATTTGATAATACGAATCTTCAAAGGAATGCTCTTGGTCTTCTTTAATTAGCCTTCTAATTCAAATTGTACATTAGTAAACTCTAAAAGTAAACGACATTCTATGTCTTTTAAACGGATATCTAATTCAATTAACTTCGATTCATTAAATAATTCAAATCTATTCAACTTTGACTTTAAACTATATAGACCTTTTGCGCTTTAAATCAGCTATTTTATCATCGTTCGCACCAGCTCGGTTAGATTCTGTTTTCTTAGGCATTTTTAAATAAAGTGATATAAGTACCTACTTACGTTTTTTTCTTTAAGTAAGAGTTTCTCTACCAATTTTTGTACCTAAGTAACTTACAAAGCTAAATTATAATGTAAAGTACAGTAAATTAAATAATAATAATAAAATATCCTGCAACCGACCGGTTAACGAACTTGCACCCGACCGAGCACCTGCCCTAGAACTAACTGACTTGAAGATAGGTTGCTGATCTGAGCCTGTACTGGCTAAATTCACTGCTACAATAGACGATGTCTAGTTGATAACCATAAACAAGCTTAACTTTTCTGTCTGAACTTGACTGGCATGTGCAAAAAAGCAATTGTTTGATAAAAACATGAACTATAAGCATTCCCTGCAACTAGCAACCGGGATCCTAGTGCACCTTCTGCTCTGAAGATGATGCCCACCTTGTGTAACTTCCACGGCTGTTGTATGCCTAATGCTATTTGTTACCTTGTTTCTCCTAAAGTAATCCAGAAATAACCATCTTTTACTACGGCTAGTTGTAGCGATGTCCAATTATTTCTGTGCTGAACTGTGTTGCCAGACGTGAAGTAGTAAAATATCGTACGATCATGTGATTTTAATCGTACATTATCGTACAGAAATATTTTGTATCGTACTTACAAAATATTTATTATGATCGATAGAGTTAAACGAAATATTATGCTCTGCTAAAAATCCAGTCAATTTAATTTCAGCAGATTTTCTCTGGGTTTCGAAAGAACTCTCAGTCTTTTTTAAAAAACTTGTTAAAGTTGTTTTGGGAATTGCCCTAACTTTAATCGTATGTTTCGCTGATTTAGCATGGTTTTTAGTTACAGTTAACTCGGCAGTAATATCTATGTCACATGCACGACAATGCGCTTTTTGACCATCTAAAAATAATAATTATGAGTTGAAAAAAAAATAAGTTTTGCAAAATAATATTACCTTTAGCTTCTATTAACCAGCCCTTAAACTGAACGTCTGACTCCCATTCTTTTCGATATTTTTGAATTCGATGTTTAACTGGTCTAGAACTCTCGCCTCTTTTTTTTTTATATTCGGGCGTACAAGCTCGTTTGTTTTCACCATCACTCTCTGAACTTGACATAATGCGTAATTTTTTTGTTAAGTAGGTAATAAAATTAAATAATACTGTTAATAACGAGAACTGATGGTAACGTAGTACTAGTAGCGCGTAACACACCATACCATACGCAATTCAATTGGTCAAATCGTCTTACACGTGGCTCTGGGATTACCCTAGCAAACGACCGTGAACGACGAACGAAAGAATTGTGGGTTGCGGATTTTTCGATTTCCCCTATTAAAACGATAGAATTGTGGGTTGCGGAGTTTTCGGCTTATATTTTTGGTTTTTTTTTTATCACTAAGTTGACCTTAGACAGTGTTCATCATCGAATTTTCTTAGAACAATATATTTTGTGTAAATTATCGTACAATTACGTATTATCGTACATCGTACCTAACGTAAAATTATCCTATAAATACGATAATTATCGTACAGCTGGCAACACTGTTTACGACTGCAAACGATTTAGTGGACTGTATAATTTAACTGAAAACAAACACTAATATAAAGAAAACACGTACCGCACTGTGATATACTAGTATTTATTATTGAATGTAAATGTATTCCAGTTAAAGCTGGGGAGCTAAAGCTAAAAAAGAACGAACCCTTGGGAAGTCTCCTTTTCGTCTTGTCAATTTGTCCATGCCAACTCATGCTAAAAGCCCTACACGCGCTCGCTACCTATAGCAACGACGCGACGCGCCAGACTACATCTCAGGAGCCCTTGGTTGTTCCAATTCATGGCTTGCTGTATTCCCAGTTTGTTTTAAACTAAGTTAATTATAATATTATTATATTATAATAAAGTTAGTCTTAACATTAAGTGCAGTTATTGTGAATATCAAACACTTGAGAAACCCAATTTAAAGAGACATGTTTTGGCACGTCATAAAAATATAAATGAAGTTGATGTTTCAGATAAATTTAAATGTGGTAAATGTACATATCAAACACTTAATGGAAGTTATTTAACGATGCATGTTTTGGCACGTCATGAAAATATAGGGAAGTTGATGCTTCAAAAGGATTTATGTGCAGTCAATGTGAGTATCAAACAGTTAGGAGAGTCTGGCAAAGACAGGTCAAGGTCAAGACTATGGAGAACTAGAGGGTAGGAGGCCGATCGATAATGGCAGCATTTTCAATTTCTGTCCCGGTTTTTTGGTTAGTTCGCTATTGGCTGATAGATGGCTTTCGCGTTTGAGGTGGGCTGAAGTTGTCTTCTTCGTTTTTAATATGGAAAACTATATCCTCCATAGCTTAGTTGGTGTTTTGTGCTCCATAGTTTTTAACTTTTTCTTAAACCATTTATTTTTCTGTGCTTTTACTTTTGACAATTGACGTTTTATTTTTCGAAATAACAAATAACGTTTGAAGGCAAGACAAGACAAATAACATATTTATAATGAATAATGGTACAATTTATAAAAGTAGGGTTTGCTTTGTGTCGGGGTGTAAGACAGGATCTTCTTCAGAGATGAAACGCAGCCAAATAAGTCTCTTTCTAGCTCCAAAGGTAAAACCCTCTTGCTAGAATGTTCCTGTATTTTAAAAACGAAGCATCGTTGGAACTTTATACAGGCCGAGTTTACTAATAAGTATAACAAAGTAAGTGTAAATTCATATAAAAGTCCTTATTTGTTCCTTAAAGAACTAATTTAAATAAAAATAGTTATTGCGTCCATAAGAAACCTATTATTTGATAGCCCACTTCGAACACGAGCGCCATCTTATGGCAACTCGTAAAGCTGAATTACCGATGCTAATTTGGGATCGAATCCAATGCATTGCGATCGGCCTCCTACCTCAAGTCCTCCATAGTCAAGACATATCCATCTATGGTTACGAACTCTATTTTTGGGGACTTTCTTGCTGTTGTCGCCGCTGAAGAAGAAGAGGAAATTTTCATTTTAAACACCACATATATCGTGGATTGTGCAAATACCGCTGTCGCCGAACAAACCCACCAGACGTCGATGTAGAAAGTGGCCATGAGAAAGTGCTGGAAATTATTTTCAAGTTTCTCAGTCGAGCGCTAGAGGGCGTAACCGTATCGGTAAAACTCAGTATTTTCAGTGCAGGCTGAGCTCTGGGAGCGCGCTTGACAGGGGGCTGGTGGTTATTGGGGGGAGCAGGGGAAAAACATTGTTGTCGATGGATTCCGTATCCATTTCAGAATCGAAATCGGACACATTTTTTATTTGGGGGGGGGGGGGGGGGCATTTTGTGGGGGGTTTGATGGTGGAATATGAGGCCCTGAATTCTGATGTTAGGGTCATTAGATTAGTATTTAGGGCCTTATTTTGTGCGGTGAGGAGTAGACGAAGGAAGGCGGAACTCAACCCATTAGGGTTCTTTTTTACATGCAAATCTCCATAAGGAAATTTAAGGTTCCATTTTGCAAAAGTAGGTATGCACATTTCGTAGACAATTCCAAACCATTAAGACCTCTTTTACATGCAAATCTCCATAAGGAAATTTAAGGGCCCATTTTGCAAAAGTAGGATCATTTTAAGCCGTAGCACTTTTCTACGAGCAAGGCCTGAGCTAACCTCTAAGGCAGGTCACAACCATCATGCTAGAATACCGGCATCCTACAGGGAATTTACGAGGCTACAAATCGGAGGTCAGCGACCTAAGCTCTAGGATCGTGGGTATGTAAAGGCTGCGCCATCTTGGTGTCAAATTATAACTTTATTTTTTGTCAGAAAAAAGTTCATTTATTCGACGGATTTGATCTATCAACCATTGGATTACTAACCATTCTCCTGTTACACCGAGCTATTGAGGCTTACATAATACTATTATGTTGTTATAATAATTTAATCGTAGCATCCTAGAATTGTACCGTTAAAGTTTAAACTATAAGAAACTAACACGCACGGATATAAGATAGAAAAGGATAGCACTAATTAAATTCCTCAGACCACTTGGTCTGAGGTTATAACAGACAGAATTGTTACTCATAGTTAGGTCATAATGTGATATTAACGATTGAAATTAATTAGGGTAGGCTACCACACATACATTAGTAGTCTGTTATTTGTCTATAATTGTATGCTAAAAAAATATAATTTAAAAACCGGGGTACCCAGGCCTCGCTCGTAGAAAAGTGCCACGCCTTAAAATGATATCCTACTTTTGCAATGGAGGTTTGCATGTAAAAAGAGTCCTAAAGGGTTGAGATCCGCTTTATTCCTTCGTCTACTGTGAGGTCCTGGACGCTCCTGGTTAGGGATGCATTTTGCTCCAGGAGCTCATTAATTTTCAAGGATTGGGCTTCCCAGACGGCACCGAATATCCGTTGAATATGCCTACAATCTGCCTATTTGCCCAGGGATATCCGAATATTCCACGCATATGCTACGGATATCTGGCATATTCACATTCTCAGTAGAATATTCCCCGCGTGTGATACTGGGAATATGCTGTTACATATGTCATTTGGCATATGCTTGAATATGTTTTTGGGAAGATAAATATATTGGTAACATTTTGAGGTCTTTAAAGTTCAAAATTTGTGAACAATACATATTCCAAATATTTTTGGAATTTATTATTTTATTTATTAGGTATCAAATGTTTAGAACTTATAAAAAACTTTGAAAAATGGGCATTCGGTTCAGCTCAGCACCCTTTATCAGTCTATCGGTATCGGTTACGATTTTGTATCCTTTTTGTAAGAGACAGCAGTGCCAAATTTACTTTTTGGTAAATGATTTCTAACAAGACAAACGACTTTGCATTTTTAAGTAAACACCCTAATATCTTATATCTAAGTTTACTAATGTCAAAGTTTCATCTACCACAATAATTTATATATGTATAAGTTTTTTGTAGAAAACATCAGAGTTTTTTTTTCTAAAAATGGCGCTCTTTTAATTTTAAGTTTGAGCCGGCAACACTGCGTCATGTTATGAGATTGACAGTTGACAATAATTTCTAGATATTTTTTAATAAAACCCACGCCATGCCAACGAAATAGAAATAATTTTATTATTACGAACTACCAACCTATAAATAATAATATAAAGTACCTATAATATAACTATAAAATCATCTTGAATCTAGCACGTGTTGTTTGAGGAATTTTTTTGTGTAGGGTGTTGCAGGTTGTGTTTCAACTACTAACTAATAGCCAGGATCTTTTTTGGTATTTTGGTAAGTAATAAATAACATAATTTGTGTTATTATTCTTTTATTTGCTTTTCGAAATAGCATATTTCTTGGATTGTGTGGTTATTTGTAATTTCCTGCCTCATAAAATAAGGTTTTGGTAAAATAGGTACCTAACCTAAAAATCAATTGTGTTAAATTTTTGCCCTCAATTTTATTACTATGAAAAAAATCCTATTTTAGAAAAGTCCAAAACGATTATTCTGTATTGCCTTGATTTTAGATGTTTGCAAGCTAACCAAAGAAGTCAAAAATGTAGCGAAAAAACTATAGAAGGCATCATCTCGATATACCTGTCAAAGGCGACGGATCGTTGTAACGGAAAATTGTAAGTATAAAAAGAATTTACAGTTCATAAATTCAAATAAGTAGGTAGGTAGGTATAGACAGTATTTTCAATTTGATGCTCATATGGGGATTTCGAAAACAGTATGCGATAAAGGTGTACCTACTTTAAATTTGGCAAAGTTGAGTGTAATTGCAAAATGCCGGTTTAAAATACAAAACAAAATAACTTTACCGTATAATTTTTTGCCAAGAAAGTCTTGAATACCTTTTCTACGATCGTGCAGTAAAGTACATTTTTACTGTAAAGTACCTTTTTCTGCACACGCTGCACTTGTTAGGAAAAATAACTAATTTTGCACTGATTTTTAGAAAGAAACAAGCTGGGGACCAAGCCGATGAAGATCTTCAGCTTACTCAAAATTAATGAGATATAAGATCGCCGACCGCTGTTAAGTTATATTTTTTTAATAAAGGAATTTTTTTTATAATCTTCTATTCCTTGTTCCCTAAATCTTCCTAGCATATTCTATAAGTATCCCTAAGGATCCCCAAGCATATTCCCAGCATATCTTTCATGGTGACTTTTGTTTAAGCATAGAATATTCTAGGAATATTCCCAGGGGGATATAGCATATTCCTGGAATATTCCAATATTCCTTTTGCATATTCTTAGCTTATTCCTGGAATATGTTCGTGCCGTCTGGGTTGGAGTTGTGTCGCTTGATTTTCAAGCTGGATTTTTAATGTTTTGTTTTCTTTCATGACGTGAGTCGCCTGAACCTGAATGTCATGAGAATTTTTTGCTTTATGCATTTTATTGGTAGCATGATAGGGGGGGGGGGGGGGTTAGTTTTTAAAAAAGAGGGCCTTATAGGCGAGGGTACCATATTTTGACTTTATAAGTACGGTGGTGTGTACAACTTGTAATATCTGCTTGTGTAGTGAGTTGTTCTATACAAACCCTTATATTTACTTGGATATCCAATCCGAGCGGGGATGTTGTGTTGCGATGTGCTGAGGTCCGGTCTTTTATGCTTCTTTTGAGACCGATCTCGAAGTTCTGGAATGGATATTGCGCTGGTAGTGGCTCTAAGTAGATCTAAAAGTCCTGAATTCTAGAAATTCACCGCCTGTGCTGCCATCTCTTGGCAAGTGTGCGACGGGCTGCACGTGTTGGCGAATTCTCGGTGGTTTTGGAGTTTTGAAAGTTCTTGATATTCAATGTAAAATGATTAAATTTCAGAAAGGTGCAGAATAATTTTTCACACAGTTTGCTTTAAGAAAAGCAAAAGACGAGAGCACATTTCTTTCGAAAACCTTGAAACAGGGGGAATAAACACTTTATATGACACTGGTGGACGCTGGCGTCAGCGGCGGCGAGAGCGCTTGGAAACACTTCTGCTTCCGCGATGGCTGCTCGACTGAAACTTCTGACGAGAACTAGCGATTCCGCAACAGTAGGTACCAGTTTATATAAGTTTCCATAAAACTAATCAAATAATTAACCCCCCCAACAAGAATATTTAAGGTAGATTTTATTAATGAGTAAGTAAAGAGAGCAGCACTTTCAGGGCATCGACGGCTGTTATGTACATTTTTTTTTGGTGACACGCAAAAAAAATGTTGCATGCGACGCTATTTGAAAAGCAAGCACTATCAATGAAAACGAAATTTTTCGCTTGCGGCGCCATTTATTACGCCTTCGACGTTTACCCTCCCCCCTGACTTTTCTTACAGAACCGCCGGTGTTCGAAATACAATACTTTTGGTTGTCAAATCAATTATTTATACTTTTGGGGCTCCCTGTACATTCTATGCTGCACATTATTCATACCATTATGCAACATCTTTTTACGAATTATTTTAAAACGTCTGGTTTCAAATTTTTCCGTAAGAAAGCCAGACAACGTACGCTTTTCCCCGTTAGATCATATCATAATAAGTTGTATAAATAAATAAATAAATGAATGAATAAATAAAGCCTTTATTAAATATAAACCAATTTATAAAATAATTATATTTAAATTACGGCGAGATCTAGCGATGCTATTCATCTAACCGTTGTGGTAGGAATAAATAATTAAGTGAATTAACACAGAGAAAGTTGTTATAATAAAGTAAAAATAAAGAAATACCTATAAAATATATAGCGACGGGAGCAAAGAGAACTTTTAAGTATTATACAAATCTTTTGACGGTTTTCTTAAAGCTCACAACTGAAGTAAGCGACTTAACTTCTGGTTGTAGTGAATTATAAATTTTAACAGCATTATATGTGAAGGAACGCTGGAATAGTGCGGTCCTGTGCTTTGGAACATTAAACCTTTGGCAGTGCCGTGTGGGTCTATCATGAATGGCACTTCCACGACTAAGTTTTTTAAATAGATATTCTGGGTTACTCGATAAAACGTTTTGTGTACCAATGTGGCTAAATGTAAAGAAAATCGGCTTTCTAAATTCAGCCATTCTGAAGCAACAAACAGTGGTGTGACGTGATCAAACTTTCGAAAGTTGTAATAAAATTTTAAGCAAGAATTTTGCAATTTTTGTAAGGTATTCTTTTCCCTAATAGTCAATGCAGACCAGTAAACAACATCACAATATGATAGCAGTGACAAAATAAGTGAATCACAAAGTCTTAACTTGATTTCAGTGGTTAGAGCATCTCTGTGCATATACAGAACTTTTAATATGTAATAAGATTTTTTTATTAACTCAGAAACGTCGTTTTCAAATCTCAACTTTGTATCAAAAACGAGACCCAAATTTTTGCAACTTTTAGAGGAAAGAAGTGCTACATTATTAATACTTACATTAAAAGCGTCCCCCGTCGTGGATAGTTCTTCGCTATCCTTACCAAAAAGCAAGAGCTTAGACTTTGAACTATTTAATAATAGGGAGTGTGCTCTTGATATATTAAAGATTATTTCAAGATCATCATTTATATTATCCAATGCTGGGAATCAAATCAGCAATATAGAAAGAACGATATAACTGGAAGTCATCGGCGTACTGGTGAGAAAAACATGATTTTAAAAAATTACTAAAGTCAGATGTATATAACGAAAAGATGTAAATAACGAAAAGAGAAGCGGACCCAATATGCTCCCCTGAGGCACCCCTCTGTCCACTGGTAAATACTCCGAAAAGTTGGATCCAACGCAAACACGCTGCCGCCTACCTGACAAATAACTATAGAAAAACTGAACAGTTGCATCACTAAAGCCAAAGTACTTCAACTTTGTACACAAAGTCGAGTGGTCCAAAGTATCGAACGCTTTACTATAATCCAAGAGAATAAGAGCAGTATTTTTTCCAACGTCGCAAGCTCTGTAGATGTCAT
The DNA here is from genome assembly GCA_963969555.1 of Polydrusus pterygomalis. Taxonomy (NCBI): domain Eukaryota; kingdom Metazoa; phylum Arthropoda; class Insecta; order Coleoptera; family Curculionidae; genus Polydrusus; species Polydrusus pterygomalis. The sequence continues at coordinate 54,893,756 of OZ018382.1, forward strand.
CTGATACATGTAATAAAGCTGTTGAAGTGCTATGTAGAGGTTGAAAGCCAGACTGCGTTGAGGGCAAAATTTAAATACAGTTACTGATGTTTTCTCTTTTAAAATACTCTCAGCGAGCTTTCCTACCTCCTGCATAAGTTTACATATTTTTTCTAGACGTCCAACCGCCTTTATTGAAGATTGAATTTATAGTCTCCCCTACGTGCTCACTGATGGTGCCCGTGCGACGTGTCAAGTCAAGCTCGAAAGGCGAGCGGCAAAAATACGAGCGTCTCGCCGCATATGTCCTCGTGGCATTTGGCTGCCTTCCTTATGGGCAATCGGTTTGTTCGTTGTTACCCAGATCAGTTTTTTAAAATTTAACTAACATTTTATAAAATCTTATGAAATGAATTGGATTAAAAAAAAATGCTCTGCTAACAACAAACAAACCGATTGCCGATATACCTTTTTGCCCGTAACAAATGCCAAGAGGATATATGCGGCGAGACGCCCGTGCGAAAATGTGTTAAGATGGGGTGATTACGGACGGACGGAGGACTGCACGGTGCGTCTAAAAAGGTCCCCAATGTCCCCGTATGTAAACTTAACATGGAGATATTTGTCACTTTTGAAAATTTTTAGAGAACTTGTAAAAGCATTTTTTCGTGGCAAAAAGTTGGTTTTACGACAGTACCGAGCAGACCAATTTACGATCTCCCAGTTGCTTAACGCAGCAAGGAGCAGGCTGCTGACGCCAAAAAGAAGAGAAAAGAGAACTTAACAGTAAAATTTTTGGTTGAAGTTTTATTTCTGACTTTTGAGTTGAAAGCCGTGGTGATAGCACGCTCTCTCCGATTGTGTATTTTAGTGAGAAAAATAACCTGTTTTATACTAACAATTCCTCTGTATAACCTTTCCATCCTGGTAAGATTAATTTCTAATTAGTTTTAATTATTAAATATCAAAAAAAAAAAAACTTTTTCCCCTTAATAGTTTTCTATGAGTAAAACAGAGGGGGGAGATTTCTCCCCCCTAATTGATGATATAGATCCGATGGATCAAAATGAAATAAATAAAATTATCGGTATAACAACCCCCACAAGTTCTCAAATGATCGATCAAACCCCATCAATAGAATCCAATATCAATATTAATAAAAAATCAGGTAAAATCATGGAGCCCACAAATAAAAAAAATTTAATCTATAAAACTACTGATAAGGAACCTTATATTGTATTTATAGAATCTAATTCTAACGGAAATATTGGCAGGTACAAACATCTTAATTTAGCTAAGGAAATTCATCAACAAAAGATAGTAGATTTAAAAAAAATTTCAATAAAAGGTAATAATAGAATTGGAATGGAATTTGTAACAGCGCAGGCAGCAAATAAATTCATGGACAATGCATATTTTAGGAATAAAGGATATAACATTTTCATCCCATTTAATTATGTATCCTCTAAAGGGATCATTAGGTATGTGGACCCCTCTTTTACCATTGAGGAACTTCTAGAAGAGTCAAAAATATATACGAAAACAACAGTCCTAGAAATTAAAAGGTTAAATCGAAGAGTTATTAAACCAGACAAATCTACTGAATATGTTCCTACTGGGACAATGCTTTATACTTTTGAATCCAGGACTCCCCCGAAATTTGTCGACATTTACGGTCTGCCATTTCCAGTGGAACCGTATATAGCTCCGGTTACACAATGTTTCTCATGTTTGCTATATGGCCATACAAAAAATCAATGTAAAGGGAAAAAAAAATGCTTTACGTGTGGAGAATCACACGATAATATACAAGAAGAAATAAATCTTACCGAACAAGACAAATATGATAATCCTGATAATTGCACAATGAAATGCTGGCACTGTGGTAGCTTGGAACATAAAACTACAAATAAGACATGTCCTGAGTATATAAGACAGCAAGCGATAAGATATACTATGGCTATGGAAAATATACCATTCTATGACGCAAATTTGTTATGCCCCAAATCATATAAAAAATTAAATGAAAATTATAGACAGGATTATATAGTGCATCCAGCGGACTTTCCCCCATTAAGAAGAAATAACGAAACTAATATAGGAAGAATGCCCCAGAATCAAGAAAGTAATCAAAAAACAAAGAGAAGTTATACGCAAATAATTAGCAATAGCCCAAAAAAACGACAAATTCTAAACAAAAACTCCGGGTACGACAGAGAAGCCCATAATAGTCAATTATATTCCCCCAATTCCCGACCGGAAAAAGACTCAAACTACCCGCCTAATAGTGCTTTAAATATACAATTACATGGGGAAACATCCTCACAATCATCCTCACAAACTAACAATAATATGGATGAATTAATAAAAAAAGAATTTCAAAGATATACTCAACAATCAGTAGAATATCAATCAAGAATGCGTAATTTAATACTCACACACTGTAAATTGGGAACAATAAATGCCGACCGTGATAAACCAACATCAACAGTTAAGAAAAATCTTTTCCCTAATACTCAATAACTAAGTACAAATATGAATACAAAGTTTAAAATATTGCAATGGAATATCAGAAGCTTTAAAGCCAACAGAGGCAACCTCATAAATCTTTGTAACATACATAACCCTGATATCATTTTTTTAAATGAAACATGGCTTAAAGAAGATGACATAAGTAACTTAAAATTTTACCATAACTTAAGAAAGGATAGAAATGATGGATATGGTGGTATATCAACATACATCAAGAATCACATCTTATATAAGGAAGTCATAATAAATATTCCAAACCTAGATAATCGTATACAATATACTATAATAAGAATTGGTGAGATTTACCTTATGAACATATACGTCGCCCCACAAAGTATATTAACGAGAGATATTTTTAACATTATTTTTAATCAAGTAGAAGGAAATAATATTATCATAATGGGGGATTTAAATGCACACCACCAAATGTGGGGTAGTAACTATGCCAACAATAATGGCAAAAATATTATGGATATCCTTGATAACAAAGACCTTATAGTACTAAACGATGGATCAACCACCAGGCTTCAAAACCCAAATGAAAACCCTAGCCCGTTAGATCTTACAATTTTAAGTAATGAATTGGCTAATAAAGCAACATGGCAAGTATTAGAAGACTGTGGTAATAGTGATCATTTTCCTACAATGTGCAGAATTAATTGTATGGAAATGGAAAATAACGACCTACAACCCAAAATAACAAACAGGAGAAATTTCAAGAAAGCTGATTGGAAACTATACTCAGAAAAAATGTTGATATATACCCCTATTAATGAACGCTCAATAAACTATGACCAATTAACTGAAATCATCAATCAGGCAGCCTCAGAAGCTATTCCAAATAAACATGTCAACTATAATAAGCTAAAACCCATCAATCCTTGGTGGGATGAAGAATGTGACCAAAAAATAATAGAGAGAAAAGAAGCTTTAAATAATCTCAAAGCCAATGCTAGTATAGAAAATTATATCTCAGCAAAACACTGTATAGCCAAGACAAAGAGGTTCTTTAAAAAAAAGAAAAAACAAAAATTCATAACCTTTTGTGCTACCTTAAATAGAGATACAAATATATCTTATGTATGGAGAATCGTAAATAAATTCTCTAGAATTCGAACAGATTTGAAAACTAAATTACCAGAAACAGATATAGCACAACAAATATTGGACAGACTTACACCATGTAATATTGACATAAATTTCATACTAAAACCACTGCAGAAAGAATACGATCCAATTTCCCTGTCAGAATTAAAAACAGTTATCATGAAGAAAAAGGACACAGCAACAGGTCTAGATGATATATCATATTCAATGATAACTAATATGCCAGATAAATTCCACAGAATTTTACTCAACCTATATAACGGTATACTCTCGGGACAAAAAATTCCAGAGACCTGGAAAGAACAACTAACGTTAGCGATACAGAAGCCACAAAGGAGTCCTAATGATCCCGATAATTATAGACCAATAGCGTTAAGTTCCTGTGTATGCAAAACCCTGGAAACACTGGTCAAAAATAGACTTGAATGGATAATTGAAAATAAAAAGCTCCTATCACATAAACAAGTAGGCTTCAGACGAGGAATGGGAATCAACAACAACTTAGCATACATGACATCCTTTATACAAGTTGGATTTAGTAAAAACCAGTCAACAATAGGAGTGCTGCTTGACCTAAAAAATGCTTATGACAATATAAATATTCATCAGCTTTATAATTACCTCATTGAATATGGTATTCCTATAGAGTTAAGCAATCTGATATTTAACCTACTTACGGACAGAAAAATATTTATTAAGGACAACAATGAACAAATAATAGGACCAAGAAAAACAAGTACTGGACTTGCCCAGGGTTCGCCCCTTAGCCCGATCCTATTTAATATTCTTCTAATCTCTCTCTTCAAAATTGACCTTAATGAAGTGGACCTACTTAGTTTTGCAGATGACATCATTCTATTACTTAAAGGAAAAGAAGTCGTACAAATGGTTGACAAAATTAATAAAGCACTAAGCAAAGTGAATAACTGGCTTAAAAAACATAATTTTAAGTTATCGTTAAATAAATGCGAAGCTATATGGTTTACTAAAGGAGTGAATAAAGTCAACCCGCCAAATATAATAATTGATGAAAACATAATTCAATATAAAACTCATACAAAATATTTAGGAGTCCTATTTGACCATAATTTGAAATGGAACAAACATATAGAACAGGTAATTAATAAAGCTCGCAAAGGTATCAATATTCTAAAAGTATTTACCAGGGTATGGTGGGGAGCGGACCCTAAAATAATACAAATGGCATTTAATGGCCTAGTTAAATCTCAACTTGACCAAGGAGCTATGTTTATAAGTAATACCAGCAAAAAAAACCTAAACAAATTAAACTCAATTTATAATCAAGGACTAAGATTAATCACTGGAACAATGAAATCGACCCCAACCACGGCCTTAATGGCGGAAACAGCAGAAATGGACCTCAACCACAGGCGATTATGGCTTACAACCAAGTTTATTATAAAATTGTCAGCAATACAAAATCATCCACTTATCAACCTATTAAAAGAGCTACAGATATACTGTAATAACAAGATCAATTATTGGAAAAATAAAGATATACCATACCTAATACAAGCCTTAAATCTCATCTTACCTGTCCAAGATAAATTTTATTGCAGTGGGATTTTACCATGCTTCGAGATAGATTATTATGCCCAGACAGAAAACATTAGTATCATAGACATAGGATTAACAAAGAATAATACAGATAATAGAAAAACTTTTTTAGAAGCTACTACAAAATATAATAATCAGTACACATTTGTATACACAGATGCATCCAAAGACAATAATAGGACAGGCTTTGGAGTGCACATACCAGAAATAAATTATAAATATTCATCAAGGTTACCAGATGAGTTAAATATTTGCTCTGCAGAAATATCTGCAATAAATAAAGGAATAACGGTTTGCCTGGAAAAAAACATTCAAAATGCAATATTTTTTACAGATTCCAAAAGTGCCTTAGAAAAGTTGAAAAATACAACTATTAACCATAATAATGACCTTATTTGCCTATATACCCGACAAATGCTAATAGACTCCAACCTCAACCTCAACAAATTTGCAATAACCTGGATCCCAAGCCATACTAAAATACCTGGAAATGAAGAAGCAGACAAACTTGCAAACACAGGAAGAATATTAAATGTACCAATGCAAATACCACTAGACAAAAATGATATCATACCAGCTATCAAAAAACAAATAGAAGATAAGTACATAAGCTCTTGGAATGAGCAATCAATGAATAAGGGTAAATGGTATAAACAAATCCAAAATAAATTTCCACTAAAGCCATGGTTCAATAAATTTGTATATATTGATAGAAGACATATTACAACGATCATAAGAATGAGAACGGGACACTGCCTAACAGGACAACATTTACATAAAATAAAAATTAAAGAATCTCCAAATTGTGAATGTGGTCAAATCGAGAGTTTGGACCATATATTCCTCGAATGTCCTATAAATGAAATCCCAAACATAAACATGTATGAAGAGTTCAGAAAATGCAATATTCCAACACCACTTAACATACAAATTGTCCTAGCCAATATTACTCAAAAAGCCATTCTAATTATTAATAAATTCTTGCAATATAACAAAATCAAATTGTAGGAAAAAGATTAAATAAGGCTAAAAATAAAAATAATATAATAATTCATTAATTGTACAAATGTATATATGTAAATATCCCTATTTCTATATTCTAGGTGCTATATATCCGAGGCAACTTTCTGGGTGTGTAATGCTCCTCTGTTGCCCGGGAGAGAGAAGAGTTTAAATCCTTTGTTGTGCTATCTGTCTAACTAACTCCCAAAAATTTAAGTTAAAATAAAAAACAGTGAGTAAATGTGAATAAATTAATAAGAAGAAAACTTGTGGTCGTAATATGCTGTAAAAGCAGACAAAATTACGATCACCCAAATTGTGCTGGCGAATGGCGCTTACCGCAGCCGACGCCATAAAGAAGTGAAGAAGAAGAAGAAAATTTTTGGTTTTGGTTCATTTTTTTCTTACTTTTGGGAGATTTTGGTAAATAAATTTAGAAAAATAGGTTCTTTAAAAAGAAATATTACAGAAGCTTGTGTATTATGGATCGTTTAAGTTTTGTAGAGTCCGTAAAGTCGGAATTGAATTACTGTCTCCAGGACCTACCTGATTTAATCAGTTTTCACGATATCAAACAAGAAATTGTAAAGGACCATGTTTCCAGGGTTATAAGCGTCAAAGAAGAGTGCTCTTCGACGTAAGTATATACTATACGTAATAAAGGTATCTAAGTCACTCCATTAATACAACAAAAGACTACAATTTTATTATCAGCTTCCTTACTGTAATTATAAGGTCTGGCATGCCATTTTTTTGACTTTTAAAACTGTTAACATGGTTAAATAAGCATTGGTATTAAGTATATGGTCATCTACTAAGATGTTTATAATTGAAAAAAGACAAATCTGGCCATTTCAAAATAGCGATCCTGGATTGGGGAGGTTGAGAGGCTGAGCATCTGAGGATCTCTTGTCGATAATAGTTTGTTTACTTTTGAAAAAATGTTTTTATATGGTTGGAAATTTATCCTTAAATTGTTTAAATTTGGTAAATCTAAATGTTACCTTACCTAAGACTACAAGTTCAAATTTTTTGGAATTCTTAATAAGCACAATGATTTCAATGTATTGTCTTTGATTAACTATCAATATCCTATGCCATGACCTGAGAATTATGTTTTTCTTGATGTACTTACTTACTTACATCACAGAAGGCCATGATTTGTTATAACTATTTTAAATTTACCCTTAAACGAGTTATTTTTAAAAACTATAGATTTGTCATTAGAGAATTCTTCGGAGGACCATAAAGGAATGACTTCTCACTTGGTTCACTAATCGCCAGCAATATATGTAATAAGGTTACATTTCGATCTTCGTGTATAGATAGATAGATATTTATTCGTGCTATCAATTCATACAAATTTTACACATGTCAACTAAACTTACAGAAAAAATAATGGCAGTAATTAAAATGATAAATGATAAAATCAACTGCCCCATACAACAATAAAAAGTCAATACAAATACGAAAAAAATAATTAAAAAAAATATATAATAAAAAAACAATCATTATACACCAATACTCAGTACACATCACATCAACACACTAACAACGGCTCAAGTCTGCCCTTAAAAATTCATCGATCGAATAGAAACATTCATTTATTAACATATACTTTATTTTAGCCTTGAATTGCAAGGGTGATAAGCTCTTTAGATTCAAAGGTAACTTGTTGAAAAATCGGGGGGCGTAATAATTAACTGAGTATCTACTTCTTGTTAGTCGTATAAAATGAGGCTTCATAAGAGAGGCATGCCTTGTGTTGTAGTTATGGATGTCACCACGCCGATCAAAAAGGTCCTGTCTTTCATGTATCCATAGTAGACACCTAAATATATAAATTGATGGTAGTGTCATTATTTTTAGACTTATAAAGTCGTTCTTGACATCTGCGCGAAAAGGCAAACTTCTTAGTCTTCGAACCGCCCTTCTCTGCAGACTGAAAAGCCTGCAAGAGTGCGCAGAGTGACCCCAGGCAAGAATCCCATATAACAGATGAGAATGAACAAGACCGAAATAAGCACTCATACAGGTCACATGATCGGCAACCGGTTGCAAACTCCTCAAGAGAAAAATACTTCTTGAGATCTTATTTGACACAAACTGAATGTGTTCATCCCATAACAGCTTTGTATCCATATATATCCCCAAGAACTTCACAGCAGGCCGATCCACAGCCAGCCGACGCTGTGCAAATATGACATTCTCAGTCTTGTTCACATTTAGACATAATTGGTTCGCATCAAACCACAGCAAGACCCTCGAACGCGCTCGATTCATATCAAGTTCCAGGTTAAGTAGATTATCATTTCCATATAATTCTTATACATAGTGTGAAATAGTAGTTACCTATATTAAAGTACACGTTTTATAAAACATCATTTTATAACACTCGTCCATGTTAGAAAACCAGCCGCTCGCGGCGAGTTTTATAATGGGACAAGTGCTCTAACTGCTTTATAAAACATATTCTTTGTACTCTTTTTTCTCTTTTGTATTTTTTACAATAGAAAAATACAAATTTAAAAAGAAAATATTGGTTTTCTCACGAATCACGACAGGCCATGCCAGACATCAACAGGACAAAACATCTAATTTATGTTATTAAAAATAAAATTTAGAAAAACATATTTTGTTAACAAATAATTACTCTAGATACCCATAATGCCACAAAATGACCAAAAATCCTATATGCTCTAAAAGCACCTACTTTTTCACATGAGGTAGCCTATGTTAATAAACAAACTGTTTTAGTGTTGTGCGCTATACCTAAAGTTTGTATAATTGTAGACAAAAATGACATAACTTCCAATCAATTTCCTTAATTTGGACAATTTTCCTTGAAAATATCCCTCATATATGAATTAAACTGAACTTACCGAATGCCTTATAATTTTGTGTCAATCGAAAGCATGCTGCAACGTGCATTATTAATGTTCTAGGGATATTATAGCTGACAATCTTTTGGAGCGTTTAAATTTTTTTTAATCTGATCTAAAGCTATCGTTTACCTGGACTTTTACCATAATATACAAGTTGAGGTAGCTGCAAATCGAAGTGGACAAATTTAGTCCCCACCCACCCCTGCCCAAAAATAATTGTAGGTCACATGCCGTCCTTAATAGGTTGTAACTTTATGACAGGTTGTAGATAGTCCCCCTATGAAGAAAACCTGAATTCGCCCTTGCTGGGTCTGGATAGTAAAACTAAAAACAGCAAGTAAGTTGCCTCCAGTACCACTTCCTAGATTAACCAACTCAAGTTAATGGCAGACTTAGAATGTGACTGAACAAATCTTCCTCTAATTTATGTATTTATTTCCTAAATTTTCACCAATTACAATAAAAAAATATCGCACTGTTAAAATATATTCAGATATTAAAATTTAAATGCAAAGCAACACAAATAATTTAAATCTTCGTCTGCGCCTCCGTCCTGAGAAATATGAAATTTACACAAAAGTAGTGTCCGACCGAAACAAGATTTTCTGTTTCGGCCGAAACCGAAACTTATTTATACATCTTAAAGATTGTATACTAAAATTTAATTTGTTTTATATAGGACGAGATCGATCTTGGAAAAGAATTATTAAACTCTTTCCCCTAAAAGAAAAAGGTCGACAGAGAAAAAAAAATATTTATGTAGACAACACTGCCTACGAACCCACCCAAAGTTAGCCAAACGGTGCGCGACAATTCACAAACACTTCGAGTTTCGGCATGACCGAAGGTTCGGCCGGTTTCTGGCTGAAACCGAAACTGTCAGCGAAACTAGATTTTTTGGCCGAAACTAGCCGAAACCGAACCTTCGGTCGGTCTCTACACAAAAGCAACATTTGAGTAGGTACCTAATATTTGCCTTAAAAAAATCCTGAATCCATACCCTGGATATATTATACCCATTTTAGCAAATACCCATCATATTTTATTTTTACAGATCACAAGATTTTTATCCTAAATATTTGGAAACACCAATAAAAATTGAAATCGACGAATCCACGAGAAAAGTTGCAGAAACATATGAAATTGTCTACGATGAATGGAGAATTAAAAACGAGGAAATCGACCTTAAAGAGGAAGACCTTAAACAAAGCCAAGCGTAAGTATCTCTATTTCCATTTTTTCTTTATTATATTTTAGACTCGATTTTAGATAGTTTATATATTATACCGACATTCAAATTTATCCATAACAATGAAAAGTATAAATCGAAATATATGGCACATATGTACTGCAAAAGAGGTATGGAAAATATGCTTTTAAACAGTACCTTATGTAACAACAGCTTAGGTCAACATTTTGTAACATATTTGGGTTCAAAATTATACAACAAAATACCATTAGAAATAAGAAATATAAAATATAAAAACCGTTTTAAAACCGAGTTTAAGAAATTCTTTTTGATGAATATTTTTACTGAGATGTTGTAATATCGGCCACTTTAAACTATTTGTGGCTCTGTGACTTTTAAATTTTGCCACTGGGTTTTATTATTACATATCGCGCGAACACGCGATATGTTATTCGTCGCCTTCACGCGGGATCACGGCAACCCCGACTGCTTCCCGAAAATTTTGCACTATATCGTCTGCTTCATTTGAAATATGTGCGTATGTTGTCCGTGTCGGCGGCGTCGGCGGCGTCGTCAGTTTCGACATTTTCACATTTGCGATTTTTTTTCTCGGAAACGGTTAATGTGGGACAATTGAAACTTTTTGGGTTTACAAAGGAATAGTGGGGGTACGTTGTGTGAAAATTTCAAATATACAGGGTGTGCCGGAAAAAAGTTATTAATTTTTAAAGTCGAGAAATATCGGGATCTCGTTGGCATTCGATACAGGCAACAAAAATTAGTTTTTTCGATTTAAACTTTTTCGACGCGTAGACGACCGTGGGCTACAGAACCCTATTGTTTGTGAGCGCGATCGAAAGTTTGGAAGTAATTTTTTTGATTTTTTCAAAGTAAAAATTTGGTCGAAAATGGTACCTCTTGGATCGCTAATAAGTCGAATTGGGTGCATCCAATCGACATTCGGTTTGGATAATCGGTTAGGCCATCTCAAAATCTACCTTTTTCCAATATATCGTTCTATACCTAACTGGAATGGAAATTGTCGAAAATTGTAAGAAAGTGGAAATTATAAAGTTAGGCCTGATTTTTTTACGGTTTTTATTTTTTTTCGTACTGAAAACGACTTTTGATCGAAACGTTGTAAACGTTAGCGGATAGAGCTCGTCAGATTGTATTTAAGAGATATTTTTTCGTTTCTTTATCTTTAATACGGAAAAAACGGCAGCTTTTTTTTTACTATATCGACTGTAGCTTATTTAATTTTCAACAAAACCGTTTTATTTTTTTCTCAAAAAATGCGCTGATTACTTCGCAACACCTCTACATATTCAAAATCATTAAAATATATTCGCAAAATTGAGAAAAGTCGCTTTTTTGGGTGCGGAAACAGGCAAAATTTACAAATTCTAACACCATTCACTTTTGACTAAGAGTGCCTTGATATTGATGTATCTAAATTAATTATTAATTCTAAAAATCCGGCTGTCAAAAATGGCGAAAAATGGGTGTTTTCAGCGTGACTTGCTAGAATAATAAGAACATTTCCAGATTTTAAATCGGGTGGAATATCTACCTTGAACCTTCTTCTAATTTTACTGACCAAAATATTTGCCCAAAATGTTTCAGAAATGGTTGTAATCTCGATTTTAAAGATGGCGTTTCGACATTGATAATCCGTCGCCACGTGGTAGAAGGTTATTCGACATTTCGATATTCGCGAATTTTTTTTTCGGAAACGGTTAGAGCAAAACGATTCAAACTTTCTGGACGTAGAGAGGAATAGTCGGGGCACGTTCTGGGAATAATTTCAAATATACAGGGTGTACCGGAAAAAGTTATTAAAGTCAAAGTTAAAAAATATGTTTTTTTTCGTTGTAGGGCGATACAGGTGGCAAAAATCATTTTAATCGATTTAAACTTTTTTGACATGTAGACGACGTTGGGCTACAAAACACTGTTGTTTGCGAACGCGATCGAAAGTTGGGAAGTAATTTTTTTGATTTTTTTAAAATCAATGTAGGGTCATATTGGATCGTTAATAAATCGAATTGGGTGCGTCCGATATACTTTTGGTTTGGATATTCGTTTAGGTCATCTCAAATACTATTTTTTTCAAATATATTGTTCTATACCTAAACAGCATAGAAATGGTAGCAAATTATAAAAAATAAGAATTACTATTTAAGTATATGTAATTTAACAGCTGTCGTATAGAACTTTGTTATTTTGGTACTGAAAAATTTTTTAATTTAGTTTTATTACAGCTTTCACCCTCGCTACGAAAAAAGTTAAAATAAATTGACACTTACCTCTCAAAATCTGACAGGTATCGTATAAAACTCTGTTATCTAGGTACTGAATTTTTTTTTAAATTTGGGATTCTTACAGCTATAACCGTCGCTACGAAAAAGCTAAAAAAAAATTGACACTTACCTGTCAAAATCTGACAGCCGTCGTATAGAACTTTGTTATTTAGGTACTGAATTTTTTTTAAATTTCGAATTCTTACAGCTATAATCCTAGATACAAGAAAAACTTAAAAAAAACTTGCAATTTACCTGTCAAAATGACAGCTGTCGTATATAACTTTGTTATTTAGGAACTGAAAAAATTTTCATTTAGGATTCTTACAGCTATAAATCTCGCTACGAAAAATCTAAAAAAAAAATGTTAACTTACCTGTCAAAATCTGACAGCTGTCGTATAGAACTTTGTTATTTAGGTACTGAATTTTTTTAAATTTCTAATTCTTACAGCTATAATCCTAGATACAAGAAAAGCTTAAAAAAGACTTGCAATTTACCTGTCAAAATGACAGCTGTCGTATATAACTTTGTTATTTAGGAACTGAAAAATTTTTCATTTAGGATTCTTACAGCTATAAATCTCGCTACGAAAAATCTAAAAAAAATTTTTTAACTTACCTGTCAAAATTTGACAGCTGTCGTATAGAACTTTGTTATTTAGGTACTGAATTTTTTTAAAATTTCGAATTCTTACAGCTATAATCCTAGATACAAGAAAAGCTTAAAAAAAACTTGCAATTTACCTGTCAAAATGACAGCTGTCGTATATAACTTTGTTATTTAGGAACTGAAAAATTTTTCATTTAGGATTCTTACAGCTATAAATCTCGCTACGAAAAATCTAAAAAAATTTTTTAACTTACCTGTCAAAATTTGACAGCTGTCATATAGAACTTTGTTATTCAACTACTGAATTTTTTTTAAATTTTGGATTCTTACAGCTTTAATCCTAGATACAAGAAAAGCTTTAAAAAAATTGACATTTACCTGTCAAAATGACAGCTGTCGTATAGAACTTTGTTATTTAGGATCTGAAAAATTTTTCACTTTAGGATTTTTACAGCGATAACCCTCGCTACGAAAAGGATAAAAAAAACTGACTCCTACCTGTCAAAATTTGACAGCTATCGTATAAAACATTCTTATTTAGGTACCTGAAAATTTTTAAATTTCGAGTTCTTACAGCTTTAACCCTCGCTACAAAAAAGCTTAAAAAAATGACACTTACCTGTCAAAGTGACAGCTCTCGTATAATTAAACGAACGAACTAGAACAGTGCTGTGCCCGAAGGGCTCGGCACAATAATATTTCTACAAATTTATTAGCTGATAATTGATAGCTTCCATGTAAGAATAATTTTTTGCTTATGTTTTAATCGATTGAATACTTACATATTTTTATAGAGCAAATATGGAAAGTATATCCCACATTGCACAAAGGTGTGCGAGTTTAAAGAGCACCTATACGGCGCCGTCTCAGAAAACTACCTATATATACGAGAAAACGGAAATTTTGCACCATTGTGTAGTTTTGGTCAGTTGTTATAATGACAATTTGGCGATATGTTTTCCCTTCACGTTCCGCAGGAAGGTGAGGCAAAAAAAGCAATAGTAAATAGAAAAAAAGATAAGAAAAGTATTTTTTTATTGTAAATTTTTGTAAATCTTTTTAGTACTAATATTAGATGCACTCTCGGCTGACGATTAGCGATATGTACCCAGTCTAGTTATTACTACTCTGGTAGGTTTTTTTTATGAACTACATCGTTTCAAGTTATTTGTTCTGTTTTTATATTTTATACTATTTTATGTAAAATTTGAGTTACTGAGATTATTGCTCAAACAGCTGTGATACTTCTGATACTCTGCGAGCAAAAATTATTTGCATCAAAGAGGGCTTGGATTAAAAAACGTAGGGCTTGGTTTAGATAAAATTACTTGTAACGACTGTCTAAGATGATGGAAAACTGATTGATTAATACCGCTAAGCATTACGTCCTTAGATGCAAGGCCCTGTTTGATGCAAACAATTTTTGCTCGCACGGTATATAACATTCTAAATAAGCACATATCTACAGTTATTTAATACCTATAATATTTTGGTTTACTTATTTAAAGTAAACTTTTTTACATGTCTTAATTTATCCAAAACAACTGAACACAAGTTTAAATACTTAAAAATTATATGTTTACTAAAAACAAATAAGCATTGTTTACTAATTTATTAGATCCAACTAAACCGATTGTAGCTAATTTGTTTTACTTGCTTTAAATAAACTAAATTTCTATAATAAATGAAATATTAGCCGGTGTAAATACACTTTTCCCAGCTACCACAGTTTACTTGGAGCTATTTTCTCAGTGTACTACTCTGGTAGGGTTTTTTTTTAATGAACTACATTGTTTCAAGTTGTTTTTGTTTATCTATATATTTTACTACTATTTTATGTAAAATTTGATTTACTGAGATTATTGCTCAAGCAGCTATGATACTTCTAATATGTAACATTCCAATACCTTGGTGCTATATGTAACTGTTTTTAAATGTTTTATAAAATATTACCTGTATATTTCACATCTGTATCTGTGTAAAAAAGTAGTTTTTGCAATAAATTTGAAAATTTTAATTCTTAAAAACTGACAAAAATAATACACTGAATATTATTGACTATTAATATTGTAGATCTACCAGCATAGGCGGCAAAGCCGTTCAAGCTAGTTTAAATCATAGTTTACGTGAGTTGTATACTTTAAATGACAATAACGCAAACTTATTCCATCTGTTTAAGTGAGAGCGTGAAAAACAAGTCAATCAATAAACCTAAAAAAAAAAGAATAATAATGTGGAAACTCTTACGCCACCAAATATTATATTCTGTTCTTACGCTCCAGCTAAAAAATATGTCATACTGACTGCGCATTCACCACCTCGTCTGGATGGGAGTTCCATGAGCGATGTACCCGATTTGAAAAAAAGGGGCGTGCATAAATTGGACGCTAAAATTTTAGTTAATCCTTATTTGACTACGTATACCTGTTAGGGTTGCCATAAATTCGGCGCGGCTAATCCCTATAGACATAAACTTGCCGCCGATGACCGAAAGAAAAAAGTATTTTCATTTTCTAATAAAGTATATATTACTGAAATTTTAAGAATATATATACATTACTATACAATTACTAATCAAATTATTTATTTAACTTAGAATACATAAGAGCAACACATTTCACAAAATGTAATCTAGAGATTTCCCCTAAATTGTAACGATTCATATTGGTGCGCAATAGTTCTGTACGCTTACGTACTGCAGGGTCCCGAATCCTCACTTTTTCCGTTAAACTTTGAAGTTTCACTTATATCTCGGTTTGAAATTGTTTTAAAACATCCATAAAAAAAATATATATTAGGGTGGCTGGAGTAAAAATTAGAATTAAATCGAGAGTGAAACGATTCGCACGCATTTTCTTTCAATGCTGTCGCTGCAATCTGCCCATAATTCCGGCGGAAAAGAGGCATCATCACCGATATAATTATCTACAAGATAATCTGCATATTTGGATAATCTCGAGTCTACAGGCTGGATTTCGGCGAAATCAAATACAAAGCAATATCCATCAGCGGGGCTCAAAAAAGGCAAACCAAACGTGTTTCTCAGCCACCTTCCTATCTCGCTTTCTTGATTTTTGTATTCTCCTGATAGTCCCAGTTTCTGTATTTTTCGAAACCAAGCCTGACCAAGATGGAAGCGACATCCAGTCAATTGTGAATCCTTCCAGACCGTCTGCACAGCATTATGGATTGCTTTTTCAAAATCTGCCACAAAATTTTTTGGGTTAAAACAAAAACACTCATTTTTCAATAACCGAAACGCACTTTCATAAGTTGTTTGCCGCTTATCAGGAAGCAAACAAAATGCTAGTGGAATGTAGTGCATTTTGAAGAATGTGAATTGTGAACAATTGTAAAAAATGCTGTGCTAAATGTTCCGTCCACGAAAATAGTCTCGTTACTACACAAATAGCGAATATTTGTCAAACAGGAAAAAATAACAATATTCGTATCTTGATTGTTAATACATAGAAAATTCTCTCCTCTAATTGTTTGAACAGTTACATTCATCAACATATCTAAAACATCTTTGGTTACTTTTTGGTAGTTTTGGTTGATGTTTTCGCCTGTTGTTGTACAAATTGTTTCGGATGTAACACATGTCACGCACTGATACCGTACTTATTTGTTGGCTGTGGTTTTTTTTAATACTAAATGGATTATTTTAGAAGGCCTCTCGCTTAGTTCCTCTGTCGCCTTTCTTTTAACACTGTTGCTTATTACTTGCCGATTTAGTTTTTTAATGTCCTTGGGGTGATTATGTTGCAAATCACAACGTGAAATTAAGTCTTCCTCACCTATAGTAAAAACCTTAGCTTTGCAGGAACCTATGGCACATCTCCAATAAATTTCACCGCTTTTTAGCAGTTTGTCTTTGGTAAATTTGGCAGACTCCACAATTAACACTACCTTTCCACGTTCGCTGATAACTTTAGAACATTCCATAAATTGCAATTTACTTAAGCGAATGAGGCTCAACAACTAACTTAGAATAGATAAAAATATTTGCAAATGCAACATTACCTAGGTACCCTCCTAAATTGGATTATCATTAAGCATGGCAACAATAAAGCAATTAAGTACCTACCTAATCCCTTCGTCAGCGACCAGTTTAAGGGTGGTACTGTGGGCCGGCAGGTACTCTGCGTCCAATTCATGGCCGCCCAAAAAAAGTGCTGTCTTCAAAGTTTGTCGAATATTCAAATGTTAGTTTTTGTACTCTGACTTGTTTGTATTTAAATTGGGTCTTATAAATAAATAATTTTTTTTTGAATTGCGAAACTGTCAGTTTCACAATAAGCATTTTTCTTAAGATCAGGCTTTGTACTTTAATGTAAAATTAAATTATAAATTTTTTTTTACTTTAAACATTTTTCTGAATTAGTGGAAGTAATAAGGTATGTTTTAAAAAGTATTGCCTATGGCGCTGTTTTTTAGTCCATGGAGCCGCTACCGCGCTACAATACCAACAAATATTTAATAATTTGTGTGCTCATTAATACATTTTTACTAATTTCGATGTTAAATTGTCGTCTGTGATAGTATTGGTAAATTTATATCTGAAGTGTTCTTGTTTTTATACATAGGTACTATTGACTTGTGTAGATTTGTCTGAATATTCTGTATCTTCAAAACCATACATTCAATTTATTATGAAATATGACCAAATAATAATTTCTAAGTTCATAATAACATTATTCTTTTGTTTTGTTCTGCGTTGGTAATAAATGTAACATTTGGACTATTATTGCATTTTTTAGATAAATATCTAAAATAATTAACAAGATAACATAATTTGTTCTTAAAAAACGCCTAAAATTAATAAAGATAATCAAAAAAGCTATTCCCGTAGGATTTCAATGTTTTAATAAAAGGAAAATTGCAAAACTTTGGTAAAAGCCAAAATGGAATTTTGCCTGAAAA
Source organism: Polydrusus pterygomalis (assembly GCA_963969555.1). NCBI lineage: Eukaryota > Metazoa > Arthropoda > Insecta > Coleoptera > Curculionidae > Polydrusus > Polydrusus pterygomalis. Next base: position 54,911,866 of record OZ018382.1, read on the forward strand.
AGCAAAAAGGTACATTGCCTGAAAAAATCACCAGCCCGGTGGGATATTTTCTGGCAATCTGCATGAATGCTTTTATTTTAATAAATAAGCTGCAAACTACATTTTTCAAAAGTTTTCAAAGGAAATTTGGTTTGCACGAGTTATACAGGGTGTCTCACGGTCGTTGATAAGTAAAAAATGTTTATAAACCTCTTAAATCCTATTTTCTGAGGATGTCTTGCTTCTGGGAAATTTTGGGCATATATTACTGTGGCCAACAGACAGTTTCCATGACTCTCTCCTAAAGTTTAAACCATAATTATTATTTCTTCTTGCGAATAATTAATTTTATTTAAGGGCGATTACATACAAAATAGTTTAACAACAAACTGTCAAAAATTAAGTAAACGGCAATTACTATTTATTTTCTATGGGTAACTTAAACGTTGAACCAAAGCCTACTTTATACTGGGTGATTCACGGTGGATAGATCGTTAGACGTTTCTGACGAACCAGTAAAGGAATCGTTCTGAAAATTTGGTCGACTACATAAACGGACACGCTCTACCTATCTAAAATATTTTTAACAATACAGTGTTGCCGCTTCCACACAAAAATAATAGCCACTTCGATATTTTAAATGGAACACCCTATATATTATTAAATTTTTAAATTCTACATAAAATTATAATTCTTTTTTAATAAAAGCATTAGTAGTCTATGCTTAATGGTTTCCGAAATATTGTCTCTTGAAAAATGACATTTTTGAACTTTGACAGCTTCTAACTTTTTAACTGTACGTCTGAGAGCAAAACGGCTTACATGTCCCTATCTTCGATTTTTATTATCTTTCCAAAAGTAATAACTTCCGGTTAAACCGGATGTAGGAAATATAATACTTCCGGTTTGACCGAAAGTTGTTACTTTTGGAAAGATAATAAAAATCGAAGATAGGGACATGTAAGCCGTTTTACTCTCAGACGTACAGTTAAAAAGCTAGAAGCTGTCAAAGTTCAAAAATGTAATTTTTCAAGAGACAATATCTCGGAAACCATTAAGCATGGACTAATAATGCTTTTATTAAAAAATAATTATAATTTTATGCAGAATTTAAAAATTTAATAATATATAGGGTGTTCCATTTAAAATATCGAGGTGGCTATTATTTTGTGTGGAAGCGGCAACACTGTATTGTTAAAACTATTTTAGGTTGGTAGAGCATGTCCGTTTATGTACGCGACCAAATTTTCAGAACGATTCCTTTACTGGTTCGTCAGAAACGTCTAAGGTACCATCGACCATGAGACACCCTGTATATTGAATATTCCAAATAAAAAAAAAAACAATAGAAATTAAATTTAAATGGCAAATTTTTAATTTTTTTGTTGAAAATTTACATAATTTTTTGAATTCTCATTAAAATAAAAACAAAATAATTGGAAAACTATTAAACTTAGGGTTTTTTTATCAAAATTAAAGTTGACATAAAATAAACAGTTTTGATATTGATTTTGACATAACTTTCATTGGCAATATGACAATTAATAATAGATAAATTACCGAGTATCAATTTGACTTGTTGTCATGGCAAAATCTCACAGCCTGGATATATACACATTTAAGCCAATAACTATTATATTTTATTTTTACAGATCAACAGATTTTTATCCAATATATATGAAGGTGCCAGTAAAAATTGAAACCAAAGAAAACACAAGAGAAGTTGAAGTAACACCTGAAATTGTCTATGATGAATGGAAAATTAAAAATGAAGAAATCGACATTAAAGAGGAAAACCTTAAACAAACAAAAACGTTAGTATCTTTAATTTCTACTTTTCCTTGAAACCGCCAAAAATAATATAATATATAAATGTTAATTTTTGTTTTCTGTCTTAATAATTATAATTAATATACTCTTTCAATATTTTTAAATTTGGAAACGTTTCAGTTTCACAATAAGCTTTTTTCTAAAAATCGGGCTGATTTTGAATGTAAATTGAATTGGAAAAGACACAAAGTCACGGTCTCACATAAACCTTTATTTAAGTTCAAGTTAGGTTAAGGTGACATGTTTCGCCTTATCGGCATCATCAGACCTAAATAACAGAAGTACCCAATTACAAAAAGCACAAATATATAAAAAAACAGTATTGGTTACCTTATGAACAATTAAAAAGTCAATAAAACATTTAATTAAAATATAAACAACCACATCACAGCAAACGAACAATATAAACTCCCACCACAATAAAATACGAGACGAAAACACGGTTGGTTGCCTATTCAATTTAAATATACATGAACCCAAGGTCCATCCCAAGTCCATAGAAATCCACTAATCACTTCGAATATTATTAAAAATCAGATGGGGCTCGAAATTAAAAACATCATTAACACAAGTAAGTACCGGGCTTTTCTTTGCCCTAGTAATTTCCATTTTTTCAAGTAAATCAAGCTTCTTACCTTTGGAACATTGATGTAAAAGAGTTACGTTCTCGGGTGCAGAAAAGCTGTGTCCCGATGTTAGCAAGTGAGTGGCAAAGGCTGACTTAGTCTCTGTTATGTCGGAATCTTTATACTTATTAAAGAGGCTTATATGTTCACGCACTCTGGTGGATATTTTTCTTCCTGATTGGCCGACGTACACCGCCGGACAATCATCACAACACAACGAATATACTCCTGAGTTTGATAATCGATCCGTCCTGTCCTTCGTCCGCACCAAGTGTTTCTTAAGCGTGTTAACAGTTTTGAACGCGATTGAGACATTTAATTTTTTAAAAAACCTTGCAAGCTGTAGAGAAATATTACCAAAAAAAGTGATACATCTAAATTGTTTGGTTTCAGTTGTAGGAGTAGCATGAACTATATTAAAAGACAATTTGAACTTATTTACAAATTTAAAATAGATCTTATTAATTGTATTTATTGGAAATCCATTATTTATGGCCATCTGTCTAATTATATTAAGCTCCTTGTTAAAGGCATCTCTAGACAGAGGAAGTTTTAACAGTCTGTAAAAGAATGAGTTAAACGCTGCAAATTTGTGACAAAATGGCGAATTAGACTAAAATTGGATTATATTATCTGTGGCCGAAGGTTTTCGGAAAATTTCAAAGCTTATGGAATTCTTATTTTTTATTAATAAAAGATCAAGAAAAGGAAGTTTACCATCGTTCCCTTTCTCCAAAGTAAAAGTGATCTTATTGTGCAATGAAAATTTGGTTCATTCAACAATGTTTACTTTTTCATTTAACACCCAGATTCGTTTCAATTAGAATTTCTTCAAGAACCAAAGCATCACGTACAGCATTGGAGACAGCAAGAACAGTATGGATGAAGGAGGAAATTAAGACACATTACAGGAACCTTAATACCGTTAACTCTAGGTTAAAATATTTATATTTTACCCTAACCTCAGTGTTGTGTTTTCTGGAATTTTTATTTTTAGACTCTAAATTCAGGGACGAGGTCGAGTCGTTTGCGTTTGAGACTTTTAATAGATTAAATAAGAAGTTATATAATCTTAAAATGGCCCAAGGTCGATCGTTGAGGTCCAATGATTTTCAAGAATACGGACGAAGGATGGGTCAATCTTCTTTCAGCTTTCATAAACGTTTTCTTAACCTATCTGACGTTCATTTCTCTGCAGGTGAGGTAAGGCTGTTAAATGCTAATTTTAAGTTTAATTTTTCACATAACATCGATGTGAACATAAAAGAAGTGTTGGCAATTGAGGCAGAGAACATCATACAGACCACAGACATCACAAATAAGAACATCTTAAGAGCACAAATTATCAATTTCTTAAATAACGGTATAACTCAAAATAATACCGTTAATTATAACAAACGGCACCTTAACTCTCTAAAAGATAAGATAAAGATCAATGATCTTATTATAACAAAAGCTGATAAGGGTTCTTGTCTAGTAATCATGAGGAGGTTAGATTATATCAATAAGGTTATGGATTTTTTAGACTCCGAGGAATTTGAGGTTATTAACAGGGACCCCACTAGTTCATTTTTTACCAAGGTAAAGGGTGTTCTGGATAGTACATTGGTGACCTTGGAATATTTTAACTCTTCCAAAGACAAACTATATCCCATGAACCCTAGAACACCCTTGCTTTATGGTTTACCCAAAGTCCACAAAGAAGGTATTCCCGTAAGACCGGTGGTATCGTTTATTAATTCGCCATGTTATAATCTCTCCTCGTGGTTAAATAATGTTCTCAGAAATGTAACTGAATTCAAGAGCACATACGCAACGAAGAACTCCTTAGATTTCGCTAACTACCTTAAAAACGTTCACATTCCGGAAGATGCCATTCTGATTTCTCTGGACGTGAAAAATCTCTTCCCCAGCGTGCCACCCATTGATTGTATTAACATAGTGGAGGGTTTACTGGCGAAGAAAGGTCTATCTAGATTGTTGATATCGGATTTAAAGTTACTTCTAAAGACTGTCCTTGATCAAAATTTTTTTCAATTTAATGGCAAGTTTTTCAGACAAAAAGCAGGTTTAGCTATGGGGTCTTGTCTTTCGCCGTTCCTTAGTGAAGTTTTTATGAACAACTTGGAGCAGAAGATCATGGAGAGTCGCTTCGCGGGTTTTTTGACAGCCTATAAAAGATACGTGGATGATATTTGTATTGTATGGAACGGCAGTGAGCTTGATTTGATGGACTTTTTGAATTTTGTAAATTCATTGCACAATAAGATCACTTTTACTTTGGAGAAAGGGAACGATGGTAAACTTCCTTTTCTTGATCTTTTATTAATAAAAAATAAGAATTCCATAAGCTTTAAAATTTTCCGAAAACCTTCGGCCACAGATAATATAATCCAATTTTCGTCTAATTCGCCATTTTGTCACAAATTTGCAGCGTTTAACTCATTCTTTTACAGACTGTTAAAACTTCCTCTGTCTAGAGATGCCTTTAACAAGGAGCTTAATATAATTAGACAGATGGCCATAAATAATGGATTTCCAATAAATACAATTAATAAGATCTATTTTAAATTTGTAAATAAGTTCAAATTGTCTTTTAATATAGTTCATGCTACTCCTACAACTGAAACCAAACAATTTAGATGTATCACTTTTTTTGGTAATATTTCTCTACAGCTTGCAAGGTTTTTTAAAAAATTAAATGTCTCAATCGCGTTCAAAACTGTTAACACGCTTAAGAAACACTTGGTGCGGACGAAGGACAGGACGGATCGATTATCAAACTCAGGAGTATATTCGTTGTGTTGTGATGATTGTCCGGCGGTGTACGTCGGCCAATCAGGAAGAAAAATATCCATCAGAGTGCGTGAACATATAAGCCTCTTTAATAAGTATAAAGATTCCGACATAACAGAGACTAAGTCAGCCTTTGCCACTCACTTGCTAACATCGGGACACAGCTTTTCTGCACCCGAGAACGTAACTCTTTTACATCAATGTTCCAAAGGTAAGAAGCTTGATTTACTTGAAAAAATGGAAATTACTAGGGCAAAGAAAAGCCCGGTACTTACTTGTGTTAATGATGTTTTTAATTTCGAGCCCCATCTGATTTTTAATAATATTCGAAGTGATTAGTGGATTTCTATGGACTTGGGATGGACCTTGGGTTCATGTATATTTAAATTGAATAGGCAACCAACCGTGTTTTCGTCTCGTATTTTATTGTGGTGGGAGTTTATATTGTTCGTTTGCTGTGATGTGGTTGTTTATATTTTAATTAAATGTTTTATTGACTTTTTAATTGTTCATAAGGTAACCAATACTGTTTTTTTATATATTTGTGCTTTTTGTAATTGGGTACTTCTGTTATTTAGGTCTGATGATGCCGATAAGGCGAAACATGTCACCTTAACCTAACTTGAACTTAAATAAAGGTTTATGTGAGACCGTGACTTTGTGTCTTTTCCAATTCAATTTACATTCAAAATCAGGTCTCTTTGAGAAAAATGGACGATTTCTTCGAATTTGTACTTTAATGCAAAATTGAATTATAAATATTATCTATTTTAAATGTTTTTTTAAATTAATTAAAATAATTAGCTCTGTTTAGAAAACAATTGTCTATGATTAATATTTTATGTGCTAACTTTCCGAATTTTTACTAATTTTAATGTAAAGTTTTCGCATATGGCGCTGTTTCATCTGTAACTTAGTATTTTTAAGTTTCTGAGGGGTAATTGTTATGAAATTTTGGAAAAAAACGTTGTTTTTAACTAGGACCGCCCGTGGAAGACACAGTACTATTTTTTTTATCAGAACTTTAATCTCAACAAAAAGTTCAACTTGGTTAACTGTTTTTTATCATCGTTTATGAGAATACGAAACTTCCTAAATATTTAGAAAATTTTCCCAACGACGAAGCAAGGGCATCTTCCTGCTGGGGGGGAGCAAATCGAAAATGATCAATTAACTACAAATTCGTTTATAACATAATGAACAGAAACAAAAAAAAGGAAAATGATTATTTAACAGGTTCACCTGGTTAGTTCGCTAGGTTATTAATTATCATTTGAAGTGCTTGTATTTAAAATACAAAAAAATAGAATATCGGGACTATTCAAACTTTGAGTACAATGATTTTTTGCTTGATCTTCAAAATATTAACTGGCCTCGTATATTCCTTAACCGATATCGACGCAATGGTGGACCTTCAATAACAATGTTATAAATATTTTTAACCTACATGCGCCTTTCTCTTAAAACTTCAAAAATTACTAAAGCCCCAGCGCCTTGGATAACACCCACTTTAAAATTTTTGATGAAGCTCAGAGACGGGGCATGTTCTAAGTATAAAAACCTTAAAACTGACGCTACTTGAACATAATATTATAAAAGCTTACGCAATCAAGTAAGCAATGCAGTTAGAGCCGAAAAAAAAGCTTATTTACAACAAAAAGAGATCATAAAAACTTCTGTCGCACTATAGATTATTTAAATTTAAGTTCTAACTCTCAATCATCTAATTCATTATTAAAGGTGGGTGACTCTAATGATTTTAATAATTTTTTTACTAATTCACTGCCTACTGTCGGTCCTGCTGATCGTAACTTTATCGAACAAAACTACGTAAATAAAAGGTTTAATCAGTATGATGATTTTAAATTCAATGCGGTTACTGACGTAGATATTGACAAAATTATTACCAGTTTGAAGAGCAGCGCGGTTGGAATGATGGTATAAATTTAAAAATGCTGCATTATACAGTGAGGACCTAAAGTCCGCCCCCCCCCCCCCCCCTCTAACTTCTAAACCGTTCGGTATATTTTAATGAAATTTTGTACGATAATATTTGAGTCTTGCACTTTTTAACATACCAATGACAGCTTTAAATGTCAAGATGACAGCTGGGTCCGCTTTTGGAATATTTTTTTAAATGGAACACCCTGTATATTTTTACATTTTTAAATTCCACATAAAATTATAATTATTTTTTATTAAATGCATTATTAGTCTATAGTTCATAGTTTCCGAGATATTGACTCTCGAAAAGTGACATTTTTGAACTTTGACAGCTTATAACCTTCTAACAGTACGTCTTCGAGCAAAACGGCTTACATGTCCCTATCTTCAATTTTTATTATCTTCCCAAAAAACTCAACTTCCAGTTAAACCGGAACAATTATATTTCCTGCTTTCGAGTTACATCCGGTTTAACCGGAAGTTGATTTTTTTGGGAAGATAATAAAAATTGAAGATAGGGACATGCAAGCCGTTTTGCTCTAAGACGTACTGTTAGAAGGTTATAAGCTGTCAAAGTTCAAAAATGTCACTATTCTAGAGTCAATATCTCGGAAACTATGAAGTATAGACTAATAATGCATTTAATAAAAAATAATTATAATTTTATGTGGAATTTAAAAATGTAAAAATATACAGGGTGTTCCATTTAAAAAAATATTCCAAAAGCAGACCCAGCTGTCATCTTGACATTTAAAGCTGTCATTGGTATGTCAAGAAGTGCAAGACTTGCTCAAATATTATCGTTCAAAATTTCATTAAAATATACCGAACGGTTTAGAAGTTAGAGGGGGGGGGGCGCGGACTTTAGGTCCTCACTGTATAACTCCTTATGAAATGAAATGAATTTGAATCTATCAGACTTTATCTGCCTCATAATCACCTTTTGACAGGCTATTTTCCGAATGCCTGGAAGACCGCCAATATTGTGCCGGTTCCTAAAGTTACAAGTCCTAAAACAGCTGTCGGATTATAGGCCCATCAGTATCCTACCTACTTTATCTAAAATTCTAGAAAGAGTTGTGGCTCACCAATTAACTTTTTTTTTGAATACGAATAACATTCTTTCCCCGACTCAGTCAGTGTTCCGTAGAAACCACAGTACAACCACGGCCTTGTTAAATATAACTGACGACATTTTGGGGGATTGGGATATCAATAACTGTAGCTGCCTTATTTTACTTGATTATAGCAAGGCCTTTGATACAATTGGGCATGATATACTACTTACTACACTTAAATTTTTTGGCCTGGGTGATGTAGCATTACAATTTTTTGAGTCATATTTTTCTAACAGATCCCAGCGGGTAATAATAAATGGTTGTGCGGCAATGGCACATTTTTGTGGTAGCGATGTGACGTCGCTCTTTCCTGATCATGTTGCTGGTCTATTTCCTAATATAACAGATGTGACCAGTGTATTAGGCAGTAAACTGTAATGAAGGACCATCCATCTCCATCCATAGGTCGCCTTGTAGAGTTCCTACCGTTTTAAGTGGATGTCAATGAAACCCATTTTTCTTGACTACGTGTTTATTGATATTTATAAACTTTAATACAAAACCCGGTGGATTACTAACTGTCCACTGTAAAAAGAAAGTAGTCACTATTGGCAATTATTGCAACAGTAAACAGAAGTAAAAAAGGTAGCCGCTTGAGAAATGACGAATCCCACAATTAGGGGAGATATGCGACATGCTCATTTTTTAAGGTGACTTTTTTCGACTGACACTGACACTGACTTGAACAACAACCAACAAAACGTTTCCCTGGAATTTCACGCGGCTGCTCGTCAAAGGGACTAGCTATCATTGCTGTGCGAAGTACACCTATGTTATTGTTGTACCGAACTGAATCCTAGCGTAAAGTAATTTACGTGTAAATAAATATAAAAAATAAACATATTTACAAACTTGAACATACTCGCCCCCGTTGAAGCGATGGCTTCAACCTACTTCATGTGGCAAAGGGCATAATTTTGTGATTGTCCGAGTGAACACTCCTTCCTTTGTTCGTACTTTTGCAACTCGAACCTTTCCATCTGATCCCGTAATAATTTCCACAATTCGACCTAAGTGCCACTTAAGCGGAGGAGCGTTATCCTCTTTTAATAATACTACCATATTTTCTTTTAAATTTTCCTGTGGAGAAAACCATTTTGGCCTATTTTGCAGCTGATTCAAATATTCGACTGACCAACGTTTCCAAAAATGTTGTTGAATTTTACAACATTTTTCCCAAAAAGCTAATCTATTTTCTGGCATGTCGGATACATCTCTTTCAGGGTAAGAAGTTAAAGGTTCCCCTATTAAGAAATGAGAAGGAGTTAAACAGTTAAAATCTGATGGATCAGACGATATTGGACTTAATGGCCTAGAATTTAATATGGCCTCAATTTGTGCCAAAACTGTCGTAAGTTCTTCAAATGTGAGACAGCTATTTCCCACTATTCTACGAAGATGATATTTTGTTGATTTTATTCCCGCCTCCCATAGGCCACCCCAATGTGGACTGTTAGGTGGAATAAATTGCCATTCTATTTCCCGTTGAGACAAAAATGATTTAATATATTCTTTGTTTTCTTGAGATTTGAAAAAGAAATAAAAATCCCTCAACTTATTATTTGCTCCCTTAAAATTTGTACCATTATCACTATGAATTACCATAGGATTACCACGACGCGAAATAAAGCGTTTCAGAGCTAGCAAAAATGAATCTGTTGTCAAACTTGAAACTAATTCGATATGTATTGCTTTGGTAACCATACAGACGAATAACGCAATGTACGCCTTTGAAGTAACAGATTTTCGTAGCCTAGATTGTTTAACCATTAAAGGGCCACCAAAATCAACCCCTACCTTTAAAAAAGGGCGAGAAATAGAAACCCTATCTAATGGAAGCGCACCCATTAATTGTTGTGACGCTTGTGCCTTAAACCTATGACATATGACACAATTTTTCAATACCATTTTTACTTCACGCAATCCGTGAATAGGCCAGTACCTTAACCTTAAATTTGCTAATACAGCCTGCGGACCCGCATGAAGTAGTTTTATGTGCTCTAATTTTATGAGCAATCGAACAACATTATGTTTTGCTGGAAGTATTATTGGAAATTTTTGATTGTAACTAATATTAGCTTTAGCTAATCTGCCATTTGTTCTCATTAACCCATCATTGTCAATAAAAGGATTTAAATTCCTAAGATGACTGTCTTTATATATACCACATGTTTGATTACCATCCCTTGACTGTAATTTTAAATGGGCAATTTCTTTAGAAAAACTATCTTTTTGAACACATTGAATAATTTTAACATCAGCATACTTAAGCTCCCGAATATTCAATGACCCTACCCTTTTGTCAGATTTGTTTGATATGTTATGCATAAACCTAAAACAATAAGCTATTGTTCTTTGTAGACGAGAATAGTTAGAAAATCTGGACCAATCGATACCTTGATCTACAGTTACATGTGTAAGTGCAACTTTTCGTTGCTCAGGTAATGAATTATCTTCATGACGTTCAGAGGAAATATTAAGATCTAAATTATAATCCAAAAGAAAGTCAGGCCCATGAAACCACTGACTATTTGTTAGAATTTCATTTGGCGTCAGACCACGAGAAATATGATCTGCTGGATTGTCCTGAGATTTGACGTGACGCCATTCACAATTTGTCGTAAGCTCTTGAATCTCAGACACACGGTTGGCAACAAAAGTAGACCATCTTGTAGGAGAAGAGCCAATCCAACAAAGTACTATTTTTGAATCTGTCCATAAAACTATTTTGGATAACTTAATTGAAATAACCGCCAAAACCTTGTGCATTAAACGTGAAAGTAATAATGCCCCACATAACTCAAGGCGAGGAAGAGTTACGGTTTTTAGCGGTGCTACCCGCGATTTTGAACACAAAACATTGCAACTAATCTGCTGATCAGCATAGATACCTCTTATGTATATACATGCTCCATATGCTGCCAACGATGAATCACAAAACCCATGTATTTGCACTTCAGTTAACTCTATAGAAGAAAAAAGATATCTAGGAACTTTTAACCTTGATAATTCAGAAAATGTACTAGACAAATTTTCCCATTTTTGTAATAAGTTAGTTGGTAACTCCTCATCCCAATTTATTTTGCTTGCCCAAATTTCTTGCATTAAAATTTTAAAAATCAATACTACTGGCCCTATCAGCCCTAAAGGATCAAACATCTGCGCAATGCTTGACAAAACCTGCCTTTTTGTAACTTTGGGTGTCTCTATATTTTTTGGAATAGAGATTTTAAATGTGTCCTGAAAAGGATGCCATGTCAAACCTAAAATCTTGTTAGAATATTTGTCATCATAAATGTCCACCTCGGTATCCTGGTTTCCTAATTCCAAAGATTGTGATAATGAAACATCATTACAACACCATTTGTGCAATGTGAATCCTGCTGAACTTAACAAATTTACTAATTCGTCCTTTAATTTTACAAGTTCCTCTTGTGAGTTAGCCCCGCAAAGAATATCATCAACATAACATTGTTGTAAGATTGCCTGAGCAGCCAATGGATAGTTAGATATTTCCGTATTTGCTAGTTCATTCAGACAGCGCGTAGCCAAGAATGGAGCCGCCTTTGTCCCATAAGTTACTGTCTGAAGTTCAATGCATTTGAGTGAATCATCTGGACTGTCCCGCCATAAAATATTTTGTAGAAATTTCTGATCTGGTTTAATTTCGATCATCCTATACATTTTTTGAATATCCGCAGTAATGACGTATTGAAAGAACCGAAACCTGCATAAGATATCATAAAGTTCAGGCTGAACTGTAGGACCCTTTAACATGATGTCATTAAGAGACTTGCCTGACGACGTTTTTGCCGAAGCATCAAAAACAACCCTTAATTTTGTGGAACTCGCAGCTTCCCTGACAACACAATGATGCGGTAAAAATACTTGCTGTGGCTCAACCTGTTCCTGGTTAATATTAACAAATTTTCCATGCCCAAGATCTACATATTCATGAATAAAATCCCTATACTGTAAAAATAACTGTGGATTATTTTTAAACCTTTTTTCCAAAAACCCAAATCTTTTTGTAGCCAATGATAATGAACTACCTAGATTTTTATGATTATCGTGATTTTGCAATGGAATATTAACCTGAAAACTTCCATTATCTAGACGTTTAACAGATTCCTTAAAACGCTGTTCGCATAATTTGTCCTCTGGTGACAAAAACCTATTATTGGATACCTCTTCTAGTTGCCAAAACCTGGGAATGATTTCATTAACATTTTCCAAGTTATTACAAAACAAAGAAATATTTGTTGCAGTATAATAATTATTTACTTGCGTACCTTGCCTATTTTGATTAGTCACCACTGTAGGTGCTCTACCGCATATTAACCACCCCAACTTAGTATTTTGTAAAGTAGGTAGATCCGAACCTAGTTTTATTAACCCTGGCAATACTAAATCAAAATATACGTTTGCCGAAATCAACATGTCAATTTTTGAGGGTTGATGATACGATGGATCTGCCATTTCAATATTAAAAGCGATTTTTATTTTATTAGTGTCTACTGATGCGTGAGGTAACCGACAAGTAATGCTATCTAAAACAGCGCATGATATTTGTACAGCGTAATTATTAATTCCCGATTCTAAAGTAATATCTACCATGTTATTTATATGAGTAATGTTGTTACCTATCCCTCCTATTTGTAATTTCGTTTTATAAGTATTTAAATTAAGCCGCTCTAAAAGTTTAGAAGTTACGAAACTTGTCTGCGAGCCTGAATCCAAGAGAGCGCGTGCTCGTATTTTTCTACCATCTCCTGTAACTAAATTAACTACAGCGGTTGCTAACAATATTTGATTTTGTCCCTGAGAATGTAAAACAGTCGAATTTACATGCGTCCCTGTTGATGTAACTGTGTGTACCCCTGTGTTTTCACAATTTTGGTTTTGTTGTTGACCCTTATTTTGTATTTTATTTGCGTTAGTTTGTAATGAAGAATTTTGTCCACCATTACCTGAACCCTCTGGGTGTAAAAGTGTATGATGTCGTCTCTTACAAACCCTACACCCACTAGATGTGCACTTTGTAACAGAATGTTTAAACCCTAAACAATTATAACACATTCTTTTGTTTTGTACAAATTGCCTTTTATCATCTAGCGATATATCTTTAAATTTATAGCACCTACTTACAGTATGCCCGTCATGATTGCAAAAAACACATTTTTGGTTTAAATTGTCATTCTTCGTGTTTTCATTTACCAAAAGTGTATTTTGAGGTTTCCTACGTGGCATTTCAGGAACCGAAATAGTTTCGAGCGCAACACAACGCTTTTCTAAGAATTCAAGAAATTCTGTTAAGACTGGCAACCCGGTATTACTTTTTTCTAGCTCATACGCTTTCCTAGTTTGAAAATCCAATTTTTGTGAAAACAAATATATTAATATTACGTCCCATTCACCCACAGGTAAGTTAAGCGCCCTTAGTGAATTTAGATGTTGTCTAATCTGAGTTAAAAATGCTCTTAACTGAGCCCCATTTCCCTTGGTAAAAGCCGGTGCATCCAGCATGCCTTTTAAATGAGAGTTTATTATGACTATTTTATTGTCATACCTTTTCCTTAGCAATTCTAATGCAACTGCGTAATTAGCATTTGTCAGAGAAAGATCGTTAATCAAATTTAACGCCTCATTGGACAAAGCCCCTTTTAAATACAAAAATTTTTGTACGTCGGTCAGCTGATTATTACTGTCAATAAGTGCCCGAAATAAATCAAAAAAAGCCTGCCAATCTTCATATTTTCCCGAAAAAGAAGGTGTGTTCAAATTGGGCAATCTTACTCTAAGGGGGTCCGGAGAAGGGGAAGGTTGTGATGATTGTTGCAAGTTTGTACCTGTGCTTGTCGCACTGCGTGATTGAATGATTGTTTTAAATTGCGCTAACAATGACAAATATTTGTCTTCCATATCAACCCTATCTTGCTCTTCCTCTTCGTCAATATCCTCTATTTTACCCTGAATGTCGCAGTAAGTCTCAATAGCTTCCTTTAAATAAATTTCCCTAGTTACAAATTCATTTACATTAACAGATAAATTGTCTTTGTTATTACTCATATATGTGTTAACCCTAGTTATACCTCGTTTGGCTTTTGCCCGTTGACTTTTTAATTTAGCAAGATCCTCTGGTGTATTATTCATGTTGACAATAAATATTTTTACAAAAATATAAGTTCAAATATTCCTGTCTTAAAAACACAACCTAAATTAGGTATTATTATTTAAACGTCCCTAGTTTGCTTTACAATTTGATAGTAGTGTAAATAAATAATAATTAAAGTTATCTGACCTTGCTATCTCCTGTCCTATTAATTGGATAAACTAAATTCACATTTTTGTTTTTGATCACTAGTATCACGTAGTTCCAAACTGTTTCTTGTTTAACTTGCTACGAAGTCTAGCCGAATCAAGTTCCAATCCCGTGGTTTCAAGTATAGTAAGTACTTGAGAAAGCTGTTTTCCTGGTATACAAGTCCTGTTAGTCCTGTAAAGACTCCTGGTCCGCAAAATTCGGCTCGTGATGGCCACTATGTGCGGCAATGGCACATTTTTGTGGTAGCGATGTGACGTCGCTCTTTCCTGATCATGTTGCTGGTCTATTTCCTAATATAACAGATGTGACCAGTGTATTAGGCAGTAAACTGTAATGAAGGACCATCCATCTCCATCCATAGGTCGCCTTGTAGAGTTCCTACTGTTTTAAGTGGATGTCAATGAAACCCATTTTTCTTGACTACGTGTTTATTAATATTTATAAACTTTAATACAAAACCCGGTGGATTACTAACTGTCCACTGTAAAAAGAAAGTAGTCACTATTGGCAATTATTGCAACAGTAAACAGAAGTAAAAAAGGTAGCCGCTTGAGAAATGACGAATCCCACAATTAGGGGAGATATGCGACATGCTCATTTTTTAAGGTGACTTTTTTCGACTGACACTGACACTGACTTGAACAACAACCAACAAAACGTTTCCCTGGAATTTCACGCGGCTGCTCGTCAAAGGGACTAGCTATCATTGCTGTGCGAAGTACACCTATGTTATTGTTGTACCGAACTGAATCCTAGCGTAAAGTAATTTACGTGTAAATAAATATAAAAAATAAACATATTTACAAACTTGAACAATGGTAGTCTTTCCCAGATGCATTTCATTAGTAGAGGTGTGGCTCAGGGCAGCATTTTGGGTCCTCTTTTATTCTCAATTTATTCTTTTGATTTTTCAAAATTTCTTAAGCATTGTGAGTCCCATCAGTTTGCGGATGATACACAGTTGTACTTGTCCTTTTTACCCCCTGATGTCGCTACTGCCGTAATAAAAATTAACGAAGATCTTGAACTACTTTCGGATATCTCTAAATCCCACAACTTAATTCTAAACGAGAAGAAAACTCGGCTCGTAGTATTTGGTAAGTGCAAGTCTCTTATAATTGAAAATCCTGTGTTTCGAATATTTGTTAACAGCACTGTGATAGAGCCTATAAATACATGTAAAAATCTAGGACTGCATATTGATTCTGAGTTTAGATATTCAGATCATATTTCTTCATTAATTCAAAAAACATACGCTAAATTAAAACTTCTATATATGCATCGAGATATTTTTGATACGGATACTAAATTACGTCTAACTGATTCTTTAATTTTATCCCATCTAGGTTATTGTGACGTTGTCTACTGCTCTGCATTGCTTCAAAAAGACAAAAATAGCTTACAGAAACTGCAATACTCGTGTCTTAGATTTAGTTTTAATGTCCGCAAATTCGATCATATCTCACCTTATTTCAAATCAAATCAAATCGTTTATTTTCCCAGAGACAATTTACAATTGTAGGGGAATAGTCAGGTAGTAAATCTAAAAATGAACAACAAACAAAACAGTTCAATACGCAATATAAACAAAACATGTACAAGCGTTAAGACAGACAATTAAAAAACTCATCCAAACTGTAGAAACATTTAGATATTAAAAATGATTTTAACGACTTTTTAAAACATTGTATACTATTACAATCTTTAATTGTTTCGGGCAAAACATTGTAGACCCTAACACCTAGACATTTAGGAGAATTATAGGCTACTAATCCTCTAGAGTGCGGAGCACGAAAACTATTTTTATGCCTTGTATCAAAACCGTGCACATCCCTGTTTTGTACAAATTGACCTTTATTACAGAAGACAAACACTGCTAATTCTAATATGTATAAGCTAGGAAGAGGTAGTATATTAAAATTTTTAAAAATCTCTCTACAACTATACCGATTAGGAACACCTGCTATACACCTTAAGATTTTTTTTTGTTTTACAAAAATATTTCTAAATAGGGTCGAAGTACCCCAGAAAGTCAGACCATATCTTAAGTACGATTCTACATATGCGTAGTACAACATAATTAGGTGTTCTTTACCTAACATAGATCTTAAATTTATAAACAGATAAAAGGATGAATTAAGTTTAGACATAACATGTTCACAATGTACCTTCCATGTCAAACATTCGTCAAGATGAATACCAAGAAACTTGGTGCTCTGAACTTGGCACAAGGATTTATTATCAATAAATAAATTAATACTATCATCCGTTTTTTGTCTATTATGGAATCTAACAAACTGGGTCTTGTCTACATTTAGTAACATCGAATTCTCCCCAAACCAGGCACAAAGTTCAGACAGAACACCATTTGACATCTGCCCCAAGATATTCGAGAACCTGTTTGAAACCAGGAATGACACATCATCGGCAAAAGCCGTACGATGAGCCCCCTGTCCCACAAGATCAATGTCATTTAGGTATAATTAAAATAACACAGGGCCCAGAACGGAGCCCTGTGGAACGCCAATATTAGTTTTCAGGGGCGGCGAGTCTGTCATTCGTTTGGACTTACCATCAAAGTTGCTTAAACTAACATACTGTTGGCGATCAATTACAAACGACCGTATCCACTCAAGTGCACAACCATTAATGTCAAAATTAATCAGCTTTTGGAAAAGAATTTTATGATTGACACAATCGAAAGCCTTGCTTAGGTCGCAAAAGATACCAACTGGGCTCTCGTTCGCGTCAATAAATTTAGTTAGTTCATTATAAAAATCATGCATTGCAGTATTGGTAGATCTTCCTCCCTGAAAACCGTGCTGGCTCGGGGATATTATTTTCGATTTATTAAGATAATCAACTAGACGGTCCAAGAAACAGTACTCAAAAATCTTAGAGAATACTGAAGTCAATGTGATTGGCCTATAATTTTCAATACAGCCTTCATCGCCCTTTTTATGGATTGATATTATTTTACCCGTTTTTAAAGTCCGAGGAAATTTTCCGTTACAAAACGAAAGATTCACAAGGAAAACAAGTGGTCCTGTAATAAGATGTAGAACTTTCTTTACCAAAAAAGCAGGTATACCATCAGGTCCCGCTGACGGCTTATTTTTTAGTTTTTTATTTAAAAGAACAATAATTTCGTCATCCGTAAAAGGACAAAGCAAACATTTATTTTTACTAACATCACTATCAATGTTTATATTATTTTTATTGTTATTATTTGAAATTTGTGCTATAGTATTCAAAGGAGATTCCCTAAAAAAAGTGTTAAACTTATCAGCAACGGCTGATGGACATACAACACAGAGATTATCATTTGAATTTAAAGAAATGTTTTTATATTTTTTTATCTTATTAGACTGATCGTTTATTATAGTCCAAGCGCATCTTGTAGGATTTTCAGCAGTGGTAATTTTATTTTGGTAAAATGCTTTCTTGGTATCACTAACAAGTCGCCTATGCTCCTTTTTTGCCTCATCATAGAACGGTTTAATTTCTGGGTAATTTTTTGACAATAAAAATAGATCTTTAAGTGAGTTGCTGGAATTTTTTACTTCATTAGTCATCCATTTTTTTGCTTGGGTGTTAATATATTTCCTAAGCAGTGGAAAGTGAACATTAAAATGGTAATAAAAAATTTCAAAAAAGTACGCAAATGCCTCATCAACATCATAGAATGAGTATAGATTGGTCCAGTCCTCTGACTGTAGTGCAAGCTTAAAGTTTCCAGTTGAAGAAGCGTCAAAGGATCTTGATAAAGTCGTAAAATTTTTTGTTTGGTCACTTACCAGAGACAACTCTGCATAAACCGTTCTATGATCTGACACAGAGTTATCCAGGACACAATTCACCATGTTCGAATTAACGTCAAAACTTGTAAAAATTTGATCAAGGGTTGTCACTGTTTTAAGAGTTACTTTGATCGAATCAGGATGGCTTACTATCAAAGAGCGTTATTTACTTCATACCCTACATCTGGTTTACAAAATTAGACTAACTGAACTTCCTTCTTACCTTTTTAACAAACTTACTAAAGGTTCTGATGTGCATGATGTTCTTACTCGCCACAGGGATTTGTATAGTGTTCCCGATCACAACCATGCTTTTTTTCAGCGTCTATTCCGCTATACGGCCGTTACTTCTTTTATTTCTTTGCCAGCGCGTAGTGGCATCATAGCGCTCGGAATAGTCCGTAGAAATTAATTCTTAGTGCGTATCGGTTAATATTTTGGTTTTCACGTAATATTATTTAAGTTTTCCTGTAGTTACGTGTTTTATTTAAACAAAAACGTGGACAATGTTGCTACAAGTGATAAATGTAAAGAGGCGAAGACTAAACGAAATGTCGTGTTTGTTTTGTGATAAAACGGGTAATTTAGTGGATAAACCAAAACCACAATTGTTTATAAATATTCAAAGCCCAGCAGATCGGAGAAAAGATAACATTAGTGAGAAAATACAATTGTTCATGGCATCGAACTTGTATGGCAAGTTACATTAGCGAACAAAAAATTAGATATGACAACTTTGTAACTACTTCTGAAAAATCAAGCAAAAGTACTTCTAATAAAAAGTTGCAAGATGCTACAGATGTAAGTCTCTTTCAAAAAACATATGTTGGCTAATCAACGTGAATTTGACACGAAAATTTTAGCATCTTACGAAATTTTGAATTTCTGCAAGTACCTTTTTGACGCAGAATGATTTTACAGGAAATCTCCAAAATTGGAACGCGCTCTTGAAATTGAAAACAATTATAAATATGGTACAAACACACGACAAGACGTTTTAAATTTACATCTTCCAAAAATTTATATTGTTGATGGTATGGCACTTGTTCATCGATTGCAATTAAAAAATTTCAGCACCTTTGGCGATTTTGCTGAGGCATTCTTCAAAAGAATTCATAATCTTTTCTTGCAGCCAAATGTAAAACGAATAGATATTGTATTTGACAGATATGATGATATTTCGTTAAAATATTTGAAGTTAACTTTACGGAGTATACCTAGGTCAAATGATGAGAAATTTTATAATTTCAAATGATCACACAAAAATTCCAGTTAATTGTAAAAATTTCTTTTTAAGCAAAGAAAATAAGTTCCAGCTCGTTCGATGAGTTACTTATATATTTGTGGAGGATTTGATGATCCAACAAAATGTTTTAAATTACAAGGCTTTCATTTTTTGAAGTACACCTGACTTAAATTCGAACCATTTAGAAGCCGATTCAAGGATGTTTTGTCACATATTTCACGCAGTAAGAATCCAATCTGCCCATATCATTATCCTTTGCGTTGATACAGATGTTTTTATCCTGGGAATTTTTTTCTGGAATAAGCTAGCACATCTAGGTTGTTTAGGTGTATGGTTCGACGCTTCTTATAAGAAGAGATACATTTCAGGATGTAATTTGGTTACTTAATCCCTTTGAGAAAATATTTGTCGTATTTTGCCAGCATTACACTCTCTAAGTGATTGCGATTCGATTAGAAGATTGGTATCGAAAAAAAAAATGCTTTAAAAGCTGCATCGTTGGATTTCGTACAAAAAAAACTCTAAGGCATTTAGAAAATCCATACCTAAGTACCGAACAGTTAACAGAATTGGAAACCATTTGCGCCTATCTTTTCTCAAAAAAAACTTAATTGCTGATGAACTTCGGTATAAATTAATTTCTCAAAATATCGGCTTCGGCTTAAATTTATTAAAAGTAATTTTACATATCAGATGCTCTACATTTACATTTGTTAAGAGCTTCAGCACAGACATATATAATATGGATAAATGCTGACCAAACACTACTACGGCCTATTTATTATACTTTATTAGGGTATGAAAAAAAAATGGTAAATTGTTCCCTACGGCAACTGATGAAGCGCCCATTACCAGAATTGTGGATGCAGCCCTGTAAATGCACATCAAATTGTCATACAAAGGCTTGTTTTTGCTAAAAATTACAACTATGTAGATTGTATTTAGTTGTGCAAATGTATCATAAATCCCCCTGGCAACATTCAGAATCATAATCTGCAAGCTTTTCTAAATACAAAACCATGCACAGAATGCGGTCCTCATATTTTGCACACTTAATTCCATCCAGCGCCCGCACTATCACTCTTTTGCATATTTATAAAAATATGACCCGCCCGTGGAGAATATTTTAAATAAATTCGGCGAGAAGAACATTAAAACTTAGCTTGGCTTAATACATTTTTTTGTCGCAAATACGTTGTTAAATTTTATTTTTTTAGACCAAACGTATATTATGCACCTTTCGTTTATTATAAACTTTTTTCCTGGGTGCGTCCCTGGCTATTATATCAAAGCATTGTGCTTTGTATTTTTATATTAGGATTTACGGACTTAAATATAATAAGCCATAACACCCTCTATATATAATTCTCGAGTAATTCCAATGTTCTCTTTATTTTTTAGTATGGAATTCGATGGCAGCGATCAAGAACACCGTGACGAATATAACAGGTTCAGATGTGGTATATGTCAATTTCAAACGAGATGGAATTGTAGTTTAAATAAAAATTACGAGGAAGTTTCTAAATTTAATTGCGATTGTCGTCAAAAGGCTCAGCAATGTAATTTAAAGATGCGTTTATTACAACAAAATATAGAAACAAGTGATTCTTTAGATAACTACAAATGTAATCAATATGATGAAACAATTATTGAGAAAGGAAGTTTTAAGGTACATATCCTGCAACAACATAACAACATAAAGGAAGTTGAGGCTTCACATAAGTTTAAGTGTGGTCAATGTGAATATCAAACACTTTCGAAAAGTCGTTTAAAGGCACATATTTTTGGACGTCATAAAAATATACATGAAGTTGATGATTATTATTATAGATCCACCAGAGCTGCTTCAGATAAATTTAATTGTGATAAATGTGAATATCAAACACTTTATAGAAAAGATTTAAAGAGACATGTTTTGAGCCGTCACAAAAATATAGAGGAAGTTGATGCTTCAGATAAGTTTAAGTGCAGTTATTGTGAATATCAAACACTTAGGAAAAGTTATTTAAAGGCACATATTTTTGGACGTCATAAAAATATAGATGAAGTTGATGCTTCAGATAGATTTAATTGTGGTAAATGTGAATATCAAACACTTACTAGAAGTGATTTAAAGAGACATGTTTTGAGACGACACAAAAATATAGAGGAAGTTGATGCTTCAGATAAGTTTAAGTGCAGTTATTGTGAATATCAAACACTTGAGAAATATCAATTAAAGAGACATGTTTTGGCACGTCATAAAAATATAGAGGAAGTTTATGCTTCAAATAAATTTAAATGCGGTAAATCTGAATATCAAACAGTTTGGAGAAGTGATTTAAAGAGACATGTTTTGGCACGTCATAAAAATATAGAGGAAGTTGGTGGTTCAGATAAGTTTAAGTGCAGTTATTGTGAATATCAAACACTTAAGAAAACCAATTTAAAGAGACATGTTTTGTCAGATCATAAAAAGATAGAGGAAGTTGATGCATCAGATAAATTTAAATGTGATAAATGTGAATATCAAACACTTAATAGAAGTAATTTAAAGAGACATGTTTTGGCACGTCACAAAAATATAGAGGAAGTTGATGCTTCAAATAAGTTTAAGTGCAGTTATTGTGAATATCAAACACTTGCGAAATATCAATTAAAGAGACATGTTTTGGCACGTCATAAAAATATAGAGGAAGTTTATGCTTCAAATAAATTTAAATGTGGTAAATGTGAATATCAAACACTTAGTAGAAGTGATTTAAAGAGACATGTATTGGGACGTCACAAAAATATAGAGGAAGTTGATGGTTCAGATAAGTTTAAGTGCAGTTATTGTGAATATCAAACACTTGAGAAAACCAATTTAAAGAGACATGTTTTGGCAGATCATAAAAAGATAGAGGAAGTTGATGCATCAGATAAATTTAAATGTGATAAATGTGAATATCAAACACTTAGTAGAAGGTATTTTAAGAGACATGTTTTAGGACGTCATAAAAATATAGAGGAAGTTGATGGTTCAGATAAGTTTAAGTGTAGTTATTGTGAATATCAAACACTTAATAGAAGTCATTTAAAGAGACATGTTTTGGGACGTCACAAAAATATAGAGGAAGTTGATGCTTCTGATAAGTTTAAGTGCATTTATTGTGAATATCAAACACTTACGAAATATCAATTAAAGAGACATGTTTTGGCACGTCATAAAAATATAGAGGAAGTTTATGCTTCAAATAAATTTAAATGTGGTAAATGTGAATATCAAACACTTAGTAGAAGTGATTTAAAGAGACATGTTTTGAGACGTCACAAAAATATAGAGGAAGTTGATGCTTCAGATAAGTTTAGGTGTGCTCAATGTGAATATCAAACACTTGTGAAAAGTGATTTAAAGAAACATGTTTTGGCACGTCATAAAAATATAGAGGAAGTTGACGCTTCAGATAAGTTTAGGTGTGCTCAATGTGAGTATCAAACACTTGATAAAACCAATTTAAAGAGACATGTTTTGGCACGTCATAAAATATAGGGAAGTTGATGCTTCAAATAAGTTTAAGTGCGGTCAATGTGAGTATCAAACAGTCAGAGCTGGGCAGTAGCTAGCTACTAAGTAGTTAAGCTACTAGCTAGCTAATTTTTTGGTAGCTAATAGCTTTATTCAAGCTACTTTTAAAACCAAGTAGCTTGTAGCTGTAGCTTTTACATTATTTTTTAGTGTATTCATGAAGCTACTTTTAAAAGTAGCTAGTTAGTCGAAAAAGCTACTTTCGTACTACATTATTTTCGTTTGCTATCTATATTAATACTCCGAGGCGAAATGGATTGTCGGACAGCTTATTTGAAAAAATCGTTCTACTTAAAGGAAACTCTTTTTTGTAATAATCTTATTTGCACATTCACCAAATAGTTAAAATTATTAATCTTATAATTAGTTTTAGGTATTGCCATTTTGTTAACTTATGAATTAAAAAATAAAATAATTTAAAGGATATTATGTTTTGTATATTTATTTAATAACTTAGTATTTTGCCTTAAGATAAAAATTTGAAAAACTAAAAAAAATTATAAAACTTTGATAGTCATGTCAGTCATATAATGTCAAAAAATATCTATTACCTATAATTGTGTAGAAGTATGGCAAAAATAATTTTTTACGATGTACCCCTCATATTCTGCACTGTTGAAAACATGCTCAATAATATATTTACTTATAATAATACTTAGTTACAGGTAGGTACCTACATTATTAAAACTTTATAATATTTTTATTACTAAACTCTTTTAATGTTGAAGAACGTAGTTTTTCAAAACTGCATTCACTGACGTAAAGTGAAGTATGGGAAAAGTGCCATGAATGGGACAAGCTTTGAATGGGACACAGAAGATATATTCTATTAAAATCACTTTTATAGCTTTTTATTGTTAGATATACCGGGTGACAACGATATTACTGACCAGCTTGTCACGTCCTTATAAAATAAAATATTATTTCGAAATTTTGGTAGGTTCTATGGTTGCACTGTGCGCACATTTTCGGTATTCAAACGCCTGACTGTCACTTCCGGTTGAACCGGAAGTACACTTAACTTTGTTATTTCAAATAGAAAACCCTGTATATTTTTAACAATATGCATTCTACAAGGAATTCTAAGCATAAAACATGTATCATATCCTATACCTATCTATGACAGGTTAAGAGAAAATGGCGTTGAAAAATATAAAATTAGCCACACACTTTATTGATTTTACAAAAAACAAATGAATATGCACAAAATTTTATATTCTTTTTTAACTTCATTTTAGGTATTCTGTATGCATAAGTCACAATTATTTCACTTCGGTTCAACCGGAAGTGCTGCAAAATTTGACTTTCAAACATAGATTTCTCCAATATTTTTAATGACACGCCCCCTTTTAAATATAATTTTCAAAATTATCTTATTGTTCTAAATATTTTTTATTAATGCATTCTTTTTAAAATATACGGAATTAAAGGTTTAGTTACATTATCCAACAAGCAAAATTGACGTTAATTTATTCATAGTTTCATCTAACGTAGCTATGGATCCCACAGATCTGTTTACTAAATTCATATGTTTTACGAAGCTATCGCCATGTTATTTTTTAATTTCATCCTTTCATTATCATTACAAGTGACTTATTACTAAGAAAAGTTAAAAATATGCCTTATTTTACGCGTGAACATCAAATTGACATGCTGCTAGTCTACGGAGAGACTAGAAAAAACCGCAGAGAGGCAAAATTTCTGTATATGCAAAGATTTCCCGAACGCGAGCACCCGAGCGATACGTATTTTCCATGGTTAGAACATCATTTAAAGCACGAGAATAAAAATCAAAACGGAAATGGTTTTATTATTAGTGAGGAGGCAGAAACAAATACACTGGCTTATGTTAAAGCTGACCCGACACCATCGACGAGGCAAATTGAGAATGATATTGGCATCAATAGGGAAAGTGCTAGAAAAATATTGAAAAAACATGGCTATAAATCCTTCAAATACCAAATCCATCATCATCTTTATGAGAGCGATTACATTCGAAGATTGGAATTTTGCAACTGGTATCTTGAAGAGGAGCAGCAACAGCCACTTTTAAGCTTAAACATTTTATTTTCTGACGAATCCCGTTTTACAAACTTGGGAATGTTTAACAGAAATAATACCAGGTATTGGGCTACTGAAAATAATTTTCTAGTTAGGAAGGGGGCGTTTCAGGAAAGATTTGGCATTAACGTATGGCTAGGCGTTATAGGAACACGTATAATAGGTCCTATATTTTTTGAACAACATTTAACCGCTGTCCAATACCTGGCTTTTCTTCAGAACCACATCGAAAATATTCTAGAAAATTTACCTGTTAGGCAATACGCACAAATATTTTATAAACAAGACGGCGCTCCAGCACATCCCAAGCAGCAAGGGGTAGTTGAATCGACGTTGATTAAAGGTTGATTGGTGTCGTAGGCGTTGAGATACCAAAAATCAACGTTGAATAAACATTATAAAAGCAACGTAATCATCAACGTAGTTTAAGTGACGTTTATTCAACGTTAAATATAGGTTGTTACAGACCTTCAAGCTATTTTGTAAAAATAATTCTACTCATTGGCACCAGTATTTTTCAAATATATACTACTTAGGTATAGCAACTTTAAATAGTTTTAACACAGATTTTTAAATTTTTTTTTAAGGCGACTAAAGACGTTGAATAAACGTATCATCATCTGAAATAAATACTGTATTAATAAAATTTAAGATATCAAAAAAAATCGGCTATTGCCGTTTATATCTTATTGGATGCACGTGTAATGTAGCAACATGATTATATATCAGTTACAAAGCCGACTCTATGTCAGTTACTTAAAAGTGGATAACGTTGTACTTCCATGCAAATTAATTCAAATTTCCCGCCAGAAGCGGGAGGATTGAGACATCACATGCAAAAACGCAACGCAACGCCGAGCGTCGGACAACTTGGTCTTTCCTTACAAGAAAGACAAAGATAAAGGCGATCCTTGACATTTGACAAATCCGAATTTTACACGCGACCGCGTCCCTCCAAGTGACATGTGACCGTGTCCTTGTTGTTTGTTTTTTGTTTGGCGTTTGTTTGTAGGTGAGAACTGAGAAGAGAAAAGTGTTCAAATTAATAATTGCATTATTGCTGGTGTTATTATGGTACATTTATTAATGTTTCCACTATTTCCAGCCTGGATTTAACATTGATTGGTAAGTGAAATGTATAACATTTACATAAATAGAAGTATATAATGTTAACAAAATTTCGTATTACGCACTGAGAAAATCTCTTTTCATTCCTAGCGAAAATTTTAGCAACCATAGCTAAAATATTTTGCTAAATGGGGGACAGCCAAGCACATTACTGTACCAGGAGAATGCACTCTGCTGGACATACTTTGCTGTGGTAATAAAGCTACTTTGCAAGAATAATTCTGTTATAGCTATAAAGTAATTCTGCTATATCTAAAAAGTAACGTTGCTGTACTTATAAAACTATATAATGTAACTATAAAATTCTTTGCTACTGAAACAACAAATTTCTGCTACAGTGGTGATATTTTTTTATATAGTAAAAACGTCTCTCTTGCAGTAGTAAATAAGATTATTTAGATAAGAAAGGATCTTTCTTGTTCCTAAAAAATCTTTTGCTGTTGGTAAAAATACTTTTTCTAATAACAAAAAATGTCTCTCCTTCTACAATAAAATTATATAGCTAGCACAAGAGGGTGCTTTCTTACCATTAAAAAGTTTTTTTTTATTGCAGCAAATTTTTTTTTGTTTTTACCATGGGTTAAAGTGCGCCTGTGTCACAAATTCAAGTGCTAGTATCGGAATCTTAAAAACTGTAAGAAATACATAATGTAAAATTTAAAGCAGTTGCACTTTTTGATTTCGACTTTGATGTATTTCTTATAATGTTCAAGGTTCCCGTACATGCACTCGAATTTGTGACACAGGCGCACTTTCGTCCAGGGTAAAAACAAAATAAAATTTGCTGCAATAAAAAAGACAATTTAGAGGCTAATAAATAAAATAGAGTACATTAAGCATGTAGTAATATTAATGCCGTGAGGATGAGGTTCAAATACAGGGTATAGGAATAAAAGGAAAAAGCTAAATGAAATAAATATTTTTTTATATAAAAAAAATACGACAAGAACCAAATATTTAATACACGTTACGCAAAAAACGATTTATATGAACGTTATAAGTAATAACATAAAGCACCTAATATTTAATAATAATAATAAAAGTTTCATTTTACAAACCTTTCTTATAAAAAATGAGGAAAAAATGATTATAATACTCTACCAGGCTATAAAAGAAAAATAATTTATAGAAACTTATTTATAACATAATATAACAAAAACAGGACTATATGCACCTAATAATAATAATAATAACGATACAGCACTGTTACAACTATAGTTGGAGAGGCAAGGTTTCCCACTATGACTCCGAACGGCTGAACAGTTAGGTTAAACTGTTGTAGCTTCTCACATTTTGTCTTTATTTTTTCTGTGAGATGATCATTCTGGAACGGAAAATGTTGATTAAATATTTACAGTAGGGGTAATCAAAAATTCTGGAAACGAAGGACCAGGGAGAAACCAAGCGAAGTCAAGAATAAGACAACTTATCGGTGTTTGTCATTGTAACACCAATGTATGCACGACTGCAATTATTATTATTAAATTTTACTAAAAAGTTTAGACTTCAAAATGTCAAAAAAAAAATTGACACTACTACCAGTTAAGCCTCCCATTGAGTATTCAGGTCAATGATCTGCTACCTAGATTATTGATTCAGGTTACTACCGTGCGAGCAAAAATTATTTGCATCAAAGAGGGCTTGGATTAAAAAACGTAGGGCTCCCACCAAGCAAAAAACCTCACACTCGCATTCGCAACATTGCAATCTTCCTTCAAAATTCTTGCAAGAGCAATATTGTATTTGAAAGCTTATAGGTAAACACCGTGGAACTCTCTAAAACAACTTTTCTATTTAGTTAATTCCCGCAACGTTGACTTTTGAAACCTTTCATATTAAATATTGTTAGAACTTAGCTTTTGGATTCTCTATGCTATGTTCCATAAATAAATTTAGAGAAATGTTTCAAGGGCAACCTGTAACGTGCAATATTTTAGCAATCTTCAGTTTAGAAAGTTTCTAGCAAATTACATAGCAACTTAGCAGCAATGTTGGTTTATGAATGTCTTTTTGTAATTGCAATTGTGCTGCCCAATCATTGCTTCAAATAGGTACGCCACGCGTCGGTCGGGGGGGTTATGTTTTCGGTCTCAGAGTCAGATCGGATCGGCCATTTTTATTTTGGCTTGGCATTTCTTTTAAAAGAGTGAAAGACAGTGTTTTATTAAGAAATAAGGTAGGTTAGTGTTACATTAAATTTAATAAAAGTTTATGCATGCTTAGGTACTTTTTAGCAGAGAACAAGTTGTTCTCTGTTAGGTAGGTAATTTTTGGAAATGGAGGTCGTGCTGTTAAACACAAAACATAACCTAGGTATTTTATTATTTAATTTGTATTGGTGTGTCTTGTGTGTGGTACTACACGTCACTGGAGACTAAACTGAAAGAACCCCTTCCAAAAAAATTACCAAAATTAAAGCAAAAAGCGCATGCATACGGTATTATAACAGGGCAAATATTCCAAAGTTTTCACTGGATAGGCATTGCAGACACTATTTTTGCAAGTTAATTCAATAGACAACTTAAGATAGTGTACTCCCTAAAGTTAATTGAAGTTGAATTTGTAGGCATCTAGTACTAGCAATAGGTTACTAGTAAAAAATGTGTTTGCGAAACCTACACAGAAATTTTTCATTCGTATAACCTATACACGAGTAAATTTTATATAGTTACGGGTTCCAAATCAGTAGAATGAGAATGTATGTCACAAGCCAATAATTCCGATACCCTATAGTTGGGGACCTTTGTCCATTTTTTGCTATTTTGAAAAAGAAAATTATTATGAGAAATTGCACACAAATCATAAGTGAGAATAGCAGTGTTTTGAAATTTTAGATACATTTTTTGAGACTAACTGGAGGAAGAATTTGAAAGATGCAGTGTACAGATGTTTGGAAAAGGTCTTCACCAATTATGTGGGGCAGTTTTTAAGTTGGACTGGTGCCAAGGGGAACTACAAAACAAAAACTTTAAGTAAGTAAGTATGGACTACTTCTTCACTCTTAATTTCAACCAATCAGAAGCTTGATTTTTCTTCGGTTACCATTAAAACCCACAGAATAACCGGAAATTTTTGACGTTTGTGGTAAAATTAATAAATGAAAATTTTCCTGAAACGCCATTTCAAAGACATTTCTAGAATATATGTCATTTCTAATAAAAAAATTAATTTGTACGTAGGTTCTTTAATAAATGAGTTTAAAACTTTCTAACCAAAATCCCACGTGCTTAAATTAATAAACGGTAAATTTTTCCTCGATCATGAATATTCAAGTCTTCAGAAAAATTTCCGGTAATAATTTAATCACTGTATCTATTAGTGATTGTCATTTTTTTTTTATTTTAGATGCTGTCCGAACTAATTTTAAAGAACTTACAGATCAAGATTTTGAAAATTTTTACAAAAACTGGTTTCAGCATGCTAAGACACGTTTTGAACGAAGTAATTAAAACAGATTAGGGGTTAAGGAAACCAAACTTTGAAGGAATTAAATATAAGAAAAGTGTATACTTAATATATATACAGGGTAATTCGCAGTGAATCGGAGAACGGGAGATACGTTTTATTTGAAAATTTGTTTGTCTAGATAAACGACCATGGTCTATCGTTCTAAAATATTTTCAGCATTGCGGCGTTGCCGCTTCTGCCCAAAACAGGTGGCAACATCGTTATTTTAAATAAAACAGCCTATATATTTTTATATTTTTAGATTCTACGTAACATTCAAATTATTTTTTAATATATTCATTACTAGTCTATACTTAATAGTTTTCGAGATATTGACTCTTAAAAAATGCTTTGACAGCTTCTAGCATTCTAACTATATATGTCTCTTAGAGCAAAACGGCTTACATGTTCCTGATGTCCTTGATTTTATTATGTTCCCAAAATTGTCAACTTTCGGTTAAACAGGATGGAACTCGAAAGCAGGAAATTAATTACTTTGATTGATTGATTTGGTTGATTCTTTGGGAAGATAATAAAAATTGAAGGAAGAAACACCAGCCGTTTTGCTCTAAGACATTCAGTTAGAATGCTAGAAGATGTTAAAGGTTAAAATTGTCATTTTTCAAGAGCCAATATCTCGAAAACTATTAAGTATATATATAACGTAACGTATAACAATGAATATTGTATTAAAAAAATTATTTGAATTTTACGTAGAATCTAAAAATTTAAAAATATATGGGGGGTTTCATTTACAATACCGATGTTGCCACCTGTTTTGGGCAGAAGCGGCAACGCCGCAATGCTGAAAATATTTTAGAACGATATACCATGGTCGTTTATTTGGACGACCAAATTTTCAAATAAAACGTATTGCCTGTTCTCCATAAACGTCTAACGCACCATCCACCGTGAATCACCCCGAATATATGTTATACCTATAATAATATTATATATAGCAAAATAAATACATTTGTTTTTTTTTATAACATGAATAATGAATAAACGAATAATATTTAACGAATATAATTTCAAAAAATTAGGTTGCTGTAATGTTTTTGTGCCAAGGTTGCTGCAATTAATTGCGCGAAACGTTGCTGTAATTTAAATATCAATATCGCTAGAATATTGCCGAAGCGATATATTTGTCAATATTGCAACTGAAACGTTCCTGAACGGCCGATTAAGGCTTGCAGGGATGTCCCCAACCTCACGCCGCAAGGAAAAGAGCAACATTGCAGCTCTCTTTGAAAAGTTACTAGAACGTTGCTGCAACAACATTTTGCTTGGTGGGCTTGGTTTAGATAAAATTACCCGTAAGGGCTGTCAAAGATGATGGAATAACTGATTAATTGATACCGCTAAGCATTACTTCCTTAGATGCAAAAGGCTCTCTTTGATGCAAATAATTTTTGCTTGCACGGTATAAGGTTATGTATGTATGATTCTTAGTTCAAGCATAGCCAATAGTAGTTAATATTTACCTCTGCGTTAAAGAACAAGTTTTCTTGCACCTCACTCCTGCTTGGTCTTTATAGGCAAGCTTTTCTGGCACTTTTAATGGTTATGGGGCTCAATAAATATGGTAACATCAGTAGTCCCTTAGCAGCAATCTCTAAAAATAATTATTTCATTAGTTTTCAATCACAATTATTATTATAAGACCTGTTTAATATGCAAACATTTTATATACAAAATGAAACATTTTAACTTACCAATATTTTCTTCAAGGCCATATCCGCTGATGTTTCGTTTTTTCAACTTTGCTATTATTCCTGCAGAAACGTTCTACTAGTATATTGTATGACGTCAATACAATCAGGAAACCTTTTGTTAAAAACTGCCTCTCTCTAAAAATACACAAATAAATGATTTACCGAAATATGCATAAAAACAAACAAAAATAAGTATACCTATTATGTGTAAGATTATACAAACAAAACTTACCAATTTAATGCCTGTGTTCAACTAAGGACATGGAAATAAATGAAAATAATCAAAAAATTTTCCCAAATTTCCATTAAAGTATAGTCTTCTTCTTAATTTAAAGGTGGCCTCCCAACTTTCAACTTTTCTTGTACTCCATCAAAATACAGCTTATTGGAGTTCTGTGAATACAGCTAGCCGCGGGTCACAAACACAGAAAAAAAAAACAAATAATTTTGTAAGGCTATAAATGAGCCCCACCCTCTCCCTCAAGACTAAACTTAGCGAAATGATGCGCGAACGGCGCGACAACAGGCTCGGACACCGAATGGCGACACGGAAACACCCGAATACCGGATCTAATAAATTTTCTTTGCTGGGGCAGCAACATTTTTTCTCAGGATAAATAAAAATTCTTTTGAAAAAGTTTTTTGCTCTTACAATTACGTATTTTGATATTGCGAAATATTTAAGAAAATATTTATTACCAACAGCAAAGTACTTATTAAAATCA
Source organism: Polydrusus pterygomalis (assembly GCA_963969555.1). NCBI lineage: Eukaryota > Metazoa > Arthropoda > Insecta > Coleoptera > Curculionidae > Polydrusus > Polydrusus pterygomalis. The sequence continues at coordinate 54,944,153 of OZ018382.1, forward strand.
ATAGAAAGACATCAGTAAACCTTATTTTACTGCTACAAGAAAGTCAGTTTGCAACTTTAGCAAATATTTTAGCTGGGATAGCCAAAAATACATCAGTAAAGATGTTTCTGCTGGAGATTTTCTCAGTGCGGATGGCGTCTCTTTTTCGATTTTATATTATTACACAAAAAGTAAAAAACGGGTTTACTTTAGTTAGTTACTGGAATACAAGAATTCCTTCAAATATTAGTCACAAGTCTTCTGTGCGGAATTTTATTTTTTTACAGTTTTTCAAGAAAAAATAAGATACCTAACCTCTAACCAAAATTCACAAGGTCACGGGACCTGTAAAGCAAGCAGGGGCGCTGTTTTTCTACAAAATAGTAATAATTCTTCCTAGGCTCCTATAATAATGCCACCTTATATATTATTCTGTTGTCCATAAGTAGCTATTAGTCTAATAAAAGGTAAGGTACCTAAATAAGTTAAATTTTTAATCAAGTATTAGTACAGTAGTAAAATTGGTAGTTCTTTTTCTACATAAATATTCATAAAAAAGTGGTTTAATGTTAAGTTTATGTGTTGACATTTTTCAATGGAATTTTTAAGAGTAGGTAATGTGGAAAATTTCGTTTATATAGGTACTCGCTGCTAATTTTAATGCGAATGATCATTCATTACATTACGAGCATGGAAAGTGAGATATGACACTTTATATCATTTTTTTAACCTATGTTTTTACAGTAAGGCTATTCTGGTATGGGTAATTTGCTTAAATATTTGATTATTGTATGAATATTCTAATTTGTGTAGAATATTTTAAAGTGCAAGTACAGGCCGGGTGAATATCTTAAATTTGTCACCCCTTCTTTACTTTGTTATTTTTGAAAATAGAAAAACTTTTAAAAAACAAAAACAATAAATGATTTTTTTCAACAATCAATCAATTAATCAAATCAGAACTCCGCAAATGATATAATAAAAAAATTTTGTAGAGGAATGTAATGTCTGATGTTTGGTAAGCATAAATAAATAAATTTGGATTATGATTGAGAATGTTGCCTTTTAGATGAATACGAGAAAGCTAAAGAAAAGAGAAGTGAAGCCCAATTTACATCTGATATTAAATCAGACAGTGAAATGGACTTAAATAATAGGACAAAAAGACAACGTAAACCTCCATATGTATACAGCGACTCTAGCGATAGTGACAGTCAAATTCAAAGCAAATTAGTCAACAAGAAAAAAAAGCTTCCAAGACCTCCCCCTATTGAAAATGAAAGTGATGGTAAAAACTTTTCAGTACTTTGCTTTTTTGTTTTTTAAAATTTAAATTGAAAAAGTATTTTTTAATTTTGTTTGTGCATTTATTTTTAAAAAGTTTTATGTATAATGCCTTATGCCTCAAATAAAGTAATCGCGAACATCTTGGTGATTTTATTTTATTAGAAAACTGCTTTAAAATAGCTACATTATTTTAAAACACTATCTTTAAAGGTAGCAATTTTTTGCTGCCAGCGGGATATAAGGATGGACATTTAAAATAGTATATTATACTAAACTAGTTTTGTAAGTCATGTTTACACTCGATCAAAATAGCACTCGTATACAACCCAGATAACCAAAACTGTATCCAAAAGCGCTTAAAAAGTACTTGTTATCTGTTACTGTAGAATCGGAGAAGCGCTTTCATATTTAACTTGCAAAGCGCCCCGGCGTCCGGACGGCCGGCTAAATCCACGCGGTACTTTTTCAGCAAATATGGCCGCCGGGCTCGCTATAACGATTGCTAAAAAAGCACTTTAAAAGCGCTACCTCTGAATAAGTATTTTACGCGCTTTAAATGCACTGCTTTCAAGTGACGGAATTTCAATGCTCCAGGTCTTAGTTAAGGCACATACAGGAGGAGGCGATATAACTAAAGGAATAAATTCCGTCTAAAAGGTACAGGGTTAGGAAAAATTACCAGAACGTTCGATTATTTTAAAATATACAGGGGTTATCAAAAAACGTCTTTTATAAAAAATGTAGGGCTGTTAAAAATCTACATATCGGTGATAAATTAAAATATACAGGGTCGCCCACAAAGTTGTGGAGAATGATAGTTATATTTTTTTAAATGGAACACCCTGTATATTTTTACATTTTTAAATTCCACATAAAATTATAATTATTTTTTTTTTAATGCACTAATAGTGCATTTAATAAAAAATAATTATAGTTTTATGTGGAATTTAAAAATGTAAAAATATACAGGGTGTTCAATTTAAAAAATATAACTATCATTCTCCACAACTTTGTGGGCGACCCTGTATATTTCAATTTATCACCCATATGTAGATTTTTAACAGCCCTACATTTTTTAAATAAGACGTTTTTTGATAACCCCCTGTATATTTTGAAATAATCGACCGTTCTGGTAATTTTTCCTAACCCTGTATATGGAGTCCATATAAAGTGCACATTTTAATTATTATATTTTGTGTAATTTTTAAGATTTTTTTATGTATCGCTATAACGTAATTATTTTATTTGGTTGCACCAAAAATGAATGTACCAAAACCTAGACCTTTTCCTTTCGCAAGCATTAAATTTTCTCCAGTATTCTAAAACTTAAGGGAGTAGGGGAGAAAATTAAATAAGACTTTTAAATGCAAAATAATTTTAATATTTAATTTTTTACCTCGTCAGAAACATTTATAATTAATACATCGATAAACTAAAAGTAGCATATTAGTTATGACATTGATTAATACAAGCATTTTGGACTTGCATTGTCAAGTTTCAACTGGTAAGTATCTCCAGTCGTCTTCAGGTGAATACTAAATTAGTAAAGTAAAGTAACTACAGGTTTATTTATACTAGCTAAATAGGTGCACTGAAATATGTGCAGTCATGCATTTAATTCGAGGTCTTATTCTAAGATTACATATCTTAACAAAGGTTTCCATATATTTCCTATGTCCAATGATGTTCAAGGAAGCTGTGGCTATTCATCAAAACCTAGGTTGCTTCAGTAAATATTAGTAGACAAAAGAAATATATTGAAACCTTTGTTAAGTAGATGTAATCTTATCATAACTGCACACATATTTCAGGCATGCTTCAGTCGAGGCTTCAGTGCACCTAGCTAGTATAGACCTGTAGTTACTTTTCTTATTTAGTATTCACCTGAAGACCACTGGAGACACATACCAGTTGAAACTTTGTGATTTAAACCAAATAAAGACAATGAAAGTCCAAAATTCTTCGATCAATCAAGATCATGCATTGTCTCCAACCTCAGACAGTTAAAGACACTGTTTATAAAAATAAGATTAGACCCAGCAATAAACAGTTTTATATTTATAGATTTAATGCCTGGATCTTCGAAACTGTATAAAAGTGCTGTGTTTAAAAGATTAGTTAGTTTTGTAACCAGCTGTATAAGTACGTAAATATATACATATAAATACATAGTTGCACATGGAGACAAAAATCATTTTAGCAATTGCAAAGTGGTATATAATATGTGCCACACATACAACTTGGTAACACACAGACATAAAAATACGGAAGACATTTTAAAGATAATATATATAGTATACATACAATTTTGTTTCTTTTAAATTAGCTTGGTATCCTGGAAATTATAGATTGGACAGCAGTAAAACTAATAATTATGCAGTTCTTTTTCCCCTTCCTCCTTGTCTGTTCCTTAGATATAATTTAATTGTACTTCTACATCTTTTTCGGTGGCATTTCTTGAAAAACATTTTTTTTCTTACAGCAACGTACTACAAAATAAAAAGCAAACTTTTATATCTAAAGCACTTTTATCTACAAACTTTAACACTATTAAAAATAGGCTTTTTAAATTTTAATTTTCAATGTCAAAAATGATTAATTTTAAGATGGCAATTTTAAGTCTTACTTTAAACACCAGTGTAAAAAAATAGTTTTACTTTAACACCATTAGTCCTTACTAAGTAAGGTGTTAGAAGTTGTAACACCATGCGTAATGGTTAATTTTAATTTTGAAAAAGTTTTTAAAATATTATCGTCTATTTTAGTGCCAAGTTCAACAGTTTTTGTAAAAATAATGTATGATGTAAGTATCCCTTAAAAGTGGTTTTATCTTGTACCTTTCTACTAAATAAATTGGAACTTTTAACACTATAACATTATGAACTACTATTAATTAAATTAAAAAAAATGTCAATAATTATTGTTTTAAACAAATTCACAAAAAAATGTAGTTTTAAAAATTGACTACCTATATAGTTTATTGACACACACAGATATGAAGTGTCTATAACCATCTAGCTGAGCTTGGATATTTAAATATATACGGTTAGTAATGAAAATATACTTATAATATTGTCTTTTACATCCTTACCTAAAATTAATTTTCAAACTTCAGTCAATTGAGAAAAAGTAATCTTATTATTACGTCTTGTCCAGTTTAGTTCCTTCTGCGAAAGTGTTCTTAATAATTTGCACTTATTATTATTCGAGTTGTGTCAATGGAGTCGTCCACCTACAACTTCAAAATCCTCTCTGACCTAAAAGGTTATAGTAAAATTTAATGTACATTCACGTTATTTGCAAAATATTTATTTCTTAATTATATACCTGCGCATTTTTAGGTAAACGTTATTTAATATTTAGTAATAAATGATTTATTTTTACTTTTAATTATCAGTATTTTGCACGAAGCTACAAAAATATCACTAAATACTAAATCTCGTATATTCTTTAGTCATAACCCCCATTTCGCTGCAGAGGGGAAGGGTAAATATTCTTTTAGAAATGCATTTATAGTCTTATAGTCATTATCAACTGTAAAATTCATAGTAGGTATAAGAATTTAAAGTTAATTTATTTACCTATATAAATTTCATATAATGCCAAAAGCGACCAATATGGCCGCGGGTCGTTTCTATCTTTTTTTTTCTGTGGTTTCTATCCTGAAGCCGAATAAAATGGAAAACTCAACAGCTCTTGCCGTTATAGCCCGCTATTACATAGTTCCTTGCTTAATTAAGTAATTTGCAGTTACTAAAATGTGTAAATTATAATATACATACCTCATTTTCTTGAAGTTTCTTGCTATATAATTTCACTAAACAAGTGTACCAAACAAAAAACCAATTAAAAATGGACGAAGTGACGAAAGTCGAAAACCGAAGACCAAAAACGACGAAACTATATAACCTCACTCGGTGTGACTGAACTGTCAACGTCTTACGCGCTTTTAAAGCGTATTACTTTTAAGTGCTTGCACAACATGCACAAGATATGCACTTCTGGCATACGGTTACAGAGGTGCTAATTTTATAAATGCCGGCCGTTATATTTTAAGCGGTTGTTCGTTAAAGCTGAAATAAACCAACGAATAATTATTGCTTTTTCCGCACCACAAAGTGAGTAATCCTTTTATGACTGCCGGCCAACGCAATATCGGCAGATTAAAACCAAGTGTGTTATCTGGGAAGTTCTAAAGAACAAGTGTTGTCAAGTCTTATGGAGCAGTTCTCTTCAATATTTTTTCTACTTTTAGTATTTTTATGCCTTACTTTTAAAAAATATGTCATAAACATGTAAAGCAATGTTATCTTAACTTTCAAATGAAATGGACATTTTGGATTTCATTATATTGGCTACTCATTATAAAACCTAAATTGTTATTACACCGAAATGAAGCAATAAAGTAGAAAAATTATTTTAAATAGGTAGATTATCTTACGTCTTAAAGACATCTGGTCAACGAAAAATACGACGTAAATCGAGACGTTGATTCAACGGTCACATTCAACGTTGTATCAATTATGACATTGTGCCGTCCTGTCAACGTAGATTCAACTGTTGTTACAACGTAATGCAACGTTGGGAAGTATCGTACATTCAACGTTGTATCGACCAATCCTTGCTGCTTGGGATAATGCTAAAATAGTGACAGCTTATTTAAATGCGACTTTTGGAAATCGTTGGATGGGTACTAATGGCCCAGTAAGGTGGCCGGCAAGGTCCCCTGACCTAACACCATTTGATTTTTTTTACTGGTGCCACATAAAGGAGAAGGTGTATAGAACAAAACCTCAGAACCTCCAAGACCTAAGAGACCGAATAATTCAAGCAGTAAACAATATTACACCAATTCAAAGGAACAATGTTATTCGAGAATTCAAAGAAAGAATTAATTTGTGTCAAAAAGAGAACGGCAATCGTTTTGAGAATTTCATTTATGGTTAATTTATTTGTAATTAGTTTGTATTTTTAGATATTATTTTATTAATTATAATTCTAGTTTAAGTTAGTTAAAGTTTCGTAATAAACCTTAATTTTGAAATGCTTATATCTTAAAAACGAATGAGTTTAGACCTAGGGAAGCATTAATAAAAAATATTTAGAATAATAAGATAATTTTGAAAATTATATTTAAAAGGGGGCGTGCCTTTAAAAATATTGGAGAAATCTATGTTTGAAAGTCAAAAAGTCAAAGTCAGTGTGACTTATTCATACAGAATACTTAAAAAGACGTTAAAAAAGAATATAAAATTTCGTGCATATTCATTTGTTTTTTTGTAAAAACAATAAATTGTGTGGCTAATTTTATATTTTCCAACGCCATTTTCTCTTAACCTGTCATAGATAGGTATAGGATATGATACATGTTTTATGCTTAGAATTCCTTGTAGAATGTGTAGTATATTGTCATTACTAATCTATATGTTAAAGACTCCAAGGTTTACAGTTTGAATTTTAAGTAGTTATAGGGATTACCGTAAGAGGTCGCCGCAGCGCGGAGTCCATTCTCTTCTCGGCTTTCAAAGTGTATTATTCAGAGTTGTAATAAAACTAAGTTTTGAAAGTTATTTATCCTTTTATTATCGCCATCGACGATATAACGAATGCATATTGTTAAAAATATACAGGGTGTTCTATTTGAAATAATAAAGTTAAGTGTACTTCCGGTTCAACCGGAAGTGACAGTCAGGCGTTTGAATACCGAAAACGCACAGTGCAACCATAGAACCTACCAAAATTTCGAAATAATATTTTATTTTATAAGGACGTGACAAGCTGGTCAGTAATATCGTTGTCACCCGGTAGATGGGGCTGTATGCCCATTCAATTTTAAAAATGGTTTCGCCACACGTGCAACGCGTCAGTTATATATATTTGTTTACGGCGGCATCACGTAAAAGTATTCATTAAACATTAAACGTGTATGAATAATTACATCTAGAAAAAAAAAGAAAAAAGCTTAATAGTGAATATTCCTAAGGCACTCCTGAACAATTTCTACCATTTTTGGATGCTACAAAGGTAAGATGTTTTTTTTTTTAATTGTTTATTTAAAGAAATATAATAGTTTATGAATTGGACATTCAGTAAGGCCATGAGAATCAGTTAGGACGAATCCTTTAATTAAAACCATATTTAAGGTCTAAACTACTACCTACAATTAAACTTTTGTATCCTTAGTTTGTAAAGTAATAAAGTTTTGTTCGTATATTTGAAAATATTTAGTATAAGTTGATTTTTTTTTAAGCGTCCCATTCAAAACCCTGCCGTATTGAATGGGACAAATTACGCTTTTTAAAAAAAATATATATTTTTATTATAAATAAATAAAACTTTTGGGTGTTCTACCTTTTACCTTGTTTTTAAATCTATACAAAATATTCCTGTAATAAAAAAATCCTTCAAAAGTAAAAAAAGTAATGTTTTGGTTATAGGGTTTAAAGAAAACTGTCCCATTCATACAACTCTTCCAGCTACCCTTCGCAGAGTAGCTTATAGAAGTAGCTTTAAAAATTGTAGCTTGTAGCTTAGACCATCAGTAGCTAAGCTACTCTTATTTAAAAGTAGCTTGATTACACGGTAGCTTAACTACATTAATTTTAAGTAGCTTGTAGCTAGCTACTTTTTTCCAGTAGGTTGCCCAGCTCCTGCAAACAGTCAGGAAAAGTTATTTAAAAATACGTATTCTGAGGCGTCATAGAAATATAGAGGAAGTTGATGCTTCAGATAAGTAAAAAGGAATTTTCATGTTAAAATATTATTGGTATTAAAGGTTCTATTGAGTTGTATCTATGGTATACAGGGTGTCCGGATAAGGATACGGAGCGGCCATATCTCGGAAACTATACGTCCCACAGATCTAAAAAAAAACTGCCAAGAGAAATTCATTCAAAATAATTTTAAGTTTCGGAAATTGCCGCAAGAGGGCGTAACGGCTTATTTATTTTTTAAAGTTCATTTTACGGCAAAAAATGCCACTTAACCGTAGAAAAGAAAATAAATAATTAAAATCAGTAGATTGTTTACTACAACTTTTGTTATTGTTATTTTTTTGAATCTCGCCTAATAAAGGAGTGGGGGAAGCCTTTAGGACATTTTTCAAAAACTGTCATTATGTCGTTATATCCTTCAACGGATTTTCTATAACTTGGACTCGTTTAAAAGGGAATTCCTTGGAGTTTAAACAAATGATTCAGGAATTGTCACAAGTTTCCTGATACAATTTTAAGATGGCGCTGTTATTCAATCTAACTTATTTTTTTATTTTTCTCGGTATTTGCAAATTGGACGGTATAATTTTTTTCGGTAGTAATAGGAGACAATTTGCATAGGGAACGATTAGTCCAAACCGCAAATCGATATCACCAGGGGTTTAAAAGTTATTTTGATTTTTCTTTTAAAAATGATACAGTTTCCATTTACCGGTACACCCCTATAATAAGCAAGATAACAACTAATTTTATGGCCTACTGTTTAATAAACTATAAAATTTATAATAAAAGTTTAACGAGTCAAAGAAACATCAATAACACTGAATAAAATATGAATATTATGATAATATCATATTATGAGACTTAGACTATGAAAAAGTGCACAAATCTTAGAACTAGAAACAATTTTATTAGCAATTTAGCGAGACAACAATAATAATTACAAATGTTCAAAATGTTTTCCGTCATTTTGTAAGCACTTAATTATTCTTCTTTTAGTTGATAATACGGCTGCCTCAATTTCAGCCGTGGATAAGTTTCTAACGGCATTTGTTATCCTTACCATCATGTTTTCCCTTGTTGTTGGTCTCTCTTGGAAAACCAGATCTTTTAACCTACCCCATAGGTAAAAATCAAGACAAGTAAGATCCGGTGAACGAGCCGGCCAGGGAAACAAGCTTCCTCTTCCAATTACACGATGCGCAAATTGCTCTTCTAGGTATTGGCGTACGTTACGATAGTAATGCGCCGGACAACCATCAAGTTGGATTCACATGTTTGTTCTCGTTTGTAAGGAGACTTCTTCCAAAAGAGGTGGAAGGAAAGTGGCCAAGAAATCTAAAAATCTTGCTCCATTAAGGGTTTGGTCAAAAAAATGGGGACCAATAATTTTTCCTTCCAAGGTCCCGCACCAAACATTTAAACTCCAGCGGTTTTGAAAATCTACTTGCCTCATCCAATGAGGGTTTTGCTCAGACCAATAGTGCATTATATGCAAATTCACACCCCCAGCGTTAGTGAAAGTGGCCGCGTCTGTCCATAATATCCGTGAAAGAAAATTTGGATTTTCCCTAATCATATTTAATAGCCGCAGTGACAGAAATCCAATCGACGATCATAATCAGTATCGTTCAATGCCTGGTGTAAAACGATGTGGTAAGGGTGCATACCTACTATTAGTTTGTAAAATCTCGTGGACATTTGTTTTTGGAACCCCCAAGTCAAGGGAAATTTTTCTGGTGCCTAAACGTGGGATCGTATTGAACGTAAGCCAAAACGTTGATAATATTTACCTCATTACGTGTCCTACGAATGCGTAAGGGTCGTTGAATGGGCTGCACATTACCACTTTCTCTTAATCGTCAAGCTAATCTTGAGAATACTTCTCGAGAATAGTGTCTTCTTTGTGGAAATCGCATTGCATACTCTCGCGACGCTATTACAGCATTTTCAAGAGATTGAAAATACATATTCAACATATCATACGCTTCTGCGTTAGTAAACGGCATACTGTTTGTAGAAAAATGCAATATAAATGTAAAAAACAATGCTTAATATTATAAGATGCTTGACGTTTAAAACTCATCAACAGCTGGTCACAATAAATTATTAATTTGTTTTTTTCCATGGCCAACTTGGAACTTGTAATTTAGGCGAAAACATGATGGAAAGGATATGAAATGCCGTTCGAAGCTTATCCACGGCTGAAATTGAGGCAAGAGGCAAGTGTGTTTTTTACTGAAAGAAGAATAATAAGAGCTTAGGAAGTGATGGAAAATATTTTAAACATTTGTAATTATTGTTGTCTTGCTAAATTGCTAATTGTTTCTAGATTTAAGATTTGTGCACTTTTTCATAATCTCATATCATAATATTCATATTTTATTCAGTGTTATTGATGTTTCTTTGACTCGTTAAACTTTTCTTATAAATTTTATAGTTTATTAAACAGTAGGCCATGAAATTAGTTGTTATCTTGCTTATTAGGGGTATACCGGGTACCGGTAAATAGAAACTGTATCATTTTTTAAAGAAAAATCAAAATAACTTTTAAACCCCTGGTGATATCGATTTGCGGTTAGGACTAATCGTTCCCTATGCAAATTGTCTCCTATTACTACCGAAAAAAATTATACCATCCAATTTGCAAATACCGAGAAAAATAAAAAAATAAGTTAGATTGAATAACAGCGCCATCTTAAAATTGTATCAGGAAACTTGTGACAATTCCTGAATCATTTGTTTAAACTCCAAGGAATTCCCTTTCAAACAAGTCCAAGTTATAGAAAATCCGTTGAAGGATAACGACATAATGACACCCAAGCAGCAATTTTACGTTGACCCGACGTTGGTCTACGCGACCTGACGTCGCCATCCTACGTCATTACGACTTCGTTACAACTCCTGGTTGCACCAATATGGTCAATCATTTTTGGGTCGTTTCGACGTCGGGATCCGCCTTAAAGTTGTGGACAAGAGCAAGTGGCGACTAACATCTTGTGGTGCAAAAAATCAAACCATGTCGTGCAAAATTTTATATAATGATAGTAATAGTCGGCATAATATACTAATTGGTTATATTATTGCTACTCGTCTAACCTATAAAATATCATAGAACAAAATTAACCTGTAACTCGTGCCAATATGTTTTTATTTAAAAAGATGGCAAGCATATAGGAAAAGATAAATGGTACCTAATTAAATAATTTTGTTTACGCTACGCATCGGGTAAAAATGCAAACGCATGGTACTTTACTGACAAATATGGGTAAAATATATAGTAAATAAAACAGGGCTGCGATAATACAGCGTTTTTGTAAAAAAAATATATTTTTGTAAAAAAAATTTTTTGGAGAAAAACTTTATTTTAGCGTCAAACTTTAAAATTATAATCATATTGCTTTATTATGAAGTTCCAAGTGTTTTAAAACCTTATTTTAGGAGTAATCATAGTATAAAACAAAAATAATTAAAGTTGAACAACAATGGCCGCCAAAAATACATTGTTGTAATCTGCTAAAATGGCGTAGTCGTAGAAACGACCAAACTTTTACTAATAAGAACTTCTAGTAGTAATTTTTTACCCAGTGCCTTACGAAATATAACTATACCGAGTTGTCTTGAGCAGAGAATATGGAAACTTCAGTCTGATCTGAGATAGGGTTGTTGATGACTTCTTGGCCCGCTTCTTGGCATCCAGTAGGGGATGAGCTTAAGCAACCTTCTTGAAGCTGTTGCAGTTTTTTTGTTTTTTTTTTCTATAATAAGTGGCAGAATATTTAAAACGACGTTTCATTTTATTTATTTTACTGAATAATTGAAATGACATACTTATAAAAAGAAGGTTAGAAAAATTGTTTGCCAACTTTTCAGCCCAAACATGCAATAACCTTAAAATCTAAAATTACTAGAACTTAGTTGGATACCGACGTTGTTACAACATTGGATAGATCACCTAAATGAAAGTACCTTAGTGGAGACTTCACCGACGTAATAACGCCGTTGGCTGCGATGGACTAAACGCGTCTATTCTTTATATGACAAAATCCGACGTCGCCCCAACATCGTTTAGTAATAGTCAGAGGGCGACTATTATTTAAACCTAATGCGTCGTTGCCAGTAGCACAAAATTGGTCGGACGTTGTTAAAATGCTGCTTGGGCAGTTTTTGAAAAATGTCCTAAAGGCTTCCCCCACTCCTTTATTAGCCGAGATTCAAAAAAATAACAATAACAAAAGTTGTAGTAATTTGCTTTTCTACGGTTAAGTGGCATTTTTTGCCATAAAATGAACTTTAAAAAATAAATAGGCCGTTACGCCCTCTTGCGGCAATTTCCGAAACTTAAAATTATTTTGAATGAATTTCTCTTGGCAGTTTTTATGATGAGATCTTTTTTTTCAGATCTGTGGGACGTATCGTTTCCGAGATATGGCCGCTCCGTATCCTTATCCGGACACCCTGTATGTACCTGTGACTTAGTTAGCATATAACAATTTATCTCCGCGAGCGAAGCCGCGGACCATAAACGATGAGAGCGAGTGAAAACCCACAAAAAAGTGGGTCGGAAGAATTTTGAAAAAAATACGCTCTTTATTCGTTCTAGGCTGGAAATTTCGGGAAAAATAAGGAAAAAATTCCGCGGTTAAAGTTACGAGACGGTAATTCGCCCACGTCAAACCAATGTTGCCAAATGCTCTATACATGCTTCGGTTTCGCGGGAAAATTTAAAATTGTATCACGGACGCTGACGAGTCCTTGCTAGACAAATTCTGTCGAAAAGGTATATTGGGAACCGGTTTGTTCGTTGTTACCCAGAGCATTTTTTTTTAATTTAATTTTTATAAAATAATATTAGTGGAAAAAATTGAATTAAAAAAAAATGTTCTGGGTAACAACGAACAAACCGGTTGCCAATATACCTTTTCGACGGAATTTGTAGAAAAGGAGGCGGTGGGACTCGTGCGGATGGTTAAGAAAAATATTTCTACGGTCGAGCGGATAATGTATTATGCCATATTTGCAGCCTCCAGCGCAAACATGATTGCTGTTCAACGAGAACCGTTCAACGACAGGCGTCTCGCCGCTGATGTCCTCATTTGGCTGCCTTCCGTCTAAAAGGTGTATCGGCAATAGGTTTGTTCGTTGTTAGCAGAGAATTTTTTTTAAATCCAATTCATTTCATATTTCATAAAATATTAATTAAATTTTTTAAAAATGCGCTGGATAACAACAAACAAACCGATATTCCAATACGGAAGGCAGCCAAATGTCAAGAGGACATCAGCGGCGAGCCGCTCGTGTTCAACGTACAAAACACAGGTACAAAACTTAGACAAGGAAAGAGAGGTACAAAACAAAAGAAAACATAACCTAACTCTTTAAATTAATAATGGCGCTTAAAAGTTTAAATGGCAACATCGGTTTGGCGTGGGCGAATTACCGTTTCGTTTAAAACTTGACACCTGTCAATGTCAATTTTTTTTTCGAGAAACGCCATAAGAGCCAATAAAATATAGAAACTATATATTTTGGTCGTTATCTCGAAAACAGTAAGAGATACAAAAAAATAATGGTCTAAGATGTAGATTCCATCGAGATACAGAACTTTTTAGTTATATAGATTTTTTTCCTAAAGGTTATACTTTTCGAGAAAAATGGCAATTTATGAATATTACGAAATTTTCGTGACCATAACAAAAAATCGGTTCTTCTCGCCTAGATAAGTATAATTACTGATTTTTTAGGTAAGAACAGTAATTACATCACTGGTCCTTGAGGTTGCAGACCAGTTACCTGTTATTTTGTTATTTTCTAGTTGTTAGTTGTTGTCTTAAAAAAAATATAGTAATAAACAGTAACGTCAAGTTCTAAAAAGGTTGTCATTCATTTTCTACTTTAGGATAACAAATAATCGGTTCTTCTCGCCTAGATTACTGATGTTTTAGATAAGAACAATATCTAAATGTGCCCATGGAAAATGTCGGAAAATTAATTTTTTTTAAAAATTGGCATATATCGTTCTTTATAATTAGGCATAGAATATCGTTTAAAACGGAAAATATCGAAAAAAAAAACAGCTAAATTAAATATTTACAGTAGAGAAAAATGGTACAATAGTCAAATTATTACATATATGGGTATATTTATTTTAAATGGCCACTTTAAGGATTTTAGTGTCTCTGGTTATTATTTGGAGCTTCCGGATAAATACATTAAATATTGTTCTGTTGTATAAAAAACAGTACGTTTGCTTTAGTCTTGAAGCAAAATATCAATAATTGTTTGTGTAATGTAACGTATAATTGTTTTTATATTTTTAGTGTTCTAAGAAAGAAAAAAAAAAGTGAGGGATTTTTGGTTTGTCATGTCTGTTATGCAAATAAAACTATTTTTGATAACCTAAAACGAAAAGTTAAGTTATCGACGGTCTTTAACCCAACCTAAAAGTTATGTTTCTAAAGTGTTTATTATTAGTCCCAATTCACAATACGTGCGTATTTGTCAAGTCCGTTACTTCAAGTTTGTCAAATCAGTTACCATATACTAAACCGACGTAACGGACTTGACAAAAAGTAACGGAAGTGACAAAGTTAATTCTTTTCCTTGGCCTAATATAAAATTTGTTGTTCATAGGTATACGGTTTTTAAATATTTTCTTAGTAAATTGATTAGGTTTAGGTTGTTTTCTACAATTTAATTTTAAATTTTATAGTAAAATTAAATGTGGTTTTGGTTTAATAGCATAAATGAAGACAAAAAAAAGTTTTGGTGGCAAGGTTGAAGAGAGAAAGAGATGAAGCACTGATTAGAAACGCCAAAAGTAAGAAAAAAAGGTCGAAGTCTAACAACACGTCAAATAAACTAAAAATAATTAAAAGTAAGAAATGTTACCTGGCTGATGAGTTTTCACAAAAAGTAACTAAAGACGAACGAGAGAAGTCTTTAAATTTAACAGAAATAAAGAATAGAGCTAAAGAAGCGACTGAAAATAAAAGGGAAGAAAAAACTGAAAAGAAGTCACACCAAGGCTGTAGCATTAAAATTAAAATTAAAAACTCTCTGGGTGCGAAAGAGAAAATGCAGCGATATCGACAAAGGATGACTTTAGGAAAACGAGAGTTAGTTAAAGCTAAAGACAGGGAAAGGAAAAGAAGCTAGACAAGAAGGAAAGATTCTCACCATACTTACAACAAATAACAAAATCGGATAAAAAAAAAAACAAAAGAAGAAATGGAAAACATATCAACAACACTTCAGAACTAAAAACCGAAATCTTCAGGCCGTAATAACTGAAAATACACCACCGCATGCTCCGACATAGATGATGGAGACGAAGATTTAGTACAAGTAGAAGAAAATCTTTTAAACAAGAAGAGATAGAACAAGAGTACGTTACAGAACAACCGGTAGAGCAAGAAAAGTTCAGAAAAAATGTTTTGCAGGATGATCAGGATTTAAAAAATTATACCTTAAATTTAACGCCCGAACAAAATTTAGAACCGAGAAATATAAAACTGCCTGCAGTGCATCAAAAACCAAGAGGAAGAAGCCGCTCACAGCCAATTTAACTAAACTTAGACGGCAACTGAAGTCTGCAAGAAAACAATTAATAGGAAATAATAAAATAAAATACCCGATTTTGAGTTAATACTTTACCTTTAAAAGTCATACCTTATCCTTAAGTCAATTCCGTTACCAATCTGTCATTTCCGTTACCTACTTAAACTTAATTATTTTTTATATTAAGACCAATAATTACTTTCAATGCAATCCCATTTATCTTATTACGATTCCCGGCATACTTACCCTATACTTACCAATAGTTTTTATGGATCTAGGTTAGAATGCACTGTGAAACAGTGAAACTATTTTATATTTAAAAAAAAACAAAAAATTAAAATATCCGGCGTTTATCTAAAGGTTTTGGTATTTTTCACTTCAAAACTACTTTTGGTAATTATTGTCAAACATTGGCAAACATATTAACTAGTGATGGGATAACTCGAGTGAAAAATAACCGATCACTCGGTTTTTTGAATCACTCGAATTATTCGATTATCTTCGGAAATCATTCGAGTGACGATATGAGTGATGAACATAATGATTTTTGATAGTGATGGGATCACTCGAGTTAAAAAATAACCGATCACTCATTGCGGGGCTATACAAAGTAGTTAGTTTATGGAAGTGGCGCCCTTTTTTTTTTTTTTTTTTTTTTTTTTTTTTTTTTTTTTTGTTTTAGAAGTCTAAAAATATACGTGCTTGATAATTTAAGTGATTAAAAAAATGAATTTTTTTTAAATTGCCCCTCATATAGAATTTGAGTGAACAATCGATTATCATTCGGTTTTTTAAATCACTCGAATACTCTGTAATCGATTATTGAAATAACTCGATTTTTCCCATCACTAATATTAACTATCACATGAATGACAGATTAGTGATGGGATCACTCGAGTGAAAAATAACCTTCGGTTTTTTCAATCACTTGGATTTCGATTATCTTCGGAAATAATTCGAGTGACGAAATGAGTGACGAACATATGGTTTTTATTTTCCAACGCATCTCCGAAGTTGCTGCCCGCCTGTCAATCACTCACTGCGGCCAGAGCCATCTCCTAGCGAGCGGCTACACCGAGTGGTTTCGGTTATTGGCGATATAATTCAAATTAAATACTGCATTACGGTCATTAAGGAAGATAATATGATTTATTATTTTATTTAGAATTAAATCGTCGGCGTCTACTGAAACCTTAATGTTTAGTGGTGAGTATTCAGTATTCATAAATATCATGAGTTATGCAATATCGTGACATCTCAAGGTCAAGTTGTTAAATTAAATTGTAAGATCAGGGAACTGGGAACCATGCCAAAAAATCCACAAATAACTCCGCCACATTTAATAATCCGCAAAAAATCAATCGATTAACAACACCGAGTCAGTTATTCCTAATACAAATGCTGTATATCAACATGAACGATGAACCGCCAATATTAATAATTAATATTTGGATTTGAGTGAAAAAAAATCGATTATCCTTCGGTTTTTTAAATCACTCGAATTCTCGGTAGTCGATTATTAAAATAAGTCGATTTTTCACAACACTATGACAGATATTGACCGAATATATTTTTTATTAATTTTTTCTGTGAGGTAACGGAAATGACAAAAATCATACATTTTCTTTAAAAAATACAATTAGCAAGCTAATGATTAACATTCCTGTAAATCTGACATTGCTTTCAAGTTATTTATTGTTTTTCTATTAAAATACAACTATACGTTTGAGGTTGTTCAGACTTTTTTTTTATTGTTTTTTTCATTTTGGCCACCTAAAATAAATATATACCCATCTAGACGTGGCGACGCTCGCTTACTCGTTATTAGAGAAAAAGGCTCATACTCCAATGAGATTGCTCATTCCTGGAAACCGAGTTGTCTAAAGCCTCGTTCTCAGAGCTACGAATGTCGCTGGCGACACGTCCCCACTCTTATCAATTGGGTGTCGCGGCGACGGTGAAGCAGAAACAGACTGTCGCTATGCTATCTGTCACATTAAAACGTAACCCTAATTGATTTGTTTGTTTGTATTTTGTAATATAATATTATAAACTTGTTTTGAATAATTTATTATGGAAAGGCGTAACTTATTAATAGCGTATTATCTTTGGCGAAAAGCCAAACGCTCCAGTACTAAGGAAAACCAGATAAGAGGAGGAGGTACAGGTATTTTCCAAAATTAAATTTTAAATAAGTATAGCGGGAATGAGGACAGGCAATGAAATGACACAATTGTATTTCTCCCAACGTTTCGTTTTATATTAAAACTTTTTCAAGGGTCAATAAAAATGTCTTTAAGCCTGTATATTTATGCTCTGTAGAATATGACAACACATTTTCTCAAACACACCTTGGATACCTGTATATACCCGAACTGTCAGTACCAATATGGGGCATTAAATTTTAAAATCAAACTGAAAATTCACAAAACAATATTCAAAACACAAACAAAATCCAAAAATAGCTGCTGCATAAACCCTTTTTTTTTCTGTGGCTGCTGCAAATAAACGGCACGCCGTTGAAGTTGAAATAATTGAGCGACAACGACACCGATCTGGCGACACTTAGGTGGGGGTTAGGGGTAATGACGTAAGGCGGTCCTGATTGGTCAAGATGATGTCGCTGGCGACACAACGTAGCTCTGAGAACGAGGCTTAAGGACTAATAGCAAATTCCATTGGTAAAAAAAGTGTCGCGTTGTTTGACCTTGGATCAGAAAGTTGGTTTGTGGATCATACACACACACACACACAACAGTCAAGTTCTAAAACCAAATAGATGAAGGTCCAAATACCACAAATTTTTAGATTGCAATGGTGCGCACGACCTCCAGGAGCAGGTGCGGAACTGATGCGACACTCGGGGCAAAAAGTGCCGCACCAGTTTTCTAACGGAATTTAAAAACCTGCACTACAATCCAATGGATGACAAATATTTCTTTCGGGCAATGGAAATCGCTATAAAAATAATAACCTAAAAAACTCTTCTGTGTTCGTGACACAAAGTAGATCTAGGGGAACATATATCTTCTTACTTGTTTTTATTGTGCTAATGCCGTTGGGCACTCTAACACACTTTTGAAAATCTGAAATTAAAAAGACAAAGTTGTCCTTTTGGTGGATGTTAGTGATTTTGTAGTGGGGGACTTCCGAAAATATATTTTTTTTCAAGAAGAAAAAACTTTTATTTTCTAATTTTTTCACTTTTTTGGAAATTAACCAAATTTTTTGGGTTTGATTTCAAACAACTTGTCGTACAATCAAGCTTTGCTTGATGATTAAGATGTTATTTTTGTGGTTTTTGGTAATGGGTGATCATAGGCCTCTTAAAACAAGATCTATGTGGGTGATAGGTAATGCTCCTATGTCGTACTCTGTGCAGATTTGGGGCGGGATTTTTGGGGAAAGAATTTTGTATTAGTTGATTAGGGTGAAACTGTTTTTTCCTAAAAAACTCAGCGTGCCTTTTGTTTAAGAATTCATGTATGGTTTCCACCTTAAGGTCGCGGTGGATCGCCGCTCCCCTAATGTAGTATATAGGGCGCATTTGTGATGGCCCTATAGGGGAACATGGCTAAAGGTTGTTGCTTAACGAATGACGACACCTACCTCCACGCGCGCCTTGTTAAGAACACTGATAACGTTAGAATTACCGACGTGACGTCATTGCATTTTTCTTAAAGTACATGGCACCGCGAGCATACACGCATACTCTCCTTCTCTCTTTTTAATCTCGTATAGAATTATATTTGTCCTTTTGGCACATTGTCGGAGTATAAAACTACAGACTGTCTAGATCACTGGTTTGCTACTTTGCTTGGCAATAGAATGCGTTTTTGAAACCGATTGTTTCATTTTCCTTCCCAAACTTGTTTTCGTCGGGACGCTCAAGGAGCAATAGGTAATCGCTTAATGCGTAGTTAAGGTAGGAGAATCAACATGCTTGCCAACCTATAACCTATTTCGCGTAGATTTATTTAATTTTTCTAGCTTTTTTACAAAATTTAAAGAAAATCAGTATTGACTTGATATTCTGTAGGTAATAATTGGCATATTTAATAAATATCAAGGAATTTCATAACTTATTTTAGGAGAATTGTATAGCGAAAAATATCGGGTAAGATTTTTTTTAAACATTATTATGTCATTGTCACTCATTGTTCTTTCACTATACAATTCTCCCAAAATTAGCAATAAAATAAATTGATATTTTTGTAATATATCAGATACTACCTAAATAATGTACCGACGAATTGGATTTTCTTTAAATGTTAGTGATTAAAATAATAAACTCAAAAAATCAACGCGAAATAGGTTTATAGGTTGGCAATAGATTGAATGACGTTGAGAATTCAACCTTAACCCGTTGTTTAAGTTTTTCACGTTTGTTGTTCACAATTGTTTACGTGGGCCCCTTACTACATTATTCCAAAGAATGGCGCCCGAGATACCGTTGGAAAAATATTTTTCCGTCCTTTAATTCTATATACCGAAAATATAGCTTTACTCATATATTATTACTATTTGCTAAATGGGTAGATATTGGTATTGAAAATAAAATATGTTAAAAACCGAAAATCGAAAAATAGTCTTACAAAACTCTACAGATGTTTTTACTTTTTTTGTTCATTAGTTTATGCTGTGCTGTAGGTATATTATTCTGAAAAAATGTTATTTATTATAGACAATTTAAAACAACATCAAAAAATTGATTGAGTACCAAAAACAAGCCAAAATATTAGGACTCTTTTTGACAAGTAAAACAACCATTTTTTGTTTATTAATTTATTTAATTCCAATATTACAACAAAGAAAGATCTAAATGCAGAAGACAATAACTCACCCAGTCAGACTCCATACTGAGGATGCATACTCCAGATTGGGCCTCACCAAAGCAGTGGCGTAGCGTGGTTGAAGGGGCGGAGGGGGCGAAAGCTTCAAAGGTAAGGTCGTAGATATTTTTTTATGGGGAGGGGTAAAAAAAAAATAGCGCCGCAGGCGAAATTTTTTGGGGTGCCACGCCCTTAAAATATAAAATACACAAGATCCTCAAGAAAATCACAAAAAAATTGATCCAGTAAAAAAAAAGTGCTTCGTTTTCATGGCTCGTTATGGGCCCTTGTTCAAAGGGCGCCTCACTGCTAATGTATAATTTTGTTTATTTAGTAAATTTTGGCCTGAGAAATAAAGTTTTTGTTTCGTCATGTCTAAAATGGCCACATGAAAACAGAATATGAACACGGCAAGGGAAATTTTGTTAAAACTCTATAAAATATTTTAGGCATACATAATAATATGAGCATATATTCATTCTCATTGGCGACAATAACACGCATAAAATTTAGTCTCTAGTAAATTAAAGATTTCAAGCAATCTTTAATTTTTAAAACAAAATAACTGAAAGAAAACAAATTATTGGTCGTGCCAAAATATTTTTATTATAAAGTAAATCAAATAGTGAAAATAAAATAGAATCTCAAAATAGGTAACAGAGTAAAAGGTTTATTTTATCTCCTTCTTTACTCTAAAAGTTATAAACTAATAATAACGCTAATTAAACCCCATAAAAATACTTTAAAAACAAAGAGAAAGAGAGCTTCACAAAATACCATATTTGCCAATACTATTCTTCTGATAATGGTCATCTTATAATATAAACAGAAACAAAGAACTAAAAAATAATTATAATAATATTAGTAATAAATAATGAGGATTTTGTTATATAATTATCATTTATATTCATAAACATAGTAAATTTCCTCTTGCTGCGATAGGTCAACAATATTATCAATTATCATGTGAAGTGAAATTGAACTGGGAACTACTGGGAGAGTGGGAAGGGGGCGCCGTTTGGGAAAGGCTCAAAGGGCGGGGGAGGCGGTCGCCCCCCCCTGGCCCCCTGCACGCTACGCCACTGCACCAAAGAACAGTACAGATAAGGATTGTGGACTTATAAAATCTCTCGAAGATCTCTTTATAAACCCTATCATTTTTAGTGCCTTCCTCTTAACATTTGTGATATGCGGCACGAAACCAAGAGAGCGATATAATACTATCCCTAAATCAACAAACTGTCCACAAGTTTCAGTACATCCTGCCCAATAACATATTGGTACGTAGATGGAGTGCGAGACTTAGAGCATCAAGTGTTTAAGCATTAATTTCCATTCCATTCAATTTACACCATTTTATAAAGTTGATCAAATCTAACTGTAATAATTTATAATCTTGGGAAGAACTGAAAATTTAAAACATATATGAATATCATTAATAAATAGGTTAAAAAGTAAGGGACCCACATGACAGCCCTGGGGCACCCCGGAAGTAACCTCAACCACCCTCCTCAAAGTGAAGTTATGAACCTTAACAATCTGAGTTCGGTTATGTAGATAGCTTTCAAACCATTTCAGCAGAGGGCCATGAATACCAAGAGCCTCAAGCTTGGTCAAAAGGACCTGCTGACTGACCCTGTCAAAGGCTTTGGAGAAATATGTATAAATAGCATGAACCGTTCCACCATCCTGCAAGGTTTCCAACAGAAAATCAATATATGACACAAAGTTAAGCTCTGTTGACTTCTCGCGTTGGAATCCAAACTGACTGTCAATAACAACACCACTAAATGACTCAGTCAGATAATCCGTTCCAATATTTTCAAACAATTTTGGTAATCTGTTCAATATATGCTCACTGGTCTAGTGGTCTATATATAGTTATTAACTTCTGTTTTACTGCCAGATTTGTGAATGGGTATAATGAAACTTGTCTTCCAAGAAAATAGCAAATAACCGGTGGACAACGACAGTTTAAAAATAGAGAAAAGGGGTCTAACCAGAATAAAGCTACTAACTACTAAATTACTGATTGATTGATTGAGATATTTTTTACACTTCTTGTCAGTCCGGTCCTGGCAACGAATCACAATATTAAAATAAAACTTTATTTTATTTAAAACCTTTACAAATAAGTTTCATGAAAAAGTTTGTCTAAAGTTCATGTTAGGTATTTAAGTAATACATATAATACCCAAAAAGAATTTTGACTATTTGAACATTTAGAAAATTAGGATTTATAATTATTAGTAAATTTAGAATTATTAAAAAATTCTTATAAAATAAATTATATTAGTTATGTACTAATAATTCTAAATTTACTAATAATTATAAATCCTAATTTTCTAAATGTTTAAATAGTCAAAATTCTTTTTGGGTATTACTATTACATGTATTACTTAAATACCTAACATAAACTTTAGACAAACTTTTTCATGAAACTTATTTGTAAAGGTTTTAAATAAAATAACGTTTTTAATTAATATTGTGAGTCGTTGCCAGGACCGGACTGACAAGAAGTGTAAAAAATATGAATTTAAAAAATAAGCAAGGACAATTCATCATTATGGAGAAAGTAATATCGCCATTACATTTTGAGGGTAGGAGGATTTAAAAATTGGGTAAAAAAATCCAGGTCCTTGATAAAAAAAGTAAAGTTGGTGATGGCCGCTCGGAGACGAAACGGCGGATCTTTAGTTTAGTAACGTCATTTTGTAGAGGAGAAAAAGTGGCAATGACAAAGTGTCTTTTATTTTTAAATAGCTAGTCAAATGAGCTCAGGAAAAATAAAAACGATTTTTCAAAATTTCGGTTTTTTTCGAATAAAATCGGAAGTATTCGGAATTTAAAAACTTTCAAAGCTTCATTATAATCACCACCAAATTGCACAACTTGGCCCCCATTTAACCGTTTCTCTAACTCCTATGGTTTCCGAGATTCGAATGCTGGTATGTCGAATTTGTAACACCCTGTATAGGAAATATATAAATACATATTAGTAAAATCGTTAAATTTTATTCATTGAAGCTTTAAAACAGACACGCTAGGATCATTTCGGGCGCGCTCGGAGCGTTCTGTGCTTCTACTCGAACACCCCCCGTGATGTGCCAATATCGTCAAGCACTTTAGGGAGAGTATTCTTGAGGTCAATTATAATATTGTTTAGAAGAAAAATTGCCTTTACATACAATATGCGAACATTAGTTTTAATTTTTTTCAAACCAAATTCTAAAATTAGCAGAACTAATGCCAAATGCACATTCTACAGTCATTCTGGCTCGTGATAAATGCTTATTGAGGCACCCGTATCGTTCTGAATTCGCCTTGCCGGAAATGGCCTCATTAAATGTGTCCCTAATGGAAATGCTTCATCTCCTATAAATACAAAGGGTCTTCTGCTAAGAAGTGGGTAAGCGTCGATCATCTGGCAAAGGTAACGCACCATTTTCGATGTTTATAGGAATTGCTGAATTAGCAAATACTCCGGCGTCACTATCTTTTTCATACAAGCCTACATCGATCTATCATTAACCCTAGAATACTTACCATCGTAATTTTTACGACCAAGGAAGTTACTGACCACGATTTTAGCGTCACGGTACATTCTAGCGCGTTAGGCGTTCTGCTATGTTCATATAGGGTTCAGACCAAGTTCAGACGTATCGGTAAGGAAGTTAGTACGCCACGTGTGATTCTTGAGAGCTCTGTAGTGTAGCGAACCGTCGTAATTTTTACGAAGGTAAGTAGTAATGTTCCCAATTATGTATCAAGAAAAACAAGATATGGCTTCTGTGTCTCTTTTACGGATTGGTTAATATAACGTGCATCAACTCCTGGATTATCTACAATCATAACCTAAAGATGGAAAGGCGAAAAGAGCATTACCAGAAAGAAATTTTTGAACATTTTATCCGAGCAGCTTATAAAACCATGGTTGGAGTATAGAGTATATAGGCCAACTTTAAACCGTTCGGGAAGGGTACTTATAGAAGATATTTTAAATGTTGATCCACAACAAGAAAGGGCAGCACCTACTGAAGCACAACGCATCATATGTCAGTTTTGTCCTGCAAAAAAAAGGCGACTGACAACTAACTATTGTGAGCACTGCTGCCGACCAATTTGTGGCGAACATCGCGCAGTTAGTTGCGTGTTCTGCAGCAACGTCACAAAGAGGACGATTTAATCGCCTGTAAATAATCTTAAGATAATACATTTGTACATTTAAACATATTAAAACCATAAATAATTTTTTTTTAAATAGTATATATAACAATCATACAAAACAAAACTACAATCATAAAAACATTCACCATGAATAAACTCCAATATTATCCTGAAAAATCAAACAGATAGTAGCGTTTTTCCTTTAAGTAATTAAGAACCGCCCTTCTACTACCCACCATAAAACATGTTCGGTTTGTGCCGGATCTTCTTTGTTCACATTTTTTTACCTCCACTTCATCAGTGTTTGTATTTGCATGTTTTCCAATAAATTTCTTTATAATATCTTCTGTTACAGAGCTCTTTACTTTAGTCAGAAAAAGCCAGATTTTTTTGTTGCGGTTAATCGGCTCAAATTCACCCGATTCATTTCTGGTACCCACTCTTCGACTTTCTTTATTTTTCCGAAGATGATCAATAAACCTTTTGCGTTGATCCTGCTTTTTATTACTTTGTTGAATTTCAGCTTCAGTTAGGTTTGGATTTTGTTTACGAATACGGTCTTTGACTTTCAAATCCGTCAGACTTGTCGTTTACACGTTCTTCATCATCATCTTGAGTAGGACTCACTCTTGGTTTAATTCGAAAAGGTTTTGTTTTGATTTTTCCGATGTTGTATCATCCTTGCTGTCAGAAGTCACGTTTTTGACATTGACATGCAATGTTGTCACAGAGTCAGAATATTTCGGTTGGTGGATGTGTCCAGTGCCGACCGATTTTTTACGTGCATTTTCTTTCTCTTCTTCCTTTTTGTTGGTTGCGTTTAGGTTATGTTGGTCATGTGTTAAGTTGATAATTTCGCAGAGATTTTTTGGCGCGAAATTATTTTGCTTTGCAACCTCACTTTTTGGTTTCTCCTGCAGTTTCCTTAGATTTTTGTTTTCCGCGTTGAGTAGACGGTTGTTTTCCTCCAGAATAGCGTTCTTTTTTTCCAATAATTTGATTATCATCCCATAAAGATCATTTTCATGGTTCCAGGACTCGGCATGGGCATTGTTATGTTTCTTACCTAAAATATAGGATATATTATTATAAATATTAGTATTCGGATCTGAAAGACGAATTTTTCTTTAGCAATGAAATTCTGCTGTCAGCTTAATTTTTTATTTATTTATCAATCAAAATATTTTTTTTGTTTTTTTGTCACTATGCATTAACAACAATTAAAATACTAAAACTAGGTCAAATATAAAATATACAGTAAAAATAATATGTAACAATTCTTCCCTGCAGTAATTGTTCTTGGGAAAAATTACTCTTCTTTGCTTGTCTGCTTATAAACATCCAAAATACAAAGTTTGGATACGGGTCGTCGTAAAATGTTTCCATTTGCCAATTTTACATCAACTGTTCGAATGAGTTGGTCTTTCCCAGGATATAGTTGGATTATTCGACCTTTAGGCCACATGTTTCTAGGACCATTGGGATCAACAATAATGACTATATCATTTAACTGTATAGGAATTGATTCTTCGTACCATTTGGGCCTTTTAACCAAAAAAGGCATGTATTCGTGTGTCCAGCGTTTCCAAAAATAATTAGTCAATTTTTGAGCAGCTCTCCATTTTGACATCAGGTTGAGATTTTCGTAGTCAATATTGGCACATGGTAGGGATGCATGTGATGGACCTATTAGAAAGTGATTTGGAGTAAGTGCTTCATCTTCGTCTGAGTCGAGGGAAACGTGAGTCAGTGGTCGCGAGTTGATAATGTTTTCACATTCTGCGAAGACTGTTCTTAAAACATATTCTTGAGGATATTTCTCAGTCAAAATTTCTGCTAAATTTTTTTTAACTGATTGAATTAGTCGTTCCCATGCTCCACCCATGTTGGGACTTGCAGGTGGATTGAAATTCCAACGAATGTTTTTCAAGGAACAAAATGTATTTATTTCTTCATTTTTTAATTCTTTTATTGCTGTCTTCAATTCTTTGTTGGCAGATTTAAAGTTTGTGCCACAGTCGCTATATAGTTCTTCGGGAAATCCTCGTCTGCAACCAAATTGTCTCAAAACGTGAATAAATCCGTCAGTACTTAAATCGTGTGCAATTTCCAAGTGTACTGCTCTGGTTACCATACAAGTAAAAATTACACCATACCTTTTTTCATGGCTACGTTTGACAGTTACAAAAAGAGGACCGTAATAATCAACACCAGTTTTTATAAATGGGCGAACGGTTGGCTCTAGTCGGCAGTTCGGAAGTTGTCCCATAGTTGGTATAGTTGGCGTTACTTTTCTAATTTTGCATTTTTGACATTTAGTCCAAACTTTTCTTACAGCCTGTCTCATTCGCAAAATCCAATATTTTTGTCTTAAATTATTTATGACAGTTTCTTGACCATGATGGTAAACTTCTTCGTGATACTGTTGTATAATAAGTTTAGTTATATAATGATTGGGATCGAAAAATATTGGGAATTTAAGATCTTCACAAGCATTTAAATTTTCCAGTCTTCCATTTAAACGAAGAATTCCATCCTGGCCCAATGTACATGTTAAGGTGTAAAGACTGCTGTCATTTTTTATTGGAATTTTATTTTGTAAACAATATATTATTATTTCCTCGTAAAAAGCGTCTTCTTGTACTTTTTTGTATAATAATTTATCTGCAGATTTAATTTCTGCAATACTTAATTCATTTTCCATTAATTTTTTTTTGTTTTTACTATTGTGTTTACAATTTTGAATAAATCTTAGCATCCATGCTGTAGATCTCAATAATTTTGTCCATTTTGAAAAAGCTTCTGGTTTAGGAATCGGAATACTACGTTTCGGAGTATTTAAAAATACGAATTCTTTTCTTTCTTCTTTCTCTTCAATCAAGTCTGAACGCAACTGTTCTTCTTTAGGCCAACTTTCTGGTGATTTTTGTAGAAACTTAGGTCCAAATAACCATCGACTGTTTAAAGAAAAATCGAGGTTATGGATTCGTTTAGTAGCTTCGTCGGCGACATTCTCTTTTGAGCTTATATAATTCCAATCTTTGGCATTTGTAACACTTTGTATTTCACCTAAACATTGAGCAATAAATTCCTTATATCTGTTTGCTTCTGATCTAATCCAATGTAATACTGTTTTTAAATCTGTCCAGTAATATATTCTTTTTATATTTAAATCTAAATTTTCTTTTAGATAGGTTCCTAATCGTGCTCCCATTAACGCAGCTTGTAATTCTAATCTAGGAATAGAAACAGGTTTAAGAGGTGTAACTCGTGCTTTTGCATTAACCAGTGTGGTTTGAATTCTGTCTTCTTCTTGACATCTTATCTAGGCAATTGAGGCATATATGACCTTTTTGATGCATCACAGAAGACGTGTAGTTGGATATCTGAAATTCTCCGATTTAATGTAAAATAAATCCGTGGAATTTTGAAATTGAAAATATTTTTGAGATCTGTAATCCAAGTTTCCCATTTTAACGTTAAACTGTCTGTAATTTCGTCGTCCCATCCCAGTTTACTACGCCATATATCTTGTAAAAGAATTCGTCCCCGTATATAATAAAATTGATTAAAAATCCTATCGGATCAAAGACAGACATTACTACTTTCAAGACTTCTCTCTTTGTTGGTCGACGATTATACTCCAAAATATTTTTATCAATTTTGTGAAATTTGGTTTTAAAGGTAAACGTGTCGTCAAACCAGTTCCAAAAAACACCCAAAATTCTATCGGTACTATTTTCACCGTTTGGCTCAAAGTTTTTATTACCTTGTGCTTTTAATTCCGGGCTAATATCTGTTAAAAGTTCTTGAGAATTGGCTATCCAATTGCAAATTTGAAAACTGGCTTTTGAATGAACATAAATAATATCTTTAATAAGTGTTTTACCTTCTGCTATTGAGTCGGCATTACCTAAATAATCATACATGTAGTGCTCCTCTATAATTGCTTTTGTTGCCATGGGGTAAACGTTTTTGAAGTCACGAGCATTTCTATTTTTAGCTTCTTGGGCTAGACATGGTCCATTTGAAGACCCAAAAAATACTACGTCGATTTCATAGGTATCTGGATCCTTCTTTCTATCCATTCCCCGCCATAAAAACCTTTTAGCTCGACAGTCTTCCTTCCTGACTTTGACTTGTAAAAACATTTCCTTAATATCAGCTGTAAATGCATATTTTTTAATTCTAAAGTTAAGCAAAATTTTATGTAAAGAATTATACAGATCAGGACCGGTCACTAAACAATCATTTAAACTTATACCATGAGATTTTGCCGAAGCGTCAAACACAATTCTAAGTTTATTTGGTTTGTTTGGATTTGTGATACCGAAGTGTGGCAAATACCAAGTTTTATGGCTTGTTTCTTGTGACTCGGAATCTGAAAGCTTTCTTATGTAACCTTTTTGCAATAATTCGTTTATTTTATCACAACATGTTTTACCATAAATTATATTTTTATCCATTTTCCTTTCAGTGCATAATAATCGATTCATTGCATTTATTTTGCTTTCTGGAAGAACCATATTTTCATTTTTTCAGAGAAGTCCAGTCTTATACCTAAAATCACCTATTCTTTTCATAGTTTTTTCAAGAATGTTTTGAGCCTTTATATCATCTTTACATATTGATTTTTCCATTTTTTGTAAACCAAAATTATCAATTGATCACTGCTCCTTTACTAGATCGTGCAATATATCTAAGTCATCATTTTGTTTGTTGTTTACATAGCAAACAAAACTATCATCTCGACTTTGTTCTGATTTAAGCGAGCAATTTCCGTGTATTACCCAACCTAGTAAAGTTTTACTTAATGCAGGACCATTTCAAGGGCCTGTAATAATTTTTCTATTTACCAATAATGGCCAGTTGTCTTGTCCAATTAAAATTTTTGGTTTAGCATTATTCATTGAGGAAATCTGATTTTGTATATAAGGATATTGTTTTGAAATCTTACCTAAATTTATTGTTTGAGCTGGAAGTGATAGTCCTTTTATTGTTCTTGCGCGTCTAATCTAAAATACTTTACCATCATGTTCTGCCTTGATCGAAAAGCTTACAGTTCTTGAGTCCATCTGCTCCTTTACCTGATTATTCGTCCATTGAATACAGAGAGGCAGTTGGGGTCCATCTAGATTTAAACTGTCTGCTAAATCTTGATCAATAAGCGTGACTGTAGAGGCATCGTCTAAAAGTGCATATGTATTTAGAGTTTTGTTATTACAATTAATAATTACAGGTACAATTTTTAAAAGGACTTGCTTATTGGTTAAAATGTGACAGTTTACTTCCATTTGTTTGGTTTCGTCTATTGTGTTATCCGTATTCTCAATTTTATTTTTATGAAGAATTCTATGATGAAATTTTGTACATTTATTTTTTCCACACATTTTCTTTCTCTTGCAATCTGTAAGAGAATGATATGGCACTAAACAGGAAAAACAAATTTTATTTTCATATATAATATCACAAGAGATAAAATTTTGTCGGCAAAATTTTCGAAAGGTATGAAAGTTTGTTGCTTAAAAGCAACAAACTTAAATAAATCCTTGAGAACAATTTTGCTTACACAATTTTTTCTCGAGTGGTATTCGACATGACTATTTAACTAGAAAAAAGACAAAATTTTGCCGCGGCAAAAATCACATGTGAATTTTGTCCAGGTAGGTGCAGGTAGTAATTTTGCCAGTAGAAGACCGGCCGTTGCTATGACATTTTGCCAGTGTAAAACACTCTAGTTAAATAGTCTGTTAAAAAATTCCATTTTTCATCTACTGAAAAGGATATAAAGGTAGGACAAGTACTAAGGTGATGCAGGTCTTTAGTACAGCACATACACTTTTTGGTTACCGTATTTAATACTGAATTTTGCCTGTAAGGTGTTTTTTTTGGTTTTCCATTGTTATCGCTTGTTATGTCATAAAATTTTGGCATTTGAATTTGACAAGCAATCATTGCTTTTTGATCTAACCAGTTACTAAATTCTACAAGCTTAAATTTATTTGTATTTTTGCTGGAAATATATTCAATCCACATCATTTTGTAGGAGTTTGGAAGCTTATTTAATAGCTCCTGTAACAAGGTAGGATTTTGTAAATGATCTGTTTCATTAAGGGATTCAATAGTTCCAACAAGATTTTTTATTTCATCAGATAAATTTATTAGGGTATCTAGTCTCTCCTCTTTAACAATCGAGATATTTTTAACCCTTTCAAGAAGCATAGAAATAATGTGCTGAGGTTGTCCAAATCTACTTTCCAAAATTTGTATAATTTTACCAACATTTTGAGGCATGATAAGTAGACTTTGCACAATCTTGTATGCATTGCCTTTCAAGCATTTTTGCAATCTACAGTGGTTCTCTTCTTGAGAATATCCGCATATCTTTGTTGAATTTTTAAATTGAAAAATAAAATTTGGCCATTCTATTGGATTACCACTGAAGATTGGCAATTCTTTTGGCATTGACTGTCGTGTTAATATTCTTGTAAGCTGAAGCGGATTGACTTGCGTATTTAAATCAGCAGAATTATTTAAAAGTACATTATTATTTACCTCGTGATTGACATTGACACTGTCATTTTCGACAACATTTACTTCTTTTTTACCTATCTTTTCTGTATTTTTCCAAGGAGGACATCCTTTGATCCATTCTTCAATATTAGGAGCTTTAGAATATGACCCACTTAACTCTGTTTCCACTGACTCAGACTCACACTCTTCTTCATTCAATTTTGCCAATTTTAACTGAAGTTCCAGGTCTAGCATCTCTCGATCTAATTGCTTTTTCTTTAATTCTACTTCTACACTGAGAAAAAAGTTTATTAGATCTAGGTGAAAATACACTTACTTTAATTAAAAAGTTCACCACATATAGTGACTAGTGAAGGGTTCACTTGGCCTAAGTAAATGGCAAATGCTGAAATAGTTTACCTAGAACTAGTAAACACAAATAAACAGGTGTGCTTAGAAATTCGTTATCTGATCTAAATGAACTGTTTACTTGGAATAAGTAACCCATTTATCAAATTATGTACCTTTATCCAATAAACCATTTATTTAAAATACACAAATTGTTTAGTTAGAATTAGTGAAAGGTATAAGGATAAGGGATACCCGTAAAAGCGGAAATATGATCTTCTAAATTCCAATTTATTAACAAATACTCCAAATTAGAACACTCCATAATAGTATAGTCACCGCGATGTCCAATACGGCAACAAAAATATATATATAATATACAGCAACAGAGCACCAAACAATCCGACCGACTTCGCCTAGGACGAAAAGAAAATGATAAATCGTATTGCGTGCGACCAGCGTTGCCAGATAATTTTTTTTTATTTCCCTAGATTTTTGACAAAAAATTCCCTAGATTTCCCTGGGCAAGTTTATTTTATATTTTAGGGAGGATGGGATAATGAATTTTAGTGAAGTCATTTTTGATTTTTTTTTAGCTTTATTATCTTTAAATACCTAACAAATTTTCCCTTTAAAAAAGTAACAAAAAACGTCATATACATAATACATATTCTAAATAAATTAAACAAACCACTTTTTTTAAATTTATTGGTTTTCTTTTTTCCCATACAAATTTTCTGATTTAAATTTTTGAAACATTTCTGGGTTAATCGTTAAATTAAAACAATTGCTTGTCGTTAACAAACTTTTAGTATGTAAAATTCCACACAATGTGTCCGGCCTGTGTATAACTTTTTAATAATTTTTAGATTTCTTCTTTAGGTCTTTCTTATAGATAGAAATAATGACAATGTATTGTAAAAATCGCAAATATAAATCTTACTCCGCTCTGGGATTCCCGGTAGTTCACCGCAGGGGAATCACCGAAATTGCACGATACATAAAGCGCTCTGAGTCAGGGAGCCGGAGCCCGGAGCCCGGAGAATCTCCGAAATTTCCCGATACATAAACAATTGCGTACTAGCTACTAGATCTGTACGCTGTTTATAATTAGTATTTATATAATAATATTATAATATTTAAGAATTATTTTATCTTATTCAAAAATTCCCTAGATTTGGCATTAAACTGGGCATAATTCCTTTTTTCCCTATAAGCCGCAAAATTCCCTAGAACTAGGGAAATTTCCCTAGGTCTGGCAACCCTGCGTGCGACGCCACGAGTTTCGAGTTTCATCCTGCCGAAGTGAAGCGGGAGCGGCTAAAAGCGAACCGAACATTGACGAAAGGCCAAACAAGTGAACTGGACACTTTATTTAAGCAACCCAGTTTACTTAGGGGAATATTTTGGTTTACTTATTTAAAGTAAACTTTTTTACATTTCTTAATTTATCCAAAACAAGTGAACACAAGTTTAAATTAGGTGTACAGTATACTTAAAAATTATATGTTTACTAAAAACAAATAAACATTGTTTACTAATTTATTAGATCCAACTAAACCGATTGTAGCTAATTTGTTTTACTTGCTTTAAATAAACTAAATTTCTATATTAAATGAAATATTAGCCGGTGTAAGTAAACTTTTCCCAGCTACCACAGTTTACTTGGAGCTATTTTCTCAGTGTATCTGTGCCTGCTGGCGTCTTAACTTGTTTTTCTGACTGTCTTTTGATGTACCCTTGCTTATGCTCCTCTTCCCCTTTTCGGAACCATAGGATTCTAATGGCACCTGAACATTTCTAGTGGTTGGAGAAACACTGGTCTGGTCTGCCGTTTTAGCATCCCTTTGCAAACGGGCACTTCTTCTTATATTGTGGTTTAAAGACATTTTACCATAGGTTTGTTCTAGTTACGGCTAAGGACCATTTGTTATGTTTCTTACCTAAAATATAGGATATATTATTATAAATATTAGTATTCGGATCTGAAAGACCATTTGTTATGTTTCTTATGCCATTAACAACAATTAAAATACTAAAACTAGGTCAAATATAAAATATACAGTAAAAATAATATGTAACAGGCATACTCTGGTACATGACGACACTTCGCCAATTTTTGCGTCGCTGCTTGAATAAGGCAGGCCGAGTGATAGTATTTTACACATTTGCCGCACTTTACAAAAATTTTTGTTGATTTGTTGCAGTGGAAACACACTTTTTCACAAGGGTTTTTTAATATTTTCTCGGACGGCTTTTCAGGAACGTCTTCACCGTCAGCCATCTTGGTTTACAATTCTAGGGTTAAAGGTCTATATTTTGCACCAATAATTATTGCCAACAGTACTATTGAAAAAAATCCCTTATAAGTAAAATTTTTTGGTTAGCAAAGTTGTTAAAGGAACGCTTCGCGAACACTTCGTATAGTCCGCATGTGATAGAGAAAGGGAATACTTAACCGTGGCATGGGGAGAGGAAAAATCTTTGTTGTGCTAAGTTAAAATTTTAAAAGGAACGCTCAACAGCCGTTTGCTTTGCTTTTCTATTTAAAATTAACTTAAAGGAACTCGGCTAATATATGTATAACAACTATTGTGGGAATGAGAACTGGATACTAGTGGATACCAAAAAAAATGTATAGGGTCCGAACACTGTAACTAAAGACCTATAATTTTTTCGTGCTAAAACTAACCCCTTTTTATTTTATTTATATTTTTGTGCCACCCGAACAAAGCACCCAGCAGACCAATTTACCATCGCCCAGTTGGCACATGGCGCTTTTAACATTGCCGGCCGACGCCAAAAAGAAGAGAGCTTAAAAGTCAAAAAGTCAAATTTTTGGTTCCTTTTTCTTGCTTTTGGGAGGTTTTGGTAAACAAATTTAGAAAATAGGCTCCTCAGGAAGAAATATTACAGAAGCTTGTGTGTTATGGATCGTTTAAGTTTACTAGAATCCGTAAAGTCGGAATTTGATTACTGTCTCCAGAACGTACCTGATTTAATCAGTTTTGAGGATATCAAACAAGAAATTGTAAAAGACCATGTTTCCAGGGTTATAAGCGGCAAAGGAGAGAACTCTTCGACGTAAGTATAAACTATACGTAATGAAGGTACCTAACGAACTCCATTAATACAACAAAATACTTCAATTTTATTATCAGCTTCCTTACTGTAATTATAAGGTCTGGCATGCTATTTTTTCGACTTTTAAAACTATTAACGTGGTTAAATAAGAATTGGTAGGTATTACATGGTCATCTACTAAGATTGCCATTTCAAAATAACGATGATTGGGGAGGTTGAGAGACTGAGCAACATCTGAGGATCTTGTCAAACTGATAATAGTTTGTTTACTTTTGAAAAAAAGGTTTTTATATGGTTGGAAATTTATCTTTAAATGGTTTAAATTAGGAAATGAAATGAAATGAAATGCATTTATTAATCCAAAGATCACAATAAAGGATATAGGACAGGTCATAGAGGTCTTAATAACAAAACTACTAAAAACTAAGAGAAATTTGTTGTCACAATATTGCTAAGACTAAAAAGTGTAGTTCAGAAATTCATCAATACTGTAGAAAGCATTATTTAGTAATGTACATTTTAAAGTGGTATAGAATTTGTTGTTGCTAAGCTCTCTCATGTTATTTGGAATTTTATTAAACAAAATGGTACCCATATAATAAGGGTTTAATTTATACAATTCTAGGCGATGAAGATCATGCTGTAGATTAGTGCCAAATCTTGTATTATATTCATGGTGGAAATTTTGTGTTCTAAACATCTGTATATTTTGTTTTACAAATTTGAGAATTTCAAAAATATATAACGAGGGCAAAGTCAATATTAATTCGTTTTTAAAAGTATCTTTACATGATTGGCGATACCCAAGGCCAAACATGGCTCTAACAGCTCGTTTTTGCATTCGAAATACTCTGATAGTAGCTCAGGCGCCACCCCAGAAAATGATGCCATATCTAATTATGGATTCAAAACATGAAAAGTAAAACATTTTCACGACTTTCCTGGTTAGAACTTGTTTCAGGCGACCCAGTCCAAAACATTGGCTTGAGCATCTTTTACATATATAGTCAACATGCTCTCTCCAATTTAGCGACATATCAATGTGAATACCCAACAGTTTAAAAGACGTTACTTGTTCAATTGATTTATTATTTAGTTTAATTAAGTGACTTTTTTGTAGTTTGCATTAATTGGGTGAAATTGCAAAGTGTATGTTTTGTCTTGATTTAATGTAAGTATGTTTAAATTGAAATAATGGGATAGTAGATTAAGATTGTTTTGCAAGTTATTTTTCATTTCCATTTCACATGACTCGGTTGACAGAACTGTTATGTCATCCGCAAATTCACAGTGATATGCCGTCAAATACGCAGATAGATCATTTGTATACATCAAAAACAGTAAAGGGCCTAGAACACTGCCCTGTGGAACGCCAAAACTTACATCCAGCTGCTTAGATTTAGACTTCTCAAAGAGAACAAATTGTTTGCGGTTTGTTAAATATGCTGTCAACAGGTCATGACAGTTTTCATGAATGCCGTATTGATATACCTTTTCTAGTAAGAGATCTTGATCTACACAATCAAATGCCTTGGTTAAGTCGACAAACAGCGCCATAACCTTGTCATTTGCATCTAGACTTTTATATATGGTATCTAGAATAGAGCATAATGCTGTAGTTGTTGACTTTTTGTTGCGAAAACCATGCTGCGTAGGTGATAATATGTTAGAGGCTTCCAGGAAGTTAACTATACGTTTTAAGATTATTTTCTCAAATATCTTTGAAAATATGGACAAAAGTGAAATCGGGCGATAATTTACAATGTTACTGTAATCCCCTTTTTTATATAAGCAAATGATTTTCGAAACTTTGAGAAGATCGGGAAAAACTCCTCCAAGAAAACATAAATTTAACAAGTGTGTTAGAGGACTAAATAGCTGTTTACTACAGAACTTTATGATAGAGGAAGAAAAATCATCATGGCCCCATGAATTAGTGTTTTTCAAATCGTGTATTGCTTCATTCATCTCACTTTCAGTCACCTTATACAAGTAAATTGATTTGTCATTAGAGAAGCTTAATCTTCTTTCATGGTCAATAACATTGTGAAGAGCTGGTTGTTTGTAACGTAATTTTTTTGGAATGTTGGCAAAATATGAATTGAATTCTTCAGCTATGTGCTCTGAATTTGTATATTTAATACCGTCCTTTACAATGCACTTAGTTTTATTTTTTTGGCTGTTTTTTATTGTGTTATTTATCAAATTCCAGACCGTTTTTGATTTGTTATTAGAATAAATAATTTTGTTGTCATAAAATTTTCTTTTGGCCGCTCTTAACAATCGCCTATAAATTACTTTGTACTTCTTATAAAACTCTAATGAGATTAGACCTCTTTTTACTTTTGCATGCAGTTTTTTTAGGTTTTTGGATGATGTTCTTAAACCTAATGTTAACCATTGTTTACAGTTGAAATCTGATTTTCTTTTTTTTATATACTTAAAGCTTCTATTGTAGTAATAATCTAAAGTCCCTATAAAGATAGAAAAAACATTATTTATATCATTACCTCCATTGTAGAGTTCAGACCAATTTTCCGCCTTTAGTAAGTTGAGGAAGGTTTCTTTATTTTTTATAGAAAAAGATCTTGCCAAGTAAGTTTCATTTGAAATATCTTTACCAGATTTAAATTCAATTTCTTGGAATTTATGGTCAGACAGTCCGTTTTCGGCTACAGTAGAGGCAATGAGACTATTATTAAAATTTGTACAAATATAGTCTATGGCTGTATGAGATGTGGTAGTAGTCCTAGTTGCTTCGTTAAAAACGGAAGTTACATTAGAGGAATGGAGAATATCTAAAAGGTCGTTTTTGTCATTATTATTTTGAAGGAGATTAATGTTAAAATCACCAACCACAATCAGTCTGCAAAGAGGATGCGTCCCACACACATACGACAGACACTGCTCAAGCTGACGAAGGAAATCATCAGCCGGTGCTAATGGTGAACGATATATGCATAAAATACATACCTACCTCTATTTTGTTCACAGATATACTAATACAAACACACTCAAAAACCACTTCAATGTAAAAATTGTGAACATCTACTTTATTAAATACTAGAGAGTTTTTAACTAAAAATAACACGCCACCATGTTTATTGATCGTTCTGTTGCGATAATCTGCTATTTTATAACCATTAATATTGAGAAACTCAATTTCACTGTCCGAGCACCAACTTTTTGTCAGACATAATATATCCAGCTTTTCATTGTCTAGAAAAACTTCAATCAACTCTATTTTATTCTTGCAAGATTGGATATTTTGATGGGCGAGTTTAATAGTTCCATACCCAGCCGCAGCCGGTGATATGATATCACTATCTTTCAAATTTTTGTTGACCAATCCGCTCTTTAAATGTTCGGTTGTAAGATCCCCATTTGGTAACGGTATTTCAACTTGCAGAGTTAAAGAAAATCCTCACTGTAGTTGATATTGTTTTTATATCTTAAAAGCCTTTTTTGGTTTTAAGTTGGGCAATTATTTGCATCTCTGGCAGAGTGGTTTATCTCGTTTAACTTCATTTTGGAGCAATTTGGGCAACAAAATATGCTTATTCAGATGCCTTATGTTCTTTGCCACATTTATGGCAGCATTCTTTGTTTGTACAATATTTCGCGACGTGATTAAATCGTGAACACTTAAAACACATTGCAAGGTTCAAATGTTCTTGTACGTAAACTGACACCAAATCAAAATAAACAGTACCTTTTTTTAAAAACCACTTTGAAACAGCAGGTGGAGCTTGCAAAATCCAATTTTCTTTGTTCGGGTTTCTACATTGTTTTCTTCCTATTACAGTAATTTTGTCTGCAGCACTCGTTTGTAGCTCTGCTTCGATTTCATCATTGAGCCTTACTAGCTCCTCTACGAACTCCTTTTCTGTTAAGCCCTTCTCGATTCCGGTGATCATAAACATAGGGTCATTTATTGGGGTTTCCTTTGCTTTGATGTGATCTGAATGTTCCCCTTCCTAAAACTACAAGCTCAACTTTTTTTAGAACTTATTTTGATTTCAATGTATTATCATTGATTAACTATCAATATCCTTTGCCATGTCCTGGGAATTATGTTTTTTCTTGGTGTACTTACATCGCACACAGAAGGCCATTATTTCTTATAACTATTTTTAATTTACCCTTAAAAGAATCATTTTTAAAAACTATAGAATTGTCATTAGAGGATTCCTCGGAGGACCCATAATGGAATAACTTCTCACTTGGTTCACTAATCACCAGCACTAGGTACCTATATGTAATAAGGTTACATTTCGATCTTCATGTATAATTCATAGTGTGAAATAGTAAGTATATTAAAGTACACGTTTTATAAAACATCATTTTATAACATTTTATTTTATTTATTTGTTTATTTTGTTAAGATAATTTGTTTACATAAGTTATAATATAAGTAGTAACTTATAATTCATAATTTATAATTTAATATCGAGTTACTATACTTAGTAATATAATCCAATACTGGTAGGTAATTTATGTTTTATCACAAACTGTTTAAGGCCAGAGAACAGGCCCCGCCCCTATTGAAAATGGGTATAAAATAGCATGCAAAACAGGGGTACTTGCTGTTCAACATTTCTCTTAAACTATGGGTTTTACATACCTAAAATTTTGGTGAGGTGTCACAGAAGGTTGGTGGATTATCATGAAGTAAATCGCTTTTCGAAAAAAGGTATAAATAATAAAGAAATTACACTTGAAAAATCATGTTTTTGCTTTTCATGACCTCGACAAGAAAATCACTTATATACAGAAGTCCACATAAAAAACACAAATTTAATATACTTATTAATATTCACTACAACTTTCTGTTCCCCTAAAAACCTATTTTTTTGTTAAATGTTCGCACAATTTCGATAAATATAAAAAAAACTTGCTCAGAACCTGGTTTACTTTTAGGCAGTCAGCTGTTAGTAACTTTTAGGGATATTTGGTTTGTTCCTATATTATATACCTATAAAATAAAAGTCTGCAATTCTACAGGACTACAATTCTCCGAAATCTTGAACTGACTGCGATTCCAATAGACCAGTAAATTACAGTATATTAAAAAGTGACCATCGGCGAGTAAAGAATAATTTGTCAACTAGCTGTTGCATTGTGTTCATAAAAAGCGCTATGTTGCCATTATAAATTACGTTCGCTGCTCGGTACAGCGCCATGTTTATACAAACAGCTGATTAAATTCATAATAAGCGCAAGGTTTGGCAACATCCTAGCTTTGTAAGGAAAATCACACAACACTGATATTATTGGAGAAGTGGCCTTAAATGAGATCATAGAATTTTACTATCTTTTACAACTCCATTCAAAATTTTAGGCAAGTAAAAATATATTGCAAATCGGAACGGTGGCGCCGTCTTATTAGGTTTTATGAAAGTATTTTGTGATGACGTCTGTGATCACATGATGTGTGGTGAAAAGCACGTGGATAATGTTCCCTTAAGTACTGAATATTTACAAAACTGCCACAGTATTACGTAAAT
Source organism: Polydrusus pterygomalis (assembly GCA_963969555.1). Taxonomy (NCBI): domain Eukaryota; kingdom Metazoa; phylum Arthropoda; class Insecta; order Coleoptera; family Curculionidae; genus Polydrusus; species Polydrusus pterygomalis. Next base: position 54,984,143 of record OZ018382.1, read on the forward strand.
AAACTTAATTTAGTAATAAATAGGTACATTTAAACAAACTATATCACAGAAATGTTTGTAGGTATTACTTTAGTGATGTAAAAAAAACGTTTTTTTTTTCCTAAAAAAAACCGAGAAAAAAACAAAACATTGTTTTTTTTTCAAATTAAAAAAAAATCATATTAATTAAAAAATAAATTATTTTTTTGTTTTTTATGAAAAAAATAAATAAACATATTTATTGGTTGTGCGTTGTGCCCGGTTGGACCAAAATTCTTGAAAATACACAAGAAAAATGGGAGATTTTATATTTCTAATAAAATTAATAAAAATCATCATACGACAGCGACAGCTACTGTTAAGGTTAAGTATTCCAGCAACCAGCAAAACAATGTTTTCTTTCATGAGATGAATTTGCGCAACAAAGCAAACTACAGCGCCTTTATGTTTTTAATAAAATACTAATTTAGTTGGGTTTTGTGTTTTTGTTTTACATGATTATAAAATTTTCTAAACTTAGATTAGAAGCTTTTATTATTTTGTTTGTATTTAAATAGGTAATAAAATAAATATGTACCTTTATTAATAAATAGAGAATAGAATAGAGATTACTTTATTATATTTTATAAAATTATTACATTAAAAAAAAAAGTATACTCTTTTCTATAAAGCAAAAACAATGATTCTGAAAAAAAACAAACCACATTGTTTTTTTTTCTAAAAAAAACACGTTTTTAAAAAAAAAAAAACGTTTTTTTAAATTTACATCAGTAGTAGGTATACAGTAAGTTACATTAAATTAACCAAATCAGAAGGAAATAATATGCACCTAAGTGAATTGAGAGTACAAAGTACTACCCAATATAGTAATATACGCATGCACATAACACACCAGAATACACTAAACCCTAAACCAATATATTGTAAGTGACTAAATTGTAATTAATTTTATAAAAAGATGATAATGCATGATCACTAATAAATCTTTTACAGTTGTATGAAAATCTTTTATAAGTAGCTGCTTATAGTTTTAATTTCATTAGTTAACAAATTATAGCATTTGGGAGCTAGAAATGTTACAAACCTTTTTCCACAGTTAAAAGTAATTTGAGGACATTAAAGTAGTCCACTCGTGATACTACGGGTCAGTGTCATGGGAAACATAATTCCTAAGACCGGGATGCCCGGATGCCTATACACGAAGATATACAATGAATGAAAATACAAAGATCTGATATTGCATAACATGCGTCAATATTAATGGGACAAGTGCTCTAACTGCTTTATAAAAAATATATTTTATACCTACTATTTTTTCTATTTTGTGTTTTTTACAATAAAAAAACACATTTAAAAAGAAAATATTGGTTTTCTCACGAACCACAACAGGCCAATGCCAGACATCAACAGAACAAAACATTTCATTTATATTAGTCAAAAAAATATTAGTAAAACATATTTTGTTTACAAATAATTACTCTAGATAGGTACCCATAATGCCACAAAATGACCAAAAATCCTATATGCTTCAAAAGTACCTACTTGGTCACACCGAAAGTTTGTATAATTGTAGAAAAAAATTACATAACTTCCAATCAATTTCCTTAATTTGGATAATTTTCCTTGAAAATATCCCTCATATGAATTAAACTGAACTGACGAAACATAATTTTGCGTCAATTGAAAGCATGCTGCAACGCGCATTATCAATGTTTTAGGGATATTAGAGCTGAAAATCTGTTGGAGCATTTTAAATTTTTTTAATCCGATCTAAAACTATGTTTTACCTGGGCTTTTACCATAATATACAAGTTGAGGTAGCTGCAAATCCAACTGGACAAGTTTAGTCTCCACCCACCCCTGCCCAAAAATAATTGTAGGTCACATGCCGTCCTTAATAGGTTGTAACTTTATGACAGATTTTAGATAGTCCCCCTATGAAGAAAACCTGAATTCGCCCTTGCTCGGTCTAGACAGTAAAACTAAAAAAAAAAACAAGTAGGTTGCCTCCAGTACCACTTCCTGGATTAACCAACTGAACTTGGTGGCAGACTTAGAATGTGACTGAACAAATCTACTTACCTCTAATTTATGTATTTATTTCCTAAATTTTCACCAATTACAATAAAAAAATATCGCACTGTTAATATTGATTTTTGACTAAAAGTATATTCAGATATTAAAATTTAAATGCAATGCAACACAAATAATTTACATTTTCGTCTGCGCCTCCGTCCTGAGAAATATGAAATTTACACAAAAGTAATGTTCGACGGAAACAAGATTTTCTGTTTCGGCCGAAACCAAAACCGAAACTTATTTATACATTTTAAAAATTTTATGGTATACCGAGTTGTATACTGAAATTTAATTTGTTTTATATAGGACGAGATCGATCTTGGGAAAGAATTAAACTCTTCCCACTAAAAAAAAAGGTCGACAGAGAGAAAATATATTTATGTAGACAACACTGCCTACGAACCCACCCAAAGTTAGCCGAACGGTGCGCGATAATTCACAAACACTGAGTTTCGGCATGGCCGAAGGTTCGGCCGGTTTCTGGCAGAAACCGAAACTGTCAGCGAAACTAGATTTTTTGGCCGAAACTAGCCGGAACCGAACCTTCGGTCGGTCTCTACACAAAAGCATCATTTGAGTAGGTACCTAGTAAATTTTCCTTAAAAAAATCCTGAATCCATACCCTGGGTATATTATACCTGTTGCAGAACGAGTGCAACCTGTCTTCTTTCATTATTTAATTTGAAATATTTAATCAAATTATTTAAACTAATTATACGTTATCGGTAAAACTTACTATTCGTATAAAGTCATTGTACAAATCAATTCATATGCTTAGGTTTGTATTTATTCATAATATGTGCACTACAAGTATGCAACTTCTATTTCACCTTCAAAAATGGTCCAATAGAAAATCTTACATCCATTTATTCCTAGAAGCCGCCGTCAAAAACGGCTCGCGGCTCGCGCTCGCGCTACATACATTAACCTATGATTATGTTCTTCTCTCTCTGCTACTTGGCCGTTCGGGAGTTGGAGTAGATAAAACGTGTTGCACGCGTGATTCATAAAAGCGCTTGCATCGCCGACCGAATGTAGTCGACCCCTTGAGTACTTTTCCATGCGACCGCCGGAATCGGGCGGGTTGGCGTATTTTTCTCCCCTTCTCATGGAGCCTTTGAAGAAGCAACAGTGTTCCGCCATCGCAAAAAATGCAAATTGATTTTGCGAGTGCTAATTAAAACTAAAATTACCCGCTTTTACAGTAATAATGTGTCGTTCTCTTGTAGAAAGGCATTTCTCGAAGTTGTGTGCCCACAAGGGCAAATCACTGATCGTGATTCTATTGTGAAAAAACCAGTGATGTGAAATTTGTTTCCTACCTCCTCGTTCTGGATACAGGTATAATCTACCATGTTGTTTTTTATGTTTTAGCACTGACGTTGCTTTATTAATCGACCAAACACAAAGTTTGTTTTTTGATATCATGTATTTGTTGCTGGACGACCAGTTAAACACTGTTTTGTTTATAATGCACTGATGTTGCCTTATTATGTAGCCATTTTATTGAGCTTATTCGTGTTTTGGTATACCCGTGTTGTATACCCGTGTTTTTTAATTATAAATTTGTTTATGTTCTACTGAAGTAGAAATCATTTTACGCATTTTACAATTTCTAAATGGTATAGTTTGTTCCATGTGTATGGACCTTTCAAATAAACTAACTCAAGGAGTAAAAAACATTGACTGTTTAATGTAGTGTCATGTCATAACTTTCTCTTGCAGGTACAAAGTAAGAACAAGATTCATTTAGATCAAATCACTAGATAGCCTGTGACTAATGAGAGTTAGCGAACTCATGTTGCGCCCATGCAACTGATCCAGGTTATTTTGTAATGATCAAATGAATCAAGTGCAGCTATTCTTACTAAATTGTTTTAGTTTGTAGCATAACCTTTATGTTACTATGATTATTGACTGTGTCAAAGCGTTAATGTCGAACACATGTATTATGTTCCAATGATATGTCTATTACCGTTTAAAAATAAAACATCCATTTCATGTATTAACTCAAGCCTACGTATTTTATTAAACCCCCATGAACCAGTACCTAAGGAAAAACAGTATTTCTTGAATTAACTTTTGCTAGCCTTCAACAAATAAAACGAAGGCTACCCTATAGATGTGTTTCATGTACTAAATAGTATCTGAACAATACCCATTTTAGCAAATACCCATTGTATTTTACGAGGTATTTTATTTTTACAGATCAAAAGATTTTTATCCTAAATATTTGGAGACACCAATAAAAATTAAAATCGACGAAATCACAAGAGAAGTTGCAGAAACATCCGAAATTGTCTACGATGAATGGAAAATTAAAAACGAGGAAATCGACCTTAAAGAGGAAGACCTTAAACAAAACCAAGCGTAAGTATATCTATTTCCATTTTTTCTTTATTATATTTTAGATAGTTTATATATTATAACGACATTCAAATTTATCCATAACAATGAAAGTACAAATCGAAATATATGGCATATAATTATGTACTGCACAAGAGGTATGGAAAATAGGCTTTGAAACACTACCTTATGTAACAACAGCTTAGGTCAACATTTTGTAACATATTTGGGTTCAAAATTATACAACAAAATACCATTGGAAATAAGAAATATAAAAGATAAAAACCATTTTGAAACCGGGTTTTAGAAATTCTTTTTGACAAATATGAATATTTTTTATTGAGGTGTTGTAATATCGGCAACTTTAAACTATTTGTGGCTCTGTGACTTTTTTTTTTAATTTTGCCACTGGGTTTTATTATTATTACTAATCTGGTAGGTTTTTTTATGAACTACCTACTGTGACGTAGATTATTTTAAACGTGGTTAAGATAACCTGTCACAATACCTGGGTAGTTCTCAGTGGAGAATTAGTGGTTCTCAGATAAACAATTCTCAATTTTTAAGGTTTTGTTTTATTGGTAATAAGTAATAAATTAATAAAAATATTTAATTGTAAAGAAGTTGCTCCGCTTCTGCCTTCTACTGTCTTCCATTTCTATCTTCTTTTATATATTATGGTCTTTTACAAAAGTTCTCCGACCCTGTTCATACTTGTCTTCTTATTGTCAAACCAGTCTTGTCAAAATTTCTTAACCTCTTTTGATGACTTGTGACAATCGCAACCAATATTTTTTATTTAGATAGGAATAAATCCGAAATACTGTAATTAAAATAATATAATATAGATGAATAAAATATCTCTACTATTATGAAGAATTAAACTCGTGTACACAAATTTGCATTAAGATTATAAATGAAGTAAAGGCAAATGGTTATACATCGATGTATACAAGTTAATCTACGAGGGTTGACCAAAATTTTCAAGAATCTGGCAAAAAATAAAAATTGTATTAGACTGTCAAACTTTCGTACAGAAACTGAAAATGCCTAAATAAACAACTTTCTCGGATAAAGTTTCAGTTCAGTATAAACGTCATTTTTGGTTTTTAGGTAAGCAAAAACTAACCGGTTTTCCAATTTTTACCTATACTTAATAATAAAAAAAAATCCCATTTGATGCGGACTTTCTTGCGGACACTGTATAACATTCTAAATAAGCACATATCTACAGGTATTTAATACCAAGGTGCTATATGTACTTGTTTTTAAATGTTTTATAAAATATTACCTGTATATTTCAATTTCACATCTGTATCTGTGTAAAAAAGTAGTTTCTGAAATAAATTTAAAATTTGAAAATTTCAATTCCTAAAAACTGACAAAAGTAATACACTGAATATTATTGACTATTAATAATGTAGATCTACCAGCATAGGCGGCAAAGCCGTTCAAGCTAGTTTAAATCATAGTTTACGTGAGTTGTATACTTTAAATGACAATAACGCAAACTTATTCCATCTGTTTAAGTGAGAGCGTGAAAAACAAGTCAATCAATGAACCAAAAAAAAAAAAATAATAATAATAATAATGCGGAAACTGTCTTACGCCACCAAATATTATATTCTGTTCTTACGCTCCAGCTAAAAAATATGTCATACTGACTGCGCATTCACCACCGCGTCTGGACGGGAGTTCCATGAGCGATGTACCCGATTTGAAAAAAAGTGCTATCTACAAAGTTTATCGAATATTCAAATGTTAGTTTTTGTACTCTGACTTGTTTGTATTTAAATAGGGTCTTATAATATAAATAAATAATTTTTTTTTGAATTGCGAAACAGTCAGTTTCACAATAAGCATTTTTCTTAAGATCAGGCTTTGTACTTTAATGTACATACAATTAAATTATAAACATTTTTCCAAGTTAGTGGAAGTAATAGCTCTGTTTTAAAAAGTATTGCGTATTGCCTATGGCGCTGTTTTTTAGTCCAGGGAGCCGCTTTCGCGCTGGTAAATTTATATCTGAAGTGTTATTGTTTTTATACGTACTATTGACTTGTGTAGATTTGTCGAAATATTCTGTATCTCCAAAACCATACATTCAATTTATTATGAAATATGACCAAAAAATAATTTTTAAGTTCATAATAATATTATTCTTTTGTTTTGTTACGTAATTGTCCACCGGCTGCGTTGGTAATAAATGTAACATTTGGACTATTATTGCATTTTCTAGATAAATATCTAAAATAATTAACAAGAGAACATCATTTGTTCTTAAAAAACGCCTAAAATTAATAAAAAGAAGTCAAAAAAGCTTCCCGTAGGATTTCCATGTTTTAATAAAAGGAAAATTGCAAAACTTTGGTAAAGCCAAAATCGAGGCCAAAATGGAATTTTGCCCGAAAAAGCAAAAAGGCACATTGCCTGAAAAAATCACCAGCCCGGAGGGATATTTTCTGGCAATCTGCATGAATGCTTTTATTTTAATAAATAGGCTGCAAACTAAATTTTTCAAAAGTTTTTAAAGGAAATTTGGTTAGCACAAGTTATATTGAATATCCCAAATAAAAAGGAATAATAGAAATAAAATTTAAAGGGCAAATTTTAAATTTTTTTGTTGAAAATTTATATCATTATTTGAATTCCCATTAAAATAAAAACGAAATAATTGGAAAACTAATAAACTTATTGTTTTTTTATCAAAATTAAAGTTGACATAAAATATACAGTTTTGATATTGATTTTGACATAACTTTCATTGGAAATATGACAATTAATAATAGATAAATTACCGAGTATCAATTTGACTTGTCATGGCAAAAGCTCACAGCTTGGATATACATACAGGGTGTCCCAGAATATGTGGGCAATCTCCCGGATTCGGGTAGAATATGAAAAAATAATATGACAAGTTCCCATAAAAAAATTTCCTACAGGCCCTCCCTACTGAGATATAAGCCCCTGAAGGACGCCTCTGGAAATCGGTTTATCTTGAATAATTCTTAAAATACTTGTTGTAATTTAATAATTTTTCAGTATGATGGTTGCTAGGTAAGTCTCCTCAAAATGAACCATTTTAATTTTATTCGGCTTATTTAGTTTTCCAGGGACGGACTAGCTTTAACAGAATAATGCTTATTTTTTTTACACCCTGTATGATAGAGGCATATCAATAATACTATTAAACAGCTGAAACCTTAAACTAAAAAAGGTACTCTTCATCGACATCGATAAAGTAAACCGTGTACGAGAAATTTTTTTTTGTTCCATATGCCTTTTTTTATAAAATATTCGATAAATACCATATTTTTACTGATTCATTTTGTACGTCGGTTCAACATGAGCTCCTTCTACTGCAATGCATTCCCTACATCTTTTAATTGTAGATTGTTGGATCCTCCACAATGCGCCAACATTATTCCTTATTTCGCGACAATGGAAGTTAATCAGTTCCAATAAGTGTTCCCGATTTTGTATTGGATTGGCATATACTAAACATTTTAGATAGCCCCACAAAAAAAAATCTAATGGATTTAGGTCTGGTAATCGTGGAGGCCAAGCCACTATTCCTTCCCTTCCTATCCATTGATTTTCGAAGGGGTTCTCGAACTACTAGACTAAAATGTGGCGGAGCCCCATCATGCATGAACCACATATTATGTCGTAGTTGCAGAGGTAGATCTTCTAAAAGTTCTGGCAGATTGTTTTGAAGAAATTCCAAATACCTTTCTCCATTTAACCTTCTTGGCAATACAAATGGTCCAATTAAGTGTTGTCTGATAATTCCGGCCCACACGTTGATGGGTTCAAATTGGTGCTGATGATGCGTTACAATAGAAGCATGGGGATTTTCCTCTGCCCATAAATGTAAATTATGAGAATTTATGATGCCGTTTTTGGAAAACCCAGCTTCGTCCGTGAAGAGAACTGAACCAATGAAATTTGCATCGTTTCTGTGCCGATCTAAAACCCAGTTACAAAATTCCATCCTCCGCGGAAAGCCTTCAGGAAGAAGCGCGTGGACTTTTTGAAGGTGGTATGGATGTATCTGTTGCTCTCTAAGGATTCTAAAGACCATTGATTTTGAACAATCAAATTCGGCAGCCAATTTTCGAACACTTGCAGCAGGATCTACTTCTACGGCATTAAGGATATTTTCTTCAAGACCATCAACGCGATGGTTTTGATTTCCACAATTGTGACTGGCTTTGTCAAACTTTCCTAAAATTATTTACGACCTAAATACTTTAAATCAAATCTTTATCACCCGATAAGTACAAATTAAAAATAAAACAACTTAGTTTTTACCTGTCTCTCCTAAACGACGATCTACTCTTTCAAAGGTTTTTCTGTCAGGAATTCTTCTGTTTGGAAATCGTTCTTCATAAAGCCTTCGGGCTTCTAAGGCATTACATGATGCAAGCCCATACATTAAATGCATGTCGGCATATTCCTCAAACGTAAATTCCATACCAAAAAGAAGCAGAAGAAATAAGATCAAAAACTTAAACACACTCAATTTCCAACTGACACTTCAGTAATTATTCTTTATTTTAATTGGTACATATCAACTAAACCATTTCAACAAAATAAGGTATTTATCGAATATTTTATAAAAAAAGGCATATGGAACAAAATTTTTTTTCTCGTAAACGGTTTAATTTATCGATGTCGATGTACCTGTTTTTTAGTTTAAGGTTTCAGCTGTTCAATAGTATTATTGATATGCCTCTATCATACAGGGTGTAAAAAAAATAAGCATTATTCTGTTAAAGCTAGTCGGTCCCTGGAAAACTAAATAAGCCGAATAAAATTAAAATGGTTCATTTTGAGGAGACTTACCTAGCAACCATCATACCGAAAAATTATTAAATTTCACCAAGTACTTTTAGAATTATTCAAGATAAACCGATTTCCAGAGGCGTCCTTCAGGGGCTTATATCTCAGTAGGGAGGGCCTGTAGGAAATTTTTTTATGGGAACTTGTCATATTATTTTTTCATATTCTATCCGAATCCGAGAGATTGCCCACATATTCTGGGACACCCTGTATACATATTTAAGCCAATAACTATTATATTTTATTTTTACAGATCAACAGATTTTTATCCAAAATATTTGAAGGTGCCAGTAAAAATTGAAACCAAAGAAAACACAAGAGAAGTTGAAATAACATCTGAAATGGTCTATAATGAATGGAAAATTAAAAATGAAGAAATCGACATTAAAGAGGAAAACCTTAAACAAAAAAAAACGTTAGTATCTTTAATTTCTTCTTTTTCTCGAAACCGTCAAAATAATATAATATATATTATGTTGATTTTTGTTGTCTGTCTTCATAGGTACTTAATTATAATTAATATCCTCTTTCATTATTTTTAAATTTAAAACCGGTTCAGTTTCACAATAAGCTTTTTTCTAAAAATCGGGTTTACTTTAATGCAAAATTGAATTATAAATAAGTATTATCTATTTTAAATTTTTTTAAAAATTAATTAAAATGATAAGCTCTGTTTAGAAAACAATTCTATGATTAATAATTTATGTGCTAACTTTCCGAATTTTTACTAATTTTAATGTAAAGTTTTCGCCTATGGCGCTGTTTCATCGGTAACTTGGTATTTTTAAGTTTCTGAGGTGTAATTATTGTTATGTAATTTTGGAAAAAAACGTTGTTTTTAACTCGGTCGGTTGTTCTAGGACCGCCCGTGGAAGACACAGTACTATTTTTTTTATCAGAACTTTAATCTGAACAAAAATTTCAACTTGGTTAACTGTTTTTTATCATCATTTATGAGAATACGAAACTTCCTGAATATTTAGAAAATTTTCCCAAGGCCCAAGCGAGGGCATCTTCCTGCTGGGAGGGAGCAAATCGAAAATGATCAATTTATCTACAAACTCGTTTATAAGATAATGAACAGAAACAAAAAAAGGAAAATGATTATTTAACAGGTTCACCTGGTTAATTCGCTAGGTTATTAATTATCATTTGAAGTGCTTGTATTTAAAATACAAAAAAAAATAGTATAAGCTGAATATAAGAGGACATTCACGGTTTTGCTGGACATAAGGCCGAACGTGATCCTATAGTTCCTCTGTGATATCAGATGTATGCACTTTTTGCCTATGCGTTCTGCTTCTAGATCTAGATACCTACTGTGTTTTTCTCTTAACGTTGTGCCTCCCTTGATAATTTTTTCTCTGCACAAGATAAACACTACCTGAAATCAGCCGCTCTTATTCACACTAAAATTTATATGCAAAAACACAACTACAAAAGTACCTGTCGCCATTGCGGAGAGTCTAAAACACAGAAAAGAAAGGGGTTTGTTCGAAACAGCAGATCCAGCGTGCCGTCGTAAGTCGTCGCTTCATGACAAACGCTACTAAAGCAGCAATAATTAAGAAGTGTAATAATATGCCATAATTTAATTTTAAATCAGATTATTATAAGGAATAAAAATATATTCTTACATGAAGTTTTGAAATACTCAAACTTCGATTTATGCATCTTTTACAGGCTTATAAACTCGTTATACCATGTACACTGAGTATTAAGGAAATTAAATATAGTTAACTAATTTTATTTAACTTCTAGAGAAACACTTCATTGTCGACGTTGTGGTCTAGTGGTTAGCGCAGCAGCCTCACAGATCGTAGGCCCGGGTTCCATTCCCGGTGCCGACAACGTCGATGTTAAATTTGGAATTTGGTTTAAGAGGTGGCGCCGTCTTTCGGAAGAGACGTTAAACTGTGGGCCCCGTGTCATGGATGTTGGCACGTTAAAGAACCCTACCCTCGACAAAGAGGGATTCGGCAAAAATTACCAGATAGTGTGTGACAAATTCCCTGGCGTCGGTGATTGGCCTCGTTGCGGAAAAAGGCCGACGTAAAATAAATAAATAAATAAAAAAAAAAAAAAAAAAAAAAAAAAAAAAAAAACACTTCATACTTTTTTTTAATTAACCGTCTAAAAAAATTAGGTAAAAACCCCTAAAATCAGTCTACATGCCTCGTCAGTGCTCTGTGCTGGTAAGAATATGGCGGCGGGCCATAAATTCCAAACGAAAAATTCTATTTTCACTTAACTATTGTGAGTGGCGCACCCAAAAGGTGGGGAAGTGTTTGGGGGTTGTTTACTTTAAATGGCTGTGTTATAATAAACTGAGCATTAATACCGAAAAAACCAGTAATATACATATAATAAAACAAAAAATAGACTTAATCAAACAACCAAATGTTACTGTTTGAAGGTTGGAGACAATGATGTTTCTTGAATGATGAAAGAGTTTTGGACTTCCATTGTCTTTATTTGTTTTAAATCACAACGTTTCAACTGGTAAGTATCTCCAGTCGTCTTCAGGTGAATACTGAATTATATAGTATTATTAATTAATTATACAGTATTCACCTGAAGACGACTGGAGATACTTACCAGTTGAAACGTTGTGATTTAAAACAAATAAAGACAATGAAAGTCCAAAACTCTTTCATCATTCAACCAAATGTTAAATGAAGTGACTGAATACAAATATCTGGGACTCAAAACCTCGAATGACTTAACATCAAATACACATGTAGATAGCGTAATAAAATAGCTTGTGCCTGTCATTGGAGCAGTTAGAAGATGCGCGCATCAACTGAGCAATAGTGCTAAATATCTTTTGATGAACAGCAGCATCATCAAACCACATATTAAGGTATCTTATCCCTTTTTGGGGGAACGCGAGTAATGTACTAAATAAACTACAGAAATATCTAAATAAGACAATCAAAGCTATATTTTAACTAAAATATTATACATCGACAGTTGATTTCTACAGCCAATACCCGTTTTTAAAAATAAAACAAATGAAAGAATTTTCACAATATAAACTAATCTATAATACAAAAAATAAATTACTTAAAACGAAAGTTGTATTACATGAAAATAAAGATTTACAGAACCACAACATACGATTAAAAACCATCTAAGAGACACTGACGCCAAAACAAAAAACTGAGGACTCCAATATACAAAGGTGTACAAGCATATAATAAAATAGAAACCATATTGGGTCGAAACTTAAGGGGAACTTGAAAAAAACTTTTACAAAAAAAAAGTTTATAAAATCCAGACTTCGGTGCCAAAGTATGAAATATGGTCTATCATTATTATTATTATTATTATTATTATTAATATTATTAATATTGTAAATGGCAACTAAATAAATTTGAGCTAGAAATGTTAAAATTTATTTAAAAAATTGTTAATGAGTTACTTAAGTTACAATAAATACTTTTTGCGATTTGCGGACTATTTTTAAACGTAAAAAAAGTGTGCCAAAAGTTTGAGTTCCCTATAAATAAACCACGGACTAGCCTACATCAAACAAAAAGGTGTAATGTTGATACGGAAAGTGCAGAAGATTATTACCGGATTGCAATTTATCTTCCATTTTTTGACTCTTTTATAAGTAATTTAAAAGAAAGATTTTTATAACAAACAAATATTGGCCGTATTTCAAAGCCTCTTTCACAAAGGTCCGTCCATTCTCACCGAGGAAACGCTAACTGAATTCCAGCCTCTTGTATTATTTTATAAACATGACCTGGCAGGAACCAAAGATAAATTATTAGTTGTCGAACTTGGACTTTGGTACAGAGAAATTGCTAGACTGCCAAATGAACAGTGGCCCAGAAATTCCTTAAACACGTTACTGAAACCTTTAAAAATATCGGGACATTAGACATTACTTCGTATATTAGCTATATTACCTGTCTCTGCTGCGAAAGGTGAACGTAGTTTTTCAACTTTGCGAAGACTCAAAAATTATTTAGGAAATAGTTCTTGGGAAAACCGTCTAAACCCTCACTCTTTTGCATATTTATAGAAATATGACCCCGCCTGTGGAGAATATTTTAAATAAATTCGGCGAGAAGAACATTAAAACTTAGCTTGGCTTGATAATTTTTTTTGTCGCAAATACGTTGTTTGTTAAGTTTTATTTTTTCAGGCCAAATGTATATGCACCTTTCGTTTATTATAAACTTTTTCCTGGGTGCGTCCCTGGCTATTATATCAAAGCATTCTGCTTGGTATTTTTATATTAGGATTTACGGACTTAAATATAATAAGCCATAACACCCTCTATAGACAATTCTCGAGTAATTCCAATGTTCTCTTTATTTTTTAGTATGGAATTCGATGGCAGGGATCAACAACACCGTGACGAATATAATGGGTTTAGATGTGGTATATGTCAATTTCAAACAAGATGGAATTGTAGTTTAAATAAAAATTACGAGGAAGTTTCTAAATTTAATTGCAATTATTGCGATTGTCATCAAAAGGCTCAGCAATGTAATTTAAAAAAGCGTTTATTACCACAAAATATAGAAAAAAGTAACACTTTAGATAACCACAAATGTAATCAATATGATGAAACAATTATTGAGAAAGGAAGTTTTAAGGTACATATTCTGCAACAACATAACAACACAATGGAAGTTGAGGCTTTACATCAGTTTAGGTGTGGTCAATGTGAATATCAAACGTTTGTGACAAGTAATTTAAAGAGACATGTTTTGGCACGTCATAATAATATAGAGGAAGTTGATGCTTTAGATACGTTTAAGTGTGGTCAATGTGAATATCAAACACTTTCGAAAAGTCGTTTAAAGGCACATATTTTTGGACGTCATAAAAATATAGATGAAGTTGATGCTTCAGATAAGTTTAAGTGCAGTTATTGTGAATATCAAACACTTGATAAAAAAAATTTAAGGAGACATGTTTTGGCACGTCATAAAAATATAGAGGAACTTGATGCTTCAGATAAGTTTAAGTGCAGTTATTGTGAATATCAAACACTTACGAAAAGTAATTTAAAGAAACATATTTTTAGACGTCATAAAGCTATAGATGAAGTTGATGCTTCAGATAAATTTAAATGTGGTAAATGTGAATATCAAACACTTAATAGAAGTGATTTAAAGAGACATCTTTTGGCACGTCATAAAAATATAGAGGAAGTTGATGCTTCAGATAAGTTTAAGTGCAGTTATTGTGAATATCAAACACTTACGAAAAGTAATTTAAAGAAACATATTTTTAGACGTCATAAAGCTATAGATGAAGTTGATGCTTCAGATAAATTTAAATGTGGTAAATGTGAATATCAAACACTTAAAAGAAGTGATTTAAAGAGACATGTTTTGGCACGTCATAAAAATATAGATGAAGTTGATGCTTCAGATAAATTTAAATGTGATAAATGTGAATATCAAACAGTTAATAGAAGTCATTTAAAGAGACATGTTTTGGCACGTCATAAAAATATAGAGGAAGTTGATGGTTCAGATAAGTTTAAGTGCAGTTATTGTGAATATCAAACACTTGAGAAAACCAATTTAAAAAGACATGTTTTGGCAGATCATAAAAAGATAGAGGAAGTTGATGCATCAGATAAATTTAAATGTGATAAATGTGAATATCAAACAGTTAATAGAAGTCATTTAAAGAGACATGTTTTGGCACGTCATAAAAATATAGAGGAAGTTGATGGTTCAGATAAGTTTAAGTGCAGTTATTGTGAATATCAAACACTTGAGAAAACCAATTTAAAAAGACATGTTTTGGCAGATCATAAAAAGATAGAGGAAGTTGATGCATCAGATAAATTTAAATGTGATAAATGTGAATATCAAACACTTAATAGAAGTCATTTAAAAAGACATGTTTTGGCACGTCATAAAAATATAGAGGAAGTTGATGCTTCAGATAAGTTTAAGTGCAGTTATTGTGAATATCAAACACTTGAGAAAACCAATTTAAAAAGACATGTTTTGGCAGATCATAAAAAGATAGAGGAAGTTGATGCATCAGATAAATTTAAATGTGATAAATGTGAATATCAAACACTTAATAGAAGTCATTTAAAAAGACATGTTTTGGCACGTCATAAAAATATAGAGGAAGTTGATGCTTCAGATAAGTTTAAGTGCAGTTATTGTGAATATCAAACACTTGAGAAAACCAATTTAAGGAGACATGTTTTGGCACATCATAAAAAGATAGAGGAAGTTGATGCATCAGATAAATTTAAATGTGATAAATGTGAATATCAATCACTTAATAGAAGTCATTTAAAGAGACATGTTTTGGCACGTCATAAAAATATAGAGGAAGTTGATGCTTCAGATAAATTTAGGTGCAGTTATTGTGAATATAAAACACTTGAGAAAAAAAATTTAAAGAGACATGTTTTGGCACGTCATAAAAATATAGAGGAAGTTGATGCTTCAGATAAGTTTAAATGCAGTTATTGTGAATATCAAACACTTACGAAAAGTAATTTAAAGAAACATATTTTTGGACGTCATAAAGCTATAGATGAAGTTGATGCTTCAGATAAATTTAAATGTGGTAAATGTGAATATCAAACACTTAATAGAAGTGATTTAAAGAGACATGTTTTGGCACGTCATAAAAATATAGAGGAAGTTGATGCTTCAGATAAGTTTAAGTGCAGTTATTGTGAATATCAAACACTTGAGAAAACCAATTTAAGGAGACATGTTTTGGCACATCATAAAAAGATAGAGGAAGTTGATGCATCAGATAAATTTAAATGTGGGTAATGTAAATATCAAAACACTTAATAGAAGTTATTTAAAAAGACATGTTTTGGCACGTCATAAAAAGATAGGGAAGTTGATGCAGTTGCGAATTTGTTAGCATATAAAAATTTAGCTTCGCGAGCGAAGCCGCGGATACCCGCTAGTCTTATAACCATAAACGACGAGAGCGAGTGAAAACCCGCAAAAAGTGGGTCGGAAGAATTTTGAGATAAATACGCTCGTATTTGTTCTAGGCTGGAAATTTCGGAAAAAAATTCCGCTGTCAAATTTTTTTTCCGAGAAACGCCATAAGAGCCAAAATATAGAAGAAGATATA
Organism: Polydrusus pterygomalis; assembly: GCA_963969555.1. Classification (NCBI taxonomy): domain Eukaryota; kingdom Metazoa; phylum Arthropoda; class Insecta; order Coleoptera; family Curculionidae; genus Polydrusus; species Polydrusus pterygomalis. The sequence goes on from OZ018382.1 coordinate 55,000,493, forward strand.
TCTCGAAAACAGTAAGATATACAATAAAATAGGTCGTGTCTAAGATGTAGATTCCATCGAGATACAACTTTTTAGTTATATAGACTTTTTTCCTAAAGGTTATACTTTTCAAGAAAAATGTCAATTTATGAATATTATGAAATTTTCGTGACCATAACAAAAAATCGGTTCTTCTCGCCTAGATAAATATATTACTGTTGTTTTAGGTAAGAACAGTAATTACATCACTGGTCCTTGAGGTTGCAGACCAGTTACCTGTTATTTTGTTATTTTCTAGTTGTTAGTTGTTGTCTTAAAAAAAATAATAATAAATAGTAAGATCAAGTTCTAAAAAGGTTTTCATTCATTTTCGACTTTAGCATAACAAAAAAACCGGTTCTTCTCGCCTATATTACTGATATATTAGGTAAGAACAATAAATGTATGGAAAAAATGTATTAAAAATTTGCAAATATCGTTCTTTATAATTAGGCATAGAATATTGTTTAAAACGGAAAATATCGAAAAAAAAAACACCGCTAAATTAAATATTTAGAGTATAGAAAAATGGCACAATAGTCGAATTAATACGTCTAGACGTGGCGACGCCCGCTCACTCGTTATTAGATAAAAAGGCTCATACCCCAATCAGAGTATCTACATATTATATCGACCGAGTAAAGTCACTCCTCCAAAATCCTTGTATGTTTTCACATCAAAAGCAGAAAGCCGACCGGACACCTGCAGCGTGAATACAGCACGTGTACTCTTGTTAGCTATTTTACGGGGGGGTTCGATAGGTATTCACTAAAAATTCTTCCGTCAGTACTCCGAGTCATCATAGAAGTCTAAATTATTATTGTTAGCGTTTTTATTTATAAAAAAAAACCTATATAACTAGAGCTTAAAATAACAAATATCTATATTTGCAAGGACAAATCAAGGTTTGCCAATATATTGTTACTAAAAATTTAATTAAATATACAAGTGCCGTATGGTAGGCTACCATAATTTTATTATATATTTTTGGCAACGTCGCCTGCAGCGTACGAGTTTGTTCTGATTTTCCGTCTTGTTTTAAATCCAGATTATTAAATATTCAGAAGGAAATTAAACATATTATTACCTAAAACCTGTAGGATAGCCCGTCTAATGCCGCTGGTGAGTGAAGATAATTAATTTAATATTGTTATCTGTCGAGGAATGAATAAAAATACCAATCGATAGCATATAGTATTGGACTTTGAACTTACCAAAAAAAAGGTAATATTAATAATCTAATTGTCGCTGGGTACCGTGAAGGGAAAGATAAGGTTCGCCTCGTATTGAAAGCGCTGTTGCCGGGACTCGCATATTTTCCCGATTGTATATATTTTTCTTTTTATTGTAATTTTTTTATAATTAATTCACCATGACAAGTCCTAAACAATGCAAAACTTGCAAAAAATCATTGGGCAAGAAAACGAAATTGCAATGCGGAGACTGCAAGGGATATTTCCATTTAGAATGTGGCGATGTTACGGAAATAGATGCACGCATTATGCAATCGGAGAAAACACATGCAATCGGAGAAAACACCCCGGATTTGTGCTGGATGCCTAGAGGAGTCAGTCACGACACTATCAAGACGCCGGTCAATGCTATTTTCACAACATGAGCCAGGTTATAGCGGTGATATGGAACTTAAAATTCTGATAAGAGAACTCCAAGAGGAAATGAGGAAATGTATGGAATTCTTTAATGATAAATACGAAGAAGAGGCGAAACGAAACAAAGTAGGTACTTGCCGATATGGTCTCCGAAGTATCCAAGGACAATCAGGAGTTAAGGAAAGAAATTCAAAAATTAAAAACAACCGTCAACGCGCAAGAAAATAACAAATTAAACAAATATTACAATATCTGGACTCCTTGATATTGCTGACGATGCTGTGGTATCAAAGGAAAAAATTACAAAACTGGTCCAAGGCTTGAGCGTTGATTGCAGCGGAGGGGATTTTGGAGATATAAATTTTTTTAAAATTAACGGTGCCAAAGCAGTGGTTACTTTAAAGTCCTTGGAGTTAAAGCAAAGAATTCTCAGAGCAAGGGCGCAAAAAGGCAAACTCAGCATTAAGAATTTGGGACTGGGGGAATCTTCGCAGGCAATTTTCATTGATGAAGACCTTTCGAAGGAAATGTATGCATTGTTCAAGAAAGCGAGAGAGCAACTGAGGGAGAAAAACTATAAATATGTCTGGCACCGCAACGGCCGAGTTCTTGCTAGAAAATCTGAAGGAGATCGATATGTTGTTATCCGAGGTGAAAATGATTTGGAGGAACTTTTGTAGGTAGATTTTAGAGTATGCATGTATGGATTGTTTTTTGTTTAATTTTTTTTTTGTGTAAATTTTAAAGCTACCCCAATGGATAATAAGAGAAATTCTCCATTAGGTCTTCTAAATATTAATGTAAGGTCCTTAATACCTAGCTTTGTAAATTTCAGACAGTTAGTAAATGATACATATGATATAATCTGTGTAACTGAGACATGGCTGAAGAGTGAAATACCTTCTAATCTGATATTATTACCTGGATATAGTTTCTTTAGGAGAGATAGACCGAATAGAGCTGGGGGTGGTGTGGGTGTCTATGTACGATCAAATTTGCAGTGCAATATTCTAAACATCAATGTTAATTATCCAAATTTTGAATACCTTTTTCTAGAAATAACTCTTGGTATGTACAGGTTAGCAGTTATAACAATATACCGCCCACCACAAACAAACCAGTCTGAGCTTGTAAACTTTGTAGACGAAATTGCTCCACAAATGCTAATTAACTATGATTACTCAATTATCACAGGCGATTTAAACATTGATATGCTTAAGCCTAATGTGTTGTTTAGTACATTGCATGATTTTGGTTTTCATCAGTTAATAAATGAACCTACCAGAATTGCTGGTACTTCGACAACATGTCTTCATCCCATTTTTGTTTACTCTGCGGCAATGGTATCTAAGGATGGTACAATCGATTCTGATATTAGTGATCACAACAGGGCGCCATTTTGCATTCTTAATATAAAGACAAAGAAAAATAAAAACATACTTATTAATATACGAGACTTTAAAAATCTAAACTTGCATGATTTCGAAAATGATCTGAATGACATAAATTGGGACAATATCTTTTATATAGAAAACATCAATGACAAAGTTCGTTTTTTGGAATATAATATAATCTTTTTGTTTAACAAGCACGCTCCATTAAAAACTATTAGGGTGAGTAAACCACCAGCGCCTTGGTTGACCGACAATTTAAAATTAATTTATAAGCAGAGAGATAAAGCAATGGTTAAATATAAAAGAGATAATTGGAACCATTATAAGGACCTTCGAAACTTTGCATTGGCATCCACAAGAAGGGAGAAAGCTGCATACATTGAGAAACTGGAAAGAGATAAAGTCTCTAAGAAACTTTGGCAATGCTTGCGTCATCTAAATATTAAAATTCCATCAAACAATAATGCCGAGCTCCCTCCAACCTTGTGCAATCCTAGTGCAATTAATGATTATTTTGCTAGTGTTTTTAATAAATCTCAAAACTGCGCGGGCAAAATTGAATATTATTCGAACAATCTATTTTCTGATGAGAAATTTAAATTTTCCTTAGTTGATCAATTAACCATCAAAAAAAAAAATTATGGCATTCGATCAAACGCACCGGGCTGCGACGGCATTACGCTGCAGATGCTGCAATATTGTTTGCCCCAGATTCTTGATCACATTACAAATATTGTTAATTCATGCTTGGAGGTAGGATTTTTTCCTCAGCCTTGGCGTGAGTCGATTATTTGTCCTATTCCTAAGGTAACTAATCCCCAAGCCATACAGGATCTGCGGCCAATAAGTTTATTACCCGTTATATCAAAAATATTGGAAAGGGTTTTGCATGTGCAGCTATCCAACTATTTCATTAAAAATAATATACTACCAGTTCACCAATCTGGCTTTAGAGAGGGGCACAGTACAACGACAGCCCTTCTCAATATTACTGACAACATTGCCAGAGCTCTTGATAAAAAGCTTGTAGCAATACTGATAGCTTTAGACTATTCTAAGGCATTCGACGTCATTGATCATGATTTATTGGTGGCAAAGTTAAAATTTTATGGTGGTGATGACATAGCTCTTTCATTTTTTAAATCATACCTTTGGAAACGTACTCAGCGAGTGCGTATAAAGTGCAGCTATTCTGACCCAAAGAATATAATTTCTGGTGTTCCCCAGGGATCCATTTTGGGGCCACTTTTGTTTCTTTTATATACATGTGACCTTTATTCCAACGTAAGAGAATCAGAAGTCTATCAGTTCGCCGATGACACCCAAATGATTTGCTACTTTGATCCTGATGATGTTGAAGCGGTTTCTGAGAGTATTAATGGTGATCTAAGTTCAATTATGAGGTATTCTACTGAACATAATCTTATTAGTTAATAATTATTAACTCTAACAAAACTAAAGTACTACTGTTTAGTTCTATAAACCATCGACCCAATATCGAGAATAATATCAATATTGAGATGAATGGGGACCATCTTTCTTTTTCTGATAATGTCAAAATTCTGGGCTTAAATCTCGATCCATCTTTGAGATTTCGGGAACACGTAGGGGTGATTTTGCAAAAATGTTATCTTCGCTTGCGCTTTCTCTATGTTAACAAACACTTATTAAGTTTTAAAATAAGGAAGAAATTAGCAGATTCTCTGGTACTATCGATAATTAATTATTGTCTTATAGTTTATTACCCTTATCTAGACCAGAGGTCTCAACAGAGACTACAACGTATACAGAATGCATGTTGTCGATTTGTTTGTGGTTTAAGAAAGTTTGATCACGTGTCTATTCATATATATGAGTTAAAATGGTTAAAGGTTTCGTTTCTGTTTAAGTTTCTACTGCTATGTTTTATGTATCGCCTGTTCAAAAATCAAGCACCAAAATATTTGTTAGAGAAAATTATACCTAGGAATCAGGTACATAATAAAAATATAAGACATAATACTTTGACTATGCCGCACCACTCAACAGCTCTATTTACTCGAAGCTATACATTTAATGTTGTATCCTTATATAATCAGTTTAGACCTAGTTTACATTATTCACTTCATCAGATTCGAAAAATGTATAAACACCTATTTTTGGAGGAGCAATTACTTGGGTAGATTTTATTCTTAATGTAGTAGGTATCTTTATGCCTTATTATCTAAATTATTTATTTAGTTATTTTTTTTAATTTGTATTTATTTTTAATTTGCATTAACTTTAAGTTAATTGTGATATTGTATTAACTATAAGCATTTTTATAAGTATATCTCTTTGTAATATAGGGTTAAGAGTTAAAGAGTAGCTCTAGCTAATCTTCGCCCTATGGGCATATTTACATTTGTGAATAAAAAGACAGTTTATTATTATTATTATTATTATTATTATTATTATTATTATTATTATTATTATTATTATTATTATTATTATTATTATTATTATTATTATTATTATTATTATTATTATTATTATTATTATTATTATTATTATTATTATTATTATTATTATTATTATTATTATTATTATTATTATTATATATTGAATATAAAATATATAATATATAATAGGTACGACATACAATAATTACAACAATTACTATATTTATTATATTATAATATATTATAGGTATAATTAAACCAATTTATAAAAGCGGAAATAAAATTGAATTTTAAAATTACAGACCTGCAACATTAATTTAATCATTAGCAAAAGTTTTCGAAAAAGGTTTATAAGGAATACAGAAAAAGAAAAGCACGAAGTCTTTCTCCACAATCTTTATTTATCGAAAAACTAGGCGAACCTAGTATCACAACGACATGTTTCGAGTGTAGAAACACTCATCATCAGGAAACAAAGTGAAAAGTAAAATGCTGATGTTTTTAGCAAAAGAGAAAATAATGGTGAGATTGAGCCGTAATGGAGCTTTTAATGGTGTACAACAGATGTAAGATTGAAAAATTAGAAGGTCGACAATCAAGACTCCAGCATACTGAAGAGTCGAGGGTTAAGTGTAGAAGCACACTGTGCCGTGCAGAAAATGATAGGGTAGTAAAAATTAGGGAGTTTTGAAAAACATATCTGTAAAAAGCCTTAATAAATTACTGAAACATCCTGAGTTTTATTAAGCCCGGTCAGAAACATGTGAAAATGTTGGGGTGAGATGTAAAGAAAAGAAAAAGAAAAAAGTTGTTTTTTGCGTCAACGCATCTTTTGGTTAAAAAGTAAAAGTAGTTGGGGTACCAGGCTTTTTACGGCCCAGTTACCCCGCCAGAGTCAGAGCAGCCACATTTGGTGCAAAAAGGTTATTAAAAAGTTTTAAAAAATTTTGACATTGAATTCCTATTCTTTATTCTGTGACTCAGACGGACGTGCCTTGCAGCCGCTGATAGGAATCTTCGGAGAGGCTCATTTTGGACTACATAATTATTGCCTGGAGACCCTCAACGTTCAACGCCCGAATTTGGAAATTCGCTTCGCCAAGGACCGTACTACGAGGACCAGGAATTCGCTACTCTACCGACTTTTTTAAGTCGCTACCACAGGAGCTAATCAATTTTCGACTTTTCAGAATTAGGAGCACCGCAGACCTTCAATCAGCGTCATTATTTCGAGTGCGCACCCTGGAACCACGCGATTCGTCCGTTGCTTTCCTTTGAATATCGAAAACTGATAACTATCGTGCTTATACTTGTTAGCTTTTCTTTATTTATTGAAGAAGTAACGAGGGTTTAATTTTACCATTGGGGCATCCCTCATGACCTCTGGTAGACTGTCGATAACCCCTAGGTCTAATTAAATTCTCAGCGATCTATATAAAGTGCGTTTTTATATAGAATGAAGAAAAGAAGCAAGAAGAGCCTTTTGGCGAAATAGTAAAAATAAAAAAAAGAACTACGGCCTTGTTCTCAGACTAGTCTAAACGTTAGCGCACGTAAAAAGCCTTCATCGTAGGAAACGGCTCGGTAAAACGTATTAGACAGAATAGTCACAGTTCGAAAACCAATTAGGCAGCATTATCCTGGCCTTGCAGATGGTGTCCGGCCGAAGTGGTATAGAAGCCTACTCTTTAAATAAAAATTTTACAGAATTTTTTCTCTTTATTTCAGGAAAATTTCTCTTTAAAATTTAATTTAAGACCTTTGCAAAAGGCACGCCGTCACCGCAAACCTATAGAAATTAGGCTCCGGTGTACACTTGAAAAGTTAGGTTATCGTTATAGTGCGACAAATACATTTTATACTTTTAAAGTTCGTCGCGCGTATATAGCGATACAGTTTTAATAATAGCTAAAAATATCTTAGCGGACAATCTTGGTTAGTTTGGTATATAGGATTTTTGAAAATCTTAGATTTTAATTTTGTTCAGATAGGGATTCGTTTTATTTTGTAAATAAAATAGTAGGTTATTTAGGGCGAACTTACTTACAAAGGACAGACTTACCCTGAAAAAATTAAAATTAAAATCAACAGACAAACAATTAATAAGGACTAAGCCCTCCGTGATATCAAATAAAATATTTTACATTGTATTTTACTCCTGTTGGACGCGTCCATGCCAACTTAAAGATTTTTTTCAACGGTTTTATTAACAAAAAATAAGTTTCCACTTAAAGTTAATAAATTAATTCCGTCGATTAGAAAATTAAATTTCCCTTAAAATTGTATTCTTAAATAAATGCCCCCTTTTCTTTGCGCATTGAGTGGCTGTTAGCATTTTCAGCTAGCGGGGTAAAAGGTGGTGGGACCATTCACTGACAGACTACTTGTAGCGTCAAGTAGTTTGTTTTTTCGGCCGTCTCCTGGCGGCCTGGCATCCCTGGACAATTGAGAAATTTTACAAGTAAACAAAATGAGTAACGAAAGCGTTAGCAGCAGGAGTAGCCTGCATAGTAGGGCGTCAGAATATGAATTTTTGGAAGATTTCAAAACACTAGACATTTTGAAAAATTCAGGGGAGCAAACTCCCCCCCCCCCCCCCCCAAACATTTCATGAGAGACATGTGACTTTAAGGCGTCAGCTGACGGCGTCATTCAAAACCGATAATAATACTGGTGGGGAAACCTTTATAAGGGAAAGGAACCAAAATTACGGGGACAATTTTGAAGACACTTTTAAGTCAACAGACATGCCATTATTAACAAATTCAGTGGTAAATCGTTTCGGTGACCGTCCGTTAGACGGTAAAAAGAGCGACAATGCACTTTGACACGCGTTTCATAAAAGATTGTCTAATTTTAAAGAAGATCCTTTCGTTCCTAAACAAGTTAGCGAGTTTTCAATTTTTTGCAATAATTATTGATCTCGGGTGTTAATACTCTCATTGTAAACATTAGATTTTAAATAACCCCAAACACAAAAATCTAGTGGATTGAAATCCGGACTACGAGCAGACCAAGGAAAAACACTGCCTCGGCCTATCCAGCGCCGAGAAAAAATTTCGTTTAGGTAATTCCGCACTTGCCTGGAAAAGTGAGCTGGTGCACCATCTTGCATAAAATACATATTTTGCCTTAGGTTTAACGGCAAATTATTTAAAAGATCTCTCAGCCCATTCTGTAGAAAATGTAGATACGAATCGCCATTTAAATTCGGTAGTAATTCATATGGACCTAAAAAATGATTGCCGATAGTTCCACTTCACACGTTAACTTTGAACTCATGTTGAAAATGCCGTTCAACCACTAAATGAGAATTTTCATTTTCCCAGACATGTTTATTCCGGAAATTAAAAACACCTCGGCCAGTGAAAGTGGCTTCATCTGTGGACAGTATATTGTTTAAAAACATTGGAAATTTATTTTGTTGATCAAGGAAGAAACGACAAAACTGTATTCTTGCAGGTAGATCAGCTGGAAGTAAATCTTGCACTGGTGTAAAATGGTATGGAGAAAGACCTTCACCATGAAATATTCGAAGGACTGTTGTTTTACTTACATGAGCCTCTCTAGCCATATTTCGAGAACTTATTTCGGGATTATCTTCAACGCGAACAAGAATTTCTTCTTTTTCGGGAGTTATGGTTTTCGGACGCCCCAAAATAGCTCGTTTTGGGCCAGTCGGTCATAAAGATTTCTAAACAATTTATGATTTGGTTGCCTTCTATTTGGATAAACCTGGACATACCTGCGACCATTAAAATTCTCTTAGGCATAAATGCAGACCATATCTCTCATTTCTTCATTGGAAAAATAATTATGACGAGGCATTTCATCTGAATTGCACAAAATATTACTTAATCAATAATAATCAATAACAACTAGACTGGGTACATATCGCTAATCGTCAGCCGAGAGTGCATCTAATATTAGTACTAAAAAGATTTACAAAAATTTACAATAAAAAAATAATTTTTTTTTCTATTTACTATTGCTTTTTTTGCCTCACCTTCCTGCGGAACGTGAAGGGAAAACATATCGCCAAATTGTCATTATAACAACTGACTAAAACTACACAATGGTGCAAAATTTCCGTTTTCTCGTATAGGTAGGTAGTTTTCTGAGACGGCGCCGTATAGGTGCTCTTTAAACTCGCACACCTTTGTGCAATGTGGGATATACTTTCCATATTTGCTCTATAAAAATATGTAAGTATTCAATCGATTAAAACATAAGCAAAAAATTATTCTTACATGGAAGCTATCAATTATCAGCTAATAAATTTGTAGAAATATTATTGTGCCGAGCCCTTTGGGCACGGCACTGTTCTACTTCGTTCGTTTAATTATACGAGAGCTGTCACTTTGACAGGTAAGTGTCATTTTTTTTTAGCTTTCTCGTAGCGAGGGTTATAGCTGTAAGAATTCGAAATTTAAAAATTTTCAGGTATCTAAATAAGAATGTTTTATACGATAGCTGTCAAATTTTGACAGGTAGGAGTCAGTTTTTTTTTAATCCTTTTCGTAGCGAGGGTTATCGCTGTAAAAATCCTAAAGTGAAAAATTTTTCAGATCCTAAATAACAAAGTTCCATACGACAGCTGTCATTTTGACAGGTAAATGTCAATTTTTTTAAAGCTTTTCTTGTATCTAGGATTAAAGCTGTAAGAATCCAAAATTTAAAAAAAAATTCAGTAGTTAAATAACAAAGTTCTATACGACAGCTGTCAAATTTTGACAGGTAAGTTAAACATTTTTTTTTAGATTTTTCGTAACGAGATTTATACCTGTAAGAATCCTAAATGAAAAATTTTTCAGTTCCTAAATAACAAAGTTATATACGACAGCTGTCATTTTGACAGGTAAATTGCAAGTTTTGTTTAAGCTTTTCTTGTATCTAGGATTATAGCTGTAAGAATTCGAAATTAAAAAAAATTCAGTACCTAAATAACAAAGTTCTATACGACAGCTGTCAAATTTTGACAGGTAAGTTAAAAAAAATTTTTTAGATTTTTCGTAGCGAGATTTATAGCTGTAAGAATCCTAAATGAAAAATTTTTCAGTTCCCAAATAACAAAGTTATATACGACAGCTGTCATTTTGACAGGTAAATTGCAAGTTTTTTTTAAGCTTTTCTTGTATCTAGGATTATAGCTGTAAAAATTCGAAATTAAAAAAAAATTCAGTACCTAAATAACAAAGTTCTATACGACAGCTGTCAGATTTTGACAGGTAAGTGTCAATTTTTTTTTAGCTTTTTCGTAGCGACGGTTATAGCTGTAAGAATCCCAAATTTAAAAAAAAATTCAGTACCTAGATAACAAAGTTTTATACGATACCTGTCAGATTTTGACAGGTAAGTGTCAATTTATTTTAACTTTTACTTAACTTAACTCTTATTTTTATAATTTGCTACCATTTCTATGCTGTTTAGGTATAGAACAATATATTTGAAAAAAGTAGTATTTGAGATGACCTAAACGAATATCCAAACCAAAAGTATATCGGACGCACCCAATTCGATTTATTAACGATCCAATATGACCCTACATTGATTTTAAAAAAATCAAAAAAATTACTTCCCAACTTTTGATCGCGTTCGCAAACAACAGTGTTTTGTAGCCCAACGTCGTCTACATGTCGAAAAAGTTTAAATCGATTAAAATAATTTTTGCCACCTGTATCGCCCTACAACGAAAAAAAACATATTTTTTAACTTTGACTTTAATAACTTTTTTCCGGTACACCCTGTATATTTGAAATTGTTCCCAGAACGTGCCCCGACTATTCCTCTCTACGTCCAGAAAGTTTGAATCGTTTTGCTCTAACCGTTTCCGAAAAAAAAAATTCGCGAATATCGAAGTGTCGAATAACCTTCTACCACGTGGCGACGGATTATCAATGTCGAAACGCCATCTTTAAAATCGAGATTACAGCCATTTCTGAAACATTTTGGGCAAATATTTTGGTCAATAAAATTAGCAGAAGGTTCAAGGTAGATATTCCACCCGATTTAAAATCTGGAAATGTTCTTATTATTCTAGCAAGTCACGCTGAAAACACCCATTTTTCGCCATTTTTGACAGCCGGATTTTTAGAATTAATAATTAATTTAGAAACATCAATATCAAGGCACTCTAAGTCAAAAGTGAATGGTGTTAGAATTTGTAAAGATTGCCTGTTTTCGCACCCAAAAAAGCGACTTTTCTCAATTTTGCGAATATATTTTAATGATTTTGAATATGTAGAGGTATTGCGAAGTAATCAGCGCATATTTTGAGAAAAAAATAAAACGGTTTTGTTAAAAATTGAATAAGCTACAGTCGATATAGTAAAAAAAAAGCTGCCGTTTTTTTCGTATTAAAGATAAAGAAAGGAAAAAATATCTCTTAAATACAATTTGACGAGCTCTATCCGCTAAAGTTTACAACGTTTCGATCAAAAGTCGTTTTCAGTACGAAAAAAAATAAAAACCGTGAAAAAATCAGGCCTAACTTTATGATTTCCACTTTCTTACAATTTTCGGCAATTTCCATTCCAGTTAGGTATAGAACGATATATTGGAAAAAGGTAGATTTTGAGATGGCCTAACCGATTATCCAAACCGCATGTCGATTGGATGCACCCAATTCGACTTATTAGCGATCCAAGAGGTACCATTTTCGACCAAATTTTGACTTTAAAAAAATCAAAAAAATTACTTCCAAACTTTTGATCGCGCTCACAAACAATATAGTATAGGAGCTGACGAACATTGCGGTGAACGATATTTTTCAAAATTTTCACCTACATGGTCTAATTATACATAGTATAGACAAACTAAAATCGACCGTCTGCCGTTTCAAAGTGGTAGCTTTAACTTGGGGGATGCAGTTAAAAAAGGGTGGTTTTAAGATTTGGTGAACAATATTGATCAAAACCCACATTCACTCATTTGAAAAAACAGCTTAAGAATGTGTCGAAATCACGTAGGCAGACGATTTATTTGACAGCTTAACCCTAGCAGACGCCTGTCAAAGTGGCATATTTTATGGTAAAGTGAACGACAAGTAAAACACATTAATTTTGGTGGGTGTATTCCCCTATTAGTACGTTAACTAAAAACAATATGGCAGACGAAATATTTGACAGCGTTTCTGTGGCAGACGCTGTCAAAGTGACGAGTTTACTCTTGGTAAACAATATTTATAATAGCTCAAATTGGTAAAATAACATAAAACTACACAGGTATTTATTCATTTTAAGAAAGCAGACGATTTATTTGACAGCTTAACCCTGGCAGACGCCTGTCAAAGTGGCATATTTTATGGTAAAGTGAACGACAAGTAATACACATTAATTTTGGTGGGTGTATTCCCCTATTAGTACGTTAACTAAAAACAATATGGCAGACGAAATATTTGACAGCGTTTCTGTGGCAGACGCTGTCAAAGTGACAAGTTTACTCTTGGTAAACAATATTTATAATAGCTCAAATTGGTAAAATAACATAAAACTACACAGGTATTTATTCATTTTAAGAAAGCAGACGATTTATTTGACAGCTTAACCCTGGCAGACGCCTGTCAAAGTGGCATATTTTATGGTAAAGTGAACGACAAGTAATACACATTAATTTTGGTGGGTGTATTCCCCTATTAGTACGTTAACTAAAAACAATATGGCAGACGAAATATTTGACAGCGTTTCTGTGGCAGACGCTGTCAAAGTGACAAGTTTACTCTTGGTAAACAATATTTATAATAGCTCAAATTGGTAAAATAACATAAAACTACACAGGTATTTATTCATTTTAAGAAAGCAGACGATTTATTTGACAGCTTAACCCTGGCAGACGCCTGTCAAAGTGGCATATTTTATGGTAAAGTGAACGACAAGCATTACACATTAATTTTAGTGGGTGTATTCCCCTATTAGTACGTTAACTAAAAACAATATGGCAGACGAAATATTTGGCAGAGCTCCTGTGGCAGACGCTCTCAAACTTACAAGTTCACCCTTATTGATAAACAATGTAAATAGCTCAAATTGGTAAAATAAAATATTACTTTGGTAAATGGTATTCAAACATTTTTATTGCAAAATTGGTATAAAATAAAAATTATTCTTTAACAAATATAAAACAGGATTCTTAAAACATCATGAAATCAGTCTCTCGTTTTTATTCGTCAACAAAACCTAAGAGTACTTTAACAAACCTAAAACTATTTATACATATATTAAAAAAAATATATATAACAAAAAAATATATTCTACAAAAAATGCAAATGAATCTAGTCAAGCATTGTTCCAACAAAAAAAAACACATTTCTTAAAACTATAAAATACTTAGGATTTTAAAACATCATATAATGAGTTATTAATTATTTTACAAATAAGTAACCTAAATAAGAGAGAGTAGGTACTTCAACAAATCAACAATCCAGCATCATTCTAAAAAAACACATTTCTTAAAACAACAGGATTTTAAATTATTACAAAATCAGCCTCCCATTTTTATTCTTTCACAAAAAAGTAACCTAAATAAGAGGGAGAGAACTTTAACAAATCTTAATTTATTTATCTAAGCAAAAATAAATCAAAAAAATATATCATCTACAAATGAATCTAGTACCTTAAAACAGCATAAGTTATACCAAACACTAATAAGTTCCCAAAAACTTGCATAAAAATTTCAAATTACAAAATCAGTCGTTATTTATTGCTTTAAAAAACCATCCTCGTCGTCACTTGATTCAACCAAAATTGCGTCGGCGTCGTCGTCACTTTCGTTACTTAAATCAGATTTATGCAAAATATCACCAAGTTGAATGGGCGTTTGAGGCCCGTCAAACCACAATATATTGAATTTATTTTCTCTCAGTATCCAACCATTAATTGGAGGATCGTAAAAATTTGGAGTAACTTTGGTTGCATTCATCCAAATTGCTGCAATTTGGTTTGTCCTTCGAATTTTTTGCAGTAGTACTGATTTGCGAGGGGGAAAGTTTTGAGCATTAAATTTTTCTTTTAAATATAAGTGGATTTTTTTCTGATGTGCACCCATAAGTTTTAATAAAACATTCCAATCTGGCCTTATCTATACCTTTAAATTTGGTTTTCCATATAATTTGCAAACATAGCCTTCCAGAGTATTTAGTGTTTCCTGAGGGATGTCTTTAAATGGCTTTGACCCCAATGATGCAAAAGCAGCTTGAGTTTGATTACAATTTTTTAATATTGTAAAAGGTTTCTTTTTTCCTTTGCCATAAAACGAGGCTTCGTAATCACAACCACTAAATGCATGGAATGCTGGTAGTGCTTGGCTAAGAGTTGATCCTAAATAATCGTGTAAGATAAATATATCTTAACAAATTATTCGAAATTTGACCAGTTTCCATCCAGAGTGGGAAAATAACTGTTATTACCCAATAATTAATAATAAAACTATATAATATATGTAACCATTGATAATCATTGCTATTAATTTTATCAGAAAAACGAACATGTTATAAAGGAAATAGCACAAGAATACTATTGTGAGCATAAAGAGGCCGATAGTAAAATATTCTTTCATATAACAAAAACTGTTTGCAAAAATATAGTTATACGAGCTGCAGATACAGATACTGCAGTTATTGCATTAGCGCATGTTGACCAATTTAAAAAAGAAAATAAGCTTGTTTGGATGGAAACTGGTCAAATTTCGAATAATTCGTTAAGATATATTAATCTACATCTTACAAAGATACACGATTATTTAGGATCAACTCTTAGCCAAGCACTGTCAGCATTCCATGCATTTAGTGGTTGTGATTATGAAGCCTCGTTTTATGGCAAAGGAAAAAAGAAACCTTTTACAATATTAAAAAATTGCAATCAAACTCAAGCTGCTTTTGCGTCATTGGGGTCAAAGCCATTTAAAGACATCCCTCAGGAAACACTAAATACTCTGGAAGGCTATGTTTGCAAATTATATGGAAAACCAAATTTAAAGGATATAGATAAGGCCAGATTGGAATGTTTTATTAAAACTTATGGGTGCACATCAGAAAAAAATCCACTTTTAGTTAAAAAAAAATTAATGCTTAAAACTTTCCCCCTTGCAAATCAGTACTACTGCAAAAAATTCGAAGGACAAACCAAATTGCAGCAATTTGGACGAATGCAAGCAAAGTTACTCCAAATTTTTACGATCCTCTAATTAATGGTTGGATACTGAGAGAAAATAAATTCAATATATTGTGGTTTGACGGGCCTCAAACGCCCATTCAACTTGGTGATATTTTGCATAAATCTAATTTAAGTAACGAAAGTGACGACGACGCCGACGCAATTTTGGTTGAATCAAGTGACGACGAGGATGATTTTTTACAGCAATAAATAACGACTGATTTTGTAATTTGAAATTTTTATGCAAGTTTTTGGGAACTTATTAGTGTTTGGTATAACTTATGCTGTTTTAAGGTACTAGATTCATTTGTAGATGATATATTTTTTTGATTTATTTTTGCTTAGATAAATAAATTAAGATTTGTTAAAGTTCTCTCCCTCTTATTTAGGTTACTTTTTTGTGAAAGAATAAAAATGGGAGGCTGATTTTGTAATAATTTAAAATCCTGTTGTTTTAAGAAATGTGTTTTTTTAGAATGATGCTGGATTGTTGATTTGTTGAAGTACTCTCTCTTATTTAGGTTACTTATTTGTAAAATAATTAATAACTGATTATATGATGTTTTAAAATCCTAAGTATTTTATAGTTTTAAGAAATGTGTTTTTTTTTGTTGGAACAATGCTTGACTAGATTCATTTGCATTTTTTGTAGAATATATTTTTTTGTTATATACAGTATGTCTCTGTAAGCTTGCATCATATGGAAAACTTTTTTATTATTCATTTTACGAAAAAAAGTTATTCCTTATAAAAAGCTCTGCATGGCCTAAAACCTAAAATGCAACTATCAAATATCGAAATTTTCCAGTCATGTACGAGGTTTGTCAAAAAATGTGAATTTTTCCCAAGAATGTAAATTTTTCCCAAGAGTGAAGTACCTTTATTTTTGACATTATCAAAAATTGTTATTAAAAAAAGTTGATCAGAACTAAAAACCACGTCTAAATATGCAATAACACGCATTAAATTAATTAAATAATTAAAAAATTAAATGATTAATAATAAATTAATAAAATAATTTTTCAACATAAATGCGAAAAATTGCAAATTTAGACGTGGTTTTTAGTTCTGATCAACTTTTTTTAATAACTTTTGATAATGTCAAAAATAAAGGTACTTTACTCTTGGGAAAAATTTACATTCTTGGGAAAAATTCACATTTTTTGACAAACCTCGTATATGACTGGAAAATTTCGATATTTGATAGTTGCATTTTAGGTTTTACGCCATGCAGCGCTTTTTATGAGGAATAACTTTTTTTCGTATAATGAATAATAAAAAAGTTTTCCATATGATGCAAACTTACGGAGACATACTGTATATATTTTTTAATATATGTATAAAAAGTTTTAGGTTTGTTGAAGTACTCTTAGGTTTTGTTGACGAATAAAAATGAGAGACTGATTTCATGATGTTTTAAGAATCCTGTTTTATATTTGTTAAAGAATAATTTTTATTTTATACCAATTTTGCAATAAAAATGTTTGAATACCATTTACCAAAGTAATATTTTATTTCACCAATTTGAGCTATTTACATTGTTTATCAATAAGGGTGAACTTGTAAGTTTGAGAGCGTCTGCCACAGGAGCTCTGCCAAATATTTCGTCTGCCATATTGTTTTTAGTTAACGTACTAATAGGGGAATACACCCACTAAAATTAATGTGTAATGCTTGTCGTTCACTTTATTGTAAAATATGCCACTTTGACAGACGTCTGCCAAAGTTAAGCTGTCAAATAAATCGTCTGCTTTCTTAAAATTAATAAATACCTGTGTAGTTTTATGTTATTTTACCAATTTGAGCTATTATAAATATTGTTTACCAAGAGTAAACTTGTCACTTTGACAGCGTCTGCCACAGAAACGCTGTCAAATATTTCGTCTGCCATATTGTTTTTAGTTAACGTACTAATAGGGGAATACACCCACCAAAATTAATGTGTATTACTTGTCGTTCACTTTACCATAAAATATGCCACTTTGACAGGCGTCTGCCAGGGTTAAGCTGTCAAATAAATCGTCTGCTTTCTTAAAATGAATAAATACCTGTGTAGTTTTATGTTATTTTACCAATTTGAGCTATTATAAATATTGTTTACCAAGAGTAAACTTGTCACTTTGACAGGGTCTGCCACAGAAACGCTGTCAAATATTTCGTCTGCCATATTGTTTTTAGTTAACGTACTAATAGGGGAATACACCCACCAAAATTAATGTGTATTACTTGCCGTTCACTTTACCATAAAATATGCCACTTTGACAGGCGTCTGCCAGGGTTAAGCTGTCAAATAAATCGTCTGCTTTCTTAAAATGAATAAATACCTGTGTAGTTTTATGTTATTTTACCAATTTGAGCTATTATAAATATTGTTTACCAAGAGTAAACTTGTCACTTTGACAGCGTCTGCCACAGAAACGCTGTCAAATATTTCGTATGCCATATTGTTTTTAGTTAACGTACTAATAGGGAAATACACCCACCAAAATTAATGTGTTTTACTTGTCGTTCACTTTACCATAAAATATGCCACTTTGACAGGCGTCTGCTAGGGTTAAGCTGTCAAATAAATCGTCTGCCTACGTGATTTCGACACATTCTTAAGCTGTTTTTTCAAATGAGTGAATGTGGGTTTTGATCAATATTGTTCACCAAATCTTAAAACCACCCTTTTTTAACTGCATCCCCCAAGTTAAAGCTACCACTTTGAAACGGCAGACGGTCGATTTTAGTTTGTCTATACTATGTATAATTAGACCATGTAGGTGAAAATTTTGAAAAATATCGTTCACCGCAATGTTCGTCAGCTCCTATACTAATAGGGTTCTGTAGCCCACGGTCGTCTACGCGTCGAAAAAGTTTAAATCGAAAAAACTGATTTTTGTTGCCTGTATCGAATGCCAACGAGATCCCGATATTTCTCGACTTTAAAAATTAATAACTTTTTTCCGGCACACCCTGTATATTCGAAATTTTCACACAACGTACCCCCACTATTCCTCTGTAAACCCAAAAAGTTTCAATTGTCCCACATTAACCGTTTCCGAGAAAAAAAATCGCAAATGTGAAAATGTCGAAACTGACGACGACGACGACGACGCCGCCGCCGCCGACGCCGCCGACACGGACAACATACGCACATATTTCAAATGAAGCAGACGATATAGTGCAAAATTTTCGGGAAGCAGTCGGGGTTGCCGTGATTCCGCGTGAAGGCGACGAATAACATATCGCGGAAAGCGATATGTTAACAACATACAATTTTGACATAAACTGACTCGTATTATATGGGGCATCGCTATTGTTTTATTATTTATATCAACGCTTGCTACGATAAATAGCGTTCGGACAAAATAAGAAGTATTACCTTACATGTTACATTAAAATAGCAAATATTTCAAAAACTATAAACTTTAGCGTTATTTGACAAGAGTTCCTTTTTTACGTAAAAAAGTCGTAAGATTATTAATTAGGAGTGATAAGTCTTATTATACCTAGTGACAACAAGTTATTGCAGATGTAATGAAATGACATGACAATATTTTAAAAAAAATAATTATTGGAGAATTTTTTTAAGTAAATGATTTTACTGTTAACATTAAAAAAGGATTATATTTAAAAACAAAATAATTGTGTAAATTAAGTTAAAAAAAAGTTAAGTTAAGAAATTGACTTAAATTGAAAACTGACGTAATTTCAATCGGCATGTAATCCAATTCCAAAAACAGTAAGTAAAACTTAACACAAGACTTCATTAAAGTGGACACATTTAAAATAAATAAAAATTATTTTATTTTATTTTCAAAATTCAACAACTGTTTCCTCGCGTCACTTTCGACTGCTCACTACCGACCGAACGAAACTAATGAAGAACCACTAAAATTTTATATTGAGTTAAAAACATTATTGCACTTGGCACTGCAATTTTGCACACGAATACTGCGATATATCCGCAGGTGTTCTCGTTTTGGACTCTAGGAGGAGCCCAGAGCCGCTCATGCGAGGTGAGACGTCCAGTCACTAGAGACAAGGTCAGAATCGCCAGAAGGGCAACTCGGTACTAAGGTTGCTTCGCCGATCCGTTTTTTATCATAAAAATGCGTTAATTGAACATTTTCTTCGAGTTTCAACCATACAATAGTGTTAGTGCACATAAATTAAGAGAACCACAAAAGAAGTAAGAGAGCCCTCTATGCCGCCACGGCTTCTCAGTCCAAGGTAAGAGTCTCAACACGTTTATTTTGTGCGTATTCTCTTGTTTTTTCTTAAAACTAACATATTTTGAAATTCAGTCCACTTTTACATGCGTAACCGCATCATTTTTGGCCCCTCTTCGCCGGATATAGATCAGCTTCAAAAAATAATTTTTAAAATATTTAGTAGTGATAGCTAGTGCGTTCTGCATCCACAGGTCCACAGGTCCAAACTGCGCATGCCCGGACAGCGCGCAGACGTGGGCGACATTAATTATGACGTCACCTGTCATCTGTCATCTGTCATCTGTCACCTGTCATCTGTCACCTGTCAATGTCAATGCCAATGTCAAAGTCAATGTCAAAGTCAATATCAAAGTCAAATGTCATCTGTCAAATGTCATCTGTCTAATGTCATCTGTCAAATGTCATCTGTCAAATGTCATCTGTCATACGTTATCTGTCAAACGTCATATTGTTGGACGCTATCTACATTAGACCTTAGGTACTTGGGGTATGCTAGCTATATGCTTAGGATGACGTAATGAGTTATTATAAACCATCCCGAGACCCGCAGGGCGAGGTATACTATCCCGAGCCCCGCAGGGCGAGGTTCACTTAGGATATACGCTCGCCTACGGCTCGCTATAGTTGTCGAGATAAAGAAACATATGATTCGTATTTAGGCAGTCAACAAGTCATTATGAACAATTCCGAGCCCCGCAGGGCGAGGTTCACTAAGAATGTATGTTCGCCTACGGTTCATTATAGTTGGTGAGATAAAGAAACACATGATTCCTATTTAGGTAGACAACAAAACATTATAATCAATTCCGAGCCTGCAGGGCGAGGTTCACTAAGAATGTAAGTTCGCCTACGGCTCGTCAAGGGTACTAGAGGCAATGCAGCATGTGTGTTATATTAAGAACGATATACCAAGCTATTTTAAAAATATTCCAAGTCCTCGCAGGGCAAGATGCGAAAAAAGTATCAAAAAGACATAATGAACCAAGTATCGTAATACACCCTGTATATAAAAGATAGATATTTGTTTAAAATCACCGATTCCTTATTATACGCTGAAACTAATATAAAATATATTTTTAATAATACAACAACAAATGAGCTAATCACGACTCGAGAACAATAGATGATTAGTATGCAAATTGCCATCGGCGGTTGAAGAATTTTAAAGTCACGATTCCATTGAGTCATCCTATCGGGAAAAAATACAGCATTCAAAAACAAGTCTCAACGCGTTTAGCGGATTAATAATACGGATATTTGCAGTGACTAAGCAATTAATATACAATGCTGGAGGACGTAGTCGAAGTGAGACGGGTTGCTATAAATAGCCGCGAGGAGATAGCGTTTCATCAGTCATCATCGAGAAGCTGAAGGTTAAAGTTGTGAAATAGAGAACAATCAAAAATCAATAACATGTAAGTACCCACAATGATAATTCGATTTTAAAAATATTTGATTAAAAGTAATTTAGATATAGGTTCTAACGTGTTGTGCAAACTAATACAGGGTGTTTATTCTCGTTTGTGCTTATTTGAAGAATCTTATGTATATCTATAACGCTGGATATACTACATTAAAATTAGTGCTATAAAGGCCTTAATACTGTATTACTTTTCTAGAAAATGTTTGTTTGCGAACACTGCCAGCGCTCGTTTGCCAGAAAGGACAGCCTCAAGCGCCATGGGGATTGCAGACTTGCGGTGCATGCCTGCAATACTTGCGGAGATAGTTTTAAATCAAGGTGGGCCCTCCAAAAACATCAACAAGAAAAACAGCACAGGGCCCCCAAAAGACAAGCGAAGCCTTCACAAGAACCCCAGGTCAAGAGAGCGAGACTCGATTCGACAGATGGTAAGTTATTGCATCATATTACATCATATTACACCATATTGCGAAATATTACATCATATTGCGCCATATTGCGAAATATTGCATCATATTGCGAAATATTGCGAAATATTGCATCATATTGTGAAATATTGCATCATATTGCGAAATATTGAAATTATATATGTACAAGTGTTAATTATTGCTAATTTATTTCAGAACCATCAACTTCAGGTTCAACTACACAGCAGAGACACTGTATTGAATGTCATCTAGACGTACCAGTCTCCCGATGGTCCAGTCATCTAAGGACCAAAAAGCATCGGGAGAGCTGCTGTGTGGTGCAACAGGAGGAAGGAGTGGAGCTAATAAAAACATCATTCCGAAGCCGAATTGCTACCTATCGACTTTCTTCAAGCCAGGATCCCACTAGCGTGCCCAGGTTCCTGGGACATCTACAGGACAAATTTGTAAGGCTGGTGGGACGCATACTTCAAAAGTACGATCAGCTGAAAGTCGGGGTAGAACTTTTCGGCCGTTTCCTCTTGCAGTCGAACGAGTCGACAGAGGACAAGTCCTTTAACTCCAAATACGTTATGGTGAACGAAGCAACGGATCTAGAGGAGCTGTTTGGACAGTTTGCTGCCATCCTAGACCGGAAATATTCAGAGTTTTCGGAAAAGGATAGTGGTAAGTACTATTGCAAGCGTTAAAAAAAGTCTAACATATTTTAAACCATAATACTTAACAATGTTTCTATTGTTACAGGGTGGTCGCTACAACAGCTCCTTCATTTAGAATTAGGCATCAACAAGATCAACCCTCTAAAGGCATCTTCCTACATTCCGCTACCAAAGGAGATTGACGCAAAGAAAGCTGTTCTAAACATTCAAAACACGGACTTGCAGTGTTTTAAGTGGTCAGTCTTGGCAGCCTTGCATCCCGTTGATAGGACTCAAAATGCAAACAGAGTCGCGAACTATTTGCCTTTTGAGAACGAGCTGAACTTTGAAGGTATGGAATTTCCGATTAAACTTAGTGATATTACTAAATTTGAACGACTAAATAATATTTCAATTAATGTCTACGGCTTAGAAAAAGCCTACGACAATGGTAAAAATAGTATTGAAGTCGTTGGTCCCTTATTTTTTACGAAATCTCGCAAGGAGAGACATGTAAATTTGTTATTAATCAGCGATGATTATGAGAACAGTCATTACTGTTTAATAAGAAACATGTCTCGCCTGATCTCAAGTCAATTATCTACCCATAACGCTGCAAAGTATTTATGCGATGGTTGTTTAACTTATTTTTATTCAGAGCAGAAATTAAAAGCTCATCAAAAACACGATTGCGGACACGTAACAGCTAAATTACCGACAACTGATTTAAAAAAGAACAAATACGGAGAAGAGATCCCCGAGAATATTTTCAAATTTACAAATTTTGAAAAGAAATTAAAGGTGCCTTTCGTTGTTTACGCTGACTTCGAGACAATCCTTGAACCCTTGAATACAGAGCAAAATGAGTTGGACCCTGATACATCCTATACTGTTAGGACACATAAACATATACCCTACTCATTTGCATACTATATTAAATGTGACTTTGATGATGCATATTCAAAGTACCAAAGTTATAGAGGGCAGGGCGCCCACAAAGAATTTATAAAACGATTAGAGACTGACTGCAAGTCAATCTATAATCATTTTATGAAGGAAGTGGTGCCAATGCTACCTATGACAGAGGAACAAGAGAATGCACATCGGCAAGCACCAACATGCCATATTTGCGAAAAGGCATTTGAGGTAGAAGCAAACGATAGGGTACATGATCATGACCATTTAACTGGGATGTATCGAGGACCGGCGCACTCTGTGTGCAATCTAAATTATAAAATTCCCCAATTTATCCCTATTTTCTTCCATAATATGTCCAATTTTGATTCTCACCTGTTTGTCAAGGAGTTAGCTTGTGACGAGGAAAAGCTGGACGTTATCCCTCAAAATAAAGAAAAGTATATTTCCTTCACCAAACATATCTTGGTGGATAACGTCGAAATCAAGGAAGGAAAACAACAGCAGGTATTTTTAAAATTACGGTTTCTTGATAGTTTTCGTTTCATGGCCACTGGGCTAGATAAACTTAGTCAAAATTTAAAACCGGAACAATGTAGAACAGTTCGAAAATATTTTGATGCTGATGCCGAATTTGAACTTATTCGACAAAAGGGGGTTTTCCCGTACAATTACGTAGATTCATTTACAAAATTAAACGAAACGGCACTTCCATCACATAAAGAATTCTATAACCAACTTAAAAAGGAGGACATCAGCGCAGATGATTACAAGCGTGCTTGGGCAGTATGGAATTTATTTAAATGTAAAACTTTAGGCGAGTATTCAGATATATATCTCAAATCCGACGTTCTAATTTTGACAGATGTCTTTGAAAGCTTTAGAGACGTGTGCCTGGCTACCTATGGTCTCGATCCTGCGCAATATTTTACTGCGCCAGGTCTCTCGATGGATGCGGCCCTTAAGGCCACATCCGTACAATTAGAACTTTTAACAGATCTAGACATGGTACACTTCTTTAAGCACGGGATTCGCGGAGGAGTCAGTCAGTGTAGCGTTAGACAAGCTTTAGCGAACAATAAATTTACACCGAATTATGACGCTTCTAAACCCAACTCTTACATCATGTACCTGGATGCGACCAATCTGTATGGTGCAGCCATGTCTCAATATTTACCAACGGGAAATTTCAAGTGGTTAGACGAAACCGAAATTCAAAATTTAGATTATATGAATATAGCACCTGAATCACCAACAGGCTATATATTAGAAGTAGATTTGGACTATCCGGAATCATTACATTATTTACACAACGAGCTACCCTTTTGCCCACAATCCATTGCTCCACCAGAGTCTAAATTTCCAAAAATTACAAAATTGATACCAAATTTCATCAAAAAAGAAAAGTACATTATTCATATTCAAAATTTACAACAAGCATTAAAGTATGGCCTTCAGCTCACTAAAATTCACCGAGTTATATCTTTCGATCAATCTCCGTGGCTTAAAAAATACATCGATCTGAATACAGCGTTGCGAAATAAGGCTAAAAATAAGTTCGAAAAGGACTTTTTCAAGCTGATGAACAACGCTGTGTTCGGGAAAACGATGGAGAATGTGGAGAAACGGGTAGACGTAAAACTTGTTTCCCATTGGGAGAATATTGGTAGGAGGTTGGGGGCCGGAGCGCTAATCGCGAAGCCACATTTTAAAGATCGCGTCATTTTTAACGAGAATCTGGTAGCAATCCAGATGAAGAAACAAAAAGTCACATATAATAAGCCTATTTACGTAGGCTTTTCGATCTTGGAGGTATCCAAGACGATTATGTATGACTTTTTGTACGGATACATTAAGCCAAAATATGGCAACAACGCGGTCTTGCTGTATACTGACACCGACTCTCTTATTTTAAAAGTCACTACCGAAAATTTTTACAATGACATGACGGAAAATTTAGATAGATTCGATACGTCCAATTACTCCCACGAAAACCCACATAATGTTCCTGTAAACCAATCGATATTAGGTAAAATGAAAGACGAGTATGCAGGAAAGATTATTTGGGAATTTGTTGGCACTGGGGCGAAGGCGTATTGCGTTGATGTTGAAGGGGAATGTACGAAAAAAGCTAAAGGGGTTCCTGACTATGTCACTAAAAAAGAACTTAGTATAGATGATTACCGACAAGCAGTCAACGTAGAAGGAACCCTTATTCATCGTCAGATGAATACATTCCGCTCTCATCAACATGATATGTATGTCGAACTTAAAAATAAGGTAGCGCTGTCATACGCGGACGACAAGCGTTACCTTATACCCGGTGATTTAGAGAACACGCTTGCTTGGGGTCATAGAGATATCGCAAAATATAAGGAATCATTGGAAATTCCATGCGCCAAGACTGATTAGGGCAGCTATCTTTACGCCAATCTTTTTCGATAGCTGTTACCTATAGAGGGTTGTGATATTAGGTTAGGTATTTATTATTGTATTATTAATATTATTATTATCATTATTACTATTATATTGTTATCACCTATTGTATTAGTATTATGTTTATTTAATAAACAACAGTTTGTTTGTATTTAAATCAATGTTTTATTTTACCCAACCTTTCCCTAAAAAAATAAAGAAAACCAACACATGACAATAAAACTTTTATTTGGTAATTGTATAATAATCAGTGTTTAGTTTATACAATTGATGCATATGTCTTGCAAATAATCGTATCAGCCTGTCAGTCCATCTAAACAGGTACTTGTCTGTCATGGCATCTTCAAACTTGAGGCTTCGCTTCTCATCATTACGATGAAACACCAAAGTGTACTGTCCAATAATCATAAAAATATCCACCCAATGTGTGTTGAAACAATCAAAATTACTTAGAAATTCTTCAAATTCGCTATTTGAAAAATAAATCTTTCCATATCCAATAGTGTCCAATGTTACTTGTTTACGTTCTTCTTCTGACGAACTAAATATAACGGTGACGTAATCATCGATCTCATATACTGTGTTTGGTTTGATCTTGCGATGTATTACAGCATCATCCTTCAGACATTGCGAAGGAGATTCAAACACCTTATCCCAAGCGGAGGAGGAGGCCGCCATTTGGTAAGTTTAAAGGGTAAGTTTCAACAACTGTTTAACTAAAAATTTGCGGTCTTCGTAGCACTTGATGTCTTTTTTTAGTTTACGTATTTGGCACAGATGCTCTCGGAGTTTAACTTTTATATCGACTGTCTTTGCCATGAGCTCGAGACTAAATGACTAAATTCTAATAGGGGGTGTAATTAATATAGAACGAAATGACATACACAAGAGATTTTTTTAACTCTTTATTTAGGTATAAAACTATAAATATAATCATACAATATATAAGCATTCCTAATACTACAAGTACAAACTTCTATGCTATGATAAGAACAAGTAACTACATCTCTAGGCAGTTTGGGTACATTAACATAATCGGTAATAAATTCCAAGTTAATAATATCAGGTTTATGTTTAACTATTACATCAGAATAAATCTTAACTAAAAAGTCCTTTTTCACATGTCCTTTTACGTAAATTACGTCAACATCTAGCAGGTCCTGGAGGATAATTGAATAAAGCTGGTTGTATTCGGTCTCACCATAATTATAGAAGAGTCCATGGCGGTTTCCATATAGAAATAGTGCTTGCTTTTGACAATCATAAGATAGCTCGTAAAAGGGGACGACTGGTTTAAACAGATAGCTCTTCATATTTTTTCCATCATAAATAGCCAATTCCTTGGCGCAAAATTCTGGAATGTTGAATCCTTGTATGTCTACTACCACAAACTTCATCTTGCAGAGGCTAAAGTATGACTGATTACAAAAGCTCCCGCACCTGCCCAGTTAAAGCCTGGTACTCGAGAATACGATCATGCACGATGATACAAAAAGCACGTGACTCGACAGAAAAGTTTTCGGAACTTTGAAATTCCAACTTGACGTCAATGGTGGTGCTTTTGAGAGCTTCATTTTGCTTGGTGCAATCAATAACGAAAAGGGCTCTATTGGCGAAAGCTGTAAAATCCATCAGTGGTTCGCTGTGCTGTTTGCCCAAATATGTTTTCTGAAAATCCGCATACATCTTATAGGCCTCGGTAAATTGACGGTTCTCAAAGTTCAAATTTAGTGCTTCATAGGGGTAAACCTCAGAGTTAAGGTGCAGCTTAACATCGGTGATGTTTAAATTATCGAAATAAGTGCAATCGGCCTTAAAATTATCTTTACGATTCTTCATAAAAAATACAATAACATATCTTGCTCTCTCAGACATAGTCTTGACGGTCCAAATATCTCTCTTGGTTGTTCGTAGAGCAGGTAATTCGTGTATCTCCCAATTTCTAAACGGAATAAATATCGATCTGTTCTTTGCAACTTCGTCCAAAAGACGTAATTTGACTGCGTCACTAGGATAGATGTGTCTAACCTTTAATTCAACAGTCTTTAATGTAATCGTTGCCTTCTTATCACCGCTCGACTTGTAGCAGTTGTCGTCATGGCGAGCTCGAACCAGTTTAATTTTTTGTTTACCCATCAAGACATTTTTGTAGTCGGCAAATACACCAAACAGAGAGGCAAGTGGTATACGTAAATTAAATTCTTTAGAAGTTTCATCTAAGGTCTTGACAACACCACTAGGCCAGTTCCAACCAGCAATATCCAAGGCTTTGCTTTCTGCTTCGTTTAGACACAATATGTTTTTAACGGTGCCAACTATACCAGGATCACGAATTTTTTCAATCTCCTTGCCATTCACTTCGTATGATATGTTGTCAAATAGAAAGACACCAGTATTATTGGTTAATGCGCAATCGCCGATTGCGCCAGCTCGGACCTCTTCCCTAAACGCTCCTTCAATGTAAAGCTGGGCTTCCCCCATATCCAAAAACACATCTTGCTGATTAATAACAATCTCAATTTCGTCGTTGTTATTAAAGGAGTTGGTGAATGGGTGATAAGTATGCCATTCTTCCCGAATGATTGACTCATCACTCTTAATTTCATTAAATAATTGAAGTTTGTCTGACATGGTAATAATATTTGTTACTTTGAGACTGTAAAAAAACTATATTTGCAAACGTGAGTGTCTCCTTCAACTTCTGAACACGTAATGAATCAGCAGAGGGTTGGAGAGTGTTTAAATAACTTTTAAACACGAGAACCATTGCGTCTAAGTTCTAATCTGACTACCACTTCCTCACCTCGAAAATTAACCGGCCTCGAATCTTGATCCAACAGCGTTAGGGTAATATTGTAGATATGTTTTACTTGAACTGGCAGATAGATTAAATTCCTCGGTTCAATGTTGATGCTGTATCCAGGATCAACAGTTGGCGAAAATTCGTATAGAGTATGTGATGGATTATTGGTATAATACGATCCGGAAATAATATTACACTCTACCCTGATGGTAACGACTTGTATAATTTCGACTGGTATATCTGATTCGTGTTGCTGGTTAGACTTTAGCACTTGTGGAGAGAATCCCAACAACTGAGCAATGCTATCCTTTGGGACGAAATTTATACTATAAGCACTCTTGAGCTCACACCTTAGGGTGTTGTTATTAGGCTTAAGCGATAAAATATTCTTCCGGTCTTCTGGTGTAGCCCCCGTCTTAGCAAGCTTGTTTTGCAAAAATTGCTCAATGTCCTCCAACTCATAGGATCCTGTGGGAATCTCCAAAACTACCTCGTTTTTGTTTTTGTCTGTGTAATAAAATTTGTTACGGCCCTGTTCAATATTTGGAATCGTGTTCCAAGTATTTAGCGAAATTAATGCTAGAGAGTAATCGTATCTGGAATCAAGCACTATTGGAGGTACAAAGTAGGCTTCAAGCAGGTGCGAACGACCCTTTAACGTGAATGTTTGAGACATGACTGATGATAGTAAAAGACATTATTGTATTTTATAAAGTTTTATTGTAGAGAAATGATAAGGTCAAATGGCCACAATTTGTTGTACCATAATCCTGATACTGATCATAGTTGAAATAAATTTTTGCTTTTTTCATATACTTGATAAACTCCTTTGGCGGGTTCAAGTCTCCAAAACTATCGAAATATACAACTTTGCTCCCATGTTTCTTGTAAGCTACCCAATGGGTTCCGTTTCCTGTGTTGCGATCTAAATTTACAACACCACTTTCTATATTTAGAGGTGTGTTTGGTAATGTATCCCGCATAAATACACCTCGAAAATTAGGTATTTTTAATCGGGCAACATATTTCTTGATATCTTGGTCGGATAGGGGACGGTTGGGTAGCTTTATTGGTAGTTTTTTGACATTTTACGCAGAAATAAACCATATCCTGTCTTGTGTTTCTTTAGGTATAAACCACTACCTTTTTTCCCCAATGCTATAGCCTCCATTGTTTCATTATGTCGTTTGGATTCTTTCAACTTGTCCTTGGCACTCTGGGCATCGTTGACTGCTTTAGCGATGCCAGCTGCCCCTCCTGACAGCGCTCCCAAGGCAGAAAGTCCTGCGAAGATCGGAATAAGCGGCAAAATACCACCTTGTTTTGGCAGAGGGATAACTCGAGGTACGTTGATTCTTTTGACTCCGCCTATTTTCTTAACTGTTACTTTGGCTGCCTTTAGCAATTTACTTAGCGTCTTCTTTTTAGCAACATCCCCCGCACCAGTATGTTTAACTTGTTTCCTAATCTTTCTCACCACCGAAGACAGACAGACAGGTCTTTTTGTCTTCTTAGTACCAGCACCTAACTTGCGTTTAATCTTCATGGCGTTGGTTACTAGCCAAGCTGCTGTCTTTTCACCAAAACTTGAATCTTTGGCCTTTACACGTTCCCAAGCTCTGTTTTCCAATACTTTATCAGCCTTATGTCTGTGCGTCAAGTCTTGGCTCCTGGAATATTCGATATCGTGAGTACGACAATAACTGTCTAATTTATTCTTTGGAGGATCTCCTCGTGCTAGTCGTTCTTGAAGTTTAGTACCAGGTCCGCAATAAGAATAACCAGGCAGATGAAGTTCGACGGGGAGCTTGTTGATAATGCTATTTAACACACCTGTACCTTGCGACGTCTGCATTACTAATGAAGTCGTTGGTGAGTGCAGAGTGCTACTTATAGAAACGATGCGTCAAGAAAAACAGAAACTTGGTATTAAGGTCTATAATCTCGATATGAAGCAAGACAAGTTAGTTAACAACAAACATGGCCACTTGTTACCATCCAACATAAGGGCCTTAATATGTGGTCCTAGTAATTGTGGTAAGACTGCTGTTATGATGAGTCTACTGATTGATGAAAACGGACTAACATTTGAGAACGTATACGTATATTCGAAATCTCTGCAGCAAGACAAGTATAATTTTTTAAGCCATGCCTTACGACATTCAGGATTAGGATATTTTGGCTATAGCGATAATGAGGATGTTTTAGACCCCTCCAGCGTTAGACCTCATTCCATATTTATATTTGACGATGTGGCATGCGAGAAGCAGGATAAAATACGTAATTATTTCTGTATGGGTCGTCACAATGATATTGATTCGTTCTATTTGTCGCAAACTTATTCAAAAATACCCAAACAGCTGGTTCGTGATAATGCTAATGTGCTGATATTATTCAAACAAGATGACTTAAACTTGAAACATGTATATGATGATCATGTAAACACCGACATGCCCTTTGATGCGTTTAAACGTGTTTGTTCAGAATGCTGGAAAGATAGATATGGGTTTTTGGTAATTGTTAAAGATAATGATATAACCAAGGGGCGATATCGTAGTAATTTTGATACTTATATCACTCCCTAAGTATCCAACACTCAGTATACCAACTATCACCTTAGCAGTTAGACGTGCTTCAAAACAGAGATAGTCGTTGGTTGTTTCTGTGCTGCTATGGCCGATCAATTTAGCAAACTTGATAAAGACGTGAAACGCCGAATTTTACAAGCATCTAGAACTATAAGAAAGAAGTATCTGGCATTCAAGTTAGATCGAGGGTTGGAAGATGTATCGCTAAATAAGTTCTTAACACCTATAACCACCCCATTAAATAAGCTGGTAGAAGTTTCAGTCAAGGCAGAGTCTAAGAAACGCAAAATTAAGACCGAGAAGAGTGAAGACGTGAAACCACAACTAAAACTCGAACAACCTTCAACGTCTCGAAATAAGAACCAGCCGGTGCGATTTCTAGCCGATGAAGCTCAGTATGGTGATGCTGTGGATGATGAAGTGTTTCAAGAAACACGTCAAGACCCTCCAGAACGATCGGTGGAAGATATTAGAGCAGAGTTTGAAGCTCTTATTAAAAATAACCCGGTGATGATGGATGAGTTTATCGCTCAATATCCTGAGATGGCTAGAGAATACGTGAGAAAATATTGGTCTCACTCTTCTCAAATAGACGCTAGAGGAGTGAGCTATGATTCTGCGATCGACTCTTGGCGAATAGGCAGCGAACCCGTAAATTTTTTGCAGAATGGGGATATCCAAGTAGGTCCTATAACTTACAAGGGTACTCTGGGTTTGTACGACTTGTTGTTTTTAAAGGAACCAAAGTATCACACTAAAGACGATACAGCACAGTATGGAGACATACTTAGGAAGTCTGGCATATACAAGGGGGAGAGAGGTCAGCTAATTTCGAATAAAACACAGAAATACGCTACAATCGTTAGACCTCTACTTTCTAGAACGTCAACGAGTAAGATTCCATCTCCATCTATCGCAGTTCCCAGAACTAGATCGCAAACAAAATCCGGATCTGCTCTTATAGAATACACCAACAAGCCTAAGGAATATGTTTATTACGACAGCATTAACGAATTGGTTGAACGATTCAAAAAGTTGGAATCCTCTCAACAGGGTGGTAACAATAATAATCATAATGAAATAATGAGTATATTACACCAATTGGAAAAACTTGGGATAATTGAATTCTATAAATAAAACAGTTCAAGCTTTCTTTCTCATTATCACATTAGTCATGAATAAGTTCGGTCAGTCGTTACCTTCGGCCTCTCGCCAAAAAGGCGCTAGAGTGCTGCAAGCACCTACTTCAATTGCTGTTACTAAAGATGGTGATTATAATCTTCGGGATCATAGACTTGTTAACGTTAGTTCTCCAACAGATTATGCTGATGGTGTAAATAAAAAATTTGTAGATGCTATTGTGGTTACACTTTCAGCTAAAATTGATAGCTCGTCGGCTGATTGCGTCTTGCAAGCACAGAAGAACCTAGATAGCCTTGAGAAGAAAATGGGTGCCACTATTCTTAATAGTTTGAAACAAGCAAACACTGCTGCAAATTCTAACAAAGTCTATGTCGAGTCTATGAGTGTTGCGTTGAGAGAGCAAATAGATAAGTTGAAGAAAGAGCTGCTGCTTCATAAGGATTCGCTTAAGCTTATTGATGACAAGTTGTCGGAGAAGGTTACAAAATTAGACGCCCGAGTTAAAAAACAGCTAAACGAGGTTAAATCTGCTCACCAGCAATCTGTGACCCGGTTATCATCTCGATTTGGCACTCTTGAAAATACTTTAAAGGGTTATGTAGATACTTCTGTTAAAAATGCTCTTAAGCCCATTATTAAAGGGTTGGAAGCTATTGATAATAATATGTCTAAATCAAAGCAATCTGGTGGTTTGCCTAAATAATTCAACTAGTATAAAAATAGCTGCTCGGTTCAAATATGTTTATTATGTTTGAAATATGGCTAAGAACATTACCAAGGCTAGAGAGCAAGTTGTTAACGAGCTGCATAAACCGGCTAGAAACAAATTTAAGCGTCGTAGATTTCTTCAGTATGGTTTGGATGATACGTTTGCTTCGGATCTTGCGCAGCTCGACCAGTATACGCGTGAGAACAAAGGATTTAAATATATATTGGTTGTAATTGATTGTTTTTCGAAATTTCTGTGGACAATGCCTCTCAAGTCTAAAAATGCTCAAGATGTAACCAATGCCATGGAGCAGATTTTTAAACAGTCTAAAAGAATACCGAAAAAGTTGGTTACCGATAATGGGAAGGAATATTACAACTCTAGCTTTCAGAATCTTATGAAAAAACATAATATTCATCATTACAGCACCTTTAGCATTTTGAAGGCTTCTATTGCAGAACGTGTTATTCGCACAATAAAGGAAAAGTTGTTTAAGCTGTTCACCTTGAACGGCAATCATAAATGGCTAGACTTGTTGGAACAAGTTACGACAAGTTACAACAACTCCAAGCACCGCACAATTAGCATGAAGCCTAAGGATGTTGACAAAAAGAACGAGTCCAAGTTGTTAAGTTCTGTTTATAATAAACTTAAGGTTGTGGGAAGACAAAAATTCAAAGTTGGAGATGTTGTTCGTATCAGTAAGGCTAAACATGTGTTTGAAAAAGGATATGTGCCTAATTGGACCACTGAGTTATTTAAAGTTTCGAAAGTACAAATAACTAATCCTACGACTTATTTGTTGGAAGATATGCAAGGCCACCCAATTAGTGGTGGGTTTTATGAAGAAGAATTGCAAAAAACTAAACAGCCTGATGTGTTTCTTATCGAGCAGGTGTTGCGTAAGAAAGGGCGGCGAATGTACGTTAAATGGCTTGGCCTGGATAAGACCCACAACAGTTGGGTTGATATGTCTAAGGATGTTGTTTAAATTTTATTAGTTGTGAATAATATTAGAAATTATATTTTTATATTGTTTTATATATGTTAGATATTGGGTATTGTTTAAAAATATATGTATTTTAAATAAAAGAGTTTATTAATAATAAGGTTTATTCATAACAATTTTTATAATTGTATAACAATTTTACATTAGCTACTGCACAGTGCCATGGGTTAATATTTTTGTGAAAGTAACATTCTGGAATTTTCTTGAATCTGCTTAATTTCGGTTCTCGTCCAACGGGAATCGCATAAATATAGTCTTCATCCAAATACTTTTTAAGAAAGTTGGCCTTTTCATTTCCTTTTATGTGAATTCTTGATGAATCATAGGTTCTTAACACATGTTTTAAAATATTATCAAGCTCATTTAGTTCTATATTTCCAAACTCCCACAGTAATCCATGGTATTCTTCAGCCCACTTCACCACTTTCAGGTCTTCGGTAGATAGTATGCTTTTTTAAATGGGGGTTTAAACAAATAATTTGAACAGCGAATTCCATCATAAATTGCTAATTCTTTTGGAATATATCCAAAGGAACAATTATATCCTTGAATATCGATAAAAATATATGTTTTATGTTCACTCATGGCTGCAACGGCTAGTCTCGCAACATGCACCGACTTCTGCTTAATGGTATCTGTGACTTCCTAGGCGCTGTTATCTGTATTTATGCTCTCTTGATGTGTATAAAAACCGGTTGTTTCTCAAACTATTGTCAGTTACCATCATGTCTCATTGTAAAGAGTGTGCTGTTGAAGTTGATTCTCTTAGCAGCCATAATCGCACCACCAAACATAAGCAGAATTGTAGTGTGGTATTTGACTCTAATGTTAAACTTATCCATACGGCTTTCAAGAACCGGATTGTTACTTATCATATATCTAGTGACTCATACTTGACTGATGTTAAGCTGTATTTAGAAGCGATAAAGAATAAAGTTATTTGCCTGCTGACAAAGGCTTTAATTGAGACCTCCAGAATTAAAGTTAATATGGAGCTATATGGTCGTTATCTGTTGGGTTCGACAAAAGAACAGGAGATTAAATCGTTTAACTCTAAATATTGCTTTATTGATCAACATACTAATTTCGACGTTTTTTATACCGAATATCAAAATATTTTGCTCTGCAAGGCTTCAGAATTTAGCGAGGTGGGGAGCGGTTGGGCTTTATCCAAGCTTCTGTTTCTAGAACTCAACATAAATAAATTTAATCGAGGAGTGGGGGTAAATGCAATATAAGCATCTGCATGTTTAGCAATCCTAGTTGAATTGCAAACATGTTTGACGACGCTAGTTATATCTCTACTCCAGCCTCCACTGTAGACTTTAGCGAAGCAGATGATGATACCTCTCAAAGTTCCACACCGTACTGGGAGTATCTCGATAGTATGATTTTAAGAAGCAGGGAAGAAATTAGAAGTGAAAAAAAGTTTTTAAATGAAGTTTGCTATCCTGCTGGTCCTTTTAAAATAGTGGTGGGACTTAGCGTTGCCAGAGGTATGCTGCCAAGTGTAAAATTAACAAATACACTCTTGAATCTACCCGAAGAGCAAGTTTCAATCTCCCTAGTCAACTTTGACTGGCTCGAGTTTTTGGAAATGGCTTCTAAGATGGCTGCCGACAGCGGAGCTGATGAAGCAGTAACAACCATGATGTCCGAAGCTGAAAATTTTTCCATGTCTGCTGTAGTACTTTTGGGTGAAAAAATAATTAACCTTAAATGCGATAATGTTACATTATGTTTTTGTTGTAATGATATTCATGCTATCTTAGGTATTAAGCATTTAATTAATTATAGGTTAGAATTAGTTAAAAATTTAGGTTTTAGAACCGCATATGATGATTTATTGAAATATGCTTGTTTTTATGTTACTGCAAATACTTCTATTATCGATGTTATTAAAAGTGTTTGTGATTCAAACAAGACCGAACTGAATTATTATATGTTGGAACTATTGTATTATAATCCTCAAAAGGTGGTGGCTGATTTTGATAAGATATATATGTATATTGATGATTAATAAATGTATAAATAAACACTTCTATGTTTTATTTCTTAGTATAGTTACAACCCTTTAGCTAGAAACATGTATACAATGAATAGTATAGATTGCATAGATTGCGGCGATGATGGCCTTGGTTTGATTCGAAATTTTGAAGACCGATTAGTTACATTTGTAGGCTGGCGCAATAAAGTTAGTCCTGAAGACTTAGCATATGCAGGCTTCTATTTTACACAACATTCTGACGTAGTAAAATGTGCTTTTTGTCACTGTGAATTCGATGGTTGGAAGGAGGGAGACGACCCCCTTGCAGATCATTACAAGTACGCCAAACATTGTGAATTAGCCAAAATTTTATGGAAATGTAGGCAGCTTAAAGTATCCAAGATGCCTCGACCTATTAAAGAGAAGACTCGAAAGCCAACATCTAAAAACAATAGATGGAGTGTTTTTTACCTAATGGTGTTTCTAATGATATTTTTGGGTTGTCTTTTAAATAGTTATGAAGCTATAAGTATCTTGAAGAAGAGGATTTAGATCATTAATAACCCAGACATGGCTGTGTTAAGTTCGTCATATGTGCTCCTAGTAGCGCTGGTTCAAAATGTGTTTTACGTCTACACACCCTTTAACGTTCGAAACGTGTCAGTAATGATTGAGACCAGCGACTTTTCATCTAATAATACATGGTTACAGACGCATTTTGAGATGATTGATAGAAAAATTACACCTGCCTCTTACATAAAAGTCCCAACTTCGGCTGCCGAGCTACTTCGTTACAAGGTTAGGTTCCTGTTCCGAGATAACACTGTGGGTGAAACAGACTGGAAGACTTTAATCAGTGCATTCAAGAACACTACGTTCCCCTATTGCGATAATGCAACGTCGATGGATTATTTGGATGACTCAACAAACAATTATGGCTTAATTGTATTTATAGCTATAACATGTTCTTTATTGTTAACTTTACATTTATATAAGATTGCAAAAAATATGTGTATAATATGGTTAAATAAATAATTCTTTTATTACTTGAATGTTTTATTTTCCTACCGCTCTTTGAATAAATGAAGCATGTTTTTTCCCGATAGGATTACTCGATGGAATCGTGACTTTAAAAATTCTTCAGCTACCGATGGTAATTTGCATAATAATCATCTATTGTTCTCGAGTCGTGATTAGATCATTTGTTGTATTATTAAAAATATATTTTATATTAGTTTGAGCGTATAATAAGGAATCGGTGATTTTAAACAAATATCTATCTTTTATATACAGGGTGTATTATAATACTCGATTCATTATGTCTTTTTGATGCTTTTTCGCATCTTGTCCTGCGAGGACTTGGAATATTTTTAAAATAGCTTGGTATATCGTTCTTAATATAACACACATGCTGCATTGCCTCTAGTACCCTTGACGAGCCGTAGGCGAACTTACATTCTTAGTGAACCTCGCCCTGCAGGCTCGGAATTGATTATAATGTTTTGTTGTCTACCTAAATAGGAATCATGTGTTTCTTTATCTCACCAACTATAATGAACCGTAGGCGAACATACATTCTTAGTGATCCTCGCCCTGCGGGGCTCGGAATTGTTCATAATGACTTGTTGACTGCCTAAATACGAATCATATGTTTCTTTATCTCGACAACTATAGCGAGCCGTAGGCGAGCGTATATCCTAAGTGAACCTCGCCCTGCGGGGCTCGGGATAGTATACCTCGCCCTGCGGGTCTCGGGATGGTTTATAATAACTCATTACGTCATCCTAAGCATATAGCTAGCATACCCCAAGTACCTAAGGTCTAATGTAGATAGCGTCCAACAATATGACGTTTGACAGATGACGTATGACAGATGACATTTGACAGATGACATTTGACAGATGACATTTGACAGATGACATTTGACTTTGATATTGACTTTGACATTGACTTTGACATTGGCATTGACATTGACAGGTGACAGATGACAGGTGACAGATGACAGATGACAGATGACAGATGACAGATGACAGATGACAGGTGACGTCATAATTAATGTCGCCCACGTCTGCGCGCTGTCCGGGCATGCGCAGTTTGGACCTGTGGACCTGTGGATGCAGAACGCACTAGCTATCACTACTATATTTTATTCATTTCGCTTCCTAATAGCCATTTTAAAAAAAATTTTGTTATAACATTTTTATGCTTAACACCGTGGATAAGAGATAAGAAGTCGCGCAGGTATTTATCGCTTTAAACTAATGCGCGAGTTTTAGACGTGCATTTGGTCGTACCAAAAGTATTGATTTTTGAAAATTACAGGCGGTCGATCAATTTTTAAAATAAACAAACCCGTTTTTATTGTTGCATTTTCGGGTGTTAAACAAACGTTGAAACTTAACTAGTTTTCCGGGGTTTTTTCAATAGAGTGATTATTATTTCGGTCTAAAGTACTATTTCTTTTTTCGTTTCGTCGTGTTATTGTTAAAACTGTGACACCATGGCAAGTGTAGAAAAAATGACAAGACAAACTTTAAAGCGCACGACAGCGTATAACCGTCTAAAAGAAACCTATGAATTGGGACTTCAAATCGCTTCTGACAGCTCAGCAAAACCTACATTTTTGGCTAGAATTGAAGGTATGGATAGATTTTATGAGGAATTTCAGACATCACATAATCAAATTATTTCTTTAATTTCTGAAGATGACTTTCAAACACATGATGCAGTACGCATCGCTGCAGATAAATATTACTATGGTTCAAAGGCAATCAAAAATGAGGTTTCTATTAATGATCCAAATCAGTCAGTATTAAATAATTCTATTGCATCAGTCTCCCATAAGCCAGGGACAAAGTTGCCTATAATAAGTTTGCCAAAATTTGACGGCAATTTTGCTTTATGGTCCAGTTTTTATGATTTATATAACATTTTAATAATGATTTATCTCAGGTAGAAAAATTTTAATATCTCATTACTTCCTTAGATAAGGAACCCCTAGCACTAGTAAAAGGAATTCCGCTTACTGAAAATAATTATGTTATTGCTTATACTTCTTCTTTCTTGGGTTTTAACGTGTTAGTGCCGTTGAACACTTTTACACACTTTGGGTTTTTGTTGCTTATGAACTGTTAGAAAAAAGATATCAAAATAAAAGACTTCTGGCAACTCATTATTATAATGAGCTTATCTCAGCGCCTTATATGCAAAAATCGTCTGCTAAAGGGCTTAGACATATTTTAAAAATTTTTTCTGAAAATTTAGCTGCCCTAAGAGCCTTGAATTTTCCTGTAGATCAGTGGGATTTCTTATTATTTAATATGTTACTTCAAAAAATTGATGCAAAAACACGAACTGATTTCGAGGTTGAGCACAGTTTAACCGAGATACCTTCATATTTACAATTAAAAACCTTTTTAGAAAATAATTGCAAGGCTTTAGAGTCAGTTCAATTTAATTCATGTAATACTAATGCATATAATACAAACATTAACAATAATCAAAACAAACAGCCAAGAATAAACCCTTCTCATTTTAATTCTGGTGTTAATAATTCAAACTTTAAGAACCGAAGACAAACAACACTTTTAAATACTACAACCCCTATTAATGCGTCAACATGTCCTTCTTGTCCATTGTCTCATCCCACTAAGCAAAAAACGGCTTTGGTACGTTTCGTAACGTTTTTTAAAAGTAACTTATATAACGTTTTGGTTCAAACGTTCTTTTATCATCGTTTTTACATTTTCTAGGAACGTATTTAATATTTACGTCTCTTTAACATAATCTCGTTACTGTACTTGTTTCATTGAACAAATAAACATATTAAAACCGTATATTTTATGTACTCTTTTATTAACGTCAACATGTTTCCATTAAAAGAACGCTCTTTTAATTGCGTGCTCGTTATGCTTTTCTCTAAACGTTTCAGATCAGGAACTATTTTGTTTAAACAGATAACGTTACCTCTGCACCGTTACTATAATGATTTTTTATTTTCAAACCCGTTATGTTCGGGAGATAACTGATAGATTTCGTCGCAAAAATGTAAAACAAGTTTCGTGTCAGTTTCGTTTTCTGAACGCAACCCTGAACGGAACTCCACCGTTGACGACAACCATTCACCGAACTAACCGAACCTCACTTTTTCGTGTCCCACGCGTCTGCATTTATTTGTCATCGGCTGTGCTATAATTTATTTTTTGTGGTTTTGGAGGTTTCCGAAAAGAATAAAAAATGGTTAGAAAGGTAAGTACATTGCATTAGTTTCTATAAAACAAAAGTTATTGATATATTTGCATTGTAACCTACAACCTACGCCGCTACGCCTACAGATAGGTACCTACTACCAGCGAGGCTACAAGATACATGTCTATAATTTTCTTTTAGTTTAAACTTTATGCTAGTTAAATTAAGGTCTCGTTCTAAAGTGCTGCATTTATATTTGAAATTGTCTGTTTCTATGTTTGGTACAGGTCTGCAAGTAAACGTACAGGTTGGTCAATTCTAAGTGCCAAGACCCGAGACTGAAAGCCATTAAAATTCGTTAAGAATAAACCACATGTATGAATTATTGAACTTAAATAGCCCTGCCCCTAGAAATATTTTTAAAACTATCTTTAAATTAATTGCTAAACATGCATATATAGTACACATGTATGGCTGAGGGTTACTACTGTTTCCTCTTGGTCTGACCTGACCTGGAGATTTTTAATTTGATTAATGTCTAGGCTTGCCAGGGCCAAGCAATAGGTAGGTTTGACCTGGAGAAGTTGTTGCCAAATTATTCATCAATAAGTTAACATAAATTATAATAAGTTTTAATTTCCAAATATTTAGATGCAGTACAACAAGTATTCACAACCAACGACCGGGACCTAGAGTCAGGGAGTCAGTCATCATGGAGTGGTTTCGTCGCGACAATCAACGACTCAAGAGAAAAGAGGTATGTGTAGTTAGTAAGAAAGCAATATAATTTACTAATCAAACTTAAAATTATTGCTTTAATAACCACCATTTAAAAGTACATAAGTATAAAAGTATTTTTACTTGAACTATTAAAGAATTTTAATTTTTAGTTAAGACTTTAAAATAAAAAAAAAATACGTTTTTTTTACCAAAATCTTATTGGCTTCAGCTGTCATACACTGGAATATTTTGTAAAATAATAAAAATATAGAATCTTGGTTGCGAAGTATTTTTTCCAAATTTTTTTATTAGTTTCTTAAAGAACCCCGCACTTCTCTTATGGAAAATGGCCCTCGGTTAAATTTTCTAAATTTTTAGTATGTTGAGAATGCCATTCTGATCAAAAGTGTTCATGGCCACAACAATATCTGCCAACCAGTTTTTGAGATCCAAGTTGCAAAATATGAATTCTCAATACATTATATTTTCCTAGTTTATAATATGAATTCGTTTTGTTTTTCTAAATTTTTTATGGCCCTGTCGTAGATAGGACAGAATACTATAAAAATAGTTAAAAATTTTTTATTATAATATACCGGGTGAGTGACGAAAATTATTTAATATTTTGTGTTAAATCATTATATTTTTGACATTAAATTAAATGTTTACAAAGTAATACTGTAGATGACATTAGCTTGGAGCAAGCTATCAGAATTTATATTATTTATATTTTTTACAGGGTAACTCAAAAAAGTTTATATTTTTTTTATTAGTTTTAAAAGAAATTTTGTAGATATTTCTTTATGTACTACTTGTCGCCTATTGTATGCTTCCAAATATATATAATTATCAAGGTTTTACAGGGTGTTTCCGTGTTTCCGATGCTAAGCGATAAAAAAATAACATAAAAATGCATTTATTTATAAATCACCCGGTATATTAAAAATGGATCAGTTAAATTTCATTATTTTTTAATATTTTTTGCATGAAGTGTCTTACTTACATGTTTGCTATTGATTTCCCTTTTCCTATGACCAGTTCTGAAGATATACAGCGTCGAACATACTCAAAACTCAAGAAATAAGCAAATAAAATAGCAATTTTTATTAATTTCAATAAAATTTGTTATGTAAGTTCATTTTATGGTTAAATATAAATATATTTAATGCTGTACAGGGTGTTTCAAATAATTATGAGATTCTAACACTGTATTGCAAATAAGAAATATATATATATTTGATGCCATTTCTTTTGTGTTACGTATGTTATTTTTTATGATGTATTAACACAATATGAAAAATAAAGTTTATTATTATAAAAACTATGAACAATTTATTATATCCAAAAATAATAAGTAGGCCCCTAATTATTTGAAACACCCTGTATAGCATTAAATATATTTATTTTTAACCATAAAATAAACTTATATAACAAATTTTATTGAAATTTAAGAAAAAATTGTTATTTTATTTGCTTATTTTTTAAGTTTTGAGTCTGTTCGACGCTGTATATCTTAATTTTTTTGTAATGACATGAAATAAACAAATACAAATTACTAAAGAACTGGTCATAGGAAAAGGGAAATCAATAGCAAACATGTTAGCAAAACACTTCAAGCAAAGAATATTAAAAAATAACGAAATTAACCGATCTATTTTTTATATACCGGGTGATTTATAAATACTTGCAGTTTTTTGTTATTTTTCTATCGCTAATCATCGGAAACACCCTGTATAACCTTGATAATTATATATATTTGGAAGCATACGATAAGCGACAAGTAGTACATAAAGAAATATTTACAAAATTTCTTTCAAAACTAATAAAATTTTTTTTAACTTTTTTAACTTACCCTGTATAAATATTAATAATATAAATTCTGATAGCTTGCTCCAAGCTAATATCATCTACAGTATTACTTTGTAAACATTTAATTTAATGCCGAAAATACAATGATTTAACAAAAAATATTAAATAATTTTCGTCACTCACCCGGTATATAATAAAAGAGTTTAAACTATTTTTATAGTATTCTATTCTATCTACGACAGGGCCATCAAAAATTTAGTAAAACAAAACGAATTCATATTATAAACTACGAAAATATAATGTAGTGAAAATTTATATTTTGCAACTTGGACTGCATGGTCTGCAGATATTGTTTTGGCCATGAACACTTTTGATCAGAATGGCACTCTCTGCAACATACTAAAAATTTAGAAAATTTGACCAAGGGCCATTTTCCATAAGAGAAGTGCGGGGTTCTTTTAAGCTCTTCAAATTTATTTGTAGCTGATTATATTGTAAAGTATATTAATTTATAATTTTTTTTTCAGGTTCACAAGACGTTGATTTATTACTTTTTTAATTACATATTTATAACATTACATGTATATGTTTTTTTAATATAATCTTTTAATCCAATATCATTTATTTTAAATATTATTGGGAATAATGCCAAATTTAAAAGACAGTTTATTAAATACCTATCCCAAAAAAATATCTAGAGTTTGGGGGAGGGGGTGTTTGGTTAAAGAATATTAAAATTTACCATTTTCTTTGACGCTTCAAATAAAAGCTAAAACATGGGCTTAGTTGGGAATGCCTCGAGAGATAATCTATCAACGTCGTCTTGAAAAAGTCCCAACTATTTTCATCATTTTTAATGGCTGTACCCAGGGTAACCCAACGATGTGTGAAGGACCTATTATAGCTCGAAAACGATATAAAATGCAAAAAGTTTCTTATACAAAATTTGTAGGGACAGCTTTGTTCTACAATTGAAAATTATTGTGCTAAATTGTAGAGCTAAGCTGCCCCTACCAGTTTCGTCTGGTCTATTTAAAAAAACATTTTTAAATAATATAATGTTTATTGTGTCTGCATTTATTGCCTTTTTAAAACAAAATTGGTTTGTTATAGTTTCGAAACAAAAACATCTTATAAGCAACGTAATTGTAACTTTTTGAAAAGTCCTTAATATAAACATCTCAAAAACGAAACCAGTTTGTTATAGTTTTCGAATCAAACACGTTGATTTCTAAATGCAACTGCGATTTTGTTATGTTGGCGGACATTACGACCAGTACGTTTCGAAATAGCGCCGTATCAAAACCTTTTTGTACAACGTAACAATGTAACGTAAAAACATAAATTTAACGAAATTGGGTTGTTTTTTTGCTTAGTGGGATGCCTTATATCGATGCCCTTCATTTATATCAAAAACCCCAAGTGGAAGATATTATTTCGTTAAGCAACACAACCATTGTGTTAATTGTTTAATTTCACCTCACCCGCTTCGAAAGTGCGGATCTACTTTTTGGTGCCGAATATGCATGGCTCCACATCATACTTTATTGCATTTTGAAAAAACTGATAATGCTTCTTCAAATAATCCTTTAAGTGCTGTAGCTTCAACCTCTACAGCCCAGACACGCCCTCTGTTGGAAAACCAACGATCAGATACTACCCTTACTAGTGTCATGACTAGTACCTTAGCAGTTCGACAAAGCACTGTTCTTCTTTCTACAGCGGATGTAGAAGTTAAAGA
This sequence comes from Polydrusus pterygomalis, assembly GCA_963969555.1. Taxonomy (NCBI): domain Eukaryota; kingdom Metazoa; phylum Arthropoda; class Insecta; order Coleoptera; family Curculionidae; genus Polydrusus; species Polydrusus pterygomalis. The sequence continues at coordinate 55,044,840 of OZ018382.1, forward strand.
TATTCGCGGTAATTTTAAAAAAATTCGGGCTCTTTTTGACACTGCCAGCATGGCAAACTTTATCTCTAAAACATGTGTCAATCGGCTTGGCCTAAGTCGTCAAAAACATTATAGTCCGATTGAAGGAATAACTGGTATGTCCGCTTGTCCTAGTAATGGTATAACTCAATGCCATATTAAACCTGGTCATCAATCTGAATCTTTATTTTCATTTGAAGCTATTATTTTACCAAAAATATGTTCGGACCAGCCGAAAGTAAAAATTAATTTTACTGATTGGTCGCACATTAAACATTTAAAATTAGCAGATTGTAATTTTAACATTCCCGGACCCATTGACATTCTTTTTGGGGCAGAACTTGTCCCACTATTTTTGGGCTCTGGGCGTATTTTTGGAAAACCGGGTCAACCCGTGGCTTTAGAGACAGTTTTTGGTTATATTCTTCAAGGCAAAACAATTATTAAGCCATCTGTATCTGATACATCTTGTTCGCTAGTAAGTTGCCATGCATCTGTTGAAAATCAACTTGACTTCACACTTCAGAAATTCTGGAATGTTGAAGAAATTTCTAAACCGTCTTTTTTATCTCCTGAGGAGAAGAAATGTGAGGAAATTTTTAATTCCCTTACTACAAGAGACCCCACTGGTCGTTTTTGAGTGCCTCTACCTTTCAAAAATGTGAAACCTTGTTTTGGTGACACATATGCTCAAGCTTATCGTCGATTTTGTTTGCTTGAAACTCGTTTATTAAAAAACCCTGATTTGTTTAATCAATACTCAGATTTTATGCAAGACTATTTAGATAGTCACCATATGTCCTTAGTTCCAAGGTCAGATTACAAATCTACTACTGCCTTTTATATTCCTCATCACAGTATACTTAAAAAGGAAATTTCCGGTTCTAAACGTCGAGTAGTATTCGACGCGTCTGCGCGCGGCACTCGAGGTAGTTCTTTAAATGACTCGCTTCTTGTTGGGCCCAAGCTCCAACGAGACATTTCATCAATTCTTTTGACTTTTCGCTTCTTTCCATATGTTTTCATTTGTGATATAAAACAAATGTATCGTCAAATTCGTATTCTGCCACAGTTTCAAGATTATCAGAGAATATTGTGGCGTTTTTCACCTAATGATCCTTTAGGCCTTTTTGGCCATTAGAACGTTACAAGAACTAGCTAAGAAGGAGGAAATGTCATTTCCTCGCGCGGCCCAAGTCATAAGACGCGACATATATGTAGACGATGTTGTCACTGGCGGGTCAGACTTGGACTCCACTTTAGGGCTTCAATCCGAACTTATTAGCATAATGAAAGCTGGTGGTTTTGAGCTTAGAAAGTGGGCAAGTAACCATTCTGTACTATTAAAAAATATTCCTCGTGGTTGAATATTTCTACTTTGGACCAGGAGTCGGGCAAGTCAAAGAAACTATACTATCTACGACCTTTTAGTAGGCTTTGGTTAAAATATTTTTAATAACATTTTACTAACTGCAGACTTCAGTCAGAAATGATACGTAAACTAGACTGCGGACGACCGGTTGTGCAGGGAAATACACTAACAGTTTACCTTAACCGACTTGTCGGTAAAAAAACTGCCTTCGTTACCAACCAGCTGTCATCTGTCACTTTTTAATTTTATTATTATTATTTAATTTGTAGATGAGATATCAATGTCCATGTCATTTTCTGGTTCAGGATCAGAGTAGTATTTATCCGAGTATTTATCAGAATCTAAAGATTCAGAAGGAACTTCTTTACTTGTAGAGGGGATTTCTTTACTCGTAGAAGGGAGTTCTATATCTGTTACCGATGGTTCCCAGTAAACCAAAGCTGGCGGTAAAAGTTCGGCCGCCTTCCGGCACTGACGGGAAATCGACGGCTCTTGTTGCCGATTACTGGCCGCTTCTGGCTATCGCGTTACCTTCCATGTGTCGAACTACCACGGCTAATAGTTTGCCACCCGATGGTGGTAGTAGCGCAGCACATGAGAAACGGACCTTATCTTTCGAATCGGACACGGTTAGAAGATATCTCGCCGGTTGTGATAAAATAGTCGACGTGCCGTGTACCACCCGCGCGCGGGTAGCTGACTACTACATTCCTCGTTTTACTTGTTTGGCCACGGCTAATCGCAAGCCACCCGCGTATTTTTGAAATTCGCGCCGTTCTGCTTCTGCGAAAGAACTGACACTTGACAGGTGAATGACGGTAGATAGAACATTAAAATTATTTTTCCACGAGCACGAGGCGTTCCTTTATTATTATAAAAGCTACATTTCTCAAGAAGATTCAGTGCCTGTAGGCAGAATACAGGATTCATCATTAGGCGAACTTACTGATTTCCAAGATAAAAAGACACCCCTCAGACAGATGATTCAGTACCAGAGAACAAAACTATAAGTGAGTTTAAGTTTCATACCCATATAATTTTATTGTACTTTTTTTTATACCTCTGTTACTCTCATAATATGTAAAGTTGAAAGTGTTAAAACAAAAGAAAAAGTTCATGCTTGGCAATTCTTTGTATGCAGTATTTTTTTTTTTTTTTTTATGATCGAGCACAAGCACTATAGGAAAATCCTTTAAGGCGCTCTGGGAGCGGTGCGTGTGCGAAGAAAGCGATTCGCGTTTTTCTTGAATCGTTGGAGGTTATATTCGGTTGGAAACACGGTCTCAGAAAGGCCGTTCCACAAAGATGACGTCCTCCAAATGAAAGAGTTCTGAAACAATGATGTTCGGGGTGTACTAAGTTGAACCACATAGGGATGGGCGGCAGTGGTTCGTCGTGTGTTTCTGCTATGCATTACTCTAGGTGGAATCGAGCGGGCAATATCTGTCGAACACTTGCCATGAAAATATCTGTAGAAGAGAGTCAAATCACCAATCTGTCTTCGATGTTCTAAGCTGTCGAGGTTCTTAGTCAGCTCGTGGTCGCCGATTAGACGAACGGCTCTCCTTTGGATGGAATCCAACAACCGAAGGGTATGCTTCGGTGCAGAACTCCAGATATGAGAGCAGTATTCCAGTGATGGTCGAATCTGGGCTTTATAGAGTGTCAAAAGTTGTTGAGGTGTATACAACTTTTTGGTACGGAAAAGTATACCGAGCTTCTGAGAAGCTGCCCTGGCGATTGCCACTACGTGATTATGCCAAGACATATTTCCTCCCAGGTTGACACCCAGCAAATTAATAGACGAAGTCAGTGGAATTGCGTGTCCTGCCATAACGATATCGGGTTCTGCAATGTTGGCCTTCTTAGAGAAAACTGCAGCCTGGGTTTTTTGAGCGTTAAATTCGACTTGGTTACTGTCACCCCAAGACAAAATTTCTTCCAGGTCGTTATTGAGGCGTGATACCTCATGTTGTCTGCGAAGATGTGCATCAGTAGCCGATGTTTGAGGTTTCAAAGTAAAAGATGAGATAAGTGTGCTATCGTCAGCAAAGCAATATAATGGATTTTCTGTTTTCGCTAGAAGGTCGTTAATGTACAGTAAGAAGAGAGTGGGAGATAATATGGACCCTTGAGGAACACCAGCATTGATGGTGAAGGTGTCTGAGAGAAACCCGTCAATCGCCACTTGCAGAGAGCGGTCCTTGAGGAAGCTAGACAACCATGAACAAAATCGACCGGGCATACCATAAGAACGCAGTTTGCTTAGGAGCCCCTCGTGCCAGACACGGTCAAAGGCTTTAGAGATGTCCAGTGCAATAGCCCGGGACTCCCCATGATGTTCGATTGCGTTGCTCCAAAGATGAGTGACATAGGCTAGCAGGTCTCCTGTTGATCTGGACTTACGAAAACCATACTGATGGTCGCTGATAATTTTAAGGCCTTCCAGGTATTTTATAAGTTGTTGGTTAATAGCTTTCTCCATCACCTTTGATATAACTGAAAGCAATGCGACTGGTCGATAGTTGTTTGGCAGGGTTTTCTTGCCTTTCTTTGGTATAGGCTGGACTCGCGCCTTTTTCCAGCAAGATGGAAATATTCCTTTTTTGTAGGATAAGTTAAAAAGTCTACAAAATACTGGTGTGAGTTCATCGGCGCATTTCTTGAGCACTATAATAGGAATTTCATCTGGACCAGAAGCTTTTTTGGCATCGAGCCCCTTCAGAATTCGCTTGACAGGACGCTGACGGAATACGATATCAGTCATTTCCGATCGAACTGCTGGAATGTTCGGGGGTGTTTTTCCCTGAAAGTCTACCGTGTTCTGCGAGTAAGTTCGCTTTATCTTCAGCCGTGGTTGCTATTGTGCCGTCAGAACGTGTTAGCGGTGGAATATTTGATTTGGTAAAATTTTGACTGACGGCCTTAGCGACTGACCAAAAGGACCTAGATCCGTTAGGACTGGCGAGGAGTTTATTTTTGATCCTCATGTTGTGAGCCTCTTTGTTTTGATCTATCGTTTGCTTGCACTGGTTTCGAGCGGTAACAAAGATGGTGCGATTCACATCGGTAGGATTTTTACGCCATTGTCGGTAAGCTAGATTTTTAGCTCTGACAGCACGCTCGCAGTTCTTGCTAAACCAGGGCTTGCCATTCGAAGGGCGCTTCTTGGAGAAAGGAATAAAGGCTTCCATGCCAGTAAGAATGACATCGGAGACCTCTTGAGCACAAGCGGATGGATCATCTGAAGAGAAGCATACTTCCAGCCAAGGAAAAGTGCGAAAATGGTATATATATAGTATATAAACTTAACCAAACCAAATGGTTTTTAGGTGCTGTACGAAGAAATCCAATAACGTCCAATGCAACAAATTCAGATATTGTTCTGACCATTAGAAACTGGATAAAAATGCTTCCGACAGGGAAGGCGGGCGGATGAGTCGCAAAAAAAATAATAAAAAGTTATGTGTAAATGAATCAGAATAACGTCTTATATTTGCAGGGTTTGTTAAACAATAAAACTGTTGTTTTCTACTTTACGGGTGAGTTTTAATGGTAAGACTTCCCTCTAACCATGCGCGGTCCCTCGCTGGTATTTAAATGAATTGCCAGCGACCGTCCGCGGTCTCGTCGAGATGCCGCGCGCTAACATCTGTTCAGCCCGCGGCTCAGTGGTAAAAAGTAGCGTCTGTACCGCACAACCAGGTCCGTTATGTAGCTATTAAGCCGCCCGGTGGCCAAGCGGTCATGCCCTACCTCCACGCCGCCGATATTGTAGCTGACGGCCCGACACCGACGTTTCGGCAATGCGCCTTCTGTCCACCTCCGGAGCTTTCATGTCGTGTTTACTGGGTTTAAGTATTTTGTGCGACTTTTTTTTTCTTTCTTTCTAATTTTAACCTTCTGTAATAGGTGGCCGAATATTTAAACTCGCGACGAGTAGAGATAAGCAGCTTTTTTGTTTCCATATTATCAATAATAAAATAAACAGAATCAAAGCAAAACCTCACTTTTAAGTAGGAATAAGACTGCTGTGCCGACGTACGGTCCAACGACTAGCAGCAACTAAATACTTACCAAGAACATTTAGTCTGTTACCAACGTTGTATAAACGTTGCCCAGGTGCCCAACAATGTACTTGCTCATATCTGGTCAGTAACCGACGTTTTACCAACGTCGGTTAGTATAATAATCTTTGGGGTCGGGTATGCAAGGTTGGAACAACGTCGATTAGACGTCGGTTTACATCTTACCGTATTTAAGTTATATTTCGACTAAATCGGTAATACCACAACGTCGCGCTTAGTAAAACTATAGCTGGAAGTCAGAAAAATGCTGCTTGGCATATTTTTGCAAACCGCCATTTTCTTGCTGCCATCTGGTAAATTCTGGTCACAATCGCAAGTTTATGATGCCGCGTCCCCTTCTTTACCTCGTCTAAGCCCTTAACGCTGGACGAACCCTTTATTTTTCTGTGCTTAATGCAGCCGGCCGACGCGACGTCAAAAAGAAGAGAAGAACTTAAACTTAAAATAAAAGTAAACATACCAGAAATAAATTATAAATATTCATCAAGATTACCAGATGAGTTAAATATTTGCTCGGCAGAAATATCTGCAATAAATAAAGGAATAACGGTTTGCCTAGAAAAAAACATTCAAAATGCAATATTTTTTACAGATTCCAAAAGTGCCTTAGAAAAGTTGAAAAATACAACTATTAACCATAATAATGACCTTATTTGCCTATATACCCGCCAAATGCTAATAGACTCCAACCACAACCTCAACAAATTTGCAATAGCCTGGATCCCAAGCCATACTAAAATACCTGGAAATGAAGAAGCAGACAAACTTGCAAACACAGGAAGAATATTAAATGTACCAATGCAAATACCACTAGACAAAAATGATATCATACCAGCTATCAAAAAACAAAAAGAAGATAAGTACATAAACTCTTGGAATGAGCAATCAATGAATAAAGGTAAATGGTATAAACAAATCCAAAATAAATTTCCACTAAAGCCATGGTTCAATAAATTTGTATATATTGATAGAAGACATCCCAGGTAGCAAGGTGACGTATTTAAGACGTCGATTATTGATCATCAGCGACGTCATAAATTACGTAAATGAAACGTTAAAAAGACGTGCTTAAGTCACAGACCAATAACGTCTTTTTTGACGTAAAAAATACGTCATCTTAGGACGTCTTTGTAGGTGTAGAAAACGTCAATAAACGTCATAATTTACGAAAAACGAACATTTACTAAAAACTTCCTAAAATAATACATAATAGGGGTAAAAAAATACATATAAATATTTTATGTAAAAAATCCTTTTAATGATAATAAATTAACTATTACAACTTTCATGTGTATGCAGAATTGGCAAAATGCTAAAGAATCCTTTAATGGCGGCTAATAATACTTCTTTTTTTCGGGGCGTCACCCAGTTTGAGTGCACAACGGCTACTCCCCCGCCGTCAATTGCCTCGAACTCAATAACCTGGTACATTTATATTCGTTTATAACACAAAATATATAGAAACCATGATAGAAACTAAATCAAAATCACCATAAACTTTTCACTTTTACTTTTGCCGAACTGTCGACTGCCTGACTGCTAGCGCCAACAATAGAATACCAATGCGTTCTGCGTTCTGTCAGACAAGTCAGACTGCCAATGTCATAAAACGGAGCGCGGGTAATTTAAATTTGATATTCGCAGACTTTTAATGACAAAATATTCGCTTTTGCAAATTTTACATACATGAATGGTTAATTTGAAATGGTAATATTTTAAAAGTTTTATGATACTTACGTGCCTTTAACTCTAAGTAAAAGCTATTCTCAGGCGTTTTACTTATTTAAAAGTCTGTCCCACTATATTTTCAAAAAACTTGGTCACTTAGATACTTTTTAATGATATGTATAATTCAATAAAATGACTAAAAATGGACGTTTTTATTACGTAAAATTATGACGTATAATACACGTGTTAAAAACTACGTTATTTTGACGTCATCTTGCGACCAAAAGACGTCAAGTGACTAAAAATCCCCAATATTCGACGTCATAAAGACGTCATCCTGCTACCTGGGATATTACAACGATCATAAGAATGAGAACGGGACACTGCCTAACAGGACAACATTTACATAAAATAAAAATTAAAGAATCTCCAAATTGTGAATGTGGTCAAATCGAGAGTTTGGACCATATATTCCTCGAATGTCCTATAAACGAAATCCCAAACATAAACATGTATGAAGAGTTCAGAAAATGCAATATTCCAACACCACTTAACATACAAATTGTCCTAGCCAATATCACTCAAAAAGCCATTCTAATTATTAATAAATTCTTGCAATATAACAAAATCAAATTGTAGGAAAAAGATTAAATAAGGGCTAAAAATAAAAATAATATAATAATTCATTAATTGTACAAATGTATATATGTAAATATCCCTATTTCTATATTCTAGGTGCTATATATCCGAGGCAACTTTCTGGGTGTGTAATGCTCCTCTGTTGCCCGGGAGAGAGAAGAGTTTAAATCCTTTGTTGTGCTATCTGTCAAACTAACTCCCAAAAATTTAAGTTAAAATAAAAAACAGTCAGTAAATGTGAATAAATAAAAAAGAAGAAAACTTGTGGTCGTAATATGCTGAAAAAGCAGACCAATTTACGATCACCCAAATTGTGCTGGCGAATGGCGCTTACCGCAGCCGACGCCATAAAGAAGTGAAGAAGAAGAAGACATTTTTGGTTTTGTTTCCTTTTTCTTGCTTTTGGGAGGTTGTGGTAAATAAATTTAGAAAATAGGTTCTTCAAGAAGAAATATTACAGAAGCTTGTGTACTATGGATGGTTTAGGTTTACTAGAATCCGTAAAGTCGGGATTTGATTACTGCCTCCAGGGCGTACCTGATTTAATCAGTTTTGACGATATCAAACAAGAAATTGTAAAAGACCACGTTTCCAGGGTTACAAGCGTAAAAGGAGAGTGCTCTTCGACGTAAGTATAAACTATTCATAATGAAGGTACCTAAGTCACTCCATTAATGCAACAAAATACTACAATTTTATTATCAGCTTCCTTACTGTAATTATAAGGTTGTCATGCCATTTTTTCGACTTTTAAAACTATTAACATGAAAAGGAGAGTCGGTTGTACGCCGTATTTTAACAAATAAAACATTATAGTTGCTTATTATTTGACCACTTGTCTTGGCTGAGCTGACCTAAACTGGCTACCTTGCCGTTTTATTTGACCAAGTAAGTCAGATTATCTCAGTCAAATTTCCTCCCCCCTTACCTACGCTAAGGTTACCGGATTTGTGACTGAGATCATTCGTTTTGGCTGATTTATGTGTCAACACTGTCAACTTGTCAATGGTTGTTTTATTTGCAATTTAGTCAAGAAATTTCTTTTAGTTAGCTCAGCCAAGACAAATGGTCAAATAATAAGCAACTTATATTTGTATTTTTATTGCTATTGCCTAGCGCTTTCGGCCCATTATCAGGGCTTGGGTTCTAAAAGAAAAACACAAACAAGAGTAAAAAACAGCTGGAACAAACTAGGTACGTGAGACTACTTACTTGTCAAATTAGGTGCAGAAGACAAGAAACATATTAAGAGATATTTGAAAATTTTTAACCAAATTTTTCTGGTAGTGGTTTCAAATTGGAAACAACACCTGATTGACTGATATTTGCATTTGACACATGGACACAAAGTGGTGAGGGACATCTCAGGTAAAAACGTAGTTACTATACACAAAATGACGAATAATAGAAAACATAAAGGTGGTATAAAAACTTTAAATAAGTCATAATGAATAAAATTGTATAAAAAGGAAAAAGAAAAATTAGTTTTGCTTGAATTAAATTATTTTAGTTCTGTTTAAATTAAATTATTTTCTTTTTCTTTTAAACAATTGAGGGAGTTACCTACCTTTTTATACAATTTTATACATTATGACTTATTTAAAGTTTTTATACCACCTTTATGTTTTCTATTTGTCATTTTGTGTATAGTAACTACGTTTTTATCTGAGATGTCCCTCACCACTTTGTGTCCATGTGTCAAATGCAAGTATCAGTCAGTCAGGTGTTGTTAACAATTTGAAACCACTACCAGGAAAATTTGTTTAAAAATTTTCAAATATCTCTTAATACCTATGTTTCTTGTCCCCTGGACATAATTTGACGAGTAAGTAGTCTCACATAGTTTGTTCCAGCTGTTTTTTACTCTTGTTTGTGTTTTTCTTTTAGAACCTAAGCGCTGCTGATGATGGCCTTATAATGGGCCGAAAGCGCTAGGCAATAGCAATAAAAATACGCTGAATACAAATATAATGTTTCGTTTATTAACATTGTTAAATAAGAATTGGTATTACATGGTCATCTACTAAGATGTTTATAATTGAAAAAAGACATATCTGGCCATTTCAAAATTTTAACGATCCTGGATTGGGGAGGTTGAGAGGCTGAGCAACATCTGATGATCTCTTGTCAAACGGTCAACGGTTAGTTTGTTTACTTTTGAAAAAATGTTTTTATATGGTTGGAATTCTATCTTTAAATTGTTTAAATTAAGTAAATCTGAATGTTCCCTTTCCTAAAACTACAAGTTCAAATTTTTTTAGAACTCTTATTAATAAGCACAATGATTTCAATGGACTGTTATTGATTAACTATCAATATCCTTTGCCATGACCTGAGAATTATGTTTTTTCTTAGTTTACTTACATCACAGATGGCGATTATTTGTTATAACTATTTTTAATTTGCCTTTAAAAGAGTTATTTTTAAAAGCTATAAATTTGTCATTAGAGAATTCCTCGGAGGACCCATAAAGGAATGACTTCTTACTTGGTTCACTAATCACCAGCACTATAGGTATGTAATAACGTTACATTTCGATATTCGTGTATAATTTATATACATAGTGTGTTTTATAAAACATCATTTTATAACACTCGTCCATGTTAGAAAACCAGTTTTATAACGGGACAAGTGCTCTAACTGCTTTATAAAACATATTATATACTCTTTTTTCTCTTTTGTATTTTTTACAAATAAAAAAATACATAATTAAAAAGAAAATATTGGTTTTCTCACGAATCACAACAGGCCATGCCAGACATCAACAGGACAAAACATTTAATTTATGTTATTAAAAATAAAAAATTAGAAAAACATATTTTATTTATTTATTTATTTATTGAATACTTTACAAACACCATCACAATAAATAGTAGTTACATGTAAAGTCATAATTGCAAATACAAAAAAATCAACAATAGGAACAACTTGAGCAACCCAAATCTATACAATAATAAACTCAAAAAACTCAATTTTGTTTACAAATAATTACTGTAGATACCCATAATGCCAGAAAATGACCAAAAATCCTATATTATGCTCTAAAAGTACCTACCTGCTTGGTCACATAAGGTAGCCCATGTTTATAAACAAACTGTATTAGTATCGTGCCTGTAGTGATGTGAGAGGAGAATATTTTCGAGAACGGAAATATTCTCGAGAATATTCTCTGTAAGAAAATTCTCCCGAGAATATTCTCTAGAGAAGTTTTTCTACATAATTTACACCGCCTCGATTTACACTGAAAAATTTTGCAATGATTTTTAAAATTTTGAGTTTCCCTAACATTTTCTATAACTCTGGCAACAGTGTTTTACGTCTGCAACAGTGATTCAGGGAAATCCCCTAGAAGCGCGAACGTATACTCGTATGTTTTTAATAGGTAAATGTGATCTTTCTTTATTTGACTGTTTTGTTTTTAGTTATTCTTGGGAAGGTATGTTAATCAAATCAAAAAAGAATAAGTAATTTTTAATTTCTTTTTATTGCTATTTCTAGCGGTTTTCTTACCATTCTCAGAAAATTCTCTAACTTGAGAATATTCTCCAAAAGATTATTACCGAGAATTTTACATCACTACGTGCCCGATACCTAAAGTTTGTATAATTGTAGACAAAAATGACATAACTTCCAATCAATTTCCTTAATTTTGATAATTTTCCTTAATAATAATAATAATAATAATAATAATAATTTATTCATGTTAAATATTACATCACAGTAATTTACACACGTCACCATTTCAAGTAAAATTACAAAACTAGCCAATAAGAACAATTTTTCTTTAAAAGTACAAAATATAAAAATACAAAAACAAACCAAGTAGAATACACAACTTACATATTAAAATCATAGTTTAAAAATTCATCACAGTTATAAAAAGCGTTTTTAGTGAGAATGCCCCTGACCTTCGTTTTGAATTCATTCAATTGAAGACTTCGTATCTCCTCGGGTAGTTTATTGAAAAACTTTACAGCCCAGTAACCAGGCCCGCTCTGACACCTCCTCAGACGCCAGAAGTCTGGCAAGATATTTCCCCTTGAAAATATTCCTCGTATGAATTAAACTGAACTGACCGACTGCCTCATAATTTTGTGTCAATCGGAAGCATGCTGCAACGTGCATTATCAGTGTTCTAGGGATATTAGAACTGAAAATCTTTTGGAGCAATTAAAATTTTTTTAATCTGATCTAAAACTATCTTTTACCTGGGCTTTTACCATAATATACAAGTTGAGGTAGCTGCAAATCGAACTGGACAAATTTAGTCCCCACCCACCCCTGCCCAAAAATAATTGTAGGTCACATGCCGTCCTTAATTTCATTTTTTCATTTATTTCAATTCGAATGTATATACAATTACATTTTATAATATATACAGTAATTGTTGTTATATCCAGCATTAATTGTATTTTGACACCTAGGTAAATTTTTATACCTGTATGTGTCACATAAATTACTATATTTATATTATCTTCTAAAACTATTCCAATAATAACATTTATCACATATGTTATTCACTAATAGGTATGGCGAAATGAACAAAAAAAATAATAACCGAAAAGAACAAAGGAAACAGTAAAGAAAGGAAAGAAAAGAAACCCAGAAAATAGGAAAACAAATTATCTATACAATATTTTTAAAGAGAATATAGTTTTGGGATATAAAACTTTTACAGTGTTTGTTGAATTGTTTTGGCTGCCTTATATTTTTAATTGCGACAGGCAGCAAGTTATAAAACTTAGAGGCAAAGTTATGTAGGAATTTCAGACTGAGGGTTTTTTGACTTTTAGGAATATTTACGTTTTTATTAGTCTTATTGCGCGTGTTATGTTTGTGGTGAATGGATATTACTGTTTTTTCCCTTTTGTGCATAAAATTGCAGGTAGACAAAATATATAATTTGTTTATTTTATTTATTTATTTATTTATTTATTTTACAAACTCTACAGATACTTTTCAGTCCTAATTATAGAGTAGGATAGTAAATACACACACCCTCTCACACACAGAGAATTACAAGAAACCCATATAGATCAATCTTCTAATTACAGTACCTCACCCAAAATACCTCTAAGTTGCTTTTGACTAATGTTAAAGATATCAAATCCCAATTGAGAGTTATTAGCTAATCTACACATTACATTAATTGGTGCATTGCTACAATGATTTGTACGAGAATTGTTTAAGTAAAATGCCAATGCACTTCGTGTTCTATATGACGGAACCAGAATGTTAATTTGTTAGAAGAGATTTACATCATCTATTTTATTATGTAATAACTTGTGTAGAAACACTATAGAGGCAATATTCCTACGTTTTTCTAAACTAATTAACCTATACCTGGACATGAGTTCTGCTTTTGTTATAGTTAAATCATATACACCTGTTTCTTTGTAATAAAGATATCTTAAACACTTATTTTGTACTCTCTCAATGACATATTTATGAATTTTATAACATGGGCTCCAAATTATACTAGCATATTCCAGAATACAACGTACATATGCAATAAACAATAGTCTGATACAATATAAATTAGTAAAATTTCTACAATTCCTTACAATAAACCCATACATTCTTGATGCTTTTTTTGTTATGTTCGATATATGGGCTTTAAATGACAATCGAGAATCAAATGTTACCCCTAGATCCTGAATTTCGTCAACACGTGTTAGAACTGTATTGTCCATGCTATAATTAAAATTAAGGGTATTAATTTTTCTGCTGTAACTAAGAACATAACATTTAGTAATATTAAATTTAAGATTATTTATTTTAGACCATTGCAAAATCTCATTTATATCTTCTTGAAGTTTTATACAGTCAGCAATATTCTTTACAATAATGTATAGTTTCAAATCATCCGCAAACAACAAAATTCTACTATTCTTAATTTTTTGTGGTAGATTATTTACGAATAGGAGGAACAATAATGGACCAAGATTAAAACCCTGCGGAATACCGGAGGTAGCTATATACGAATTTGATGAGTATCCACCTACAACAACTTTTTGTTTTCTATCCTGTAAGTAAGATGAAAATAACTGTACTAGTTTGTGGTGGAATCCAAATTCATTATCTAACTTATAAAGCAATACCTGATGGGAAACCTTGGCAAAAACCTTAGCAAAATCAGTATAGATGACGTCTACTTGGTATTTGTCATTTAGACCTTCAGAAATGTACTGAGTTATGTTACTTAAATTACTAACTGTTGACCTGTTTTTCATAAACCCATGTTGAAAGATAGTTATTTTTTGTGAAACTGAATTATAAATGAATTTATATATAATAGATTCAAAAATTTTAGCAACAGTGGAGAGGATTGCAATGGGCCTATAGTTTTGAATATCCGCTTTATCGCCTTTCTTAAAAGTTGGGCATATTTTGACTTTTTTCCATTCATCTGGAAATGTACTTGTTTTCAAAGAAAGGTTGTATAAAAATGTAAGAGGTTAAAGCATGCCATCAACCATGCCTTTAATTATATATGATGGAATATTGTCTGGTCCTACAGACTTATTTACTTTAAGATCTTTAACAGCCTCCCGGACATCATGGCTTTCTATCATATTGAGAGATACAACCTGTGTTGAATAGTCTACTTCAGCACATTTAACATTAACGTTATTTGGGATATCATATACAGAACTAAAATAGATTGCAAATGTATTCGCAATAGTATTACTATCAGAATATTCCATTTGATCTAAATACATCTTGCTTGGTATAGACATATTGCCCTTTTTATTTTTTATATACTGCCAGAATGCTCTGGAGTCACCACTGATTTGAAGTTGTATTCTATTGAGATAAATATTATACGCCCTTTTAATATCTCGTTTTAATTTTGCTCTAAGTTGAATAAATTTTCTTTTTATTTCAACTGCCAGATCTTTTTGATCGAATTCTTAATTTTTCTTTCTTTTTAATATTTTTTATAATTTCTCTCGAAAACCACACAGGATATTGTCGTTTTTTGTTGCTTTTTGGAACACATACCTCAAATATTTCATAAATCTTACTATAGAAAAGCTTAACTGCAACATTAACATCAGTAAGCGACTCCAAATCATTCCAACATGTTCCCTGAAAAAGTTGGTACATTGTAAGAAAAGTTGCCCTTCTAAAATCATAATTACTTATTTTATTAATGGTAAGTATATTTTGTTTTTAAGAATTTAATTGTGCTTCGATAATGAGAGGTGGGTAATGTAGATCTTCATCAACAAGACCGATCGAGTTTTGCATAACATTACATTGTAGACGCGAGATTACAAGGTATAAAATACGATTATTATTATTCAATACCTGATTGTATTGTTTACAATCAAAAAATTCTAAAAACTTTAATAAAAGATCCACAGGAACATCCCTCTCATCATTTTGGTAATATTCTGCAAGGCGTGGTATATTAAAATCTCCAATAATAATAAAATCACTCTCATACAAGAAATCCAAGCATTCAAGATATGTAAATAAATTTCCCTAGCTAATATGCTACAACTAGGACTAATATAAATAACTATTATATAGATAAAATTGGTATCACTGGTAAATACCCTATCAGTAAATCAATAGCAGGATCAATAAAATCCACCAAAATTGCACCACTTTTAAACACATTCTTCACTGCTAGTAAGACTCCTCCTCCCCGTTTCTGCTCTGGTCTATTTCGATTTCTATATACCAAAAAGTTAGCTGGAAATATTTCACTATCAAATACATCCGTTGATAACCATGTTTCTGTTAAGGCTACTGCATCATACTCATGCTGTGTTAGCGTTACCGCATTGTAAAACATGCATATCTGTTTTAGTATTAAGTCCTCGAACATTTTGGTAGTTTATGTTAAATATCCTTTCACCCACTAAGTGTTCTGTAGGAATACTTAGTGGGTGATAATTGCCGGATATTTAGAAGTTTCTCATTATATAAGCATTTCGTGGGGTATAGTTTATTTTTTTTTAAGTATAACCTTTAGTACATAATTTTGACCAATCTGTGGTGGTTTTAGGTTAGTTTTATAGGCACCACCCCATGCCGTGATTCCGTAGCGTAACAAAGGTTCGATTTAAGCTTTGTATATTAGTTCAGTGAGTTTATTATTGAGGATCACTCTCAATATATAGAATTTGTATACAAGCTTTCTTATTGTGGTTACTACATAGTTTATATGGTGGTTCCACTTAAGATGTTGGTCGATCACTATCCCAAGATATTTTGTTTTTTCACAAGAATTAATGGAGTCATGTTCAGTTATGTCAATGCTGTCAAAGTCCGGTCTGTTTTTGTTTACTGGGGAGAATGCTATATAGTTTGTTTTTTGCATATTCAGTGAGAGCTTAAAGCTTTCAAGCCAATTTTTTACTTGGTTTGCTCCTAGAATAACTTTTTGTTTAGTCTCAATCCAAGTGTGACCTCAAAAAATCAGAGCCGTGTCGTCCGCATAGGAGATGGCTGTGCCCTCAAAATTCATACCCAGTAGTGAGTTTATGTAGCTTATAAATAGTATTGGGCCCAGTATGGTCCCTTGTGGGACACCTGTTTTAATTATTTCTGCGGAACTTATTATTTTGTTAATTTTTGCATGCTGATGTCAGTTTGAAAGGTATCCCTTAAAGACGCCCAGTGCAGCTCCCCTAACTCCAGAATGTTCAAGAACACTAAGTAGCTGTTTGTGGGGTACCGTGTCGAACGCCTTAGCGAGATCCATGAAGACTACTATTGTTTTTAAGCTGTTGTCCATATTTTTTGTGATTTCTGATGTTAGGTGTTGTATAGCGTCCGCAGTGCTGATTCCCTCAGTAAATCCGTATTGATTATTAGATAGAGTGTTATTTGATTTCAAAAAAGTGACTAGTCTGTCCTTAAGGGCCTTTTCGATTATTTTTGCAAGGTTGTTAATGAGGCTTATTGGTCGATAATTCTGTATTTTATTTATGGGACCGGACTTGTGTATTATTTATGTTATAACGGATAGTTTAAAGTGATGTGGTACTAGTCCAGTCTCAAAGATTCGATTTATGATGTGTTTTAGGGGTGTAATTATGTGTGGGTGTATAATTTTTATTAATTTATTGGTTATTCCGGCCAGGCCGGGTGCACTATCTGATTTCAGGGATGTAATATATTTAATAAGATCAAAATTGGTTACCGGTCTAAGGAACATAGAATTGTTAGAAGCGCTTATTGCAGATAGTCTATATGGTGACTGTGGAGTGTTAATTTGATTTTCCAGTTATACTCCTATATTAATGTAGTAATTGTTACAGTAGTCAGCCATGTTATTGTCATTGTCAAATTCCTCGTTATTGTTATTCAATATTTTTATGTTTTTTGAGGTTTTATTTTTGTCACCTGTTATGTCATTTATTATTTGATATATTTTTTTAATATTGTTGTTGTTTTTATCTATTTTCTTTTTGTAGTAGTTATATTTAACTTTTTTAATTAATTTGTTTAGGCTATTTCTGTAGTCTTTGTAGTGTTGTTCAATGTCTGGGTTATAACTTTTTAATAATTGTTTTTTCAATTTATCTCGTCGTTTTATCGAGGTTACTAGTCCGTTTGTAATCCATTCCTTACACTTTCTCGGCAGAACCGCTACAATTTTAGTTGTTTTTGAGTCATTGATATTCGCAAGTAGTTTTTTTACGAATAAGTCAGTAGCCGCATCTGGGTTATTTAATTGCAATTCCTCCGTCCAGTTGAAGTCTGTTAGTATTTGTTTTAGCCTGTCATAGTTAATTGTTTCTCTCACCACCCTCACTATCCGTTTCCTAATGATTCCATTATCTTGTGATTTATATTTTATATTTAACATAATGGGATAGTGATCTGTTATATATGTATTTAAGAGAAAGGTTTCAAGATTAAGGTTGCGTGTTTTATTGTTTATAAAGAAGTGATCGATACAAGAATTTGTATCATATCTTGTGGCTGTCTGCATATATGGTACATAGCCATACTCTGCAAGCAGACACAAGTATTCGTTAACAGTAACATCATTTATTGCTTTAAGGTTTATATTTATGTCTTCTGTGAAAATTTCAATATCATTGTTTTTGTTATTAGAAAAATACTCCTGAGTATCCCTCCTGAAAGAGTGACTTGTTGTTTACTTGCGGAGATTTGTAGAGTGCAGATATTTCATATGTCTGTTCGTGGAGTTCAAGAATAATTCTAGTCATCGTCATTTTTGTTAACCCTAGTCTGAAATGAGTAATAAATGGGTGTAAGGAAGATCTAATCAGAATGAGAATCCCGTCATTTTTGTTGTAGTCGCCTTGATTATAATAGGTCGTATATCCTGCAATGTTATATAGCTCAGGGTTAGATATTCTAAAACATTCTATTAGTATAAAAATATCACAGTATAAGAGTTTACCTTGCTCAATCAGCAGTATCAGTTTATCGAAATTTTCGTTTGCATTTCTAATATTTAATTGTATTATGTTAAGAGCTTTATTATTATTATTCATTATATCATGCAGTTCTTCCAGTTCCGCCAGCTGCCCAACACATCCCTCCTTAGTATTTTCGAGATCATTTAGAATTGATTCTTGATCTAACTGGACCATTATGATCCATAATCAATTTTATTTCGTAGACAACTTATATGGTACTGATATGTGGGACAGCTAACGTCACTCGCCGCATGGTGAATATCATATTTGGTGGAGTAGTTTATATTAGGGTTTTGACAGTTTCTACACTTTCTTATACTTGCTCTGCAGTCCTTAACATCATGTTCTTCACTGCATAGTACACAGACTGGCCTATTAGTACAATTGGTATTTTTGTGGAAAAATCCTTGGCAGCTGAAGCATCTCTGTACACTCAGGTCTTCGTACAGTGGGTACCGGTGCCATCCCAGGTAAACCTTTTTCCTGCCAATTGCTTTATGGAATAGTCAAGCTGAGCATTCAATGTAAATTGTTAAATTTTCTTTCTTTTTCATATGCTTTACATAGGTAACCGTCAGTTTATCTTCCGCGTCTATCCATTTGTTTTGTTGTCTTAGATTTTTTTCAATTATTTCCAGATCTTGGGGTTGCTCCTCACTTACACCAGCAATTTTTATCTTTGTTGCTCTTTTTGTCATTGTTTCTATTGAACATTTGTCTGCAAGCTTGTTAATTGCGGCAGCTTTCAGTATCTCCCTCATCCTTAGTGGGACATTTAATTATAATAACAGCATTTTTTGTACTTCTTACTCTTTTTATACCTACCTTAAGTTCTGATGGATTTAGCCTTTCTTGCATTAGTCTTCTTGTGTTGTTAGCGTCTTTCTTATTTTTTGCTCGTATTGGTTTGTTCCGTATTTGGAGGTGGTTTTGGTGTTAAGACGTCGGCATATGATTCGTGCTGTGTATTTTCCCATGGGGTCTGGTCCCTTATTTGTTTTCCCTTATTTGAGCTATATCACTCTTGATCTCTGCAAGCGTTTGTATAATTAATAGGTTGTAACTTAATGACAGGTTGTAGATAGTCCCCCTATGAAGAAAACCTGAATTCGCCCTTGCTCGGCCTGGACAGCAAAACTAAAAAAAACAAGTAGGTTGCCTCCAGTACCACTTCCTGGATTAACCAACTGAACTTGGTGGCAGACTTAGAATGTGACTGAACAAATCTTCCTCTAATTTATGTATTTATTTCCTAAATTTTCACAAATTACAATAAAAAAATATCGCACTGTTAATATTGATTTTTGACTAAAATTATATTCAGATATTAAAATCTATGAATGCAAAGCAACACAAATAATTTAAATCTTCGTCTGAGCCTCCGTCCTGAGAAATATGAAATTTACACAACAGCAACATTTAAGTACCTAGTCAATTTTCCTTAAAAAAATCCTGAATCCATACCCTGGATATATTATACCCATTTTAGCAAATACCCATCATATTTTATTTTTACAGATCAGAAGATTTTTATCCTAAATATTTGGAGACACCAATAAAAATTGAAATCGACGAAACCACAAGCGAAGTTGCAGAGACATCTAAAATTGTTTACGATGAATGGAAAATTAAAAACGAGGAAATCGACCTTAAAGAGGAAGACCTTAAACAAAACCAAGCGTATGTATCTCTATTTCCATTTTTTTTTCTTTATTATATTTTAGATAGTTTACTTAGGTATATACTATAACGACATGCAAATTTATCCGTAACAATGAAAAGTACAAATCGAAATATATGGCACATAATTATGTACTGCACAAGAGGTATGGAAAATAGGCTTTGAAACACTACCTTATGTTATTATAGCTTAGGTCAACATTTTGTAACATATTTGGGCCCAAAATTATACAACAAAATACCATTAGAAATAAGAAATATAAAAGATAAAAACCGTTTAGACACCGAGTTTAAGACATTCTTTTTTGACAAATAAATATGAATATTTTCAGTGAGGTGTTCTAATATCGGCAGCTTTAAACTATTTGTGGCTCTCTGTGACTTTTTTAAATTTTGCCACTGGGTTTTATTAATATTACTACACTGGTAGGTTTTTTTTTAATGAACTACATTGTTTCAAGTTATTTGTTTTTGTTTATCTACACAGTGTGTGTATAAAGTCTGGAAACGGCTTAATAACATCACAATTTACTGGCCGATTTAAACCAAATTTGGTACAGTTGTGTAAGAGGATCTAACGCACCGAATGACGATATTGGCGTTGTTGCCAGCTTTTTAGTTTGTCTGGAATTCGAACGAATTTTATATTTTTAAATATAACACCCAGTATATTTTTACATTTTTAAATTCCACATAAAATTATAATTATTTTTTATTAAATGCATTATTAGTCTACACCTCATAGTTTCCGAGATATTGACTCTCGAAAAGTGACATTTTTGAACTTTGACAGCTTATAACTTTCTAACAGTACGTCTTAGAGCAAAACGGCTTACATGTCCCTATTTCAATTTTTATTATCTTCCAAAAAAAATCAACTTCCAGTTAAACCGGAACAACTATATTTCCTGCTTTCGAGTTACATCCGGTTTAACCGGAAGTTGATTTTTTTGGGAAGATAATAAAAATTGAAGATAGGGACATGTAAGCCGTTTTGCTCTAAGACGTACTGTTAGAAAGTTATAAGCTGTCAAAGTTCAAAAATGTCACTTTTCGAGAGTCAATATCTCGGAAACTATGAGGTGTAGACTAATAATGCATTTAATAAAAAATAATTATAATTTTATGTGGAATTTAAAAATGTAAAAATATACTGGGTGTTATATTTAAAAATATAAAATTCGTTCGAATTCCAGACAAACTAAAAAGCTGGCAAGAACGCCAATATCGTCATTCGGTGCGTTAGATCCTCTTACACAACTGTACCAAATTTGGTTTAAATCGGCCAGTAAATTGTGATGTTATTAAGCCGTTTCCAGACTTTATACACACACTGTAGATAAACAAAAACAAATAACTTGAAACAATGTAGTTCATTAAAAAAAAACCTACCAGTGTAGTAATATTAATAAAACCCAGTGGCAAAATTTTAAAAAGTCACAGAGAGCCACAAATAGTTTAAAGTTGCCGATATTAGAACACCTCAGTGAAAATATTCATATTTATTTGTCAAAAAAGAATGTCTTAAACTCGGTGTCTAAACGGTTTTTATCTTTTATATTTCTTATTTCTAATGGTATTTTGTTGTATAATTTTCGGCCCAAATATGTTACAAAATGTTGACCTAAGCTATAATAACATAAGGTAGTGTTTCAAAGTCTATTTTCCATACCTCTTGTGCAGTACATAATTATGTGCCATATATTTCGATTTGTACTTTTCATTGTTACGGATAAATTTGCATGTCGTTATAATATATACCTAAGTAAACTGTCTACAAAGTTTATCGAATATTCAAATGTTAGTTTTTGTACTCTGACTTGTTTGTATTTAAATAGGGTCTTATAAATAAATATTTTTTTTTGAATTGCGAAACTGTCAGTTTTACAATAAGCATTTTTTTTAAGATCAAGCTCTGTACTGTAATGTAAAATTAAATTATAAACAGACGAACAAACCCGAAGAAATATTTTCTAGCAATCTGCATGAATGCTTTTATTTTAATAAATAGGCTGCAAACAGTGCAAACTAAGTTTTTCAAAAGTTTTCAAAGGAAATTTGGTTAGCACGAGTTATATATTGAATATCCCAAATTAAAAAAAAAAAACAATAGAAATGAAATTTAAGGGGCAAATTTTAAATTTTTTGTTGAAAATTTATATCAATATTTGAATTCCCATTAAAATAAAAACGAAATAATTGGAAAACTAATACACTTGGGGTTTTTTTTTAATCAAAATTGAAGTTGACATAAAATATACAGTTTTTATATCGATTATGACATAACTTTCATTGGCAATATGACAATTAATAATGGATATGTTACCGAGTATCAATGACTTGTTGTCATGGCAAAATCTCATTGCCGGGATATACATAAATATACATATTTAAGCCAATAACTATTATATTTTATTTTTACAGATCAACAGATTTTTATCCAATATATTTGAAGGTACCAGTAAAAATTGAAACCAAAGAAAACACAAGAGAAGTTGAAGTAACATCTGAAATTGTCTATGATGAATGGAAAATTAAAAATGAAGAAATCGACATTAAAGAGGAAACCCTTAAACAAACAAAAACGTTAGTATCTTTAATTTCTACTAATAATTATAATTAATATTCTCTTCCAATATTTTTAAATTTAATTCCCAAAGAGCTTTCTTCTAAAAATCGGGCTTTGTACTTTAATGCAAAATTGGATTATAAATATTTATCTATTTTAAAAATTTTTTTAAATTAATTAAAATAATAAGCTCTGCTTAGAAAACAATTGTATACTACACAATATTAGTCTATTTCAGAAAGGTGTAGAGTAATAAAAGCTCATTAGGTATGCTGTACAGGTATTAGGTATTCCGGTAAGGAAGACCTGTTACGGGTACATGCCAAGTTGACATTGACATAAAAGTATAGATATAAAAGTTGTACTATCTATTATTTATATTCATAGTAGTTCCTTACATGGTGTCAGATTAAAATTAATCCAAAATGATGAAAGGAAAACGAAAGAGTCGAGAAGCCAACAAACATGTGGAAAATAATACTGAACAGAAAAATACAAGGGACGATATAGAAGATTTGAAAGTACAAGTAAGAAGTCTGCAAGAATTATTGGCTCAACAGCAATTAGCAGGTGAAGCCAATCAAAACCAATCTCAGTCAACCCAAAATAATAGGGAAATAATGGAGAAGGAAATAAAAAATGTACCACATCCAGATAAGTTTTCATTTAAAGATAGCGAGTGGGAGAAGTGGTTGCAGCATTATGAAAGGTACCGATCCGCTATAAATTTGAAAAAATGCTCAGAAAAAACACAAATCAACAATATTTTGTTATATGGGACAAGATGTAGGAAAAAATTTTGATCGATTAAAAAAAAAAGAAGATGATTTCCTGACTTATAATAGTCTCATTGCCGATTTTAATGAGTATTTTAAAAAGACTGTTAATATTTTATATGAACGTGCCAAATTTAATTTGAGGAATCAACTAGAAGGTGAAACTTCCAAAGAGTACATTGAAACAATAATTTTAATGGCTAAAAATTGTAAATATGGTGAAATAGAAAATGAATTGATCAGAGATCGACTTGTAGTAGGAATTTTAGATAGAAATCTTTCCGAAGCTTTACAGATGGATGCATCTTTAACGCTAGAAACAACAATAACAAAAATTAATCAAGCTGAATGTGTTAAAAAACAAAATTTGGAACTCACGCGACATCTTTCAATTCATAAAGACATAGGCAGTGTAAAAGAACGTGACAGCTACAGATTTAAAGGGCACGAAAAATGTTATTCTAAGGAATGTTCTAGATGTGGTTCATCAAAAAAACATTCGTATGAAAGGTGTCCTGCTTTTAGGATTGTTTGTTCAAAATGTAATATTAAAGGGCATTTTTCCAAATATTGTAAGACCAAAAGAAATATAAACGAGGTGAGAGATGCACTGAATTCATCAACAAGTTCGAGTTCGATGGGTTCATTAACAGAAGTTGATAGTAAAAGCAAAAATACCAAAAATTGTAATGAAATCAAAGTTATTGGATGTATAACTGAAGAATATGCTCCATATACTATAAAACTGAATATAAAAGGACAGATGGTTATTTTTAAACTAGATACTGGTGCGGATACTACAGTTTTATCTTACAATACTTACAAAAATTTAAAAGAGAAACCAAAACTTAAAAACACTAATGTAATGTTAGTTGGTGCTGGCACAAATTCAAGAATTGAAACAAAAGGAAAAATTAAAATAACTGCCGAGTATAATAAAACCATGGATAAAATCAAGATGTTTGTCGCTGAAACAAAGGAAAATCTTTTAGGCAGGCCTGCTCTTGAAAAGTTAAAAATTATTAAATGGAAAGATGGAAATTTAATAATAAACAAAGAAGTTAAAAATGTAAATTTGATTAGCAACCCACAAATAAAAAATTATGAGAACTATATTACTCGTTTGTTTCCTAATTTATTTAAAGGAATTGGAAGAATAAAAGATTTTGAATACAAAATAAGATTAAATCACAATGCTCAACCCTTCAGTGTAAGTGTACCTAGGCGAGTGCGATAGGAATTCATAGGCAATCATTAGGTGTTCGTTAGTGGTTCATAGGCGTTCATAGGCAATCATTAGGCATTCAAAGTCGTTTAATAGCAGTTTTTGATGTTTTTTAGTGTTTAGTCCCCTGTTTTGTGTCAGTGGCGTGTAGTGCCGTGTTAGTGTTGTGTTAATGTCGGATCTGTGTTGTGTAAGTGTTGGGTATAATAATAATATAATAAATAACTAAATATGATGTTACAGGTCCAGATGCTCTAATCCTGCTATTTTGAACACTATAGTGAACCTAGTCGAAATCTTATAAAAAAAATTCTCAAACTGCCACTCTATTGATAGTTATCGATTGATTGTGGTTACAAGTACTATAGCTTATTGTCTAATTTTTTACAAGCCAATAGTTATCAATACCTATAGTCATCACTCCTTTTCCCTTAATGTTTCGATAGTTTTCTACTTAGCTGTATATACAAATATTATTAGGGTATATTTTTAATACTTAATAAAATTGCTATATATTTTTATTTTATTTTTTGCAACACTTTTTATTTTTAGTTAGATTCCTAGTTTATTATTTTGTTACATTATTTGCTCTATTTATCCGTATTTTTGCTATAATTTTACATCCTGTCCTCGTTTTGAAGATCTTAAACATATTCATATTGACACTATTGTATTATACAGGGTGTCCGGTAACTTATGGGCCATAGAGCAACTGGAGATAGTAGATATAAAAATGTCTTTTGAGCTAAATTTGCCCAAGTAAAATGTTAGAGGTTAAAGAGATACAGGGTGTTGAAAGTGAAAATTAATTTTCGAAGAAGCCGCCATTGTTATAGGAGATAATCAAAATATCTTCCTGAATGTAAGACGTCATTTGTTAAAAAGCTTAAGAAAATGTATTGAAGTAAACGGTGGACACTTTCAACATTTACTAAAGTGAATTAAAACAAATTTTTAATAGTTTCCAATATTTTCATTTTGTTTTTTTTTTCTGCCTTTTTATTATTAAGTCCTAGAATCTGGGTAACGGCTTGAGATATCGAGATCGACCAAGAGTACCTTTTTTACGTAAAAAGGTAGGTTCTTTTATAGTTTAAAGTATAAATACTAGTAACTGCACTTTTAAAAAAAATATGGATGAATTAGTTCAACATGAAGCACGTAGCAAGCGCCCTCTAGGGAGTATCTTGAAATTAACACCAAATTCAAATTTCTCACTCTCGAAAACCTAGTTATACCGATTTTGAATTCGATATCTTAAACCGTTTCAAAATTATCATAATTTTTCGAAAATTAATTTTCACTTTCAACACCCTGTATCTCTTTAACCTCTAACATTTTACTTGGGCAAGTTTGGCTCAAAAGACATATTTTTATATCTACTATCTCCAGTTGCTCTATGGCCCATAAGTTACCGGACACCCTGTATAAACAGTTTAGTTAGTTTTTGATACTTAACACATTAGTTTCTATATGTATATAATCGAATTTCCCGTTCAAAACTGTATTTTATGTTCCTCCCATTGTTATTGCCTGTATTATTTTAATAGCTTTAATCGTTTGCATAGGTATTTATTTCAATATCTACCTATTGCAAAAAAATATTCACTATCCCTGCCATTAAGACTTTAATGGTTTTATACAATCTAATGGCTTAATGTTTTTAAATATTTTTTACTAGATGTTGGAGCTTTTTAACCTGTTACCGTTTACTATATCACTTCCCCTTCCCACCTCTCTCGTCTGTTTTAAAATTTATGGCTTGATAAATAAATTTTACAACTCTTTTAAAATTATTTTTATAGTTTAGATAATATCTAGCCACTAGTCTTGTAAGGCTTGGGTGCTTTTTCGGTGCGCTTACTTTTTGTAACGGCGGATAAAAATTGCTTTTCGAAACTGGCTAATAAAAATTAAATTTTTGTACGGATTAGAGAATACTTTTTGTAAAGAACCTCTATTTTAATCTCAATTGTCAAGTTATCCCTCAGACGCGGAAGTTATTCAATTTCGGGTATTCGGCGGTCGGTAATTCGGCGGTCGGTAATTCGGCGGTAAATTCGGTCGGGTTTGAATTGAATAACTTCTAAAGCGTTCTGTGGGCGGAATCAAAGAGAATATACAAAAATGAACGGAGTTTTACTCGAGCGCCACTGATTTTAATTTTTAGGGAAAATCAGAACCCCCGGAGCCCTGGGTAACCTTTAAACAGTTGGAGACAGAGTTCTATTAGCGCATACAGATAACAGTCATTCACGCCCCTAAGTTCCTATGGGAAATAAAACACACCTATGTCGGGAAATGTAAAATAATTTTATTTTTGTAACAACAGAAGTTAAAACAAATGTACAGGTTACAATATCACGTTACAAATACTTCCCTATAAGTAATAAAAAAAATCAAAATTTCTCGGAAAATTGGCGGTAATTTACAGTTAGGCTTTTCGGTGGAACAAATTTCAAACAAACGGTATTAAAGTGGGTTTCATGCGACGGTGTTACATAAGACGAAGTCCGGTAATATTTTAAGAACGGAAAACTTATAAGCGGGCGGTATGAAAATGGTATTACAGCGGCGGTTCTAACTACTGGTGAATGCGGTGGTAATTATCGAGCAACTATAATCATGCATATAGGCAAATGAAAAATGATTAAAGCGTGGCGGTATTAAGCAAAAGCAAGCTCGGTAAACTATCGAATAAA
The DNA here is from genome assembly GCA_963969555.1 of Polydrusus pterygomalis. Classification (NCBI taxonomy): domain Eukaryota; kingdom Metazoa; phylum Arthropoda; class Insecta; order Coleoptera; family Curculionidae; genus Polydrusus; species Polydrusus pterygomalis. The sequence goes on from OZ018382.1 coordinate 55,071,989, forward strand.
TCTAGTTCTAAATACGGATAAATGAAAATGATTGTAAGGCGGCGGAAAAATTTAGCAGGAAATAATTTTCAAATATATAAAAAAATCAGTGGTGCTTACCACAGATAATAACGGTATTCGACGACGGCGGAAAAGAATAATAAAAAAAATGAAACGGTAAACGGTTCACTAGCTGAAAACTAAGCACTTTCAAAATCACTTTTGGTCGGCTGCAGAGCTGGATCGAGAAGGCTCGTATTTTTGGTTCGATCTCGGATTTCAACTTTTTATCTCCCACCACGGAAATGGTCAAAGATCTGGGGATTTTAAGAACGGTGCGCGTTCGCTATCTTTTCGAATCGGTACCGGAGATAACACTGAATTTACCTGTATCGGAATGCCATATATTGGTTTGCCAATTAAGACGGTTTCTGTGATAGCGGTAATTAATTAATTTCTCTGATTAAATTCAAAACCTTTTGTTACCAGCGGTTAGAAAAATATTCAATAAATCGGTTGCATGAAAGAAACGAAAAAATCAATTGAAAAATTACGGAGATAATTACTTTCTAGTAATTCGGTGTTAATTACTTGTCGTTAATTCGGTAAAACTTAGGTAACTTCGTTACATTCCCCCCTCACTTGCTAAAAAAAATTGAACGACAGTAATCAATATTTTCTTTTACTCTGGGAGTCTCCGGACGAAAGCGTCCTTATGGCCGCAGGTCGGGCATGGTAGCGTCGGTAGGCTGGCGGTCTTTGTCGTCCTGGACCGGTGAAGTGGACAAGCTAAGCGTCTGGCTCGACATCTTCTGAAAAGTAAATAGAATTGGGTAGTTCCGGATTCGGTTGTAAGAATTACCCTCGGTTTCGGGGGGTCTGGTTAGATAGAGTGTGCGGTTTTGAGATCTTCAATACAGTCACGGTTTAAAAAAACATGATTCGGTCCGGCGGGATTTCGGCCTTTACCTGCGCATGCCTTGCTGTTGCGCAGGGTCTCTCCAGTTTCCCGGTCTTGTACATTTGCAGTCCCGCGACATTATTCCTTCCCGGCCGCATCTGGAGCAAAATAATTTAGGCCGGTTTTGACAATTTTGACGCATATGTCCGGTCTGTCCACATCTCCAACAGATTGACTCTTGGTTACCGGCGGTATTTTGGTTAGCCGGTCCGGTACGGGGTGAGTGAGGTGTTGTGTGTACCGGGGCGGTTCTATTAGTATTAGCTGCGGATGTAGACGGTGTTTCGGGGGGTGGCGGCGGTGTATAGGTAGGTTGTGACTGTTGAGCTTGCGGATAAGCTGGCGGTACCTCCCTATGCGATCTAGAATGCGAATTTGACTGGTGGTACTGGGGGTTTACTGGCGGTCGCGATTGGTAACTTGCAGAATATGATTGTACACGTTTTGATTCTTGGATTTCCCGGTTTAAAATTTCATATTCCCGTACGGCTTTTGAAAATGACCCGGTATCATGAAAATCGTTACGGCGTATGTATTGACGGTACTCCGGTAGCAGATTCCGGTATAACCAGTTTAGTTCCTGATATAGTGAAATATTTCCATGACGGCGGATCAGAGTTTGTAGTGCGGTAATATATTTGCCTACTGGTTCGTTGTGTTTTTGCACACGGCGACTAATTTCGGCTTCTAGGTCAACCTCATAATTAACTGGAAAATAAAAGACTCGGAAAGCGGTTTGAAAATCTGTCCAGTTTTTCCAGTTATGTTTGTTATTTCGGAACCATAATGCGGCATCACCCTTTAGGATTTCCGGTATTTGGGGAAGTATGGTATCTGGGTTTATGCATTGAGAGGTGCAGATTTCTTCTACCCTTTCTAGAAACGTTGCAGGGTCGGAATTTCCGTCAAAATAAACATTCCATTTCCGTATTTGTATTACATTCTGGTTGCTGGAAAACGGTGATGGTTGAAAAGTAGATGCTGGAGCTGTTCGATGAAGTATGGGCGAGGTACAGGGATTATTGGCCCATTGAGGGTTTGAAACTGGGGGTGGTATTACCACTTGGGGCGGGGCATTTGATATCGCTGGCGGTATAGCATGAAATCTAGGCTGTGTCATTGCTTGTTGAAAATTTGGAGCTATGCACACGGGTGGTGTGGTCTGAATTAGGGGCGGCGGAGTTGTAGGTCGGTAAATATGGGGTAGGCAGGTTGTGGGTGCGGTAACAGCTGTGGCTATCCCGGTTGTCAGAGTGGGCGTATAACTCGGCATTGCAAAAGAAAGTGTGCGTTGCGGCGTTAGGTGCATGGTAGTAGTAACCGTAGTTGTAGTAGTGGTTGCCAGTGAGAGGGTTGGTATCGGTACAGGGGTTGCGGGTTGCTGAATCTGGACGGTTGGGTTAGATACGCCAGGCGGAAACGCAAACGGATGTTGTACGGGTTGCGGTGACGCTTTACCCTCGCGTACGAAACGTACTAGCCTTTTGCGCATGTCGTCTACTGTACCGGTTGCGTCCAAATTAAATCTTTGCAGTTGGAGTTCTAAGTCTCCTTTCCGCAACAAATAAATCCAACCCGTTCTAAGGCTAGTGAAGTAATCGGCCGGTATGTCAAATGGTAGTGGGGGTGCAGGGGGTATATCCGCGGGCGATTGCGGTATTGTTTTCGGTATTACTCGTTCCGTTTCACTATCACTTGAAGACGGCATATTTTATTTAATTTCTTTTCCGACCAAAAAAATTTTCCAAATAAAAATAGCACCCCGTATAGGCAGCGTAAAATAAAATAATTGCGGAATTTATTTTTCCCTACTACAAGTAAAATTTAGAAAAAAAATCCCCAAAATTTTCCTCTCCGGTAGAAATATAGCAATACTTTTACAAGACCCTGTATACCGGTTATGAGAAAACCAAGTTTTCCTGTGAAAATTTTCCCGTAGCACACGGTATACTAAGGGAAAAGAACTTCCTAAGTACCGGTAGGTATAGAATAAATAACACCCTGTGTATTCGGTTTGAGAAAAAAAAAATATCCTATCCCTGTATAATTAATTTACAAAGCCATTAGTATTTGCCTTTAATAAATTCGCACGGGATAATATTATTAAAATATTCAGCTATAAAATGCTATACTGTCCGGCGGATTGTTTTTCTTATCAGGTGTTAACGAGATAAGACTGGAATGCGGTTTCTTTATCTCCCAAAAAAACTATCGGCGAGAACGTAAATGACCCATGCTGCTAAAATTATGCTCGGGCGCCAAACTTGTAAGGCTTGGGTGCTTTTTCGGTGCGCTTACTTTTTGTAACGGCGGATAAAAATTGCTTTTCGAAACTGGCTAATAAAAATTAAATTTTTGTACGGATTAGAGAATACTTTTTGTAAAGAACCTCTATTTTAATCTCAATTGTCAAGTTATCCCTCAGACGCGGAAGTTATTCAATTTCGGGTATTCGGCGGTCGGTAATTCGGCGGTCGGTAATTCGGCGGTAAATTCGGTCGGGTTTGAATTGAATAACTTCTAAAGCGTTCTGTGGGCGGAATCAAAGAGAATATACAAAAATGAACGGAGTTTTACTCGAGCGCCACTGATTTTAATTTTTAGGGAAAATCAGAACCCCCGGAGCCCTGGGTAACCTTTAAACAGTTGGAGACAGAGTTCTATTAGCGCATACAGATAACAGTCATTCACGCCCCTAAGTTCCTATGGGAAATAAAACACACCTATGTCGGGAAATGTAAAATAATTTTATTTTTGTAACAACAGAAGTTAAAACAAATGTACAGGTTACAATATCACGTTACAAATACTTCCCTATAAGTAATAAAAAAAATCAAAATTTCTCGGAAAATTGGCGGTAATTTACAGTTAGGCTTTTCGGTGGAACAAATTTCAAACAAACGGTATTAAAGTGGGTTTCATGCGACGGTGTTACATAAGACGAAGTCCGGTAATATTTTAAGAACGGAAAACTTATAAGCGGGCGGTATGAAAATGGTATTACAGCGGCGGTTCTAACTACTGGTGAATGCGGTGGTAATTATCGAGCAACTATAATCATGCATATAGGCAAATGAAAAATGATTAAAGCGTGGCGGTATTAAGCAAAAGCAAGCTCGGTAAACTATCGAATAAATCTAGTTCTAAATACGGATAAATGAAAATGATTGTAAGGCGGCGGAAAAATTTAGCAGGAAATAATTTTCAAATATATAAAAAAATCAGTGTTGCTTACCACAGATAATAACGGTATTCGACGACGGCGGAAAAGAATAATAAAAAAAATGAAACGGTAAACGGTTCACTAGCTGAAAACTAAGCACTTTCAAAATCACTTTTGGTCGGCTGCAGAGCTGGATCGAGAAGGCTCGTATTTTTGGTTCGATCTCGGATTTCAACTTTTTATCTCCCACCACGGAAATGGTCAAAGATCTGGGGATTTTAAGAACGGTGCGCGTTCGCTATCTTTTCGAATCGGTACCGGAGATAACACTGAATTTACCTGTATCGGAATGCCATATATTGGTTTGCCAATTAAGACGGTTTCTGTGATAGCGGTAATTAATTAATTTCTCTGATTAAATTCAAAACCTTTTGTTACCAGCGGTTAGAAAAATATTCAATAAATCGGTTGCATGAAAGAAACGAAAAAATCAATTGAAAAATTACGGAGATAATTACTTTCTAGTAATTCGGTGTTAATTACTTGTCGTTAATTCGGTAAAACTTAGGTAACTTCGTTACAGTCTATTGAAAGCTCCGTTAAGAAGTCATTTATCTAATTAATTGCTTTATTTTTCATATGTTGTAAGATCGATTAGATGAGTATGATCACTCGGAAGTCCACAAATTTATACAATTAATCTCATCTCATGTAACTAATATAACATTTGAAACGAGTATTTTATTTATTTGGATAATAATCATTCGGGTATTTAAATACTTTATATACCCTTAATTTTAAACTTTTTTTTGGTTGTATAGTATTACCCTTAGGCATACCTAATATTAGTGGTTGTTCGTACATAATATATACTTTTTTGATGACATGACCCTTTTTTTTGGCGTTAGCTGGTCTTTATATAAAATAACCGTACCCAAGAAGTTAGGTTAGGTTTGTATAGCATTCGTGTTATATAAACACTCTTATAGGAGTTAACTGGTCTTTAAAGCAATATATTACCCTACATTTCTAGGCTTTTCTTATTTATTCTTATTTTTCAGCATCCCGGGGGTATTTTTGGGGAATAAGGACCTATCTAACAGCTATTTGTTCGCTGTAATGTTTTTTCGATTTAAGTCTATTTAATTTAAATACCTAATATTATTTCTTGCTTCTTTGCCAATTAGGTAACCCTAATTTTTGTTGTATTTAGTTGCTTTACTTGGACTCTACTTCATGGTTCTCTGTACGTAGTCCTTTAGCTATTAATTTTTTCAGATTATAAGGTGTTTTTAGCTGTTGAAGCAGATATTACCCTAAATTTCTAGGTTTTTCTTATTTATTCTTATTTTTCAGCATCGTGGGGGTATTTGTGGCAGATAAAGACCTATCCAACAGCTATTTGTTCGCTGTAATGTTTTTTTCGATTTAAGCCTATTTAAATTAAATACCTATTATTTCTTGCTTATTTGCAAATTAAATGCAGGTGACCCTAATTTTTATTGTTTCCTCGAGTCCTTTAGCTATTAATTTTTTCAGATCTTAAGGTTTTTTACTGTTGAAGCAGATAATTTCCTTTTTTTTCATACATGGGACTATCACAAGTGATTGTATGTAACTGATTCATATGTTAGTTATTGATTTCTCCTCGTTATAATCATAATAGTGGACAACATCTATCTACCTCTTTTTCTGCCTGCTCTATACAATCGTAGTTTGTTCTAATTGAATTTTTTAGTCATTTCACAGATACTGCAATAATGTATTATGTAATAATTTTATATAGCGTGTGTGTTTTTGATCTTAACAGTTAAATTTTAGTACTCAACTTTTGTGATAGATTTTAGCAAGTCGAATCTTTCGTCCTGCACCTTTTGACGTAATTATCCAATCACAATCGAATCCTTCCGAATCACTGTATTACCGCGTTCTACATTGGCTGTTAAGGAGCGCTAATGACTCCGAGATCAGAATAATGGGTAGTTTTTAACCTAGAACCTATGCTCACTGTTTTTATATTATTTATTCGTGTGACTAGCACTTGTCCATTTGCTACCTTTATTAGTTTAGTTTATATACTCTTGGTGTATATAGGATCTTTAATAAGTCTACTCCTCAACAATACACACAATTTCAGAACCGGTCAAATTGCTTTTAAGAATTATAACTCCTAATTTAGTATTGAACTAAGTGTTTTTCTATTGATAAGATATATTGTTCAATTCAATTTCAAAGGCTTTTATTATCTAATAATTTTACATATTATCTGTTTTACAATACATATCATTGAATATATAGGTTTACGATCGCTGGTTTCCTGTCTGTCAGGTCGCGTTCCTGTCAAGACTGCCCAGGACATGCACTGGCAACGCCGGTGGGGTTGTTGTTAGCCCTTTGGTAAAACGATGATAATGTTTGGCTATTTCTAGGATTGGCCGGTTCCGTAACCCTCTACCGCCATGGAGGAGTTTAGTTTTCATTAGAAATTTGAATGGTTTTTGTTTTTAAAGTTATACTGTGAAAATTTTGAGAGTTGTGTTTACTGGAAAACTAATGAAAAACCAGCTTAATTTCTATCAGGTACAAGTAGCACTTTTGTCCATAGACTTGAAAATTTTTGGGTGGGCGTGGCCTAAAATTTTTGGGCGGAGTTATTTTCCTTGCAATTTTTGGATTTTGTTAATCGTTTTATTTTGAAAAATGGATTTTTTCACTGGAGATAAATCGGTAGTTTATAATATAATGGTTTGTGAGTTGGGTTGTCGTTTTGTCTGGTCTGTGTCATGTTTTCTGTTAATCTTGAATGTTGTGGTTGTTTTAGATAAAATTTTGTCGCTGTGTTTTGTACATATTGAGAAAAAGTCGGCGTTTGAGTAGCTTGGTGTAGCTGGCGGATTGGTGTGAAATAGCTAGCGTTTAACACTTTCCTTAATATTTTATTTTGTTGTAGTTGTAGTTTATAGAAGTATTGTTCCGCCATACTACACCATACTGGACATGCATATGTCATAGTAGGTTTAATAATTTGATTATAGATTGTTAATTTATTTCTTGATGATAATGGTGAATTTCTTTTAAGTAATTTTTCTAATGAATGTGAAGTTGCCAAAAATTTTCTCAATATGTTATCTGTCTGTTGTCTAAATTTTAATTTTTTGTCTAGTGTCACTCCTAAGTACTTTAGTGTGTCCGTTGGTTGTATCTGTTGTCCTTTAATGTTTATTTTTTGATTTATTTGAATATTAGTTATTTTTCTTGTTAACACTATGCATTCGCATTTATTTTGATTAATCTCCAGCTTCCATTTTTCGTACCATGGTAGCAATATATTTAAGTGGCTTGTGATTATTTGCCTTGCTACATTTGCATAGTAAGAATGAGCGTAAATTAGAACGTCATCTACAAAAATTGCAAGTTTAGAGTGCTGGTATTTTGGTATGTCAGCTGTATAAAGGTTGAATAGTGGCGCAGCTAAGTTTGTGCCCTGCTGTAACCCTGCGTGCAGGGCTACTGGCTCTGAGAAACTAGTGCCTACTCTGACTTTTAAAGTTCTGCTTGTGATATATGAATATATTAATGTTACTAAATGTAGTGGAAATTCATGATATGTAATTAATTTAAAAATTAGCCCATTGTACCAGACACTATCAAAAGCTTGTTTTATGTCTAATGACAGGAGCACTGTATTTTGCTGCTGGTTAAATTTATTTATGGCTTCTTGCGCAACATGCGCTACCAGCAGTACAGCACCCCTGCCCATTCTAAAGCCGAACTGTTCTTCAGGAATTTTCTGGTCCAGTGGGCTAATTTTTATTCTTTTATGGATTATTTTTTCCGCTACTTTTCCAAGTACACTTAGGAGGGCAATGGGTCTGTAAGATTCAGGCCTGTTATCTGGTTTATTTGGTTTTAAAATCGGTACAATTATTGCCCTCTTCCATGCACTTGGAAAGTGCTGTAGCAGAAAAATTGCATTTATGATATAGGCAAATTGAACTATTGTTTTCTTTGGCAAATTTTTAATCAGAATAGGCACCATTTCGTCTTCACCAGGTGCTTTTTTGTTTTTCAGTTCTTTTATTATGCCAACGATTTCAGAGGGTTTGGTGAAGATTTTTTGTAATATTGGTGGAGGAATTGGATATTTATTTCTAGTGAATTTATTTGTTATTTCAGTAATTTGATTTTGCTCGATACTAATATTGGGTTTTCCTGCACACGCTTGTCCGTAATAATCCGCTATTGTTTGAGCCTTTTCTTTGTTATTTTGTGGAGTCTGTATAAAGGATGGGATTATTGTGTCTCTCTTTTTTGTGCGTCTAATTAATTTCCATAAAGAATTGTCTGTGGCTGTTAAGTTTGTCAGTATATTTGTCCAAGTTTGATTTTTATGCTGTTTTATTTCTGTTTTGATTTGAATTGTTAGTAGTCTTATTGTATTTTGGTCTTGTTGCGTCCGTAGCCTCTGCCATCTCTTCCTTACTGCATTTCTATGTCTTATTAAGTTTATTATGTAATCTGGCAATTTGTTTTCTTTTGGCTCCACCTGTACTCTTCTGGCTACGTTGTTTCTTGCTTGTTTTATGTTTTCAGTTAATTTATGGACCTCGTTTTCTAGCTGCTCTACTGTTGTTATGTTATTATTTATCTGGGTATTATTATTTAATATTTGTCTATATTGTTTCCAGTCTACGTTATTGTAAATCCATGTTGCTGGTTTTTCTTCCTTTTGAATATCCGTTGTCCATTTGATTAATACTGGCAAGTGGTCAGATGATAGTTCATTTATTACTGTTTCGTTTGTTAAGTTCGTCATGTTTTTGTATAGAAAAATGTCCAGGTAGGAGGGTGTTCTTCCATGTATAACTTGATAGTGAGTCGGAGATGGTGGTATTATTATCTGTACGTCATAGTTGTTCAAGTATTGCATAAGTATTTGTCCGTGTTGGTTTGTTAGGTTTGCTCTCATTGCTATGTGTTTTGCATTTAGATCACCCAATATTAGTACCTTATTTGATTGATTAAATATCTCATTGAAATCGTTGTCATTAATATTTAAATTTGGAGGGGCATAGCAACTAGTGATTACAACATTATTTTTTAGTTTTATTGAAACATGTTCAATATTTGAATTTGTGTTATTTAGCTTTACATGAGGAATATTGTTTTTTATCACTAGTGCTACGCCCCCCCCCTCTGAAATTTCTATCTGCTCTGTAAATTTTATAGTTTCGCAGTTTAATTTTTATTTGTGGCGTTAATTTTGTTTCGTTTATGGACATTATGCTAACTTTGTACCGTGATAGAAAGTGCTTTAGTTCATCAATTTTGCTACGTAAACCGTTAGCGTTCCAAGTAACTATATTTAAGGAACCAAAGAAGGCTAAATGTTATAGTTGTTTAGATTGTTGCCCATTAGGGCCATCATTATGGATACACGTTCTTCTTTATTATTAGCCTTCTTTAGTTCTTTTGTACAGTCCTGTAGAAATCTAATAAATTCACTGATATTTATTAAATTGTTAAACTCCTTCATGACAGTAAAAAGGTTACTTGCCTGCTCAATTCCTAGAAACTCGTCACTTTGCTGTGCGTTGCCTTGTGGGCGTGTCCTGGGCAGGTTGGGAAACGCATTGTCATAGCTCTGCTCTTCGTTTCTTGGGGGATGAATTCTCTGCTGGGGATGATTTCTAGTGGTGCTATCTTCCGTAGCACGAGCTGGGCCACTTGCCCTGGCCTGATTTGTCCACGGATTATCCTGGGGGATGGGTGCCGGTTTGAATTTTGCTGTTTGTTTTTGCTTATTGGCAGTGATCTGCTGTGCCTTATATATGTAGATCTCGCATGTTGGTGAGCTTGCTTTGTGATCTTTTTTGCAATTCACACATTTTATTTCATTCTCCGGGTGGCATTGTGCCGTGGGGTGGGCACCCGCACATCGCAAACATTTTTGCTGTCGAAAACAATTCATCGTAGCATGCCCCCATTGGCCACACTTCTTACATTGAATAATAAGGGTGTTTTGCCTGCGTCTTTCCCAAGTTATTCTCACAAAATTTAGGTATTTTACTTTTTCTAAATGCTGCAGTTTAATGGACGTGTCTGTCGTTACCATGTACAAGGGCCTATATTGCGTTTTCATAATATAAATGTTCTTTACTGGAATATTATGTTGCTGCTGTAGTTCCGTTTTGATGTCATATGGCTCTGGAGTATGATCTAATCCCTTTATTATGAATGCGTGTGTGCGGTCCTCGTCCGTTGCGTAAGTGTGCCATTCTAAACTTTCTTCAGTCTGTAGTATTGTTTTGTATTTGTTGTACTCGTCTTTTTCATTCATGTAGATGATGGTATTATTTTTTGTGAACTTTAGCGAATATCCCTTTTTTATGTATTGTTCTATGTCCTTTGTTAGTTCGTCGTAGGCTTGTTTGTTTGTTATGATTCCTTTTAGTATTATAGGTGGTGGCTTATTCTGTTTTTTGTTCTGTTGCGTGTTTGTTTTTGGTGCGTTTGCTGCAGTTTTCGGAGTGGTTTTTGTTACTTTTTTGTTCGAGAATGTTTGTTTTGCCTTGTTAGAGATTTCTGATTGTGCATTTGATTCGACATCCGTATCCATGTCCATGTCGGATTCTGTTTCTTCGGCTTCTGATAGAGTTTGGTATCGGTTTTTAAGGGCTATTTGTGGCCTCTCTTGCAGGATAGTGTTAAACTTGTTTTTGGCTGGGGTTTTAGGTTTTATGAAAATCTCATTTCCACTCAATATTTGTTGTTTTTCCTTCTGTATTCTCTCTTCAAGGGATTCTTGTGGTGGGATTTGTTGTTGTATTTGTGGTTGTTGTTTTTTGGCTTCATCCTTTGCTTTTTCCTTTTGAAAAGTGGTTTTGTCCGAAATCGGTGGCGTGATTGGAATTTGATTTTTTACTCCGTGCTTTTTCTTAAGGTGCTGAATTACTTCAACACGTATCCTGTCTCTTTCTATTTTCATTTTGCATTGCTTAAAATAGTCATAGCAAGTTCCACAATAAGATCTGTGAGTTTGTAAGTATTTTATCAGGGTTTTTCCTGATTTCCTAGTGTTTGCTGCTAGGCTTGGGTTGCTCGGGCTGCTACTTGCAATGCTTAATTTGTCGTCCATTTCAACGTTTTGGATTACATTTTCTCTGGATACTTCATAATCCGACTGGAATTGTTGTTGTTGGGTGCCCTGGGCACCCCCTGGTTCATTCATTTTTAGCTGTTCCGGAATTATAATCCCGCTCGCGATTTTCTTTGAGAAAAAATTCTCAAAGTTCGCGGCAGAAATATTTTCTAACGATTTGCACTTGTTTATTTTATGTTTTGGTTGCAAACTACAGTTTAAATTGAATATAAATTAAATATAAATAAACACTTTTATCTGGTTTTTTGCTTGCTAGCGTCCGTGCTGTACCGAGGTCAGACTACTAAGATATATTGTTAAATAAGCAACTATGTACAACAGATTTTAGATTTATTTTCATGAGATGTTGCGAGTTCTATGTATAGCCCTTACGTTTTTGTATACGATAACTTAGAGCTACATGTTTCTAATTTTTTATATTTGACTGCTTAATTTACGCTTAATCATTCCTTAGCACTTAATCTTTATGAATTTGGTTTAGTACACTATATTAAACTTTATATATTCTGCATCTATAATAGCCCCTGCCTTCCTCTTAATTTTACTGAAACGTTTATCTAGTATGAGTTAAATACCTTGTTTTAGGGTTTTTAGAGCTTTAACCTGTTCAACGGATCATCCTTGGATTTTTTTTAACCGCCTTAAGGTGTTATACTGTGCATTTATGCATGAGCATGTTTATTATATGTTTTTTTGCCCTGTTTACGAGCTGCTAACGTTTATGGGTTTAAAGGCCATTTTTGAGTACTTTAGTGTTTTATTAAACCTTTTTTACCCTTTTCAGAGAAGTTTTAAGCAGCTGATTATATATATTTAAACAGTACTGTATGATATAGACCAGCGGTTCTCAAACTTTTTTGGTGACGGAACCCTTTTGGGAAGCAAAATACTTGATGGAACCCTACAATAAAACAATAGTTTTTAAAAGTGTATTATTTATTAATAAGCATAATAAAAGTACAATGTAACAGTTACTAATTATTACTTACTTTACCACATGGCAAGTACAATAATAGAAGATATTATAAAAGAAAAAATCTAACTAATGGGAGGTATCAAACTGTTTTTATTTTTCATCAATTGGTTGATATCAGGTTTGATAGAAGACAGTTGAAGTCTCATATCAGGTTCGGCGTCCAGTCTATTGCGATATTTTGTTTTCGTGGCTGCATAGGTTGAGAATCCTGTTTCGCACAAATATGTTGTTGGGAACGGGAGAAGATTATTCAGAGCCATTTTGCCAAGCATTGGATATTCATCACGGATTCTGCACCAAAAATCGTTGAGAGGCGTCGTTTTGAACAGTGACTCCATACTTGTGTCTGATGACATTTCTAAAAGAGATTCATATATCTCGTTTGACATACTTTCGGGCTTTTCCAAGTTGGGTAAAAAAGGATTATGAATCCATGAATTCAGTTTCATTTTTGTATTCTGTTCTTTGGGAAAATACTTTTCAAAAGATGCGCGCATCGAACTGAGATATTGGACCAATTCTTCAAACACATCATCTTGAAACATTTCTGAGTCGTTATCGCTAACAAACTCACTGAGTGATGTAAAGCTTTCTTACCAACGCAAATAATCCAAAAATCTAATTTTCTTTTGAAGGCAGTTATTTTGTTATAGGCCTGAAACACTGTTGTCTGTTTACCTTGCAATGATAAATTCAATTCGTTCAGTTTTTGAAAGATATCCGCCATAAAAGACAATCGGAACAACCAAGTTTTATCATACAAACGGTCCTTCAAATTAAAAGAAGTATCTGCTGCAAGAAACATTTGTAACTCGGCTCTAAGTTCAAATAGCCTTGTTAAAGTTTTACCCCGAGACAGCCATCGCACTTCTGTATGGAGCAGCAGTGTTTTATGTTTGCTGCCATAATCTTCACACAATAATGAAAACAATCGGGATTGTAGTGGTCGTGATTTGATAAAATTAATTATTTTTACCGCTTCATCCATAACTAATTTTAGATTTGACGGCATTTGCTTCATCGCAAGTGCTTGTCTATGCAGAATACAATGCCTGGAACTACAATTAGGCGCTTTATTTTTTATTCGTGACACTGCTCCTGCTGTTTTACCTGTCATCGCCTTGGCCCCATCTGTACAAATGTCAATGCAATTGTTCCAACTGAGATTATTTTCTTCAAAAAATATATTTATTTTATTAAAAATTTCTTCCCCGGTAGTGTTTGTGAGCAGCGGTGAACACATAAGCATGTCTTCTTCAAAAGAACTTTCATATGGATATCTCAAATAAATAACTATACCTACGCGCGGCGGCGGAGTCAAAACGTTCGACCAGAGAGAGGTGTTTTGATTTTTTTTCTAAATTCTTGAGGAACCCCTACAGAGGTATCGCGGAACCCTAGGGTTCCGCGGAACACACTTAGAGTATAGCATAGACTATATGTTAGGTATTCGTTAGGCTGTCTGTCTGTCTTCATTATATTTCTATTCAAGTTAATTTAATTGTACCTTTGCTTGTTGTACTGTTTTATGTTCTTGGTGTGATGTGACGTAAAATTGCTTTATGGAGGAGGATTAGATAGCTGTTCAGTAGCTGTTTAACCCTATTCATTAGTTGTTTTTATCCGCTTTATAAGTAATTTTTAAAATTCATTTAATTTATAGGGGCTCTCCTAAAATTTTACTGTCGTAAAATTTAATGAGCCTCGGCCCGTTCGGGGTCTTTAGGGTAGTTTTATATCATATATTTCCCCTAATTAAATCTTAAATTTGATTAATTTAGGGAGCTTTAATGATTGTGAGGTTAGAGAAATAATCTATGTACCCCTTGTTATTAGCAATTACATCTTTAATTAGACGTTATGCAGGGAATGTTAATAATCTACCCCTATTCTTTGTTGGTGTACTGGAGCTGTTGAGACACGCATCAAATTATTAATGTATGATAGATTGCCGAAATTGGTTACAATCATTAAGTTAATCAGGTTATAATACGTTTTGATAGTCAACTAATTGTATTGGAATCTAATTAAGGCTATTTTTATCTATCTTATATCGTTGCACTACTTCCTGTTCGTTAAAGGATTTAATAATTTGTTGTCTATATGTTAAAAAGCTTAAAATAGATGCTAAATGGGCCATTTTAACCAGTTTTCTAGTATTTAACCATAATTTTAAACGGTTTTACCCGTTCAAGAGCTGCTAAATAGGCGTTTTCATATGTTTAAGGGTTGTTTTTATGTGTTTTTAGATGTTTCCTGTATATTTCTATACCGATCAAGAACAATTCAGAGAAATTTTTGTCGAATATTTCCCCTATATTTTAATATCCTTATTACTCTGACTTCTCCTATACAAATTAAGTGTAATCATCAGGTGTGACCGTGAATCTTGTATGTGTGTACCTATAGCAGGCTACGGGTGATTACCTAATGTAGTTTTAAACTGAAAATTTGATCAATTTAAGGAACCTAAATGATTGTACGGTTATAAAAATAATCTATACAGGGTCCTTAAGTACATCAAGAAAATCTAGGATATGATTCCTGGCATCAATTTAAGTGGAAAAGTTCATATGGACTTATGCCCTAAAATGCTTATCCTCTTAGATACAGGGTGTTAAAATATTTTTAAAAAATAATTTTTTTTTTTAAATTTCGAAACTCCTTGAAGATACGGTATTGAAAATTGATGTCGATTGATTTCGTATTAACCTGCACTTTTTGGTTAAAAAAGGGTTTGCCTACTTCCACCAGTGGCGTGCATGAAGATACCATCAATATTTTTTTTGTGAAAATATGTGATACGCCACTGTTTTTTTAAAACTCTGATGCATTTTTATGCATTACTGATATAAGCGGAACAAAAGTTGTCTCTACTATGTTTTTGAAAAAAATGGTAGTTTTAAAGGAAAATGGAAAATATTTTAACACCCTGTATTTTAGGGCATAAGTCCATAATATGAACTTTTCAACTTAAATTGATGCCAGGAATCATATCCTACATTTTCTTGATGTACTTAAGGACCACCCTGTATATCTAAATTATTTAAATTTTTATTGTTAATTTGATATCAAAAAGTAATAGTACAGGGGTTGAACCTACCCCCCTGGTGGTAAATTATGTTTTTTTGGTATACAAATATAGAGAAATACATACTCATGTATGTATGGTAGCCTACCGAAATTAATTTCAATCGTTAATATTACATTATGACCCTCTAGCTATGAGTAACTATTCTGTCTATTATTGTTAATTGCAATGGAATTTAATTACAGCCATCCTTTTTTATCTTATATGCCTATATTATATCGACTGCTCGTAATTTCTACTGTATAATACAGGTACTTCATAGAGGTTTTGTATGTCTATAAATCAAACTGTACATATAGTCATTAACAAATTTTAGGATAATATTGTTTTTATGCTGTTCGATATCCAAATTAGCGAATATTTCATGATCCTCTCCGCTTCCCCGCACAGTAACTACGTAGCGATAATATCATCAGCTAGGCAACGAGTTTATCTAATATGTTCAGTTGGCGCTGCGGTAAAACGTTAGAATTGTAATCCAGTGACCCGGGATCGAATCAACGCAGGTAAAACTTTTTTTTAATCATTTAATTTCAGTTGGAGACACACTTGGAAATTATTGGGGTACCGGTTCTTGGAGATAGGGCTTGCAGAGCCCCGACTTGTAGACTTTGGGCCCCACAGAAAGTTAATATGTTGGTAGGTGAGGTTAGAGTACCATTTGTAACGGTTTTTGAAGATAGGTCTTGCGGAGCCCTGACTTGTAGGCCTGGTCCCCCGAAAATGAATATCTAATTAGTTGGGGGTTAAGGTGATAGATGGCGTATCGCAGCTTGGCCAATAGTTCCCTTGGTAACTAGCACCAAGTAAGAGTGGGTGCTAGCGCCAATGAGGGTTAGTGCTGATGGTAGTTAGTGCCAGTAGTAGTTAGTGCCAGTGGTAGTTAGTGTCATTGATAGTTAGTGCCCTCAAAATTTCCCACGGTCGGCCACGCCCATCCCCTAAAAAGTTCCCATGCTCTAGACCAGCGGTTCTCAAACTTTTTTGGTGACGGAACCCTTTTGGGAAGCAAAATACTTGATGGAACCCTACAATAAAACAATAGTTTTTAAAAGTGTATTCTTTATTAATAAGCATAATAAAAGTACAATGTAACAGTTACTAATTATTACTTACTTTACCACATGGCAAGTACAATAATAGAAGATATTATAAAAGAAAAAATCTAACTAATGGGAGGTATCAAACTGTTTTTATTTTTCATCAATTGGTTGATATCAGGTTTGATAGAAGACAGTTGAAGTCTCATATCAGGTTCGGCGTCCAGTCTATTGCGATATTTTGTTTTCGTGGCTGCATAGGTTGAGAATCCTGTTTCGCACAAATATGTTGTTGGGAACGGGAGAAGATTATTCAGAGCCATTTTGCCAAGCATTGGATATTCATCACGGATTCTGCACCAAAAATCGTTGAGAGGCGTCGTTTTGAACAGTGACTCCATACTTGTGTCTGATGACATTTCTAAAAGAGATTCATATATCTCGTTTGACATACTTTCGGGCTTTTCCAAGTTGGGTAAAAAAGGATTATGAATCCATGAATTCAGTTTCATTTTTGTATTCTGTTCTTTGGGAAAATACTTTTCAAAAGATGCGCGCATCGAACTGAGATATTGGACCAATTCTTCAAACACATCATCTTGAAACATTTCTGAGTCGTTATCGCTAACAAACTCACTGAGTGATGTAAAGCTTTCTATTTCTTTCTTACCAACGCAAATAATCCAAAAATCTAATTTTCTTTTGAAGGCAGTTATTTTGTTATAGGCCTGAAACACTGTTGTCTGTTTACCTTGCAATGATAAATTCAATTCGTTCAGTTTTTGAAAGATATCCGCCATAAAAGACAATCGGAACAACCAAGTTTTATCATACAAACGGTCCTTCAAATTAAAAGAAGTATCTGCTGCAAGAAACATTTGTAACTCGGCTCTAAGTTCAAATAGCCTTGTTAAAGTTTTACCCCGAGACAGCCATCGCACTTCTGTATGGAGCAGCAGTGTTTTATGTTTGCTGCCATAATCTTCACACAATAATGAAAACAATCGGGATTGTAGTGGTCGTGATTTGATAAAATTAATTATTTTTACCGCTTCATCCATAACTAATTTTAGATTTGACGGCATTTGCTTCATCGCAAGTGCTTGTCTATGCAGAATACAATGCCTGGAACTACAATTAGGCGCTTTATTTTTTATTCGTGACACTGCTCCTGCTGTTTTACCTGTCATCGCCTTGGCCCCATCTGTACAAATGTCAATGCAATTGTTCCAACTGAGATTATTTTCTTCAAAAAATATATTTATTTTATTAAAAATTTCTTCCCCGGTAGTGTTTGTGAGCAGCGGTGAACACATAAGCATGTCTTCTTCAAAAGAACTTTCATATGGATATCTCAAATAAATAACTATACCTACGCGCGGCGGCGGAGTCAAAACGTTTGACCAGAGAGAGGTGTTTTGATTTTTTTTCTAAATTCTTGAGGAACCCCTACAGAGGTATCGCGGAACCCTAGGGTTCCGCGGAACACACTTAGAGTATAGCTGCTCTAGACTATTATTAATTATTAATTATTATTGGGAACTAAAGATATTTGAGCTAGAAATGTTATAATTTATTTAAAAAATTGTAAATAAGTTAAGCTGATACTACATATTACTGGGCCTCGGTACCAATTACTACTGTAGTAGTAGTTAGTAAAGTATTGTTTAGGGCTCAAAAATAAAATTAGTGATTTAATATTAACCCCCCCCTCCCTCTGTCCATTCTTACCCAGGAAACGCTAACTGAATTGCAGCCTCTTGTATTATTTTATAAACATGACCTGGCACGAACCAAAGATGAGCTAGATGTCGAACTTGGACTTTGGTACAGAGAAATTGCTAGATTGCCAAATGAACAGTGGCCCAGATATTCCTTAAGCGCGTTACAACACGTTACTGACACCTTTAAAAATATCAGGACATTACTTCGTATATTAGCTATATTGCCTGTCTCTCCTGCGGAAGGTGAACGTAGTTTTTCAACTTTGCGAAAACTCAAAAAAATTTTAAGAAATAGTTATTTGGAAAACCGGCTAAACGGCCTCACTCGTTTGCATATTTATAGAAATATGACCCCGCCTGTGGAGAATATTTTAAATAAATTCGGCGAGAAGAACATTAAAACTTAGCTTGGCTTAATAAACCTTTTTTGTCGCAAATACGTTGTTTGTTAAATTTTATTTTTTCAGGCCAAATGTAAGGGGTGATTCATTTAGACTTTTTTTTAATTCGAAATAAAACATATAAAATGGAATTGAATGGTGGAATCTTTATTATAAGCTGAAAGAACAATATTTGACATTTATTTTATGAAAATAATTTCATTTAAATGCTGGCCGCGACTACGCCCTACGTGGTCCATTCGGAAGGTCCAATTTTCGATCACGCTTTCTAGCATTTCTACCGGTATCTGCCGAATTACGCGAGTAGTGCTGGCTTCTTAGTCCTGAATCGTAGCTGGCTTATCGACGAAGACTTTTGATTTGACTTAAGCCGAAAGAAAAAAGTCTAAGGGTGTGATATCACACGATCTAGGCGGCCAGTTGACAGGTCCAAAGCGCGAAATTATCTGCTCACTGTAGTGTCGTAACGTAGGCAACTTAAATAACACCTTAAATAAGTTTTGTTAGTTGTCTATAACTAGTTTAGGAATATAAATTAAACATAAAAAAAGAAGAATGTTCTCTCTCTCTCTCTATACTTGTTGTAAAATGGAAGTAAGTTAATTTTTGCATTAAAGTTGTTAGCCTCGATCATCTTGTTTTTATTACGCTACATCACAATTATTTGGCGACGAGAATAATGCGAATTAAGTGTTTATCGGACTGTAGCCGTGTATTTTTTTCGGAAAGAGCGTAATTAACGCAATAGTTCTGATTCTTTAAAAAGTTACCGTCACCCGTCACGAAATTCGAAACATGGAGAACCAGCAGCCAATTATTACAGTAGTAAATACGGGCAACGTTTCTTCGCTGGCAATTTTTAAACAAGGAGATGATTTTGAAGTATTTGAGGAGCGTCTTGAGCAATACCTTGGTGCCAATTTGGTAGAGGGATCAAGAAAAGTAGCAGTTTTGCTGACCTTGTTAAGTAAGGAGGTTTACAAAGTTTTAATGGATTTATGCAATCCAGATAAACCTAAAAGCAAGGATTTTAACACCTTAATGCAATTGCTGGGTACACATTTTAAGCCAAGACTGTCAGTTTACAGAAGAAGAATCATTTTTGATTTATTGAGGCAGGGGCAAGAGTCTGTTAATGTGATTTTGGTGACAAATTAATGTACCGAGTACAGGACAAGTTCATCGTTGGTATGAGGCCATGTCCTATACTTGACCGTCTTTGTGAGGAGAGTCCTACAAAGCCCTTAAAGGACTTATTGGAGATGGCATTAAACAAAGAAGCTTCGTTGATGGAACAAAGTAAAAATAACACTGAAGTAAACAGAATGAAAAAGAAATTTAGTAGTTTTAAGAAGCCTAAAGCTCATGAAGAAGAAAAGCGTCGGGTAGAACTAAAGTGTAATTTTTGTAATAAGACTAATCATACATTTAGTAAGTGTAAGTACAGAAAATTTACCTGTAAGAAATGTGGTAAAAAGGGGCATATAATGGCAGCGTGTAAGAGTAAGACTGACAAAAATCATTATGTTGAGCAAGAGGAAGAGGAAACTCTTTCATTGTTTAATGTGACAGATTTACAAAATGTCAATTTTAATAAGCCATTATGTGTACCTGTTTTACTTGATAACGTAGCAGCTCAGATGAAACTTGACACGGGAGCAGGAATTTCATGTTTGCCTTATAAGTTTTACCAGGATAATTTAGTTCACGTTCCATTAGAGAGTACTACTATTAGGTTAAAAACCTATTCTGGGGAAGTAGTGATACCCAAAGGTAAAATTAGTATTAATATTACATTTAACAATATTTCAAAAATTTGTGATTTAGTTGTAGTAAAAAAAGCTACAAAAATTCTGTTAGGTCGAGATATTATTAAAAAGTTTAATCTGTCCTTTAACGACTCTGAGGTCATTGTTAATAAGGTAGCTATTTTTCCTGATAAACTTTCAAATCTTTTAACAAAATATTCTAATATTTTTAAGAATGAGTTAGGTACTTATAATGGGGAAAAAATAGGTCTTAAAATAGAAGAAAATGTAAAACCCATTTTTCACAAGCCACACCCAGTTCCTTTTGCTTTTCGTGAAAAAGTGGAAGCTGAGTTAAAAAGATTAGAAGGGGAAGGCGTTATTGAAAAAGTTAATAACTCTATGTGGGGGACACCATTGGTACCTGTTATGAAATCAAATGGCAAGGATATTCGGGTCTGTGCGAATTATAAAATCACAGTTAATAAATCTTTAAAAAAATTTAATCATCCTTTGCCTCGAATTGAGGAAATTTTTGTTGCACTTCAAGGAGGTCAGAAATTTACAAAACTTGATTTTTTAAATGCTTACAATCAGTTAGTTTTGGATGACGAAACAAGCAATTTGTTAGCTTGGAGTACACCACATGGTATATATAGAGTATTAAGGTTACCGTATGGTACAAAACCAGCTTGTTCTATTTTTCAGAGTATTATTGAAAAGGTTTTGCAGGGCTGTGCGGGGACAGTTAACTTTCTGGATGATGTGGTAGTAACTGGTAAGGATGAGGAGGAGCATTTAAGAAATCTTGAGGAAGTTTTGAAAAGATTAAGCAGGGCCGGATTTAGGTTAAATGAGAAAAAGTGTGAATTTTTTAAGAATAAGATTTTTTATCTAGGACACAAAAATTCGAGTCAAGGTTTAGAAAAAGATGAAGAAAAGGTAAGGGCAATAGTAAATTCGCCTAGGCCAAAAAATATGACGGAAATTAGGGCTTTTGCAGGAATGTTAAATTATTATTCTAAGTTTTGTAAAAATGTATCTGGGAAGCTAAAACCGTTATATGACTTAGTAGGAAAAGGTAAAGAATTTAAATGGACTCAGGAATGTGAAACAGCATTTC
Organism: Polydrusus pterygomalis; assembly: GCA_963969555.1. Lineage (NCBI taxonomy): Eukaryota > Metazoa > Arthropoda > Insecta > Coleoptera > Curculionidae > Polydrusus > Polydrusus pterygomalis. The sequence goes on from OZ018382.1 coordinate 55,093,357, forward strand.
AGTGTGCTAAGAAAGAGTTAGCTTCGGATAAAGTTTTGATACATTATGACCAATGTAAGCCTATTCGTTTAGCGTGTGACTCTAGTGAGTATGGAATTGGTGCGGTTCTGTTGCATGTAATGCCAGATGGATCTGAGAGACCAATCTGTTATATTTCAAGGGTTTTAAATAAAGCTGAAAGGGGATACTCAATGATTATGAAAGAGGCATTGGCAGTTTATTGGGCAGTTTCTAAGTTATATCAGTATTTAGCTGGAAGAAAGTTTGAGATTTTAAGTGATCATAAACCATTGCAAGCGATTTTTTGAGAACATAAAAGTTTACCAAAGATGGAAGCAGGGCGTGTTCAAAGATGGTCATTATTTTTAGCTAATTTTGATTATAATTTTCGTTTTATTAGAGGGGTTGAGAATGCAAAGGCAGATGCATTATCCCGACTGCCATTACCTGATGGTGAAAATTATTGTATAGAGCCTGATTACGATTATTTAAACCTAGTTGAGAGTTTATTGCCGGTAGATTCAAATAAAATAATATCAGAAACCAGGAAATATTCGGTGTTAATAAAAGTATTTAATTTAATTAGGTATGGGTTTCCAAACCAGACAGATAATTTACTTTTAAAACCATTTCTAGCTCGTAAGAGTGAATTGTCAATAGAGCGAGACATCATGATGTGGGGTTATCGAGTAGTAATACCAGTTAGTTTAAGGAAACAGTTGCTTGAGGAATTACACAGTAACCATGAGGGTATGATTAAAATGAAATCAAGAGCACGTTCTTATTTCTGGTGGCCTTCATTAGATGCAGACATAGAAAACAAAGTTAATAGTTGCAAAATTTGTTGTCAGGTCCGTCCTGAGCCGAATAAAGCTAGATGAATAAAATCAAATATGTCGAATTATTTTTATGAACGTATTCATGCTGATTTCTTAGGACCAATAAAAGGTAAAATTATTCTTATTATTGTGGATGCTTATTCCAAGTGGCCCGAGGCTTTCATTATGAATAGTACAGATTCTGATACAACTATAAATCGATTTAGAGAATGTTTTTCACTGTTTGGGATACCGCGTATAGTTCATACAGACAATGGAAGTCAATTTACTTCTCAAAATTTTTGTAAATTTTTAAATAATAATGGAATTAAATTTTTGACATCTCCACCTTTCCACCCAGCAACTAACGGGCTTGCGGAAAATGCGGTTAAGTCGGTTAAGTCAGGATTAAAAAAATAATTTTTGGATGAAAAGAATAAAAATGTTTATTTAGAAACTTTGTTACATCGTTACCTGTTTTCCTACAGAAATTCTATCCATGCAACTACAGGGTTAACACCTTCTGATATTGTTTTTAAATCAAAAATTAGAACCCGTCTAGATTTGATAGCACCAAGTAGTGTGTCCGTAAATAATAAAGCGGAAAAGCAAGTTCTAAATTTTAAAGGAAAACGAGAGGAAAGCTTTGTGGTGGGGGATAGAGTTTGGTGTAGAGATTATAGAAATCCAAATAGAAAAGGTTGGGTAGAATGTATAATAGATGAGGTTCTAGGTAACAGAGTTTATTTCTGTAAATTAGTAAACGAAAAGGTTATCTGGAAAAGACATTTAAATCAGATTATAAGTAGGTAATGTCATTGTATCCTTACTAAAAGAGACTATAAGTGATAGTGATGCGCAGAACAGTAGTGAAAGAGAAATAATTTCGGAAAATAGTGAAAGTGAGCATAGAGCATTACAGCAAAGTACCCTAGTGTTATCGCAACCTATTGTAAGCGCGAATTCTCCTAAGTTAAACATAAATCGTGCTAGTGAGCCAATGGTAAATGACAATAGCAATACTTTACCTAGTATAACTAAGGAGGAACAAAATTGTAAAACAAATGTTTCTATAAAGATTGGTAGGTCAAGTCCAAGGGATCTGAATGTTAATCAGAGACCAAGGAGAAATGTTAAACCACCCCAACATTTAGATTTGTGAGGGGAGGTATTTGTAGTGTCGTAACGTAGGCAACTTAAATAACACCTTAAATAAGTTTTGTTAGTTGCCTATAACTAGTTTAGGAATATAAATTAAACATAAAAAAGAAGAATGTTCTCTCTCTCTCTATACTTGTTGTAAAATGAAAGTAAGTTAATTTTTGCATTAAAGTTGTTATCCTCGATCATCTTGTTTTTATTACGCTACATCACACTCACCAAACTGATTTCTTCAATAAAGCTATTGTTTCGGGCGCTGTATGTGCCGCGTGATGTCGGCGACAATTGGTTTCAGCCAGACGTAGCTACGGCACACACAGCGCGCGAAACAACAGCTTTATTGAAGAAATCAGTTTGGCGAGCAGATAATTTCGCGTTTTGGACCTGTCAACTGGCCGCCTAGATCGTGTGATATCACACACTTGGACTTTTTTCTTTCGGCTTATGTCAAATCAAAAGTCTTCGTCGATAAGCCAGCTACGATTCAGGACTTAGAAGCCAACATTACTCGCGTAATTCCGAAGATACCGGTCGCAATGCTAGAAAGCGTGATCGAAAATTGGACTTTCCGAATGGACCATGTACGGCGCAGTCGCGGCCAGCATTTAAATGATATTATTTTCAAAAAATAATTGTCAAAGATTGTTCTTTCAGCTCATAATAAAGATTCCACCATTTAATTCCATTTTATATGTTTTATTTAGAATTAAAAAAAAAGGTCTAAATGAATCACCCTTTATATGCACCTTTCGTTTATTATAAACTTTTTTCCTGGGTGCGTCCCTGACTATTATATTAAAGCATTGTGCTTTGTATTTTTATATTAGGATTTACGGACTTAAACATAATAAGCCATAACACCCCCTATATATAATTCTCGAGTAATTCCAATGTTCTCTTTATTTTTTAGTATAGAATTCGATGGCAGCGAACACCGTGACGAATATAACAGGTTCAGATGTGGTATATGTCAATTTCAAACAAGATGGAATTGTAGTTTAAATAAAATTTACGAGGAAGTTTCTAAATTTAATTGCAATTATTGCGATTGTCATCAAAAGGCTCAGCAATGTAATTTGAAGATGCGTTTATTAGAACAAAATATAGAAAAATGTGATTCTTTAGATGACTACAAATGTAATCAATATGATGAAACAATTATTGAGAAAGGAAGTTTTATGGTACATATTCTGCAACAACATAACACAAAGGAAACTGAGGCTTCACATAAGTTTAGGTGTGGTCAATGTGAATATCAAACGCTTGTGATAAGTCATTTAAAGAGACATGTTTTAGCACGTCATAAAAATATAGAGGAAGTTGATGCTTCAGATAAGTTTATGTGCAGTTATTGTAAATATCAAACACTTGATAAAACCAATTTAAAGAGACATGTTTTGGCACGTCATAAAAATATAGAGGAAGTTGATGCTTTAGATAAGTTTAAGTGTGGTCAATGTGAATATCAAACACTTTCGAAAAGTCGATTAAAAGCACATATTTTTGGACATCATAAAAATATAGATGAAGTTGATGCTTCAGATAAATTTAAATGTGGTAAATGTGAATATCAAACACTTAATAGAAGTGATTTAAATAGACATGTTTTGAGACGTCACAAAAATATAGAGGAAGTTGATGCTTCAGATAAGTTTAAGTGCAGTTATTGTGAATATCAAACACTTACGAAAAGTTCTTTAAAGGCACATATTTTTGGACGTCATAAAAATATAGATGAAGTTGATGTTTCAGATAAATTTAAATGTGGTAAATGTGAATATCAAACACTTAATAGAAGTGATTTAAAGAGACATGTTTTGAGACGTCACAAAAATATAGAGGAAGTTGATGCTTCAGATAAGTTTAAGTGCAGTTATTGTGAATATCAAACACTTACGAAAAGTTCTTTGAAGGCACATATTTTTGGACGTCACAAAAATGTAGAGGAAGTTGATGCTTCAGATAAGTTTAAGTGTGGTCAATGTGAGTATCAAACACTTGTGAAAATTAATTTAAGGAAACATGTTTTGGCACGTCATAAAAATATAGAGGAAGTTAATGCTTCAGATAAGTTTAAGTGTGATCCATGTGAATATCAAACACTTTCGAAAAGTCGTTTAAAGGAACATATTTTGGAACGTCATAAAGCTATAGATGAAGTTGATGCTTCAGATAAATTTAAATGTGGTAAATGTGAATATCAAACATTTAGTAGAAGTTATTTAAAGAGGCATATTTTGAGACGTCATAAAAATATTGAGGAAGTTGATGATTCAGATAAATTTAAATGTGGTAAATGTGAATATCAAACACTTTATAGAAGTGATTTAAAGAGACATGTTTTGAGCCGTCACAAAAATATAGAGGAAGTTGATGCTTCAGATAAGTTTAAGTGCAGCTATTGTGAATATCAAACACTTACGAAAAGGTATTTAAAGGAACATATTTTGGGACATCATAAAGCTATAGATGAAGTTGATGCTTCAGATAAATTAAAATGTGGTAAATGTGAATATCAAACATTTATTAGAAGTTATTTGAAGAGGCATATTTTGAGACGTCATAAAAATATAGAGGAAATTGATGCTTCAGATAAGTTTCGGTGTGATCAATGTGAATATCAGACACTTTCGAAAAGTCGTTTAAAAAAACATGTTTTGACACGTCATAAAAATATAGAGGAAGTTGATGCTTCAGATAAGTTTAAGTGTGGTCAATGTGAATATCAAACAGTTTGGATAAGTTATTTAAAAGTACACATTCTGAGGCGTCATAAAAATATAGAGGAAGTTGATGCTTCAGATAAGTTTAGGTGTGCTCAATGTGAATATCAAACACTTGCGAAAAGTCAATTAAAGAAACATGTTTTGGCACGTCATAAAAATATAGAGGAAGTTGATGCTTCAAATAAGTTTAAGTGTGGTCAATGTGAGTATCAAACACTTACGAAAAGTAATTTAAAAGCACATGTTTTGGCACGTCATAAAAATATAGAGGAAGTTGATGCTTCAAATAAGTTTAAGTGTGGTCAATGTGAATACCAAACACTTAATAGAAGGTATTTAAAGAGACATGTTTTGGCACGTCATAAAAATATAGAAAAAGTTGATGGTTCAGATAAGTTTAAGTGTTAACACCGAACTGTCTTAACACCGCTTTTCCGGGACAGAGGTTACCGTACTGTAACTTGGCGGACTTTACGACTGCAAACGATTTAGTTTACTATAATTTAACTGGAAACAAACACTAATATAAAAAACACACCGCACTGTGCTATACTAGTATTTATTATTGAATTATAAATGTATTCCATTCAAAGCTGGGGAGCTAAAGCTAAAAAAGAACGAACCCTCGGGACGCGTTCATTTTCATCTCCTTTTTCGTCTTGTCAATTTGTCCATGCCTACTCATGCTAGAAGCCCTACACGCGCTCGCTACCTATAGCAACGACGCGACGCGCCAGACAACATCTCAGGAGCCCTTGGTTGTTCCGATTCATGGCTTGCTGTGTTGCCCAGTTTGTTTTAAACTAAGTTAATTATAATATTATTATATTATAATAAAGTTAGTCTTAATATAGCCCCCAACGTTGAAGGGAAATTTCAACAGACATAGAAATTGAGCTATGCGATAAAGGTAAATATAACTTGTGAATACTTAACCTAAATACATTATACTAAACGAGCAATAAACATAATAAAACATAACGTTTTCATTTACATCATACTAGGATTATGCTTACTACGTTGGCAACGGCGCCAACTTAACCACCGCACGTTTTATAATACCTAATGTGGTCTTGACAGATGCTACGCGCACTATACCGTCACTGGCGTCACTCCCTGGATGCACCGTAGTAACGCGTCCGAGACGCCACTTATACGCAGGCAAGTCATTGTCATGTACCAACACCAATTCACCCACGGAAAGATTGCGTGGATTTGACTTCCATTTTAGTTTTTGCAACTGCGTTATGTATTCACTCGACCATCTCTTCCAAGATTGCTGTTTCAATCTTTGAAGAAGTTCAAAGTGCGACAGTCGATTAGTTGGTGTAGTTTCTAGGTCAGGGTATGGAATAGATACGGACGAATGACGGATTAAAAAATGAGACAGCGTTAAGGCACTTAAATCATTCGGATCCGTAGATATTGGAGTTAAAGGTCGCGAATTTAATATATTTTCGATTTGTGTAATAATGGTATAAAAATTCTCGAATGCCAGTGTGACTGGAGAGCTAGTTAGGATTTTTAATAAATTACTCTTTGCTGACTTTATTCCAGCCTCCCAGATTCCTCCCTGGTGTGGAGAGTAGGCTGCAATAAAGTGTCACTTGATATCAAAATCATCTCCAAGCTGATGTGTAATTGCATTTTTGTTAGATTTTAAAAATTGTCCTAACTCTCTTAGATGATTGTTTGCCCCAACAAAGTTGCTGCCATTATCTGAATACACGTTCGATGGCTTGCCTCTTCGTGCTATGAATCTTTCGAAAGCTTCAAGAAAAGCTGACGTACTTAGGTCTGTTACGAGTTCAAGATGGACGGCTTTAACAGTTAAACAAATAAATAAGCAAAGATAAGATGTTAATGCCCTACTACCGCGGCCCTTTTTCTCTTTATAATAAAATGGACCGGCATAGTCCACCCCAACATCTGAAAATGGCGGTCTTGGGGACACTCTGGGCTCAGGTAAATTACCCGTTAAAGGATTTATAAACCTTGGTTTAAATCGAAAACATACAATGCACTCTCGAACTATTCTTGAGCTAATTTTTTTCCTGCAATTGGCCAATAGTTTTCACGAGCGTTTGATAATAACAATTGTGGACCACAAGGAAGGTCTTCAAAATGTTCATATCTAAATATAAGATACGTTAAATGATGCCTTGGGTATAATAAAGCGGGATGTTTCTTTTCAAAGGAAAGTTCCGAGTGCTTCAATCGACCTCCGACTATTATGACATTACCCTGAAGAAAAGGAGTTAAACTGAGAATATTACTTTTATTCTTAACAAATCCGTGTTTTTGAAGATCTTGAATATCTTCGGAAAATTATTCCTGTTGCGAAAGTATAACTAACTTGACATTAGCCAGACGTAATTCTTCCAAATCCAATTCTTCGTATTTTCTTTGATCAACAGGTGTTCTACAGTTTTTCATAAAGCGTAAACAATAAGCCATTACTCGGTTTACACGTGTAAATGACGAAAACTTTTTAAACGCAAACAACTCATTATTAACCTTTACCTTGCTCTAAACAAAAGTTTTAGTATCCTTTTTTACTTCTGGTAGTTCGCTGACTGACGGCGGTTTTAACATTGTAATGTCTTGTGGCCAGTTAGAAGGCGCTTGACCTAACCAACCCGGCCCATGAAACCAATCCTTTAGGTTAATCAGAATACTTGGAGATTCACCTCGTCTGCTGGATTTAACTCGGTGGGTACATATCGCCATGCGTCAGGTCGTGTGATGCTCTGGATTTCTGATACGCTATTTCCCACAAATACTTGAAAATTGTATCCAAAGAACGTATCCAAGCTAGAGCCACAGTAGAGTCGCACCAAAACTGGACTTGGTCAAATTGAAGTGGTAATGAGGATATAACCTTTTTATAGAACTGTGAAAGAAGAAGAGCTGCAGAAAGCTCTAACCTAGGAATACTAATGGATTTAAGAGGTGCTACTCGAGTTTTGGAAACGAGGAGGTGAACACAAATGTTTTGTGCAGCATTGATAGTGGGCAGATATATACAAGCGTCGTTATCATTCTGGGACGCATCTGAGAAGCCGCGTAACTCGACCCGAACCCATTCTGAGCATGCTGCTTGTCTTGAAATTGCCAACTTATTTAACTCTGGAAGTTCAGATCTAAAGAAAAGCCATTTGTTTGCTAGGTACTTCAGATGGTACTTCTTCGTCCCATCCTTAATTTAACAACCATAATTTTTGTAACAAGATCTTGACTTTTACTACTACTGGACTAATTAGACCCAGTGGATCGAATATTTTAGAAATTTCAGAGAGAATTACTCTTTTGGTAATCTTCTTTGGAGAGGTAGAAGTACCACTGTGATAGGATAAATTGTCACTGTTACTTGACCAAAGCATACCCAAAGCTTTGGATGTTTCTTCCGACCCGAAATAATGTGCATCGTTTGTCGAACTGTCCGATACTATTTCGGCTAAAACATCTGAACTATTTGATCTCCACTTTCCAGTTTAAAGCCTGCGCTTTCCAATGTGGAATTTACTTTACGACATAAGTTAACAGCTTCCTCGACCGAACGTGCACCAGACAACAAGTCATCTACGTAAAAATATCGCCTTATCACCTCTAAAGCTTGAGGATTCGATTTTTGATTATCTGTTGAAAGTTGTAACAAACATCTTGTTGCTAAAAAGGGCGCACTTGCTGTTCCATACACGACTGTACTCAGAGAGAATGTCTGAAGTTCTTGCTCAAGATTAGAACGCCAAAATATTAATTGAAGAGGTTTAAACTTATCAGACACAAGAATTTGTCTGTACATCTTACATATATCTGCAGAAATAACATATGCGTGTTGCCTAAAACGAAGTAGAATTGACAGCAAGTCCTCCTGAACTGTGAGGGGATTAACCATCTGTAATGAGTTGTATGAAAAACCTGAGAGAGGAACAATTAAAAACTACTCTTAATTTGGTCGTTGAACTATCTTCACGGATAACTGCATGATGCGGTGAATAAAAAGTAGTTTGATTATCTGAAGATGGAAATGGTGACATATGGTTGAGTTCTTGATACTCGTCCATAAAATCTGTATGCATTTTCTTTAGATTAGAATTTGCACAAAGCCTGTTTTCTAAAGTAAAGAATTGTTTCGTGGTACTTTGTTTTGATTCGCCCAATTTGAAAGGGGTTCTTTTAATGGAATAGAAAGAACAAATCTCCCTTCGGTATTTCGGTCAAAAGTGTCCTGAAAATGCTGTTCTGCTTGTTGGTCTTCGTAGGAAAATTGTGACTTTGTAGATATTTCCTCAATTTCCCAAAACTTGACTAACTGTGATTGAATTTCTACATTCTTTGAATGGTAACAAGAAATTGACTGCCATGATTGTGTTGGCAGAGGACCCGAAATATACCAACCAAGTTTGCTCTTTTGTAGGACTGGCTTATTTAAACCTAAATGCTTTGTTCCCTTACATAAAAGCTTCCAAAATATTTCAGCTCCTACTAGTATATCAATTTCACTAGATTCATAGAAATTTGGATCAGCAAGCTGAATATATGATGGTAAGTCCAGAGAATTTGGATCAAAGGATGTGCTGGGAAGATTATCAGTAATACGAGATAAAACTAAACATTGAAGATTTGTCTTAAAATTAGAATGCAAAGATTTTATTCGAATGCTACATGATTTTGACACTTAAGCTTGTGCCTCGTCAATACCACTAACTGAAACATTGACAGAATTTGAGGTAGGTTAAGCTGACCTACTAAATCTTCTGAAATTAAATTAGACATGGAAGCACTATCTGGAAGTGCTCTGCAGACATGAACATGGCCTTGTGAATCCAAGATTTGTACCAAAGCTGTCGCTAACAGGACTTGACCATGACACAAAGCATTAGGTACACTTTGTGGTCTATGACCTTGATTAGCCGTTAAGCTACTAGCAGCATTAACAAACGGTATTTTTACTGCACTGGGATGAAGTAATGAGTTATGTTTTTCATTACAATGTCTACAAGAACCATATTTACATTTTGTTAACATCATGACCCTTTTGTAAACAATTTAAACACAATTTTAGTTATTTTATTTTATCTTTTTTGTCTTGTACTGATAATGCTAAAAACTTTTGGCATTTGTAAATCGAATGAAACTTTTTACAATGAGAAACATGCAAATTTTGGTTTTTGCTCAAATTTTGGCTGCTTTTCCTCATTGGTAACAACTGAATAACAATTTTCTTTGTTCTGATTTTAATTTTTTATGCATATTAACTTTTTCCAAAAAATCTGCCCGCGCTGAAAAAGGGTTTAAGTTCTAAAATTGTAAAAAGTTAATCTTTTAACTCGTATTGTTCCCAATCACAAATTTATTAGTAACTAAATAAATAATTAAAGGATCCCAATAAGAATTAATGTTGAAACCTAATGCTTCAAAAGATCTTAAATTTTTGGATAATAAATCTACCAACTTTCTAACTGCAAACGGGGACTCAGGTTTAAGCTCTGAAATGTTAAAAAGTGATTTAATGTGATTATGAATCATTAATCGTTTATTATCAAACCTTTCGCACAAAATATTCCAAGCTAACTCAATAATTATTACCTGATATTTCGATACCTTGTACACACTGAGTCGCAGAATCCTCGAAAGATGCCCTTAAGTAGTTTAACTTTTGAATCAAATCAAGATTATCTGCAGCATTATGAATTAATGATAAAAACAGTTCTTTAAATTCAAGCCATTGATCGTAGCGTCCAGAAAATTTTGGCAACTCTATTACTGGAAGCTTAACGTTTACATTTTTTACCGAACTAGATGGTAAATTACTTGCACCTGCACTATAAGTAGTGCTGACTCTACTTTGAGCCCGATTAGAAATAGAAAAAATGTAATTTTTGGCCTTAGAAATAATTTGATAATACGAATCTTCAAAGGAATGCTCTTGGTCTTCTTTAATTAGCCTTCTAATTCAAATTGTACATTAGTAAACTCTAAAAGTAAACGACATTCTATGTCTTTTAAACGGATATCTAATTCAATTAACTTCGATTCATTAAATAATTCAAATCTATTCAACGTTGACTTTAAACTATATAGACCTTTTGCGCTTTAAATCAGCTATTTTATCATCGTTCGCACCAGCTCGGTTAGATTCTGTTTTCTTAGGCATTTTTAAATAAAGTGATATAAGTACCTACTTACGTTTTTTTCTTTAAGTAAGAGTTTCTCTACCAATTTTTGTACCTAAGTAACTTACAAAGCTAAATTATAATGTAAAGTACAGTAAATTAAATAATAATAATAAAATATCCTGCAACCGACCGGTTAACGAACTTGCACCCGACCGAGCACCTGGCCTAGAACTAACTGACTTGAAGATAGGTTGCTGATCTGAGCCTGTACTGGCTAAATTCACTGCTACAATAGACGATGTCTAGTTGATAACCATAAACAAGCTTAACTTTTCTGTCTGAACTTGACTGGCATGTGCAAAAGTAAGCAATTGTTTGATAAAAACATGAACTATAAGCATTCTCTGCAACTAGCAACCGGGATCCTAGTGCACCTTCTGCTCTGAAGATGATGCCCACCTTGTGTAACTTCCACGGCTGTTGTATGCCTAATGCTATTTGTTACCTTGTTTCTCCTAAAGTAATCCAGAAATAACCATCTTTTACTACGGCTAGTTGTAGCGATGTCCAATTATTTCTGTGCTGAACTGATGCACTTGGCACAGCAATCACTAATGTTAATGAAAGTCTAAAGAAATCCATCGAAAAGGATCAAATTTATGTTAACACGGAACTGTCTTGACACCGCTTTTCCGGGACAGAGGTTATACCGTACTGTAACTTGGCGGACTTTACGACCAGTGTTGCCAGAATTGAAGTAGTAAAATATCGTACGATCATGTGATTTTAATCGTACAGAAATATTTTGTATCGTACTTACAAAATATTTATTATGATCGATAGAGTTAAACGAAATATTATGCTTTGCTAAAAATCCAGTCAATTTAATTTCAGCAGATTTTCTCTGGGTTTCGAAAGAACTCTCAGTCTTTTTTAAAAAACTTGTTAAAGTTGTTTTGGGAATTGCCCTAACTTTAATCGTATGTTTCGCTGATTTAGCATGGTTTTTAATTACAGTTAACTCGGCAGTAATATCTATGTCACATGCACGACAATGCGCTTTTTGACCATCTAAAAATAATAATTACGAGTTAAAAAAAAAATAAGTTTTGCAAAATAATATTACCTTTAGCTTCTATTAACCAGCCCTTAAACTGAACGTCTGACTCCCATTCTTTTCAATATTTTTGAATTCGATGTTTAACTGGTCTAGAACTCTCGCCTCTTTTTTTTCATATTCGGGCGTACAAGCTCGTTTGTTTTCACCATCACTCTCTGAACTTGACATAATGCGTAATTTTTTTGTTAAGTAGGTAATAAAATTAAATAATACTGTTAATAACGAGAACTGATGGTAACGTAGTACTAGTAGCGCGTAACACACCATACCATACGCAATTCAATTGGTCAAATCGTCTTACACGTGGCTCTGGGATTACCCTAGCAAACGACCGTGAACGACGAACGAAAGAATTGTGGGTTGCGGATTTTTCGATTTCCCCTATTAAAACGATAGAATTGTGGGTTGCGGAGTTTTCGGCTTATATTTTTGGTTTTTTTTTTATCACTAAGTTGACCTTAGACAGTGTTCATCATCGAATTTTCTTAGAACAATATATTTTGTGTAAATTATCGTACAATTACGTATTATCGTACATCGTACCTAACGTAAAATTATCGTATAAATACGATAATTATCGTACATCTGGCAACACTGTTTACGACTGCAAACGATTTAGTGGACTGTATAATTTAACTGAAAACAAACACTAATATAAAGAAAACACGTACCGCACTGTGATATACTAGTATTTATTATTGAATGTAAATGTATTCCAGTTAAAGTTGGGGAGCTAAAGCTAAAAAAGAACGAACCCTCGGGAAGTCTCCTTTTCGTCTTGTCAATTTGTCCATGCCAACTCATGCTAAAAGCCCTACACGCGCTCGCTACCTATAGCAACGACGCGACGCGCCAGACTACATCTCAGGAGCCCTTGGTTGTTCCAATTCATGGCTTGCTGTATTGCCCAGTTTGTTTTAAACTAAGTTAATTATAATATTATTATATTATAATAAAGTTAGTCTTAACATTAAGTGCAGTTATTGTGAATATCAAACACTTGAGAAACCCAATTTAAAGAGACATGTTTTGGCACGTCATAAAAATATAAATGAAGTTGATGTTTCAGATAAATTTAAATGTGGTAAATGTACATATCAAACACTTAATGGAAGTTATTTAACGATGCATGTTTTGGCACGTCATGAAAATATAGGGAAGTTGATGCTTCAAAAGGATTTATGTGCAGTCAATGTGAGTATCAAACATTTAGGAGAGTCTGGCAAAGACAGGTCAAGGTCAAGACTATGGAGAACTAGAGGGTAGGAGGCCGATCGATAATGGCAGCATTTTCAATTTCTGTCCCGGTTTTTTGGTTAGTTCGCTATTGGCTGATAGATGGCTTTCGCGTTTGAGGTGGGCTGAAGTTGTCTTCTTCGTTTTTAATATGGAAAACTATATCCTCCATAGTTTTTAACTTTTTCTTAAACCATTTATTTTTCTGTGCTTTTACTTTTGACAATTGACGTTTTATTTTTCGAAATAACAAATAACGTTTGAAGGCAAGACAAGACAAATAACATAATATTTATAATGAATAATGGTACAATTTATAAAAGTAGAGATTGCTTTGTGTCGGGGTGTAAGACAGGATCTTCTTCAGAGATGAAACTCAGCCAAATAAGTCTCTTTCTAGCTCCAAAGGTAAAACCCTCTGGCTAGAATGTTCCTGTATTTTAAAAACGAAGCATCGTTGGAACTTTATACAGGCCGAGTTTACTAATAAGTATAACAAAGTAAGTGTAAATTCATATAAAAGTCCTTATTTGTTCCTTAAAGAACTAATTTAAATAAAAATAGTTATTGCGTCCATAAGAAACCTATTATTTGATAGCCCACTTCGAACACGAGCGCCATCTTATGGCAACTCGTAAAGCTGAATTACCGATGCTAATTTGGGATCGAATCCAATGCATTGCGATCGGCCTCCTACCTCAAGTCCTCCATATAGTCAAGACATATCCATCTATGGTTACGAACTCTATTTTTGGGGACTTTCTTGCTGTTGTCGCCGCTGAAGAAGAAGAGAAAATTTTCATTTTAAACACCACATATATCGTGGATTGTGCAAATACCGCTGTCGCCGAACAAACCCACCAGACGTCGATGTAGAAAGTGGCCATGAGAAAGTGCTGGAAATTATTTTCAAGTTTCTCAGTCGAGCGCTAGAGGGCGTAACCGTATCGGTAAATCGGTAAAACTCAGTATTTTCAGTGCAGGCTGAGCTCTGGGAGCGCGCTTGACAGGGGGCTGGTGGTTATTGGGGGGAGCAGGGGAAAAACATTGTTGTCGATGGATTCCGTATCCATTTCAGAATCGAAACCGGACACATTTTTTATTTGGGGGGGGGGCATTTTGTGGGGGGTTTGATGGTGGAATATGAGGCCCTGAATTCTGATGTTAGGGTCATTAGATTAGTATTTAGGGCCTTATTTTGTGCGGTGAGGAGTAGACGAAGGAAGGCGGAACTCAACCCATTAGGGTTCTTTTTTACATGCAAATCTCCATAAGGAAATTTAAGGTTCCATTTTGCAAAAGTAGGTATGCACATTTCGTAGACAATTCCAAACCATTAAGACCTCTTTTACATGCAAATCTCTATAAGGAAATTTAAGGGCCCATTTTGCAAAAGTAGGATCATTTTAAGTCGTAGCACTTTTCTACGAGCAAGGCCTGAGCTAACCTCCAAGGCAGGTCACAACCATCATGCTAGAATACCGGCATCCTACAGGGAATTTACGAGGCTACACTGACAAAAATGGATCTACCACTGTCGTGAGTTGCAAAATTAGAGCTGCTTTAATGCACGTCTCTATGTTGTGCCAGCTGAGCCTACGAATTATCACAAATCATTTAAAAACGCTACAATTATTCAGCTTCTTTTGGTTCGCCTCAACACAGAAAAAGATTTTTATCAACATTTTAAACACATTTGGGATTGCCACAATCCCTCATCTTGTAACCATTTTATACGTTACCCGAACTCCGTTTTTGGGTTGGGAAAACTTACTAATAGATTTAAAAGTGCCCTTTTTACCCGGATGTGCATTATTTTAACTCATCATCATGTGTAAATTATTTTGGGTTGGAATAATTCAGGACTTGTTTAAAATTAGGTCATAAAACGTGCTACAAAACCCCATATCGTGGGTAAATCACCGACCGAACAGTCACGGAAAGTTCCGAATTTGTGCTCGCGCCGGTTGGGTGCGGTTTTTTCTACTGTTTTAGTATACATTCGATCACGCGTAGGCGCAGTAGTAACTTAATGAACGTTGCGTCCAGCGGCGTTTCGAGCGACTTTAAAACATGGAGAATGCTGAACCGCATCCGAACAGGGGTTGCACCTGTTAAAACCAATCTGATCAAATGGGGCCTATCTCAACCAAATGACGACAAGTGTGACTGTGGCGCAGTTCAAACCATGAAACATCTCCTGATATTCCCGAACTGCCCCGCACGGTGTTCCCTCGACGACCTGTGGCTGGGCAAACCCGAAGCATTAGACGTGGCCCATTACTGGGCCGAGAAACTCATTCCGGACACGAAAAAGTAAAGTAAGTGTTAATGGAATGGGACCTTTTAAATTTTGTTGACCTATTTGAAATTAAGTGTAAAATATGTTTTCTAAGAACAATATAACTTTACTGCAACACGCTCTGAGACTGATAAACTATTTAAGATTTTTGAAATAAAAATTGTCGATTTTTCTATCCATCTGTTAATATTCAAGAAAAACCATAAGCGTAGGTTTCGGAAAATCCTTCGAGAAGGATACTAAATTTCATATTTAGTTAACACGCATTAAGTACTCGTGTGTGTAAACTTAATACTTGAGGATGCACAAAAGATTTCACATTTTATGCTAATGACAGTGTTGACATTGTATTAATTTAAAAATCGCATGTTAAAAAATATGTAATTTTATTTTTGAAATACCGAAAAAGTCAATTGGCTTAAAATACTAGTCATTCAGACACAGGAAGACAAAACTGACAAACAGGCTAAACAAATTTATTGTGTTTTTATTGATATTTTTGTTCTAGGATATTAGCAACCTACCTGAAAGACTACAAAAAATTTTCGCTTTTCTTCGCTTATTTTTGGTTGCTTAAGATATGTATTCTATCAAGATTTGTAGATGTGTTCCACATTAAAGTAACTACATTTAAAGCTATTTAGTGATATTTTTATTTATATTTGTATTAAATATTATATATATTGCTTTTGTATAAAACATTTTTTTACTGTTCAACTTTTATCATTATTGTTGGTGAAGTAATTCTTTAAATTCGTTGGTTAAATGTAAACATGTTTTTTTATTTCACTAATAAACGTACTTTAGCTAATAACTGGGTTTGAATTAAGTTTCGAAATACACTCCTAAAACACATCATTTAATATTTTCAAAAAAAAAAAGTACAGTATTTCTGACAGCCAAACGAGTGAGTTATTCTAGCCATCATCGTAAGCTAGGACAACTCAATAATCAAGTTTTCATAGCTTGACTCATGAATTAATCTAGCCCGAGTAGTAAACGAATCACAATTCACCTATTGGTCTCTGGCAGCTTTAACAATGAATTGCTTGCAGCCCAAGTCGCAGCTACGGTAGCCTTAGCTTACCAATGATTTAAGTCGGTTGGGTGAGCTATCCCAGTGCATAAAATAACACATTTTCTGAGCTATTACAACTTATGAACAGTGATTTAATGCAATTTGTTTGATTTAGTTGCTGTAATTCAGAGGTCTGGGCTGTCCCCTATTGGCAACACGCGTCGAGCTAGGATAATTCATATTTGAGTTATCTCAACTCGATATTTCGCTCAGTGTACAAATCGGAGGTCAGCGACCTAAGCTCTAGGATCGTGGGTATGTAAAGGCTGCGCCATCTTGGTGTCAAATTATAACTTTATTTTTTGTCAGAAAAAAGTTCATGTATTCAACGGATTTGATCTATCAACCATTGGATTACTAACCATTCTCCTGTTACACCGAGCTATTGATGCTTACATAATACTATTATGTTGTTATAATAATTTAATCGTAGCATCCTAGAATTGTACCGTTAAAGTTTAAACTATAAGAAACTAACACGCACGGATATAAGATAGAAAAGGATAGCACTAATTAAATTCCTCAGACCACTTGGTCTGAGGTTATAACAGACAGAATTGTTACTCATAATTAGGTCATAATGTGATATTAACGATTGAAATTAATTAGGGTAGGCTACCACACATACATTAGTAATCTGTTATTTGTCTATAATAATGTATGCTAAAAAAATATAATTTAAAAACCGGGGTACCCAGGCCTCGCTCGTAGAAAAGTGCCACGCCTTAAAATGATATCCTACTTTTGCAATGGAGGTTTGCATGTAAAAAGAGCCCTAAAGGGTTGAGATCCGCCTTATTCCTTCGTCTACTGTGAGGTCCTGGACGCTCCTGGTTAGGGATGCATTTTGCTCCAGGAGCTCATTAATTTTCAAGGATTGGGCTTGGAGTTGTGTCGCTTGATTTTCAAGCTGGATTTTTAATGTTTTGTTTTCTTTCATGACGTGAGTCGCCTGAACCTGAATGTCATGAGAATTTTTTGCTTTATGCATTTTATTCTTGCTTATATTATATATATATATTATTTATGCTTATTCACAAGTAACTTTGAGTCGATAGCACGCGTTCGATGTTCCATCGGTTTTCTGTTTTGTTTTCGCTGAACTAAGTTTTCGTAAATGCTCGAAATTTTACTAAACACATGTTCTTACGTTAAGTAACGCGTGGCCACATTCTCAAATCCGTCCTTCAGTTATTTACCTAGTTATTTACGGCTTTGTTTTGGTTTATCGTAAATAACGCGGACGACAAAAAACTGTGATTTATAAATATAGCAATTGACCACAAAAAATTGCAATCATTTTTATATAGTACATTTCCTGTGTTAAAGTTAGTGATCTTTAATTTTTATTTATATTGAGTTTGTTGTATTTATTTTGCCAGTGCCGGACTTAATCATATCATGGCGAAAAAATGTAAGACATGCAGCAAAGACTTTGAGAAAAAGGAACTGGCTCTTTGTGATAGATGTGGACTGGCCCAATGTCAGCAATGTACATCGCTTACATCCACAGAAATGAGATCACTTACAATGGAGCAGAAGCAGCAAAGCATATACTTGTGCATAAATTGCAAACCTTTGTTCCTTAAATATTTGAAGGACACAACATCTAGCTCTTCTAATCCTGATGGTGAAGCAGTAAAAAAAATACAGAGCCAGCTAAATGTTTTCAAGGGAGAAATACATACTGACCTTCAAAAACAAAAGGATCAAATCAATTCATTGCACAAAGAAACCACCAACTTATTTCAGTCAGCGGTTGAGCGGGTTGCTGAGAATGTGCGCGACCACTTAGTAACTTTTTCGACCGTTATTAAGGAAACAAACACCGAACTGGTAAAAATGGTTTCAAGTCCGGATATGCCTCCAACCCGTGGACAAAATGTTGCAGCCGATCCTCAGAGCATTTACAGTGATCTTCATCGTTCACTCCACCAATCATTGTGTGCTGATTTCAATAAGAGATTCGAAACTCTTGAGCAACATATAAACCAAATAATACGTTTAGATGCCTTGAATGTCACCAATAAGCAATTTTCGTCTACTGTCCTGGGTCAAAGGGTTCTAGGCTCAGGGTCTGAGCAATCTGCTCATCAGCAAAACTTGGCACAAAGAAAAATAAAACAACCTCAGAACCAAAACCAACAAAAAGGACAACCTCTTTTAGGCCAAAAGGAACCTGAAGGTAATGGAAAAATCGTTGCCGCTATTGTTGCTCCTAAAACATATGTTTTTGTAAGTAGAGTCTCTGCAGTCGCTACTACGTCAGATATGCTAGCCTATTTGAAACACACTTTTGAAAGCGATGAAGATTTCAAGATTACCGAACTTCCTGTGAAATCAGGTGACTATAAAAGTTTTAGAGTTGATGCTAGACCTGAACTTCAGTCTGATTTACTGAATCCTACCAACTGGCCTAAGAACATTGTCATTAAAAAGTTTCAGTTTTTTCGCCAATCAATACCTTCATCCACTAGAAGAGGTTTCCAAAACCAACGGAAAAAACCGTATTATTAATACAGATGAAATCAAACGCGCCAATGCCATCTCTCGTGGAGCTAATAATACTGCTAAAGTACAAACATGGAAAGCCATACACGTTAACACACAATGTCTTAATAATAAAATTCCACAACTAGAAGTTTTTACCCAAAAGGAGAAGCCTAACTGTTTATGCCTTACTGAACACTGGATGACACAAGAACAGTCATTGAACGTGTCAATATATAATTACAGCCAATGCAACCATATATTGCAGAAAGGATAGTATCCATGGTGGGGCAGCTATTTTTTGCGATGACAAACAAACCTGGAAGGTTATCAACTTGGAGAATTTTACTTTGGAATATGTGTGCGAATGTGTTGGCATTTCTTTTACCTTATGTAACAAGAAAGTAGCACTTATTACAATTTATCATTCTTGCAATAGCAATATTTCTAATTCTTTGAATTTGTTTATAAATTCTTTAAATTCCATGCTTTGCAGGGTCTCAAGAGAGTTTGAGGTATTAATTATCTGTGGTGACCTTAATATAAAATATCTAATTGATTCCAGGGAAAAAAAAATTCTCAGTGATCTTTTTAATGGTTTTAATCTCTCATCAATATTACCACTTGAACCTACTCGCGAAGTTGAATTTCAGACTCCTTCTGCAATTGACTATGTAATCTGCAATTCTAAAAATATTGTGGCAAGGAATGTCGAAGCGAATATTGCTGATCACAAGGCGCAAATTATAGAGTACACTTATTTTCCTGTCAATACTGCCACCAAAATGAAAGACTCTTTTATTTATAAACGGTTATTTTCAGCAACCAATTTATTTAATCTTAACTTACAGCTTGCCGTTTTGGACCTAAGTGATCTCTATACCAAGAATGATGTAAATGACGCCTGGAACTACTTCTGGCAAAATTTCAAATACTGTCTAGATCTTACATGTCCAATTAATCAATTTAAGACCAAAACTAATCCCAAAAATATGAATTGGGTTAAAACAGACATACTAAATGAAAGTGAAAACTTAAGAAATTTGCATTGGCTCCATAAAACATTAAAAACAAATGAGACTCGGGAACAATACAAGCATGCTAAGAAATTATTTACAGAAAAAATTAAGCTAGAAAAAAGTAATTTCTTTAAACAAAAATTAATAAACTCTTCCTTTAATACAAAAACAGTATGGCAAGTCATAAATAATAATCTAGGTCGCGTAAAAAAACATAACGTCAAACACTTAAATATCCATGACAGCTACATAACTAATCCCAAAGAAATTAGTAATCACTTTGGCTCATTTTTTGTGTGCAGTTTAGAAAAACTAATTAATCAGACTTATCCCGATCCACACAAAGCTGATGATTGCACCACTACTGATGTACATTTAAACTCAATGTACATGCAAGCAATTGATACAGATGAGATTTTTTCAGTACTGCACACTTTTAAAAATAAAAATGCCTGTTGTAGCACAGACGATATTCCTATTTTTGCAATAATTGCCATCTGGGACTACCTTAAATATCCCCTCTCTTATATTTTTAATCTTTCTATTACTGCAGGTATTTTTCCTGATGCTCTCAAACTTGGTGAAACAATTCCACTACTCAAAAAGGGTGATCCAGAGTATGTTGAAAACTATCGAGCTATAACTGGCCTAACTTCTTTTTCAAAACTTTTTGAGAAAATCATTACGCAACGTATTGAGTCTTTCCTGACTAGAGAGAAGTTGATGAGTACTTCACAGCATGGTTTTCGAAAAAATTACTCTACAAGCACAGCTGCATTTGACTTGCTTGAATACGTGCACAAAAGTATAGATTCAAATCATTACACATTAGCCCTATTCTTAGATCTAACTCGAGCTTTTGATTGTGTAGATGGTATCTTTTTATTAAAAAAACTAAATGCTTTAGGCATTCGTGGCAACATTGCTCGATGGTTACAATCTTTTCTTTCTAATCGCCATATTAGGATTAAGGTTCAGAATTCGTTTTCTGATCAATTTGCTGTCAATTATGGTGTGCCCCAAGGAGGTGTAATGTCTCCATTGCTTTTTGCACTTTTTATAAATGAACTTGAAATCTTTTTAATATCTAAAGGTTTATCTGCAAAACTAATTCTATACGCGGATGATACAACTGTGATCATATCTGCTTGCACATTAGATATACTAGCTAAAATAGCTAATCATATTTTACTTGAATTTTCTTTATGGTGCAAAAAAAATCGCCTAATAATCAACATAAATAAAACTCACTATATGGTTTTCTATAAAAAGCGTTGGGTTCCTGATCTACATCTCAAACTAAATGACAATACTATTCAGAGAGTTGAGCAATGCAAATTTCTTGGCCTTTATGTAGACTCACAATTAAAGTGGACAGCTCATGTTGATTTTGTTGCCAGTAAACTTAACTCGGCATACTTTGCAATAGTAAACTTAAAAAATATTATGGATTGCAAGCAGTTACTAAATATTTACTATGCCTTAGCCTACAGTCATCTAAGCTATCTAGTGATTTACTGGGCTCAATCAACAGAACTACAAAGATTATTTGTTTTGCAGAAAAGGATAATTCGAAAAATTTACTCGTTAGGCCCACTTGAATCTTGCAAAGATACTTTTCGGCGCTATAAAATTCTTACGCTACCTAGTATTTTAATTCTTAGTGCAGTCATGTTTGTAAAAAAACACAATTTAAAATTTCCTTGCACCTCAGTAATTCACGACCGTGACACTAGAAATTCAAATAAAATTTATATATCCGGCTACAAAACATCATCATATCGTAAGAGTCCATTTTGCTTCTGTAGCTCCCTCTATAATGCACTTCCAGAGACTATCAGAAGCATCTCTAAACTAAAAAAAATCAAGAACAAGGTGAAGTGCTACCTTCTTGAAAATAACTTTTATGATGTTCGTCATTTTTATGACATTATAATTTAAAACCTAAAAACTTCTTTTTTCTTGTGACAATGTCATTGTTTACTTTGTAAATTTATATGGCAATAAATGAATGAATGAAGGAATATTGGTAGCATGATAGGGGGGGGGGGGGGGGATTAGTTTTTAAAAAAGAGGGCCTTATAGGCGAGGGTACCATATTTTGACTTTATAAGTACGGTGGTGTGTACAACTTATAATATCTGCTTGTGTAGTGAGTTGTTCTATACAAACCCTTATATTTACTTGGATATCCAATCCGAGCGGGGGTGTTGTGTTGCGATGTGCTGAGGTCCGGTCTTTTACGCTTCTTTTGAGACCGATCTCGAAGTTCTGGAATGGATATTGCGCTGGTAGTGGCTCTAAGTAGATCTAGAAGTCCTGAATTCTAGAAATTCACCGCCTGTGCTGCCATCTCTTGGCAAGTGTGCGACGGGCTGCACGTATTGGCGAATTCTCGGTGGTTTTGGAGTTTTGAAAGTTCTTGATATTCAATGTAAAATGATTAAATTTCAGAAAGGTGCAGAATAATTTTTCACAGTTTGCTTTAAGAAAAGCAAAAGACGAGAGCACATTTCTTTCGAAAACCTTGAAACAGGGGGAATAAACACTTTATATGACACTGGTGGACGCTGGCGTCAGCGGCGGCGAGAGCGCTTGGAAACACTTCTGCTTCCGCGATGGCTGCTTGACTGGAACTTCTGACGAGAACTAGCGATTCCGCAACAGTTGGTACCAGTTTATATAAGTTTCCATAAAACTAATCAAATAATTAACCCCCCCAACAAGAATATTTAAGGTAGATTTTATTAATGAGTAAGTAAAGAGAGCAGCACTTTCAGGGCATCGACGGCTGTTATGTACATTTTTTTTGGGTGACACGCAAAAAAAAATTTGCATGCGACGCTATTTGAAAAGCAAGCACTATCAATGAAAACGAAATTTTTCGCTTGCGGCGCCATTTATTACGCCTTCGACGTTTACCCTCCCCCCTGACTTTTCTTACAGAACCGCCGGTGTTCGAAATACAATACTTTTGGTTGTCAAATCAATTATTTATACTTTTGGGGCTCCCTGTACTTTCTATGCTGCACATTATTCATACCATTATGCAACATCTTTTTACGAGTTATTTTAAAACGTCTGGTTTCAAAATTTTCCGTAAGAAAGCCAGACAACGTACGCTTTTCCCCGTTAGATCATATCTTAATAAGTTGTATAAATAAATAAATAAATAAATTAATAAATAAAGCGTTTATTAAATATAAACCAATTTATAAAATAATTATATTTAGATTACGGCGAGATCTAGCGATGCTATTCATCTAACCGTTGTGGTAGAAATAAATAATTAAGTGAATTAATACAGAGAAAGTTGTTAAAATAAAGTAAAAAAAAAGAAATACCTATAAAATATATAGCAACGGGAGCAAAGAGAACTTTTAAGTATTATAAAAATATTTTGACGGCTTTCTTAAAGCTCACAACTGAAGTAAGCGACTTAACTTCTGGTTGTAGTGAATTATAAATTTTAACAGCATTATATGTGAAGGAACGCTGGAATAGTGCGGTCCTGTGCTTTGGAACATTAAACCTTTGGCAGTGCCGTGTGGGTCTATCATGAATGGCACTTCCACGACTAAGTTTTTTAAATAGATATTCTGGGTTACTCGATAAAACGTTTTGTGTACCAATGTGGCTAAATGTAAAGAAAATCGGCTTTCTAAATTCAGCCATTCTGAAGCAACAAACAGTGGTGTGACGTGATCAAACTTTCGAAAGTTGTAATAAAATTTTAGGCAAGAATTTTGCAATTTTTGTAAGGTATTCTTTTCCCTAATAGTCAATGCAGGCCAGTAAACAACATCACAATATGATAGCAGTGACAAAATAAGTGAATCACAAAGTCTTAACTTGATTTCAGTGGTTAGAGCATCTCTGTGCATATACAGAACTTTTAATATGTAATAAGATTTTTTTATTAACTCAGAAACGTCGTTTTCAAATCTCAACTTTGTATCAAAAACGAGACCCAAATTTTTGCAACTTTTAGAGGGAAGAAGTGCTACATTATTAATACTTACATTAAAAGCGTCCCCCGTCGTGGATAGTTCTTCGCTATCCTTACCAAAAAGCAAGAGCTTAGACTTTGAACTATTTAATAATAGGGAGTGTGCTCTTGATATATTAAAGATTATTTCAAGATCATCATTTATATTATCCAATGCTGGGAATCAAATCAGCAATATAGAAAGAACGATATAACTGGAAGTCATCGGCGTACTGGTGAGAAAAACATGATTTTAAAAAATTACTAAAGTCAGATGTATATAACGAAAAGATGTAAATAACGAAAAGAGAAGCGGACCCAATATGCTCCCCTGAGGCACGCCTCTGTCCACTGGTAAATACTCCGAAAAGTTGGATCCAACGCAAACACGCTGCCGCCTACCTGACAAATAACTATAGAAAAACTGAACAGTTGCATCACTAAAGCCAAAGTACTTCAACTTTGTACACAAAGTCGAGTGGTCCAAAGTATCGAACGCTTTACTATAATCCAAGAGAATAAGAGCAGTATTTTTTCCAACGTCGCAAGCTCTGTAGATGTCATCTGATACATGTAATAAAGCTGTTGAAGTGCTATGTAGAGGTTGAAAGCCAGACTGCGTTGAGGGCAAAATTTAAATACAGTTACTGATGTTTTCTCTTTTAAAATACTCTCAGCGAGCTTTCCTACCTCCTGCATAAGTTTACATATTTTTTCTAGACGTCCAACCGCCTTTATTGAAGATTGAATTTGTAATCTCCCCTACGTGCTCACTGATGGTGCCCGTGCGACGTGTCAAGTCAAGCTCGAAAGTGTAAGGACCGACCCATGTAGTCAGATTCGTAACCCTTTTATTGTTACTTTATGTTGGCCTAATAATCACTTTTTATACACATGGGCGACCTACAATATTTATATGTGGGTTCGTGGACTTTGGGTATTAATTGCTTTGTGGTTTCGTCGTCTTATCTGGGTAAACACCATTAAATTAAATCTCTGTCAGATAAGCCCTCATTTTCCTTGCAATGACGACCTACGACGGCCTTGTCCTTACGGGAGTCGTTTTGAAAGTAAATATCAGAAATTTACTAAAGTTATTTATTAAAATTAGAATAGTCTACTAATGTTCATGTTTAAAGGTTCTCAGTTTCACATCCAAAATTACAGTGGTTAAAATTTCTTATCATCGTCAAAATTGGAAATGTCTAGGTACTAACAATTATTTGGCACTAACCTATTTGTTGAATTTGCAACCCCATCGTATTTCTTGCACAAAATCACAATTCACAAAAATCACTTATTTGGTAACACTCCGTGATTCTAACATCTAACAACTTTTTATAAACACACTAACTTGCCCTGGTTGAGAGCTTGCTAAGTCACAACTTGACTTCGCCGAAGACTGAGTTTGGTACTGAATTGAGTTGAATTTCGAATGAAATCCGAGTTTGTATTTGAATTACTTTTCCAGCGTTATGCGCCGGTTTATATAGGAAAATATATGCAAAGAGGGGCAGTTTTCACAAGTTCCCACACATGCCATGAACTCACTGTCAGCAATTTGACAAGAATTTTCCTGCAGAATATTAACCGTTCCCACACTTAAAATACTAAGAATAATACATCTAACAGGTATAGACCTGCGCTAAAAGTGGTTCTCACCGCATACCTTCACGTACCAGACTTAGGGTTCCTAGTACTAGAGTCATAAATTGCATTTTAACGTCACGAAGAGCCGTACATTCCTTTCCCAGGGTTGTCACCCCAAGATTTATAGCGTAAGATTCTCAGAGAGCTGTAATGACACATTTTTCAAGTGGCAGTTTTCGTTCTCACGCTATGGTGATCTCATTTTCGCGACCACCAACGCGCAGACACTTAGTCAGCATAAATCCTGTGAGAACAAGTCTTTTCGCGATTTGACTGGTTAAACACAAGTCGAGGGGAGGGGCTTAACGGTCCGAAGTTTATTCAAGCTTAGTTCGCTTTCATTTCTCGTGTAGTGTCTGTGAAAGTAAGGTTAGTCTTTGTACGTTTGATATTTTAATATTTTTGACTTAGAACTGTTCGCTTTTTAATTCAATTCAAACATTTGATCTTTCAATAATACTTTTGCTGTCTGATTATTATAGAAATACTTTAACTAGTAGTAAACAACCTTGACTTTTATAATAACTATTTAGCTGTACCTATCGCGTTCATAGTTTAAGGTATTATCATTTACTATTTTAATTTATTTAAATAGTTTGGTCTATTTCAAACTTGACTTTTAATTATTTTATTTACTATATTTTTCAAACTTTACTTTTAATAGTTTTAATTAAGTTCAACTAACCGGAGCGTTCGACTATCGATTGATTTATCGATTAACGTGCAGATTGTTAAATAAAATAATTATTTTTATTTTCTTATTACTTTGTCTAATAAAATATGCTAGCTTATTTTATCCGGTCGGGACACTACAAAAGGCGAGCGGCAAAAATACGAGCGTCTCGCCGCATATGTCCTCGTGGCATTTGGCTGCCTTCCTTATGGGCAATCGGTTTGTTCGTTGTTACCCAGATCAGTTTTTTAAAATTTAACTAACATTTTATAAAATCTTATGAAATGAATTGGATTAAAAAAAAATGCTCTGCTAACAACAAACAAACCGATTGCCGATATACCTTTTTGCCCGTAACAAATGCCAAGAGGATATATGCGGCGAGACGCCCGTGCGAAAATGTGTTAAGATGGGGTGATTACGGACGGACGGAGGACTGCACGGTGCGTCTAAAAAGGTCCCCAATGTCCCCGTATGTAAACTTAACATGGAGATATTTGTCACTTTTGAAAATTTTTAGAGAACTTGTAAAAGCATTTTTTCGTGGCCAAAAAGTTGGTTTTACGACAGTACCGAGCAGACCAATTTACGATCTCCCAGTTGCTTAACGCAGCAGGGAGCAGGCTGCTGACGCCAAAAAGAAGAGAAAAGAGAACTTAACAGTAAAATTTTTGGTTTTGGTTCATTTTTTTCTTACTTTTGGGAGATTTTGGTAAATAAATTTAGAAAAAATAGGTTCTTTAAAAAGAAATATTACAGAAGCTTGTGTATTATGGATCGTTTAAGTTTTGTAGAATCCGTAAAGTCGGAATTGAATTACTGTCTCCAGGACCTACCTGATTTAATCAGTTTTGACGATATCAAACAAGAAATTGTAAAGGACCATGTTTCCAGGGTTATAAGCGTCAAAGAAGAGTGCTCTTCGACGTAAGTATATACTATACGTAATGAAGGTATCTAAGTCACTCCATTAATACAACAAAAGACTACAATTTTATTATCAGCTTCCTTACTGTAATTATAAGGTCTGGCATGCCATTTTTTTGACTTTTAAAACTGTTAACATGGTTAAATAAGAATTGGTATTAAGTATATGGTCATCTACTAAGATGTTTATAATTGAAAAAAGACAAATCTGGCCATTTCAAAATAGCGATCCTGGATTGGGGAGGTTGAGAGGCTGAGCATCTGAGGATCTCTTGTCGATAATAGTTTGTTTACTTTTGAAAAAATGTTTTTATATGGTTGGAAATTTATCCTTAAATTGTTTAAATTTGGTAAATCTAAATGTTACCTTACCTAAAACTACAAGTTCAAATTTTTTTGGAATTCTTAATAAGCACAATTATTTCAATGTATTGTCTTTGATTAACTATCAATATCCTTTGCCATGACCTGAGAATTATTATTATTATTATTATTATTATTATTATTAGGTAAGAGTTAGGCGGCAATGCCGTTAAAACTATTATTCACTGAGTACATTTCAGATATTTATCACCACACTTTAAGTAATTTGCATTAAATATTTTGGTTTTTATACGAATCATAGCGGTTTTTAAAATGGTTGATTGTATCGGCAGTCACACAATCATTGGGCAGATTATTCCATTCTCTGTTAACTCTGTTGGATATGAAGTACTGTCTGCAGAGTTTTCTAAAGCGTTCTCGAACCAACTTGCAAGTATGTCCTCTCAGTCTTTGGTCAGTGTTTAAAGTAAAGACGTTTAATTCTACCGAATAATGCCCATGAAGTATTTTAAAAGTTTCTATTGCATCACCTCTAAGCCTTCTTTGTTCCAGTGATGTTAAGTTGAGTATTTTTAATCTTTCTGGATATGACATATGTGTTATAGTGGAACAGAGCCTGGTGATTCGTCTCTGTGTTTGCTCCAGAGCGTGAATATCTTTGGCAAAGTACGGATTCCACACTGGGGCTGCATAATCTAAGATAGGTCTTATGTAGATTTTGTATATTTTTTCAAGCAGGTCTGGAGAGAGGTTTTTAAAAGTTTGTGAAACCATGTATGCGATGGAGTTTGCTTTTTTAATGATGTTTCCCACGTGGACAGCCCATTTGAGGTCTTTTGTTATTGTTACCCCCAGGTCTTTTTGACTTTTTACAGATTTTAATATTTTTCCCTTAAGTGTATAAGTTCGTTCAGGGTTGTTGAAGCCGACGTGAAGAACACAGCATTTGCTCTCATTTAAAAGTAAATTCCACTTAGTGCACCACTGGTCTATTTTAGACAGGTCTCTGTTGAGTGATTCATAGTGTAAGGAGGGGTTATTATATAATTTGGTGTCGTCGGCAAACATGGACATTGGTGAATTGACGCCGGTTGGTAGGTCGCAGGTATATAAATTAAATAATATTGGGGCTAAGACTGAACCTTGGGGTACTCCTGTGGTGTTCTTAAACCTGTGTGATGTCACGCCCTCAACTCTAACAACACTTGTTCTATTAGTTAGAAAATCCTTGATCCAGCTTAAAAGATTTCCACCAATGCCATAGTGTTTTAGTTTCAGAACTAATTTATCATGAGGTACGAGGTCAAAAGCACTTTTGAAATCTAGGTACAATATATCTACAGGTTCTTTCTTGTCTAACGAGTTAGTCCATGCGTTTACACATTCCAGAAGATTAGTCGAAGTAGAGCGTCCTGGGAGAAAACCATGCTGACATTGTGGAATAATGGAATTTTGCATAAAGAAGTGTGTAAGATCCTCGGCAATAAGTTTTTCCATGAGTTTACAGAGTACAGAGGTTAAGCTTACCTGTCGGTAGTTTTTTGGATCAAATTTATCACCCTTCTTGTAAATTGGGATAATGATAGACTTCTTCCATTCTTCGGGTACTTTGCCTTCAGCTATTGATCTTTTCATTATCTGTAATATAGGTTTTATTAAGGAAGGTGCATTTTTTATAAAGTTAGGGTGGATATTATCTGGTCCTGGGCAGCTCTCTGGTTTTAATTCGCTTATGACTTTTCTTAGCCTATCTTCTGTAATTTCTGTTGTCGTAAGTGTCATAGGTGTATCTCGCCTTTGTAAAGTTGGGGTAGTAGGTTGCATAACGGGAGGAGGTCGATAAAATTCTTTAGCAAATATATTTGCTACTAGGATGGGATCGCTTATCAGTTTGTTGGTTTCATTTTTAAGCACTGGGGAACTAACTCTAGAGTTTAGACAACTTTTTATATATCTAAAGAAGTTCTTGTTGCTTTTACTGTTTACAAGGTCATTTTCATATTTTGATTTTGCTACTCTAATTTGAGTGGTTACATTATTAGTAATATCTCTATAATTTTTATGGTTTTCTTCGGTATTTGTAGTGCGATATTTATGCCAGAGCTTTCTTTTTCCATTAATCTTCTTTTTTATTTCTTTAGTTACCCAAGGTTTTGATTTTCTCTTCTTTTCTTTAAAGTCTGGAACATAGCGTTTAACACATTGATCAATATTGCTAGTAATGTTTGTCCACCAGTCGGCTAGTGAGCCTTCAGGCCATTCTACATTGTTAAGATAGTCGTTTATCTTTGTGTAGTTTGCTTTTCGATAATTTTTAATTTTATTTATTTTTTCTTGGTCGATATTCATTAGAAACTGAGACTTGGCGATTATGACTACATGGTCGCTACATCCCACTGGAGTTTCTAATTTAATACTAGAAATAAAATCGCGGTCTGATGTAAGCAGAAGGTCTAACAGGGACGGTCTGTTGTTAGTCCTAAATCGTGTTGGGTCTTTAATGTGTTGGGTTAAGTTAGTACTAAGAAAGGAGTTCATGAATACATCCGCTGGTGAGTTGTTTTCTGTTGGTGTAGGATTTTGCCAGTTAAGGGTAGGGTAATTGAAATCTCCTAAGATAAAAAGGTTGCTAAGCTGTTGGCTAGCTTCAACTATGGACTTAAGAAGAGCATTATCGCTTTCCCTTGAAGTGTTTGGTGGTCTATAGATACATGCCAAGTTCATTGTTAGTTTGTTTATACGTAATTCGATCCATGTTGATTCGACTGGCCCTGTATTGTAGCAACTGTAAGTTTTTGTAGCTGTCGTGTATGATCCAATTTTTTGCTTTGTGTAGATGCAGGTGCCACCTCCTCTACCGTTTTGTCGATCAGTTCTTATAACGTTGTAGTTATATATTATGTTTTTCTTGATGTACTTACTTACTTACATCACAGAAGGCCATGATTTGTTATAACTATTTTTAATTTACCCTTAAACGAGTTATTTTTAAAAACTATAGATTTGTCATTAGAGAATTCTTCGGAGGACCCATAAAGGAATGACTTCTCACTTGGTTCACTAATCGCCAGCAATATATGTAATAAGGTTACATTTCGATCTTCGTGTATAATTCATATACATAGTGTGAAATAGTGGTTACCTATATTAAAGTACACGTTTTATAAAACATCATTTTATAACACTCGTCCATGTTAGAAAACCAGCCGCTCGCGGCGAGTTTTATAATGGGACAAGTGCTCTAACTGCTTTATAAAACATATTCTTTGTACTCTTTTTTCTCTTTTGTATTTTTTACAATAGAAAAATACAAATTTTAAAAAAAATATTGGTTTTCTCACGAATCACGACAGGCCATGCCAGACATCAACAGGACAAAACATCTAATTTATGTTATTAAAAATAAAATTTAGAAAAACATATTTTGTTAACAAATAATTACTCTAGATACCCATAATGCCACAAAATGACCAAAAATCCTATATGCTCTAAAAGCACCTACTTTTTCACATGAGGTAGCCTATGTTAATAAACAAACTGTTTTAGTGTTGTGCGCTATACCTAAAGTTTGTATAATTGTAGACAAAAATGACATAACTTCCAATCAATTTCCTTAATTTGGACAATTTTCCTTGAAACTATCCCTCATATGAATTAAACTGAACTTACCGAATGCCTCATAATTTTATGTCAATCGAAAGCATGCTGCAACGTGCATTATCAATGTTCTAGGGATATTATAGCTGACAATCTTTTGGAGCGTTTAAAATTTTTTTAATCTGATCTAAAGCTATCGTTTACCTGGACTTTTACCATAATATACAAGTTGAGGTAGCTGCAAATCGAACTGGACAAATTTAGTCCCCACCCGCCCCTGCCCAAAAATAATTGTAGGTCACATGCCGTCCTTAATAGGTTGTAACTTTATGACAGGTTGTAGATAGTCCCCCTATGAAGAAAACTTGAATTCGCCCTTGCTGGGTCTGGACAGTAAAACTAAAAAAAGCAATTCAAATTCAAATTCCTTTAATTCAAATTCAAATTCCTTTATTCATGTTTAAAATTACAAAAACTTTACATACGTCAATGGGTATTTTAATTATTACTATCTAAACCAATATGGGTACCCAAACTACAATTCTAAAAATTCAACAATTTTACAGTCGAAAAGTAAAACACAGCAGACGGACAGGTAAAAATCAATTATCAAAAACATACAATACAAGTTAGACTCTAAAAGGTAAATATACAATTACAACAGATTAAAAGTTGAGCAATTAATTAATTAATCAGGCAGTTACGGCAAGAGAACATCAAATGTATGATCTAGGAATTCCTGGATGGAGTAAAATGAATGGGTTATTAGATACTTTTTTATAAAGGACTTAAAAGCGGCAATCTCAAGGTTTCTTACAGAAATCGGGAGCTTATTAAAAAAGGTGGGAACATAGTGCAGCGTCGCGTTCCACGATCTCTGGAGTCGCAAAAACTCAATATGTATATCCTCTCTACCTCGCGTGTTATAATTATGTCTATCACCAACTGGTTGGTAGTTTTTTGAGCCCTTTGCGTGTAATAGACACTCGTATATATACCGCGATGGAATGGTCAGTATCCCTAAATCTCCATACGCGCCCCTGGCATCGGAACGGTAGTCAAGCCCCGCCAGAATCCTCACCGCTCGACGCTGAAGCGCAAACACCCTCCTCATGTGTGCGGAATGTCCCCACGCCAGCAGAGCATAGCAACAGACGGACTGCACGAGAGCATGAAAAGCCATCAGACATACGCCCGAATCAACCACCTTCGAGAGCTGCCGTAGTAAGTACACTGCCCTTGATACTCTCGAACAAATGAAATCGATGTGGATATCAAACTTCAGTGTGGGATCCATATGGACACCAAGAAATTTAACTGCCGGGGGGTTTACCCCATCATGAGGTCTGAGACTGAATAAAATTGTTTCGGTTTTGTCCTCGTTTAGGCTCATTCGGTTTGCCGCGAACCAATCTCTAAGGGAATCACGATTTTCTTCCATTTTCAGCATTAGTGTAGTGACGTCAGAGTCGTCAACAGTGGCCGTTGTGTCGTCCGCGAAAAGGATCAACCTACCCGTAGTCAGCACGGTCGGCAAGTCATTGACGTACACCAGGAACAGTAGGGGCCCCAGAATCGAGCCCTGAGGCACCCCATGCCTCAACTCTCGCTGTCCCGACTCTGCCTGGCCGAAGGAGGTCACCTGCCTCCGCCCCGATAAGTAGCTTTGCATTAGGGCAATGCTCTTCCCATCTAAACCATAGAACTGAAGCTTCTTAAGAAGGACAGAATGAGAAATGCAATCGAATGCCTTTGATAAGTCGTAATAAGTTGTTCCTACGTACTTTCCATCTTCATATCCCTTCAGGATATGTTCGCACAGTGTATTTATGGCATGTGTGGTAGAGAGCTCTAAAGCCGTACTGGCAGTTTGTGAATAATTTTTTTTGTTCGAAATAGTTGTAAAGTTGGTTTTTAAGGATCTGTTCAAAAACTTTAGATATCACCGATATAAGTGCAATAGGTCTATAGTTGTTAACATCTGCTTTGTCGCCTTTTTTATGGATAGGGATTATTTTACTAAGTTTAAGACTATTTGGGAAAACGCCCTCAACAATACAAAAATTTATTACCTTTGTTAATGGTGTTATGAGAATATTTTTAACTTTTTTCAGTAGTAATACACTCATGCCATAAATATCCCGGCTACTCTTGTTCTTTAAATTGTCGATCGCATCTCTAACCTCCAGAAACGTCACCTGTGTAAAGGCGAAGCCAAGCTCAGGAGGCAGATCCACCGCCCCCAGACGATCCTCAGCAGCTACCTCAGATTCCGGGATCCCGCTCAGTATATTGTCGGCAATATCTGCAAAAAAATTGTTAAAAGAATCGGCACTGAGGTCAACAACATCAGCTGGGTGCCCATGGGGCTCTCTATGTGTCTTAATGACCTGCCATGCTGCTCTCGACATATTATTAGAGTTAGAAATGAAATCAGAGTTTGCTTTTTTCTTAGCAGCGCTAATTGCATCTCTGTACTGTTTACGGTATTTTTTAAAGTTTTCTTGAATCAGTGGAGAACCGAAGATACAATACATTTCACGGAGCAGTGAGAGGTTGCTCCTCATCGTTTTGAGTTCCTCCGTGAACCATGGGATCTCATTGCGGTGTCTGGAAACCCTTTTTACTTCTGGGAAAGCGCGATTCAGGAAATCGTTTATTTTAGTAATAAAATTATTGCATTTGACCTCCGCAGAGAACCCAGTGAGCACAGCGGCCCAATCGGTGTTTTCAAGGCTATTGAAAAAAAGATTCTGACCTCTCCGAGTGAATGGACGGTATAGAGAAGGTACAGGTTTTAGTGTGGATTGGTCAGTCTCCAGAGAGAGTGAAACACGGATGCTCACTGCACCATGATCCGACAACAATGGGTTGTGAACGTCGGTATGAAACTCCAGCGTGTCATGAAAATTAACAAAGATATTATCAATACAATGATTTTCCCTTGTTACAGTATGTATTTCCTGTTCAAAACCATAAGACTTGGCCAAGTCACTGAAGGTGTTTCTAGGCTCATAATCTTTTTCAAAATGAATATTGAAGTCACCATTTATAATACAGTATTTATTGCTGGTTGAAAGTTTTATGAATACATTTTCCATTATTGCTAGAAACACTGAAAAATCACCGTGTGGTGGACGGTAAACTGTCACAACCACCAATTTCCTGTTTGACAGTTCAATTGCTGAAATCTCACAATTTCGTTCCGAACTGAGGATTGTAAGTTCATTAATCGGTTTGCTCATTATGGTGTCTCCACTATAGATCATGGTTCCTCCATGATTATGGCTTGACCTGGCATAGAAAGCTGTTAGTCCATATCCAGACAGGTGGATGCTTTCAATTTCGTCTGGCCCCAAACAGTGTTCACTCAGAGAAATCACATCATATTTTCGATTACTTGCTTTGAGGTAGGCCTCCAGCTCACCTGATTTATTTCGTAGAGACCATATATTTAGATGGAAGACGTTTATTAGGTCTTTGGCATGGCATGGGTATGTTGCTTCGGGAATCAGATCAGATCCAGTGCAATCCGTTGCCCCAGGCCTCAGAAAAAATGCCTAAGGGTCTGAAGTGAGTCTTTATGTTTAGAAAAGATAAATCTCTTTATCCCAACATGTTCCGGCCAGAAGGCTGGATCGTAGAGTTCATCCTTTCTACTGAGGGGAGCTATCACCACGAAGCTCTTCTGGGTGTGTACCTTGGTGGGAAGTTCTTTTACTGTCATTAATTCCTTGTCGAAACCCTGTTTTGCTTTGATGTATTTTAGAATCATTTCTTCAGACACATGGCTATTGACTCGGTTTATATAGAGCCAAGCCCTTCTGTCACATCCAGAGAATCCAGAATTCTTGTCTTCCATGCTAACTTGGGCACTACCAAGCCGTTTTTTTTGGGTTTTGTTGTTTTTATATCGTGGAAATTTGAAGCCGTCATCGGTGGTGTCAGACTTTTTGTGGTTATGATCGTACTCTTCACCATTCCTTGTCAGGCCCTTGCTGCCTTCGGCAAGTAAGTTGCCTCCAGTACCACTTCCTAGATTAACCAACTGAAGTTAATGGCAGACTTAGAATGTGACTGAACAAATCTTCCTCTAATTTATGTATTTATTTCCTAAATTTTCACCAATTACAATAAAAAAATATCGCACTGTTAACATTAATTTTTGGCTAAAAATATATTCAGATATTAAAATTTAAATGCAAAGCAACACAAATAATTTAAATCTTCGTCTGCGCCTCCGTCCTGAGAAATATGAAATTTACACAAAAGTAGTGTCCGACCGAAACAAGATTTTCTGTTTCGGCCGAAACCGAAACTTATTTATACATCTTAAAAATTGTATACTAAAATTTAATTTGTTTTATATAGGACGAGATCGATCTTGGAAAAGAATTATTAAACTTTTTCCCCTAAAAGAAAAAGGTCGACAGAGAAAAAAAAATATTTATGTAGACAACACTGCCTACGAACCCACCCAAAGTTAGCCGAACGGTGCGCGACAATTCACAAACACTTCGAGTTTCGGCATGGCCGAAGGTTCGGCCGGTTACTGGCTGAAACCGAAACTGTCAGCGAAACTAGATTTTTTGGCCGAAACTAGCCGAAACCGAACCTTCGGTCGGTCTCTACACAAAAGCAACATTTGAGTAGGTACCTAATATTTGCCTTAAAAAAATCCTGAATCCATACCCTGGATATATTATACCCATTTTAGCAAATACCCATCATATTTTATTTTTACAGATCACAAGATTTTTATCCTAAATATTTGGAAACACCAATAAAAATTGAAATAGACGAATCCACGAGAAAAGTTGCAGAAACATCTGAAATTGTCTACGATGAATGGAGAATTAAAAACGAGGAAATCGACCTTAAAGAGGAAGACTTTAAACAAAGCCAAGCGTAAGTATCTCTATTTCCATTTTTTCTTTATTATATTTTAGACTCGATTTTAGATAGTTTATATATTATACCGACATTCAAATTTATCCATAACAATGAAAAGTATAAATCGAAATATATGGCACATATGTACTGCAAAAGAGGTATGGAAAATAGGCTTTTAAACAGTACCTTATGTAACAACAGCTTAGGTCAACATTTTGTAACATATTTGGGTTCAAAATTATACAACAAAATACCATTAGAAATAAGAAATATAAAATATAAAAACCGTTTTAAAACCGAGTTTAAGAAATTCTTTTTGACAAATATGAATATTTTTACTGAGATGTTGTAATATCGGCCACTTTAAACTATTTGTGGCTCTGTGACTTTTAAATTTTGCCACTGGGTTTTATTATTATTACTACTCTGGTAGGTTTTTTTATGAACTACATCGTTTCAAGTTATTTGTTCTGTTTTTATATTTTATACTATTTTATGTAAAATTTGAGTTACTGAGATTATTGCTCAAACAGCTGTGATACTTCTGATACTCTGCGAGCAAAAATTATTTGCATCAAAGAGGGCTTGGATTAAAAAACGTAGGGCTTGGTTTAGATAAAATTACTTGTAACGACTGTCTAAGATGATGGAAAACTGATTGATTAATACCGCTAAGCATTACGTCCTTAGATGCAAGGCCCTGTTTGATGCAAACAATTTTTGCTCGCACGGTATATAACATTCTAAATAAGCACATATCTACAGTTATTTAATACCTATAATATTTTGGTTTACTTATTTAAAGTAAACTTTTTTACATGTCTTAATTTATCCAAAACAACTGAACACAAGTTTAAATACTTAAAAATTATATGTTTACTAAAAACAAATAAGCATTGTTTACTAATTTATTAGATCCAACTAAACCGATTGTATCTAATTTGTTTTACTTGCTTTAAATAAACTAAATTTCTATAATAAATGAAATATTAGCCGGTGTAAATACACTTTTTCCAGCTACCACAGTTTACTTGGAGCTATTTTCTCAGTGTACTACTCTGGTAGGGTTTTTTTTTTAATGAACTACATTGTTGCAAGTTGTTTTTGTTTATCTATATATTTTACTACTATTTTATGTAAAATTTGATTTACTGAGATTATTGCTCAAGCAGCTATGATACTTCTAATATGTAACATTCCAATACCTTGGTGCTATATGTAACTGTTTTTAAATGTTTTATAAAATATTACCTGTATATTTCACATCTGTATCTGTGTAAAAAAGTAGTTTTTGCAATAAATTTGAAAATTTTAATTCTTAAAAACTGACAAAAAATAATACACTGGATATTATTGACTATTAATATTGTAGATCTACCAGCATAGGCGGCAAAGCCGTTCAAGCTAGTTTAAATCATAGTTTACGTGAGTTGTATACTTTAAATGACAATAACGCAAACTTATTCCATCTGTTTAAGTGAGAGCGTGAAAAACAAGTCAATCAATAAACCAAAAAAAAAGAATAATAATGTGGAAACTCTTACGCCACCAAATATTATATTCTGTTCTTACGCTCCAGCTAAAAAATATGTCATACTGACTGCGCATTCACCACCTCGTCTGGATGGGAGTTCCATGAGCGATGTACCCGATTTGAAAAAAAGGGGCGTGCATAAATTGGACGCTAAAATTTTAGGTAATCCTTATTTGACTACGTATACCTGTTAGGGTTGCCATAAATTCGGCGCGGCTAATCCCTATACCATAAACTTGCCGCAAAGAAAAAAGTATTTTCATGTTCTAATAAAGTATGTATTACTGAAATTTTAAGAATATATTGTCAGATATGGAATTGGCACCCTTAAGGCTAGAGAAATAGTTGTAACGTAACAGCGGTGTAAAGACTCTTAAGGTGGCGTAGCTTATCGCAAAAAAGTTGTGATAAATAAAAACCAGTGTGTAGAAGAGAGACAGTGACATTTGCATTTAGTAGTGAAGAGAGATAGTGGCATTTGAGTTTAGTAGTAGGGGTCAGAATTGAAATGTTTATAGAAAATAACTATTTTGTAATTGGTTGGGATAAAGGATTCCAATCCCCTCTTTTTAGAGTGTGGGAAGACAGACGAAAAAGGAATCCCTTCTTCCAATTGGTAGGGGGTTGCAAAACAATATAAAAACACGAAAGAGCACTTACGACAGAGAGTTGAAAATGTTCAAGTTCAAGTGTAAGGGGAACCTCTGCCCGTTTGCTGGTTCAAGTAATTAATCTATTTAAATGTAAGGGAAAACTCTGCCCGTTTGTCAGTTGAAATAATAATTGTCTAAGAGTTAAATTCAAGTTATGGAACCCACTGCTTCAGAGACGACCTACATTGCTCCCATTGCGTAAGTGTTCTTTATCTATTGGTTTATAACATGTAACTGTTTTAATTGTTTAATTTCCTTTTTGACTTGAGTTATTATAAAGTTATAGTTGTTTCTTCTGGCTTACTTGGATTAATCTATCGTTCCTGAAGTGAGTCTTAAGAGAGCGACTCAACTTTAAAATAACTTTCTAAATTACCATTACGTAAACATCTATTATTTGGGTTATTTTACTAATTTTAAGATTGTATTTTTATTTATCACAATTATTATCTTTGCTTTTGCTTTTCTTGCCATTTAATAAAATTGTTAAAAATCTCTTGGTGTTTCAGTGAAGAACTAGAGAGCATCCTTAAACCCGTTAAGACAAATTAAATAATTATTTTTATAAAGCTCTATTTTAAACTATCTAAGCTACACAACCCAGTCGTCTACAAATCGTAGTCCGACATTTGGTGGTGCTATTCATTAAAATAACATCATGCAAATATTCGAAGCTTAAGTTGCAATTAATAAATAAGGTTAATATAAACACTTTTCTGTATACTACGGATGAGATAAGAAATTGTTCTCATTTAGATAATAATATTGCATTTAAAATTTGGTCAGCACTATCGCAAGAACAAAAGATTCGTTTAGAACAACTTTTATCGACTTATAGGAACGTTTTCACACTACACAAAAAGAAACTCATTTCTTTAACGCGTTATACAAATTTAACGAAACTTGAAATAAATATAGGTGATGCAGACGCAATTAAAAAAAACAAACCATACAGGGTAGCGCAAAAAGAACGCGACATATTAAATAATCAAGTTAAAAAATGTTAGAACATGGCATTATAAGACACAGTCGAAGCCCTTTGTCCAGTCCGGGTGTAATAGTAAATAAGCCAGACGGAACGCACAGATTTTTTGCGATTTTAGAAAATTAAGCGGAGTTTAATAAAAAAAAAAAAATCATTGATATTTTATGTTATTTAAAGGCGCAAAATATTTTTCTATTCTCGATATGTTTTAGCAAATTGCCAATATCCAATAAGGTTGGGTTAGAAGAAAATTTAAAAGAAAAAACAGCGTTCGTCACGACAGACGGTTTATACGAATTTAATGTAATGAAAAGAAATATTAATATATTTAGGTGATATTATAGTTTTCCTGATAGCTTTGAAGAACACTTTAAAAGACTAAAAAATGTTTTTCCAGATTATAAAAAGCAAAGTTTTAATACTTATTTCCAGTAAATGTTATTTTTGCAGAAACTGAAGTCAAAATGTTAGGTAACATAATAATTAATCAAGGCATTCTACCAGACCCAAATTAACTTTTAGCCATAAAAAAACTTTCCATTGCCAAAAACTCTAAATAAATTACAAAGCTTTTTAGGTTTATGCAACTTTTCTAGAAAATTCATTTCAAATTTTAGCCAGAATAGCTAATCCTTTACACAAACTTACCAGTAAAAAAGTACAAAGTTTTGATGTCAATTTAAAGTAAATAGCTATACATACATTACATTTTTGGTGACATTTAATAAAGATTTTATTTTAAAGCCAGCATTTTCAAGTATAATGACAGTCCTAATACAAATTGGCCATTATCTGTGCCGAATCTTAATTTGTAAATTTCTAATAATTTACAAGTAATAAAGGAAGAATTAATGAATTTGTAAACTACGTCAAGACATTTTTTATTGGGTACATAACAATACGTTACTAATATTTTGGAATATCGTTTTGTCTATTATTATAATTTATTTACTATAAAGATTAAATTTGATAGGATACTTTCCCTTATGTTAAACCGGTTGGATCGCAAGTTGTTATAGCGCACGAGGTTAGGTCACGTGATGATAATTTCTTTAGAGTTCCATGTGATATGAATAAAAAATTTTTTTGGAGAGTTCCACGTGATGATATTTTTTTTTTGTGGAGTTCCACGTGATGGTTATATTTGGTTGCATTAATGATATGCATAATTTTATTATTACTTGCGATATTGAGAATTATATTGTACAATAAATGAATGCAAAAAATAATTCTACGCGTAATGAAAGAGATGTAAAAAAGAATTCTACGCGTAATGGCAGAAATAAACGTATTGAAAATATTGCTAGCAGAGACAAGTAATGAACATACTAATAATATTGACAATCTTGAAATGTAAGAATTATCCGGAAAACAGGGAATGTTGTCTCTTCCTTGTAGACAAACTGTCAAAAGTTTTATTAGATTTACAGAAACATCGAAAAATTGACAGTACAGTCTGGGGTGGCCACCCACGGTTATTATCACCAACGGTTATTATTATCCATCGTTATTATTAACCATTACTATTATAATTCTATATTTTTTTATCATTGTTATTTGGTATACCAACAAAAGTTTATATATGGCCCTGATCAGGCATAAATATATACACGTGTACATAAATATTCTATTTTAAAATATTCAATATGTAAATAATCAATGTGTAACTATTATATGTGTAAAGAATACATGTATAGAGGTATAAAAGTATATTGTAATGTATTACATTTAAAAAAAATTCTAGCAGTAAAATTGTATTACGTACTTACTTCAGTAAGTCAAGACCTTACTGTAAATGTGTTAATAAGGTCATATTGTTATTTTTATTATATATCATTGTAATAATTATTGGAAATAATTTGTAAATGAAACGTTTGTTTTGTAACCCAAGAAAAAATTTTCAGTTTGTCGACCTTTATTTTAAAATGGAGACTCCTACTAACACCCAATTTTGTTAAAATGTAACTCATACTGCACTATTTGTGTCATGTATCGACAACAACCTGGAGAACTACACACTACACCACCTGAAAGCTATCCAAATCACCAAAGTTGTCAACTATGCTAACAGTCCTCACGTTACATATCATCACTTTGTGAAAAACAGCAGCCGTTTTGGTAGAAGCCACTCCCTAAAATCAGTAAGGGCAATTCCTTCAATCCTACCCTACAAATCGTCCATCCTTCGCAAAAGAACCACAAGTTATTTGGGTGGTTACATGTTGGTCGCCGTGGAAGTCGACCCTGGAGGAGGGGGTATTGTCAGATATGGAATTGGCACCCTTAAGGCTAGAGAAATAGTTGTAACGTAACAGCGGTGTAAAGACTCTTAAGGTGGCGTAGCTTATCGCAAAAAAGTTGTGATAAATAAAAACCAGTGTGTAGAAGAGAGACAGTGACATTTGCATTTAGTAGTGAAGAGAGATAGTGGCATTTGAGTTTAGTAGTAGGGGTCAGAATTGAAATGTTTATAGAAAATAACTATTTTGTAATTGGTTGGGATAAAGGATTCCAATCCCCTC
Source organism: Polydrusus pterygomalis (assembly GCA_963969555.1). NCBI lineage: Eukaryota > Metazoa > Arthropoda > Insecta > Coleoptera > Curculionidae > Polydrusus > Polydrusus pterygomalis. The sequence goes on from OZ018382.1 coordinate 55,135,175, forward strand.
TTTTTAGAGTGTGGGAAGACAGACGAAAAAGGAATCCCTTCTTCCAATTGGTAGGGGGTTGCAAAACAATATAAAAACACGAAAGAGCACTTACGACAGAGAGTTGAAAATGTTCAAGTTCAAGTGTAAGGGGAACCTCTGCCCGTTTGCTGGTTCAAGTAATTAATCTATTTAAATGTAAGGGAAAACTCTGCCCGTTTGTCAGTTGAAATAATAATTGTCTAAGAGTTAAATTCAAGTTATGGAACCCACTGCTTCAGAGACGACCTACATTGCTCCCATTGCGTAAGTGTTCTTTATCTATTGGTTTATAACATGTAACTGTTTTAATTGTTTAATTTCCTTTTTGACTTGAGTTATTATAAAGTTATAGTTGTTTCTTCTGGCTTACTTGGATTAATCTATCGTTCCTAAAGTGAGTCTTAAGAGAGCGACTCAACTTTAAAATAACTTTCTAAATTACCATTACGTAAACATCTATTATTTGGGTTATTTTACTAATTTTAAGATTGTATTTTTATTTATCACAATTATTATCTTTGCTTTTGCTTTTCTTGCCATTTGATAAAATTGTTAAAAATCTCTTGGTGTTTCAGTGAAGAACTAGAGAGCATCCTTAAACCCGTTAAGACAAATTAAATAATTATTTTTATAAAGCTCTATTTTAAACTATCTAAGCTACACAACCCAGTCGTCTACAAATCGTAGTCCGACAATATATACATTACTATACAATTACTAATCCAATTATTTATTTAACTTAGAATACATAAGAGCAACACATTTCACAAAATGTAATCTAGAGATTTTCCCTAAATTGTAACGATTCATATTGGTGCGCAATAGTTCTGTACGCTTACGTACTGCAGGGTCCCGAATCCTCACTTTTTCCGTTAAACTTTGAAGTTTCACTTATATCTCGGTTTGAAATTGTTTTAAAACATCCATAAAAAAAATATATATTAGGGTGGCTGGAGTAAAAATTAGAATTAAATCGAGAGTGGAACGATTCGCACGCATTTTCTTTCAATGCTGTCGCTGCAATCTGCCCATAATTCCGGGGGAAAAGAGGCATCATCACCGATATAATTATCTACAAGATAATCTGCATATTTGGATAATCTCGAGTCTACAGGCTGGATTTCGGCGAAATCAAATACAAAGCAATATCCATCAGCGGGGCTCAAAAAAGGCAAACCAAACGTGTTTCTCAGCCACCTTCCTATCTCGCTTTCTTGATTTTTGTATTCGCCTGATAGTCCCAGTTTCTGTATTTTTCGAAACCAAGCCTGACCAAGATGGAAGCGACATCCAGTCAATTGTGAATCCTTCCAGACCGTCTGCACAGCATTATGGATTGCTTTTTCAAAATCTGCCACAAAATTTTTTGGGTTAAAACAAAAACACTCATTTTTCAATAACCGAAACGCACTTTCATAAGTTGTTTGCCGCTTATCAGGAAGCAAACAAAATGCTAGTGGAATGTAGTGCATTTTGAAGAATGTGAATTGTGAACAATTGTAAAAAATGCTGTGCACAATAACTAAATGTTCCGTCCACGAAAATAGTCTCGTTACTACACAAATAGCGAATATTTGTCAAACAGGAAAAAATAACAATATTCGTATCTTGATTGTTAATACATAGAATATTCTCTCCTCTAATTGTTTGAACAGTTACATTCATCAACATATCTAAAACATCTTAGGTACTTTTTGGTAGTTTTGGTTGATGTTTTCGCCTGTTGTTGTACAAATTGTTTCGGATGTAACACATATTACGCACTGATACCGTACTTATTTGTTGGCTGTGGTTTTTTTAATACTAAATGGATTATTTTAGAAGGCCTCTCGCTTAGTTCCTCTGTCGCCTTTTTTTTAACACTGTTGCTTATTACTTGCCGATTTAGTTTTTTAATGTCCTTGGGGACATGTTGCAAATCACAACGTGAAATTAAGTCTTCCTCACCTATAGTAAAAACCTTAGCTTTGCAGGAACGTATGGCACATCTCCAATAAATTTCACCGCTTTTTAGCAGCTTGTCTTTGGTAAATTTGGCAGACTCCACAATTAACACTACCTTTCCACGTTCGCTGATAACTTTAGAACATTCCATAAATTGCAATTTACTTAAGCGAATGAGGCTCAACAACTAACTTAGAATAGATAAAAATATTTGCAAATGCAACATTACCTAGGTACCCTCCTAAATTGGATTATCATTAAGCATGGCAACAATAAAGCAATTAAGGTACCTACCTAATCCCTTCGTCAGCGACCAGTTTAAGGGTGGTACTGTGGGCCGGCAGGTACTCTGCGTCCAATTCATGGCCGCCCAAAAAAAGTGCTGTCTTCAAAGTTTATCGAATATTCAAATGTTAGTTTTTGTACTCTGACTTGTTTGTATTTAAATAGGGTCTTATAAATAAATAATTTTGTTTTGAATTGCGAAACTGTCAGTTTCACAATAAGCATTTTTCTTAAGATCAGGCTTTGTACTTTAATGTAAAATTAAATTATAATTTTTTTTTTACTTTAAACATTTTTCTGAATTAGTGGAAGTAATCAGGTATGTTTTAAAAAGTATTGCCTATGGCGCTGTTTTTTAGTCCATGGAGCCGCTACCGCGCTACAATACCAACAAATATTTAATAATTTGTGTGCTCATTAATACATTTTTACTAATTTCGATGTTAAATTGTCGTCTGTGATAGTATTGGTAAATTTATATCTGAAGTGTTCTTGTTTTTATACATAGGTACTATTGACTTGTGTAGATTTGTCTGAATATTCTGTATCTTCAAAACCATACATTCAATTTATTATGAAATATGACCAAATAATAATTTCTAAGTTCATAATAACATTATTCTTTTGTTTTGTTCTGCGTTGGTAATAAATGTAACATTTGGACTATTATTGCATTTTTTAGATAAATATCTAAAATAATTAACAAGATAACATAATTTGTTCTTAAAAAACGCCTAAAATGAATAAAGATAGTCAAAAAAGCTATTCCCGTAGGATTTCAATGTTTTAATAAAAGGAAAATTGCAAAACTTTGGTAAAAGCCAAAATGGAATTTTGCCTGAAAAAGCAAAAAGGTACATTGCCTGAAAAAATCACCAGCCCGGAGGGATATTTTCTGGCAATCTGCATGAATGCTTTTATTTTAATAAATAAGCTGCAAACTACTTTTTTCAAAAGTTTTCAAAGGAAATTTGGTTTGCACGAGTTATACAGGGTGTCTCACGGTCGTTGATAAGTAAAAAATGTTTATAAACCTCTTAAATCCTATTTTCTGAGGATGTCTTGCTTCTGGGAAATTTTGGGCATATATTACTGTGGCCAACAGACAGTTTCCATGACTCTCTCCTAAAGTTTATACCATAATTATTATTTCTTCTTGCGAATAATTAATTTTATTTAAGGGCGATTACATACAAAATAGTTTAACAACAAACTGTCAAAAATTAAGTAAACGGCAATTACTATTTATTTTCTATGGGTAACTTAAACGTTGAACCAAAGCCTACTTTATACTGGGTGATTCACGGTGGATAGATCGTTAGACGTTTCTGACGGACCAGTAAAGGAATCGTTCTGAAAATTTGGTCGACTACATAAACGGACACGCTCTACCTATCTAAAATATTTTTAACAATACAGTGTTGCCGCTTCCACACAAAAATAATAGCCACTTCGATATTTTTAATGGAACACCCTATATATTATTAAATTTTTAAATTCTACATAAAATTATAATTCTTTTTTAATAAAAGCATTAGTAGTCTATGCTTAATGGTTTCCGAAATATTGTCTCTTGAAAAATGACATTTTTGAACTTTGACAGCTTCTAACTTTTTAACTGTACGTCTGAGAGCAAAACGGCTTACATGTCCCTATCTTCGATTTTTATTATCTTTCCAAAAGTAATAACTTCCGGTTAAACCGGATGTAGAAAATATAATACTTCCGGTTTGACCGAAAGTTGTTACTTTTGGAAAGATAATAAAAATCGAAGATAGGGACATGTAAGCCGTTTTACTCTCAGACGTACAGTTAAAAAGCTAGAAGCTGTCAAAGTTCAAAAATGTAATTTTTCAAGAGACAATATCTCGGAAACCATTAAGCATAGACTAATAATGCTTTTATTAAAAAATAATTATAATTTTATGCAGAATTTAAAAATTTAATAATATATAGGGTGTTCCATTTAAAATATTGAAGTGGCTATTATTTTTGTGTGGAAGCAGCAACACTGTATTGTTAAAACTATTTTAGGTTGGTAGAGCATGTCCGTTTATGTCCGCGGCCAAATTTTCAGAACGATTCCTTTACTGGTTCGTCAGAAACGTCTAAGGTACCATCGACCGTGAGACACCCTGTATATTGAATATCCCAAATAAAAAAAAACCAATAGAAATTAAATTTAAATGGCAAATTTTTAATTTTTTTGTTGAAAATTTACATCATTTTTTGAATTCTCATTAAAATAAAAACAAAATAATTGGAAAACTATTAAACTTATGGTTTTTTTATCAAAATTAAAGTTGACATAAAATAAACAGTTTTGATATTGATTTTGACATAACTTTCATTGGCAATATGACAATTAATAATAGATAAATTACCGAGTATCAATTTGACTTGTTGTCATGGCAAAATCTCACAGCCTGGATATATACACATTTAAGCCAATAACTATTATATTTTGTTTTTACAGATCGACAGATTTTTATCCAATATATTTGAAGGTGCCAGTAAAAATTGAAACCAAAGAAAACACAAGAGAAGTTGAAGTAACACCTGAAATTGTCTATGATGAATGGAAAATTAAAAATGAAGAAATCGACATTAAAGAGGAAAACCTTAAACAAACAAAAACGTTAGTATCTTTAATTTCTACTTTTCCTTGAAACCGCCAAAAATAATATAATATATAAATGTTAATTTTTGTTTTCTGTCTTAATAATTATAATTAATATACTCTTTCAATATTTTTAAATTTGGAAACGTTTCAGTTTCACAATAAGCTTTTTTCTAAAAATCGGGCTTTGTACTTTAATGCAAAATTGAATTATAAATATTATCTATTTTAATTTTTTTTTTTAATTAATTAAAATAATTAGCTCTGTTTAGAAAACAATTGTCTATGATTAATATTTTATGTGCTAACTTTCCGAATTTGTACTAATTTTAATGTAAAGTTTTCGCATATGGCGCTGTTTCATCGGTAACTTAGTATTTTTAAGTTTCTGAGGGGTAATTGTTATGAAATTTTGGAAAAAAACGTTGTTTTTAACTAGGACCGCCCGTGGAAGACACAGTACTATTTTTTTTATCAGAACTTTAATCTCAACAAAAAGTTCAACTTGGTTAACTGTTTTTTATCATCGTTTATGAGAATACGAAACTTCCTAAATATTTAGAAAATTTTCCCAACGACGAAGCAAGGGCATCTTCCTGCTGGGGGGGAGCAAATCGAAAATGATCAATTAACTACAAATTCGTTTATAAGATAATGAACAGAAACAAAAAAAAGGAAAATAATTATTTAACAGGTTCACCTGGTTAGTTCGCTAGGTTATTAATTATCATTTGAAGTGCTTGTATTTAAAATACAAAAAAATAGAATATCGGGACTATTCAAACTTTGAGTACAATGATTTTTTGCTTGATCTTCAAAATATTAACTGGCCTCGTATATTCCTTAACCGATATCGACGCACTGGTGGACTTCCTCAATAACAATGTTATAAATATTTTTAACCTACATGCTTCTTCCTCTTAAAACTTCAAAAATTACTAAAGCCCCAGCGCCTTGGATAACACCCACTTTAAAATTTTTGATGAAGCTCAGAGACGGGGCATGTTCTAAGTATAAAAACCTTAAAACTGACGCTACTTGAACATAATATTATAAAAGCTTACGCAATCAAGTAAGCAATGCAGTTAGAGCCGAAAAAAAAGCTTATTTACAACAAAAAGAGATCATAAAAACTTCTGTCGCACTATAGGTTATTTAAATTTAAGTTCTAACTCTCAATCATCTAATTCATTATTAAAGGTGGGTGACTCTAATGATTTTAATAATTTTTTCACTAATTCACTGCCTACTGTCGGTCCTGCTGATCGTAACTTTATCGAACAAAACTACGTAAATAAAAGGTTTAACCAGTATGATGATTTTAAATTTAATGCGGTTACTGACGTAGATATTGACAAAATTATTACCAGTTTGAAGAGCAGCGCGGTTGGAATGATGGTATAAATTTAAAAATGCTGCATTATACAGTGAGGACCTAAAGTCCGCCCCCCCCCCCCCTCTAACTTCTAAACCGTTCGGTATATTTTAATGAAATTTTGTACGATAATATTTGAGTCTTGCACTTTTTGACATACCAATGACAGCTTTAAATGTCAAGATGACAGCTGGGTCCGCTTTTGGAATATTTTTTTAAATGGAACACCCTGTATATTTTTACATTTTTAAATTCCACATAAAATTATAATTATTTTTTATTAAATGCATTATTAGTCTATAGTTCATAGTTTCCGAGATATTGACTCTCGAAAAGTGACATTTTTGAATATACAGGGTGTTCCATTTAAAAAAATATTCCAAAAGCAGACCCAGCTGTCATCTTGACATTTAAAGCTGTCATTGGTATGTCAAGAAGTGCAAGACTTGCTCAAATATTATCGTTCAAAATTTCATTAAAATATACCGAACGGTTTAGAAGTTAGAGGGGGGGATTTTAGGTCCTCACTGTATAACTCCTTATCTATTAGACTTTATCTGCCTCATAATCACCTTTTGACAGGCTATTTTCCGAATGCCTGGAAGACCGCCAATATTGTGCCGGTTCCTAAAGTTACAAGTCCTAAAACAGCTGTCGGATTATAGGCCCATCAGTATCCTACCTACTTTATCTAAAATTCTAGAAAGAGTTGTGGCTCACCAATTAACTTTTTTTTTTGAATACGAATAACATTCTTTCCCCGACTCAGTCAGGGTTCCGTAGAAACCACAGTACAACCACGGCCTTGTTAAATATAACTGACGACATTTTGGGGGATTGGGATATCAATAACTGTAGCTGCCTTATTTTACTTGATTATAGCAAGGCCTTTGATACAATTGGGCATGATATACTACTTACTACACTTAATTTTTTTGGCCTGGGTGATGTAGCATTACAATTTTTTGAGTCATATTTTTCTAACAGATCCCAGCGGGTAATAATTAATGGTAGTCCTTCCCAGATGCATTTCATTAGTAGAGGTGTGGCTCAGGGCAGCATTTTGGGTCCTCTTTTATTCTCAATTTATACTTTTGATTTTTCAAAATTTCTTAAGCATTGTGAGTCCCATCAGTTTGTGGATGATACACAGTTGTACTTGTCCTTTTTACCCCCTGATGTCGCTACTGCCGTAATAAAAATTAACGAAGATCTTGAACTACTTTCGGATATCTCTAAATCCCACAACTTAATTCTAAACGAGAAGAAAACTCGGCTCGTAGTATTTGGTAAGTGCAAGTCTCTTATAATTGAAAATCCTGTGTTTCGAATATTTGTTAACGGCACTGTGATAGAGCCTATAAATACATGTAAAAATCTAGGACTGCATATTAATTCTGAGTTTAGATATTCAGATCATATTTCTTCATTAATTCAAAAAACATACGCTAAATTAAAACTTCTATATATGCATCGAGATATTTTTGATACGGATACTAAATTACGTCTAACTGATTCTTTAATTTTATCCCATCTAGGTTATTGTGACGTTGTCTACTGCTCTGCATTGCTTCAAAAAGACAAAAATAGCTTACAGAAACTGCAATACTCGTGTCTTAGATTTAGTTTTAATGTCCGCAAATTCGATCATATCTCACCTTATTTGATCGAATCATGATGGCTTACTATCAAAGAGCGTTATTTACTTCATACCCTACATCTGGTTTACAAAATTAGACTAACTGAACTTCCTTCTTACCTTTTTAACAAACTTACTAAAGGTTCTGATGTGCATGATGTTCTTACTCGCCACAGGGATTTGTATAGTATTCCCGAGCACAACCATGCTTTTTTTCAGCGTCTATTCCGCTATACGGCCGTTACTACTTTTATTTCTTTGCCAGCGCGTAGTGGCATCATAGCGCTCTGAATAGTCCGTAGAAATTAATTCTTAGTGCGTATCGGTTAATATTTTGGTTTTCACGTAATATTATTTAAGTTTTCCTGTAGTTACGTGTTTTATTTAAACAAAAACGTGGACAATGTTGCTACAAGTGATAAATGTAAAGAGGCGAAGACTAAACGAAATGTCGTGTTTGTTTTGTGATAAAACGGGTAATTTAGTGGATAAACCAAAACCACAATTGTTTATAAATATTCAAAGCCCAGCAGATCGGAGAAAAGATAACATTAGTGAGAAAATACAATTGTTCATGGCATCGAACTTGTATGGCAAGTTACATTAGCGAACAAAAAATTAGATATGACAACTTTGTAACTACTTCTGAAAAATCAAGCAAAAGTACTTCTAATAAAAAGTTGCAAGATGCTACAGATGTAAGCCTCTTTCAAAAAACATATATGTTGGCTAATCAACGTGAATTTGACACGAAAATTTTAGCATCTTACGAAATTTTGAATTTCTGCAAGTACCTTTTTGACGCAGAATGATTTTACAGGAAATCTCCAAAATTGGAACGCGCTCTTGAAATTGAAAACAATTATAAATATGGTACAAACACGCGACAAGACGTTTTAAATTTACATCTTCCAAAAGTTTATATTGTTGATGGTATGGCACTTGTTCATCGATTGCAATTAAAAAATTTCAGCACCTTTGGCGATTTTGCTGAGGCATTCTTCAAAAGAATTCATAATCTTTTCTTGCAGCCAAATGTAAAACGAATAGATATTGTGTTTGACAGATATGATGATATTTCGTTAAAATATTTGAAGTTAACTTTACAGACTATACCTAGGTCAAATGATGAAAAATTTTATAATTTCAAATTATCACACAAAAATTCCAGTTAATTGTAAAAATGTCTTTTTAAGCAAAGAAAATAAGTTCCAGCTCGTTCGATTTCTCTGTACTGCTGCTCCTAGATATGCACAAGTAAAAGAAGATTGTGAGTTATATATTTGTGGAGGATTTGATGATCCAACAAAATGTTCTAAATTACAAGGCTTTAATTTTTTGAAGTACCTGACTTAAATTCGAACCACTTAGAAGCCGATTCAAGGATGTTTTGTCACATATTTCACGCAGTAAGAATCCAATCTGCCCATATCATTATCCTTTGCGTTGATACAGATGTTTTTATCCTGGGAATTTTTTTCTGGAATAAGCTAGCACATCTAGGTTGTTTAGGTGTATGGTTCGACGCTTCTTATAAGAAGAGATACATTTCAGGATGTAATTTGGTTACTTAATCCCTTTAAGAAAATATTTGTCGTATTTTGCCAGCATTACACTCTCTAAGTGATTGCGATTCGATTAGAAGATTGGTATCGAAAAAAAAAAATGCTTTAAAAGCTGCATCGTTGGATTTCGTACAAAAAAAACTCTAAGGCATTTAGAAAATCCATACCTAAGTGCCGAACAGTTAACAGAATTGGAAACCATTTGCGCCTATCTTTTCTCCAAAAAAACTTAATTGCTGATGAACTTCGGTATAAATTAATTTCTCAAAATATCGGCTTCGGCTTAAATTTATTAAAAGTAATTTTACATATCAGATGCTGTACATTTACATTTGTTAAGAGCTTCAGCACAAACATATATAATATGGATAAATGCTGACCAAACACTACTACGGCCTATTTATTATACTTTATTAGGGTATGAAAAAAAAATGGTAAATTGTTCCCTACGGCAACTGATGAAGCGCCCATTACCAGAATTGTGGATGCAGCCCTGTAAATGCACATCAAATTGTCATACAAAGGCTTGTTTTTGCAAAAAATTACAACTATGTGGATTGTATTTAGTTGTGCAAATGTATCATAAATCCCCCTGGCAACATTCAGAATCATAATCTGCAAGCTTTTCTAAATACAAAACCATGCACAGAATGCGGTCCTCATATTTTGCACACTTAATTCCATCCAGCGCCCGCACTATCACTCTTTTGCATACTTATAGAAATATGACCCGCCTGTGGAGACTATTTTAAATAAATTCGGCGAGAAGAACATTAAAACTTAGCTTGGCTTAATTAATTTTTTTGTCGCAAATACGTTGTTAAATTTTATTTTTTCAGACCAAACGTATATGCACCTTTCGTTTATTATAAACTTTTTTCCTGGGTGCGTCCCTGGCTATTATATCAAAGCATTGTGCTTTGTATTTTTATTTTAGGATTTACGGACTTAAATATAATAAGCCATAACACCCTCTATATATAATTCTCGAGTAATTCCAATGTTCTCTTTATTTTTTAGTATGGAATTCGATGGCAGCGATCAAGAACACCGTGACGAATATAACAGGTTCAGATGTGGTATATGTCAATTTCAAACGAGATGGAATTGTAGTTTAAATAAAAATTACGAGGAAGTTTCTAAATTTAATTGCGATTGTCGTCAAAAGGCTCAGCAATGTAATTTAAAGATGCGTTTATTACAACAAAATATAGAAACAAGTGATTCTTTAGATAACTACAAATGTAATCAATATGATGAAACAATTATTGAGAAAGGAAGTTTTAAGGTACATATCCTGCAACAACATAACAACATAAAGGAAGTTGAGGCTTCACATAAGTTTAAGTGTGGTCAATGTGAATATCAAACACTTTCGAAAAGTCGTTTAAAGGCACATATTTTTGGACGTCATAAAAATATAGATGAAGTTGATGATTATTATTATAGATCCACCAGAGCTGCTTCAGATAAATTTAATTGTGATAAATGTGAATATCAAACACTTTATAGAAAAGATTTAAAGAGACATGTTTTGAGCCGTCACAAAAATATAGAGGAAGTTGATGTTTCAGATAAGTTTAAGTGCAGTTATTGTGAATATCAAACACTTAGGAAAAGTTATTTAAAGGCACATATTTTTGGACGTCATAAAAATATAGATGAAGTTGATGCTTCAGCTAGATTTAATTGTGGTAAATGTGAATATCAAACACTTACTAGAAGTGATTTAAAGAGACATGTTTTGAGACGTCACAAAAATATAGAGGAAGTTGATGCTTCAGATAAGTTTAAGTGCAGTTATTGTGAATATCAAACACTTGAGAAATATCAATTAAAGAGACATGTTTTGGCACGTCATAAAAATATAGAGGAAGTTTATGCTTCAAATAAATTTAAATGCGGTAAATCTGAATATCAAACAGTTTGGAGAAGTGATTTAAAGAGACATGTTTTGGCACGTCATAAAAATATAGAGGAAGTTCGTGGTTCAGATAAGTTTAAGTGCAGTTATTGTGAATATCAAACACTTAAGAAAACCAATTTAAAGAGACATGTTTTGTCAGATCATAAAAAGATAGAGAAAGTTGATGCATCAGATAAATTTAAATGTGAATATCAAACACTTAATAGAAGTAATTTAAAGAGACATGTTTTGGCACGTCACAAAAATATAGAGGAAGTTGATGCTTCAAATAAGTTTAAGTGCAGTTATTGTGAATATCAAACACTTGCGAAATATCAATTAAAGAGACATGTTTTGGCACGTCATAAAAATATAGAGGAAGTTTATGCTTCAAATAAATTTAAATGTGGTAAATGTGAATATCAAACACTTAGTAGAAGTGATTTGAAGAGACATGTATTGGGACGTCACAAAAATATAGAGGAAGTTGATGGTTCAGATAAGTTTAAGTGCAGTTATTGTGAATATCAAACACTTGAGAAAACCAATTTAAAGAGACATGTTTTGGCAGATCATAAAAAGATAGAGGAAGTTGATGCATCAGATAAATTTAAATGTGATAAATGTGAATATCAAACACTTAGTAGAAGGTATTTAAAGAGACATGTTTTAGGACGTCATAAAAATATAGAGGAAGTTGATGGTTCAGATAAGTTTAAGTGTAGTTATTGTGAATATCAAACACTTAATAGAAGTCATTTAAAGAGACATGTTTTGGGACGTCACAAAAATATAGAGGAAGTTGATGCTTTAGATAAGTTTAAGTGCATTTATTGTGAATATCAAACACTTACGAAATATCAATTAAAGAGACATGTTTTGGCACGTCATAAAAATATTGAGGAAGTTTATGCTTCAAATAAATTTAAATGTGGTAAATGTGAATATCAAACACTTAGTAGAAGTGATTTAAAGAGACATGTTTTGAGACGTCACAAAAATATAGAGGAAGTTGATGCTTCAGATAAGTTTAGGTGTGCTCAATGTGAATATCAAACACTTGATAAAACCAATTTAAAGAGACATGTTTTGGCACGTCATAAAAATATAGAGGAAGTTGATGCTTCAGATAAGTTTAGGTGTGCTCAATGTGAATATCAAACACTTGAGAAAACCAAATTAAAGAGACATGTTTTGGCACGTCATAAAATATAGGGAAGTTGATGCTTCAAATAAGTTTAAGTGCTGTCAATGTGAGTATCAAACAGTCAGAGCTGGGCAGTAGCTAGCTACTAAGTAGTTAAGCTACTAGCTAGCTACTTTTTTGGTAGCTAATAGCTTTATTCAAGCTACTTTTAAAACCAAGTAGCTGTAGCTTTTACATTATTTTTTAGTGTATTCATGAAGCTACTTTTAAAAGTAGCTAGTTAGTCGAAAAAGCTACTTTCGTACTACATTATTTTCGTTTGCTATCTATATTAATACTCCGAGGCGAAATGGATTGTCGGACAGATTATTTGAAAAGATCGTTCTACTTAAAGGAAACTCTTTTTTGTAATAATCTTATTTGCACATTCACCAGATAGTTAAAATTATTAATCTTATAATTAGTTTTAGGTATTGCCATTTTGTTAACTTATGAATTAAAAAATAAAATAATTTAAAGGATATTATGTTTTGTATATTTATTTAATAACTTAGGGGAGATCCGGCTGTGATGGCATACATTTTTTTAATAGTCGATAAATTAGAGACCGTTAAAGATAAAATCTTGAAATTCTTATTAGATATAGAGCCCTACTGTAACATTTATTTGGAGTGTAAATAAACACCCTAGTTCTAAACTTAAAGTGTAAAAATAAGATTTATTTTTTTTACCTTAGTGTGCCATCATATCTAGACTTCGGGTATGATGGCATAGCTTCAAAAAGTTTCAATATTTTTATTTAAAAAATGGAAAAGCATTTTAACACCTTATAATGAAATGTTTTCCTAATAGAAACATAAATAACTAAATATATAATGACATAGAAACATCTACAACTAAACACATATTTCGCAAATAAAGGATTTGGTTTTGGAGCTGACCCCAGCACATTCGGCGTGGCTCCACTTGTGACAACTTTGACATCGAATCCAGCTTTCTCGATATCGTGAAAGTGAATATAAGGAATTGCAATAAATGCAAGAAGGGTCGTCGTCATCATCAGATTCTAGGATATTATCCAAAGTGGCTTCTTCATCACTCTCTGGTATTTCAACTCTTCTTTTGACTTTTCTTGCTGACTTTCTTCGTTCTTTTTCTCTTATTTCGTTTTCTCTTTCATGAAGGATTGCAATTTCTGGAGTTGAATTTAAGATTCCTTGAGAACCTTTCTTGACTTTTCTTTTCTTTAAAATATTTTCTTTTCCCACCTTGGGTTTTGGAGACAATTCTTCAATATATTTCATGGATAAGTGGCTTAAAGAAATGTCTTTCTTATAATTTAATGCACTGGCCTCAGAAAATCTTGAGCAACCGGGTGTTGGGTCTTTATTTGGAGGTGGGTTTTCAATTCGAGGCGGATCTTCATTTAATGGTGGGTCTTCATTTAGAGGTAAAGCTACGTTATTAATAGGCATATTAGTGGTTTCCGCCGGTTCAAACATCCACATTGGAAAAATGTCACTATTAAAAGGATATATTCCTGTTTTTGAAAAGCCACTTTGAGCATTAGAAACACTAGCTGCCTTAGAGTAAGCTTCATTAAATAATTCTCCGACTTGGTAATGTGTAATTCCACGTCCTGGATGAGCCGATAACCATCTTCGTACTGCCTGGTTGTAATAGGTTCTTAAAGGGCCATACACTGCTATATCCAATGGCTGTACTCTGTGAGTACAGTGTGGTGGAAAGCAAAACAAAATAATATTGTGAGCTTTTGCGTACTCTAACACTGCTAATTGTTTATGGCTACCATGACCATCCAATAATAGCAGAATTTTGTTATCAGGGCTTGGATTTGCATACTTCACAAAATGCTTTAGCCATAATAAAAAAGTATCACCATTCATATAACCCTTTTCTTGGGCAAATCCCACAGAACTGGTTGGAGCCTTATCTAGTAGTTCAGCCTTCATATTTTTCCGGGGGAAAATTAGAGCCGGCGGAATGAAATTTCCTATTGCATTCATGCAGCACACTATAGTAAAATGTTGTCCTCTTTCTGCAGCTGTCAACGTGCCGACTTGTTTTCGGCCCTTTGTTGCCAAAATTTTCTCCATTTTGGATTGCACGGTAGAAAGGCCAGACTCATCAACGTTGTATATATGTGCTGGAGTAAACTTAAATTCGTCAAGAACTTGTTCAAGTCTGTTGAAGTAGGCTGCTATTTGCACCTTATTAAAAGCCTGGGCTCTTGCCAATGACGTTGCTTCCGGCGTTCTAACACTTACAGACGGATTTCGCTTTAGAAATCCCTGCAACCAATCCCATCCGGCCATTTTGCTTTCTTGATTGAATTTGTGCTTTAAATTTAGTTTAGTGGCCAACTGGTAAGCAAGTTTTTTTAGGTCAAGGGTAGTTAGCCCAAAAAACCTGGTTTCTAGACCTTTAACATGGCGAACCAGCTCAGCTTCGATATCTTCTGAAAATACCGGTACAGAACCTCCCAAAAAACCAACATTACTTCCTTGTAATATTTTATTTTTATTTTGCACCCGTCTTCTTAGCGTATTTTTTGGGACATGAAATGTTTTTGCAGCTTTGAGCCAACCCATCTGTTTTGATACCACTGCTTCGATGGCATGCTGCATATCTAATTGGGACCACGTTTGACGTCTTTGACTTTGCCTTTCCATAGCTTAAAGCTTTTATCTGAAAAAAAAAATTATAAAATAATATTCCGTCTATGTTGGCACACTATGCCATCATATCCGAATCTCCATGCCTAAATAAACCGCGCCGAATTAAATAATTGAACACTCCCATCGCTTGCTGTCACATGAAAATTTATGGTTAGGATACCACTTTACCTGTATATTACAAAAACTCTACATTTTTTTACTGCTATTTCAAATAATAGATTATTTACTTACCAAAAAATATTTTTTTGAATCACTAATAAATAAATTTTTCAGTATATTTTCAAAAAATAGTGACCATGACACGAACCCGTTGAACATTGTATGTAAACTAACCAAAGGAATTGTTGGTTGCCTATTGTGTCGTTCCTAACATTACAGGATAAGAGAAAATGCTAGTGTGCCATCATAGCCAGTATGCCATCATAGCCGGATCTCCCCTAGTATTTTGCCTTTAAGATAAAAATTTGAAAAACTAAAAAAAATTATAAAACTTTGATAGTCATGTCAGTCATATAATGTCAAAAAATATCTATTACCTATAATTGTGTAGAAGTATGGCAAAAATAATTTTTTACGATGTACCCCTCATATTCTGCACTGTTGAAAACATGCTCAATAATATATTTACTTATAATAATACTTAGATACAGGTAGGTACCTACATTATTAAAACTTTATAATATTTTTATTACTAAACTCTTTTAATGTTGAAGAACGTAGTTTTTCAAAACTGCATTCACTGACATAAAGTGAAGTAGGGGAAAAGTGCCATGAATGGGACAAGCTTTGAATGGGACACAGAAGATATATTCTATTAAAATCACTTTTATAGCTTTTTATTGTTAGATATACCGGGTGACAACGATATTACTGACCAGCTTGTCACGTCCTTATAAAATAAAATATTATTTCGAAATTTTGGTAGGTTCTATGGTTGCACTGTGCGCACATTTTCGGTATTCAAACGCCTGACTGTCACTTCCGGTTGAACCGGAAGTACACTTAACTTTGTTATTTCAAATAGAAAACCCTGTATATTTTTAACAATATGCATTCTACAAGGAATTCTAAGCATAAAACATGTATCATATCCTATACCTATCTATGACAGGTTAAGAGAAAATGGCGTTGAAAAATATAAAATTAGCCACACACTTTATTGATTTCACAAAAAACAAATGAATATGCACAAAATTTTATATTCTTTTTTAACTTCATTTTAGGTATTCTGTATGCATAAGTCACAATTATTTCACTTCCGGTTCAACCGGAAGTGCTGCAAAATTTGACTTTCAAACATAGATTTCTCCAATATTTTTAATGACACGCCCCCTTTTAAATATAATTTTCAAAATTATCTTATAAATATTTTTTATTAATGCATTCTTTTTAAAATATACGGAATTAAAGGTTTAGTTACATTATCCAACAAGCAAAATTGACGTTAATTTATTCATAGTTTCATCTAACGTAGCTATGGATCCCACAGATCTGTTTACTAAATTCATATGTTTTACGAAGCTATCGCCATGTTATTTTTTAATTTCATCCTTTCATTATCATTACAAGTGACTTATTACTAAGAAAAGTTAAAAATATGCCTTATTTTACGCGTGAACATCAAATTGACATGCTGCTAGTCTACGGAGAGACTAGAAAAAACCGCAGAGAGGCAAAATTTCTGTATATGCAAAGATTTCCCGAACGCGAGCACCCGAGTGATACGTATTTTCCATGGTTAGAACATCATTTAAAGCACGAGAATAAAAATCAAAACGGAAATGGTTTTATTATTAGTGAGGAGGCAGAAACAAATACACTGGCTTATGTTAAAGCTGGCCCGACAGCATCGACGAGGCAAATTGAGAATGATATTGGCATCAATAGGGAAAGTGCTAGAAAAATATTGAAAAAACATGGCTATAAATCCTTCAAATACCAAATCCATCATCATCTTTATGAGGGCGATTACATTTGAAGATTGGAATTTTGCAACTGGTATCTTGAAGAGGAGCAGCAACAGCCACTTTTAAGCTTAAACATTTTATTTTTTGACGAATCCCGTTTTACAAACTTGGGAATGTTCAACAGAAATAATACCAGGTATTGGGCTACTGAAAATAATTTTCTAGTTAGGGAGGGGGCGTTTCAGGAAAGATTTGGCATTAACGTATGGCTAGGCGTTCTAGGAACACGTATAATAGGTCCCATATTTTTTGAACAACATTTAACCGCTGTCCATACCTGGCTTTTCGTCAGAACCACATCGAAAATATTCTAGAAAATTTACCTGTTAGGCAATACGCACAAATATTTTATCAACAAGACGGCGCTCCAGCACATAATGCTAAAATAGTGACAGCTTATTTAAATGCGACTTTTGGAAATCGTTGGATGGGTACTAATGGCCCAGTAAGGTGGCCGGCAAGGTCACCTGACCTAACACCATTTGATTTTTTTTACTGGGGCCACATAAAGGAGAAGGTGTATAGAACAAAACCTCAGAACCTCCAAGACCTAAGAGACCGAATAATTCAAGCAGTAAACAATATTACACCAATTCAAATGAACAATGTTATTCGAGAATTCAAAGAAAGAATTAATTTGTGTCAAAAAGAGAACGGCAATCGTTTTGAGAATTTCATTTATGGTTAATTTATTTGTAATTAGTTTGTATTTTTAGATATTATTTTATTAATTATAATTCTAGTTTAAGTTAGTTAAAGTTTCGTAATAAACCTTAATTTTGAAATGCTTATATCTTAAAAACGAATGAGTTTAGACCTAGGGAAGCATTAATAAAAAATATTTAGAATAATAAGATAATTTTGAAAATTATATTTAAAAGGGGGCGTGCCTTTAAAAATATTGGAGAAATCTATGTTTGAAAGTCAAAAAGTCAAAGTCAGTGTGACTTATTCATACAGAATACTTAAAAAGACGTTAAAAAAGAATATAAAATTTCGTGCATATTCATTTGTTTTTTTGTAAAAACAATAAATTGTGTGGCTAATTTTATATTTTCCAACGCCATTTTCTCTTAACCTGTCATAGATAGGTATAGGATATGATACATGTTTTATGCTTAGAATTCCTTGTAGAATGTGTAGTATATTGTCATTACTAATCTATATGTTAAAGACTCCAAGGTTTACAGTTTGAATTTTAAGTCGTTATAGGGATTACCGTAAGAGGTCGCCGCAGCGCGGAGTCCATTCTCTTCTCGGCTTTCAAAGTGTATTATTCAGAGTTGTAATAAAACTAAGTTTTGAAAGTTATTTATCCTTTTATTATCGCCATCGACGATATAACGAATGCATATTGTTAAAAATATACAGGGTGTTCTATTTGAAATAATAAAGTTAAGTGTACTTCCGGTTCAACCGGAAGTGACAGTCAGGCGTTTGAATACCGAAAACGCACAGTGCAACCATAGAACCTACCAAAATTTCGAAATAATATTTTATTTTATAAGGACGTGACAAGCTGGTCAGTAATATCGTTGTCACCCGGTAGATGGGGCTGTATGCCCATTCAATTTTAAAAATGGTTTCGCCACACGTGCAACGCGTCAGTTATATATATTTGTTTACGGCGGCATCACGTAAAAGTATTCATTAAACATTAAACGTGTATGAATAATTACATCTAGAAAAAAAAAGAAAAAAGCTTAATAGTGAATATTCCTAAGGCACTCCTGAACAATTTCTACCATTTTTGGATGCTACAAAGGTAAGATGTTTTTTTTTTAATTGTTTATTTAAAGAAATATAATAGTTTATGAATTGGACATTCAGTAAGGCCATGAGAATCAGTTAGGACGAATCCTTTAATTAAAACCATATTTAAGGTCTAAACTACTACCTACAATTAAACTTTTGTATCCTTAGTTTGTAAAGTAATAAAGTTTTGTTCGTATATTTGAAAATATTTAGTATAAGTTGATTTTTTTTTAAGCGTCCCATTCAAAACCCTGCCGTATTGAATGGGACAAATTACGCTTTTTAAAAAAAATATATATTTTTATTATAAATAAATAAAACTTTTGGGTGTTCTACCTTTTACCTTGTTTTTAAATCTATACAAAATAATCCTGTAATAAAAAAATCCTTTAAAAGTAAAAAAAGTAATGTTTTGGTTATAGGGTTTAAAGAAAACTGTCCCATTCATACAACTCTTCCAGCTACCCTTCGCAGAGTAGCTTATAGAAGTAGCTTTAAAAATTGTAGCTTGTAGCTTAGACCATCAGTAGCTAAGCTACTCTTATTTAAAAGTAGCTTGATTATACGGTAGCTTAACTACATTAATTTTAAGTAGCTTGTAGCTAGCTACTTTTTTCCAGTAGGTTGCCCAGCTCCTGCAAACAGTCAGGAAAAGTTATTTAAAAATACGTATTCTGAGGCGTCATAGAAATATAGAGGAAGTTGATGCTTCAGATAAGTAAAAAGGAATTTTCATGTTAAAATATTATTGGTATTAAAGGTTCTATTGAGTTGTATCTATGGTATACAGGGTGTCCGGATAAGGATAAGGATACGGAGCGGCCATATCTCGGAAACTATACGTCCCACAGATCTAAAAAAAAACTGCCAAGAGAAATTCATTCAAAATAATTTTAAGTTTCGGAAATTGCCGCAAGAGGGCGTAACGGCTTATTTATTTTTTAAAGTTCATTTTACGGCAAAAAATGCCACTTAACCGTAGAAAAGAAAATAAATAATTAAAATCAGTAGATTGTTTACTACAACTTTTGTTATTGTTATTTTTTTGAATCTCGCCTAATAAAGGAGTGGGGGAAGCCTTTAGGACATTTTTCAAAAACTGTCATTATGTCGTTATATCCTTCAACGGATTTTCTATAACTTGGACTCGTTTAAAAGGGAATTCCTTGGAGTTTAAACAAATGATTCAGGAATTGTCACAAGTTTCCTGATACAATTTTAAGATGGTGCTGTTATTCAATCTAACTTATTTTTTTATTTTTCTCGGTATTTGCAAATTGGACGGTATAATTTTTTTCGGTAGTAATAGGAGACAATTTGCATATTGAACGATTAGTCCAAACCGCAAATCGATATCACCAGGGGTTTAAAAGTTATTTTGATTTTTCTTTTAAAAATGATACAGTTTCCATTTACCGGTACACCCCTAATAAGCAAGATAACAACTAATTTATTTTTTTATTTTTCTCGGTATTTGCAAATTGGACGGTATAATTTTTTTCGGTAGTAATAGGAGACAATTTGCATAGGGAACGATTAGTCCAAACCGCAAATCGATATCACCAGGGGTTTAAAAGTTATTTTGATTTTTCTTTTAAAAATGATACAGTTTCCATTTACCTGTACACCCCTAATAAGCAAGATAACAACTAATTTTATGGCCTACTGTTTAATAAACTATAAAATTTATAATAAAAGTTTAACGAGTCAAAGAAACATCAATAACACTGAATAAAATATGAATATTATGATAATATCATATTATGAGACTTAGACTATGAAAAAGTGCACAAATCTTAGAACTAGAAACAATTTTATTAGCAATTTAGCGAGACAACAATAATAATTACAAATGTTCAAAATGTTTTCCGTCATTTTGTAAGCACTTAATTATTCTTCTTTTAGTTGATAATACGGCTGCCTCAATTTCAGCCGTGGATAAGTTTCTAACGGCATTTGTTATCCTTACCATCATGTTTTCCCTTGTTGTTGGTCTCTCTTGGAAAACCAGATCTTTTAACCTACCCCATAGGTAAAAATCAAGACAAGTAAGATCCGGTGAACGAGCCGGCCAGGGAAACAAGCTTCCTCTTCCAATTACACGATGCGCAAATTGCTCTTCTAGGTATTGGCGTACGTTACGATAGTAATGCGCCGGACAACCATCAAGTTGGATTCACATGTTTGTTCTCGTTTGTAAGGAGACTTCTTTCAAAAGAGGTGGAAGGAAAGTGGCCAAGAAATCTAAAAATCTTGCTCCATTAAGGGTTTGGTCAAAAAAATGGGGACCAATAATTTTTCCTTCCAAGGTCCCGCACCAAACATTTAAACTCCAGCGGTTTTGAAAATCTACTTGCCTCATCCAATGAGGGTTTTGCTCAGACCAATAGTGCATATTATGCAAATTCACACCCCCAGCGTTAGTGAAAGTGGCCGCGTCTGTCCATAATATCCGTGAAAGAAAATTTGGATTTTCCCTAATCATATTTAATAGCCGCAGTGACAGAAATCCAATCGACGATCATAATCAGTATCGTTCAATGCCTGGTGTAAAACGATGTGGTAAGGGTGCATACCTACTATTAGTTTGTAAAATCTCGTGGACATTTGTTTTTGGAACCCCCAAGTCAAGGGAAATTTTTCTGGTGCCTAAAGTGGGATCGTATTGAACGTAAGCCAAAACGTTGATAATATTTACCTCATTACGTGTCCTACGAATGCGTAAGGGTCGTTGAATGGGCTGCACATTACCACTTTCTCTTAATCGTCAAGCTAATCTTGAGAATACTTCTCGAGAATAGTGTCTTCTTTGTGGAAATCGCATTGCATACTCTCGCGACGCTATTACAGCATTTTCAAGAGATTGAAAATACATATTCAACATATCATACGCTTCTGCGTTAGTAAACGGCATACTGTTTGTAGAAAAATGCAATATAAATGTAAAAAACAATGCTTAATATTATAAGATGCTTGACGTTTAAAACTCATCAACAGCTTGTCACAATAAATTATTAATTTGTTTTTTTCCATGGCCAACTTGGAACTTGTAATTTAGGCGAAAACATGATGGAAAGGATATGAAATGCCGTTCGAAGCTTATCCACGGCTGAAATTGAGGCAAGAGGCAAGTGTGTTTTTTACTGAAAGAAGAATAACTAAGAGCTTAGGAAGTGATGGAAAATATTTTAAACATTTGTAATTATTGTTGTCTTGCTAAATTGCTAATTGTTTCTAGATTTAAGATTTGTGCACTTTTTCATAATCTCATATCATAATATTCATATTTTATTCAGTGTTATTGATGTTTCTTTGACTCGTTAAACTTTTATTATAAATTTTATAGTTTATTAAACAGTAGGCCATGAAATTAGTTGTTATCTTGCTTATTAGGGGTATACCGGGTACCGGTAAATAGAAACTGTATCATTTTTTAAAGAAAAATCAAAATAACTTTTAAACCCCTGGTGATATCGATTTGCGGTTAGGACTAATCGTTCCCTATGCAAATTGTCTCCTATTACTACCGAAAAAAATTATACCATCCAATTTGCAAATACCGAGAAAAATAAAAAAATAAGTTAGATTGAATAACGGCGCCATCTTAAAATTGTATCAGGAAACTTGTGACAATTCCTGAATCATTTGTTTAAACTCCAAGGAATTCCCTTTCAAACAAGTCCAAGTTATAGAAAATCCGTTGAAGGATAACGACATAATGACAGTTTTTGAAAAATGTCCTAAAGGCTTCCCCCACTCCTTTATTAGCCGAGATTCAGAAAAATAACAATAACAAAAGTTGTAGTAAACAATCTACTGATTTTAATTATTTATTTGCTTTTCTACGGTTAAGTGGCATTTTTTGCCGTAAAATGAACTTTAAAAAATAAATAAGCCGTTACGCCCTCTTGCGGCAATTTCCGAAACTTAAAATTATTTTGAATAAATTTCTCTTGGCAGTTTTTATGATGAGATCTTTTTTTCAGATCTGTGGGACGTATCGTTTCCGAGATATGGCCGCTCCGTATCCTTATCCGGACACCTTGTATGTACCTGTGACTTAGTTAGCATATAACAATTTAGCTCCGCGAGCGAAGCCGCGGACCATAAACGATGAGAGCGAGTGAAAACCCACAAAAAAGTGGGTCGGAAGAATTTTGAAAAAAATACGCTCTTTATTCGTTCTAGGCTGGAAATTTCGGGAAAAATAAGGAAAAAATTCCGCGGTTAAAGTTACGAGACGGTAATTCGCCCACGTCAAACCAATGTTGCCAAATGCTCTATACATGCTTCGGTTTCGCGGGAAAATTTAAAATTGTATCACGGACGCTGACGAGTCCTTGCTAGACAAATTCTGTCGAAAAGGTATATTGGGAACCGGTTTGTTCGTTGTTACCCAGAGCATTTTTTTTTTAATTTAATTTTTATAAAATAATATTAGTGGAAAAAATTGAATTAAAAAAAAATGTTCTGGGTAACAACGAACAAACCGGTTGCCAATATACCTTTTCGACGGAATTTGAAGAAAAGGAGGCGGTGGGACTCGTGCGGATGGTTAAGAAAAATATTTCTACGGTCGAGCGGATAATGTATTATGCCATATTTGCAGCCTCCAGCGCAAACATGATTGCTGTTCAACGAGAACCGTTCAACGACAGGCGTCTCGCCGCTGATGTCCTCATTTGGCTGCCTTCCGTCTAAAAGGTGTATCGGCAATAGGTTTGTTCGTTGTTAGCAGAGAATTTTTTTAAAATCCAATTCATTTCATAAAATATTAATTAAATTTTTTAAAAATGCGCTGGATAACAACAAACAAACCGATATTCCAATACGGAAGGCAGCCAAATGTCAAGAGGACATCAGCGGCGAGACGCCCGTGTTCAACGTACAAAACACAGGTACAAAACTTAGACAAGGAAAGAGAGGTACAAAACAAAAGAAAACATAACCTAACTCTTTAAATTAATAATGGCGCTTAAAAGTTTAAATGGCAACATCGGTTTGGCGTGGGCGAATTACCGTCTCGTTTAAAACGAGACACCTGTCAATGTCAATTTTTTTTTCGAGAAACGCCATAAGAGCCAATAAAATATAGAAACTATATTTTGGTCGATATCTCGAAAACAGTAAGAGATACAAAAAAATAATGGTCTAAGATGTAGATTCCATCGAGATACAGAACTTTTTAGTTATATAGATTTTTTTCCTAAAGGTTATACTTTTCGAGAAAAATGGCAATTTATGAATATTACGAAATTTTCGTGACCATAACAAAAAATCGGTTCTTCTCGCCTAGATAAGTATAATTACTGATTTTTTAGGTAAGAACAGTAATTACATCACTGGTCCTTGAGGTTGCAGACCAGTTACCTGTTATTTTGTTATTTTCTAGTTGTTAGTTGTTGTCTTAAAAAAAATATAGTAATAAATAGTAACGTCAAAATCTAAAAAGGTTGTCATTCATTTTCTACTTTAGGATAACAAAAAATCGGTTCTTCTCGCCTAGTTTACTGATGTTTTAGATAAGAACAATATCTAAATGTGCCCATGGAAAATGTCGGAAAATTAAATTTTTTTAAAAATTGGCAAATATCGTTCTTTATAATTAGGCATAGAATATCGTTTAAAACGGAAAATATCGAAAAAAAAAACCGCTAAATTAAATATTTACAGTTTTACAGTAGAGAAAAATGGTACAATAGTCAAATTATTACATATATGGGTATTCTATATTTATTTTAAATGGCCACTTTAAGGATTTTAGTGTCTCTGGTTATTATTTGGAGCTTCCGGATAAATGCATTAAATATTGTTTTGTTGTATAAAAAACAGTACGTTTGCTTTAGTCTTGAAGCAAAATATCAATAATTGTTTGTGTAATGTATAATTGTTTTTATATTTTTAGTGTTCTAAGAAAGAAAAAAAAAAGTGAGGGATTTTTGGTTTGTCATGTCTGTTATGCAAATAAAACTATTTTTGATAACCTAAAACGAAAAGTTAAGTTATCGACGGTCTTTAACCCAACCTAAAAGTTATGTTTCTAAAGTGTTTATTATTAGTCCCAAGTCACAATACGTGCGTATTTGTCAAGTCCGTTACTTCAAGTTTGTCAAATCAGTTACCATATACTAGACCGACGTAACGGACTTGACAAAAAGTAACGGAAGTGACAAAGTTAATTATTTTCCTTGGCTTAATATAAAATTTGTTGTTCATAGGTATACGGTTTTTAAATATTTTCTTAGTAAATTGATTAGGTTTAGGTTGTTTTCTACAATTTAATTTTAAATTTTATAGTAAAATTAAATGTGGTTTTGGTTTAATAGCATAAATGAAGACAAAAAAAGTTTTGGTGGCAAGGTTGAAGAGAGAAAGAGAAGAAGCACTGATTAGAAACGCCAAAAGTAAGAAAAAAAGGTCGAAGTCTAACAACACGTCAAATAAACTAAAAATAATTAAAAGTAAGAAATGTTACCTGGCTGATGAGTTTTCACAAAAAGTAACTAAAGACGAACGAGAGAAGTCTTTAAATTTAACAGAAATAAAGAATAGAGCTAAAGAAGCGACTGAAAATAAAAGGGAAGAAAAAACTGAAAAGAAGTTACACCAAGGCTCTGTAGCATTAAAATTAAAATTAAAAACTCTCTGGGTGCGAAAGAGAAAATGCAGCGATATCGACAAAGGATGACTTTAGGAAAACAAGAGTTAGTTAAAGCTAAAGACAGGGAAAGGAAAAGAAGCTAGACAAGAAGGAAAGATTCTCACCATACTTACAACAAATAACAAAATCGGATAAAAAAAATCAAAGGAAGAAATGGAAAACATATCAACAACACTTCAGAACTAAAAACCGAAATCTTCAGGTCGTAATAACTGAAAATACACCACCGCATGCTCCGACATAGATGATGGAGACGAAGATTTAGTACAAGTAGAAGAAAATCTTTTAAACAAGAAGAGATAGAACAAGAGTACGTTACAGAACAACCGGTAGAGCAAGAAAAGTTCAGAAAAAATGTTTTGCAGGATGATCAGGATTTAAAAAATTATACCTTAAATTTAACGCCTGAACAAAATTTAGAACCGAGAAATATAAAACTGCCTGCAGTTCATCAAACCAAACCAAGAGGAAGAAGCCGCGCACAGCCAAATTTAACTAAACTTAGACGGCAACTGAAGTCTGCAAGAAAACAATAGGAAATAATAAAATAAAATACCCGATTTTGAGTTAATACTTTACCTTTAAAAGTCATACCTTATCCTTAAGTCAATTCCGTTACCAATCTGTCATTTCCGTTACCTACTTAAACTTAATTATTTTTTATATTAAGACCAATAATTACTTTCAATGCAATCCCATTTATCTTATTACGATTCCCGACATACTTACCCTATACTTACCAATAGTTTTTATGGATCTATTATAGGTTAGAATGCACTGTGAAACAGTGAAACTATTTTATATTTAAAAAAAACAAAAAATTAAAATATCCGGCGTTTATCTAATACGATCTTCTAAGGTTTTGGTATTTTTCACTTCAAAACTACTTTTGGTAATTATTGTCAAACATTGGCAAACATATTAACTATCACATGAATGACAGATTAGTGATGGGATCACTCGAGTGAAAAATAACCTTCGGTTTTTTCAATCACTTGGATTTCGATTATCTTCGGAAATAATTCGAGTGACGAAATGAGTGACGAACATATGGTTTTTATTTTCCAACGCGTCTCCGAAGTTGCTGCCCGCCTGTCAATCACTCACTGCGGCCATAGCCATCTCCTAGCGAGCGGCTACACCGAGTGGTTTCGGTTATTGGCGATATAATTCAAATTAAATACTGCATTACGGCCATTACGGGTTACCTGTGTAAGATAATATGATTTATTATTTTATTTAGATTTAAATCGTCGGCGTCTACTGAAAACTTAATGTTTAGTGGTGAGTATTCAGTATTCATAAATATCATGAGTTATGCAATATCGTGACATCTCAAGGTCAAGCTCAAAAAATCGATTATCATTCGGTTTTTTAAATCACTCGAATTCTTGGTAGTCGATTATTAAAATAAGTCGATTTTTCACAACACTATGACAGATATTGACCGAATATATTTTTTATTAATTTTTTCTGTGAGGTAACGGAAATGACAAAAATCATACATTTTCTTTAAAAAATACAATTAGCAAGCTAATGATTAACATTCCTGTAAATCTGACATTGCTTTCAAGTTCTTTATTGTTTTTCCATTAAAATACAACTATACGTTTGAGGTTGTTCAGACTTTTTTTTATTGTTTTTTTCATTTTGGCCACCTAAAATAAATATATACCCATCTAGACGTGGCGACGCTCGCTTACTCGTTATTAGAGAAAAAGGCTCATACTCCAATGAGATTGCTCATTCCTGGAAACCGGGTTGTCTAAAGCCTCGTTCTCAGAGCTACGTTGTGTCGCCAGCGACATCATCTTGACCAATCAGGACCGCCTTACGTCATTACCCCTAACCCCCACCTAAGTGTCGCCAGATCGGTGTCGTTGTCGCTCAATTATTTCAACTTCAACGGCGTGCCGTTTATTTGCAGCAGCTATTTTTGGATTTTGTTTGTGTTTTGAATATTGTTTTGTGAATTTTCAGTTTGATTTTAAAATTTAATGCCCCATATTGGTACTGACACTGACAGTTCGGGTATATACAGGTATCCAAGGTGTGTTCGAGAAAATGTGTTGTCATATTCTACAGAGCATAAATATACAGGCTTAAAGACATTTTTATTGACTCTTGAAAAAGTTTTAATATAAAACGAAACGTTGGGAGAAATACAATTGTGTCATTTCATTGCCTGTCCTCATTCCCGCTATACTTATTTAAAGTAAAATTTAATTTTGGAAAATACCTGTACCTCCTTCTCTTATCTGGTTTTCCTTAGTACTGGAGCGTTTGGCTTTTCGCCAAAGATAATACGCTATTAATAAGTTACGCCTTGCCATAATAAATTATTCAAAACAAGTTTATAATATTATATTACAAAATACAAACAAACAAATCAATTAGGGGGATGTGTCGCCAGCGACACGAAAGTCGCTGGCGACACATCCCCACTCTTATCAATTGGGTGTCGCGGCGACCGTGAAGCAGAAACACTGACTGTCGCTATGCTATCTGTCACATTAAAACGTAACCCTAATTGATTTGTTTGTTTGTAATATAATATTATAAACTTGTTTTGAATAATTTATTATGGAAAGGCGTAACTTATTAATAGCGTATTATCTTTGGCGAAAAGCCAAACGCTCTAGTACTAAGGAAAACCAGATAAGAGGAGGAGGTACAGGTATTTCCCAAAAGTAAATTTTACTTTAAATAAGTATAGCGGGAATGAGGGCAGGCAATGAAATGACACAATTGTATTTCTTCCAACGTTTCGTTTTATATTAAAACTTTTTCAAGGGTCAATAAAAATGTCTTTAAGCCTGTATATTCATGCTCTGTAGAATATGACAACACATTTTCTCGAACGCACATTGGATACCTGTATATACCCGAACTGTCAGTACCAATATGGGGCATTAAATTTTAAAATCAAACTAAAAATTCACAAAACAATATTCAAAACACAAACAAAATCCAAAAATAGCTGCTGCAAATAAACGGCACGCCGTTGAAGTTGAAATAATTGAGCGACAACGACACCGATCTTGCGACACTTAGGTGGGGGTTAGGGGTAATGACGTAAGGCGGTCCTGATTGGTCAAGATGATGTCGCTGGCGACACAACGTAGCTCTGAGAACGAGGCTTAAGGACTAATAGCAAATTCCATTGGTAAAAGAAAGTGTCGCGCTGTTTGACCTTGGATCAGAAAGTTGGTTTGTGGATCATACACACACACACACAACAGTCAAGTTCTGAAACCAAATAGATGAAGGTCCAAATACCACAAATTTTTAGATTGCAATGGTGCGCACGACCTCCAGGAGCAGGTGCGGAACTGATGCGACACTCGGGGCAAAAAGTGCCGCACCAGTTTTCTAACGGAATTTAAAAATCTGCACTACAATTACCAATGGATGACAAATATTTCTTTCGGGCAATGGAAATCGCTATAAAAATAATAACCTAAAAAACTCTTCTGTGTTCGTGACACAAAGTAGATCTAGGGGAACATATATATCTTCTTACTTGTTTTTATTGTGCTAGTGCCGTTGGGCACTCTAACACACTTTTGAAAATCTGAAATTAAAAAGACAAGACAAAGTTGTCCTTTTGGTGGATGTTAGTGATTTTGTAGTGGGGGACTTCCGAAAATATATTTTTTTTCAAGAAGAAAAAACTTTTATTTTCTAATTTTTTCACTTTTTTAGAAATTAACCAAATTTTTTGGGTTTGATTTCAAACAACTTGTCGTACAATCAAGCTTTGCTTGATGATTAAGATGTTATTTTTGTGGTTTTTGGTAATGGGTGATAGGTAATGCTCCTATGTCGTACTCTGTGCAGATTTGGGGCGGGATTTTTGGGGAAAGAATTTTGTATTAGTTGATTAGGGTGAAACTTTTTTTCCTAAAAAACTCAGCGTGCCTTTTGTTTAAGAATTCATGTATGGTTTCTACCTTAAGGTCGCGGTGGATCGCCGCTCCCCTAATGTAGTATATAGGGCGCATTTGTGATGGCCCTATAGGGGAACATGGCTAAAGGTTGTTGCTTAACGAATGACGACACCTACCTCCACGCGCGCCTTGTTAAGAACACCGATAACGTTAGAATTACCGACGTGACGTCATTTCATTTTTCTTAAAGTACATGGCACCGCGAGCATACACGCATACTTTCCTTCTCTCTTTTTAATCTCGTATAGAATTATATTTGTCCTTTTGGCACATTGTCGGAGTATAAAACTACAGACTGTCTAGATCACTGGTTTGCTACTTTGCTTGGCAATAGAATGCGTTTTTGAAACCGATTGTTTCATTTTCCTTCCCAAACTTGTTTTCTTCGGGACGCTCAAGGAGCAATAGGTAATCGCTTAATGCGTAGTTAACCCGTTGTTTAAGTTTTTCACGTTTGTTGTTCACAATTGTTTACGTGGGCCCCTTACTACATTATTTCAAATAATGGCGCCCGAGATACCGTTGGAAAAATATTTTTCCGTCCTTTAATTCTATATACCGAAAATATAGCTTTACTCATATATTATTACTATTTGCTAAATGGGTAGATATTGGTATTGAAAATAAAATATGTTTAACACCGAAAATCGAAAAATAGTCTTACAAAACTCTACAGATGTTTTTACTTTTTTTGTTCATTAGTTTATGCTGTGCTGTAGGTATATTATTCTGAAAAAATGTTATTTATTATAGACAATTTAAAACAACAGCAAAAAATTGATTGAGTACCAAAAACAAGCCAAAATATTAGGACTCTTTTTGACAAGTAAAACAACCATTTTTTGTTTATTAATTTATTTAATTCCAATATTACAACAAAGAAAGATCTAAATGCAGAAGACAATAACTCACCCAGTCAGACTCCATACTGAGGATGCATACTCCAGATTGGGCCTCACCAAAGAACAGTACAGATAAGGATTGTGGACTTATAAAATCTCTCGAAGATCTCTTTATAAACCCTATCATTTTTAGTGCCTTCCTCTTAACATTTGTGATATGCGGCACGAAACCAAGAGAGCGATATAATACTATCCCTAAATCAACAAACTGTCCACAAGTTTCAGTACATCCTGCCCAATAACATATTGGTACGTAGATGGAGTGCGAGACTTAGAGCATCAAGTGTTTAAGCATTAATTTCCATTCCATTCAATTTACACCATTTTATAAAGTTGGTCAAATCTAACTGTAATAATTTATAATCTTGGGAAGAACTGAAAATTTAAAACATATATGAATATCATTAATAAATAGGTTAAAAAGTAAGGGACCCACATGACAGCCCTGGAGCACCCCGGAAGTAACCTCAACCGCCCTCCTCAAAGTGAAGTTATGAACCTTAACAATCTGAGTTCGGTTATGTAGATAGCTTTCAAACCATTTCAGCAGAGGGCCATGAATACCAAGAGCCTCAAGCTTGGTCAAAAGGACCTGCTGACTGACCCTGTCAAAGGCTTGGGAGAAATATGTATAAATAGCATGAACCGTTCCACCATCCTGCAAGGTTTCCAACAGAAAATCAATATATGACACAAAGTTAAGCTCTGTTGACTTCTCGCGTTGAAATCCAAACTGACTGTCAATAACAACACCACTAAATGACTCAGTCAGATAATCCGTTCCAATATTTTCAAACAATTTTGGTAATCTGTTCAATATATGCTCACTGGTCTAGTGGTCTATAT
This sequence comes from Polydrusus pterygomalis, assembly GCA_963969555.1. Lineage (NCBI taxonomy): Eukaryota > Metazoa > Arthropoda > Insecta > Coleoptera > Curculionidae > Polydrusus > Polydrusus pterygomalis. The sequence goes on from OZ018382.1 coordinate 55,166,457, forward strand.
ATAGTTATTAACTTCTGTTTTACTGCCAGATTTGTGAATGGGTATAATGAAACTTGTCTTCCAAGAAAATAGCAAATAACCGGTGGACAACGACAGTTTAAAAATAGAGAAAAGGGGTCTAACCAGAATAAAGCTACTAACTACTAAATTACTGATTGATTGATTGATTGAGATATTTTTTACACTTCTTGTCAGTCCGGTCCTGGCAACGAATCACAATATTAAAATAAAACTTTATTTTATTTAAAACCTTTACAAATAAGTTTCATGAAAAAGTTTGTCTAAAGTTCATGTTAGGTATTTAAGTAATACATATAATACCCAAAAAGAATTTTGACTATTTGAACATTTAGAAAATTAGGATTTATAATTATTAGTAAATTTAGAATTATTAGAAAATTCTTATAAAATAAATTATATTAGTTATGTACTAATAATTCTAAATTTACTAATAATTATAAATCCTAATTTTCTAAATGTTTAAATAGTCAAAATTCTTTTTGGGTATTACTATTACATGTATTACTTAAATACCTAACATAAACTTTAGACAAACTTTTTCATGAAACTTATTTGTAAAGGTTTTAAATAAAATAACGTTTTTAATTAATATTGTGAGTCGTGGCCAGGACCGGACTGACAAGAAGTGTAAAAAATATGAATTTAAAAAATAAGCAAGGACAATTTATCATTATGGAGAAAGTAATATCGCCATTACATTTTGAGGGTAGGAGGATTTAAAAATTGGGTAAAAAAATCCAGGTCCTTGTTTAAAAAAGTAAAGTTGGTGATGGCCGCTCGGAGACGAAACGGCGGATCTTTAGTTTAGTAACGTCATTTTGTAGAGGAGAAAAAGTGGCAATGACAAAGTTTCTTTTATTTTTAAATAGCTAGTCAAATGAGCTCAGGAAAAATAAAAACGATTTTTCAAAATTTCGGTTTTTTTCGAATAAAATCGGAAGTATTCGGAATTTGAAAACTTTCAAAGCGGCATTATAATCAGCACCAAATTGCACAACTTGGCCCCCATTTAACCGTTTCTCTAACTCCTATGGTTTCCGAGATTCGAATGCTGGTATGTCGAATTTGTAACACCCTGTATAGGAAATATATAAATACATATTAGTAAAATCGTTAAATTTTATTCATTGAAATGTATTAACAAAAAGTATTTTGGTAATTTTGGACAATTTCTGCTTCTCTGGACGGTCGATTATTTGAGCGTGCAGGGCGGGTTTCGAGTATCGTGACGTCAGAAGCGTGCATTTTGGAGAACTAGAGGGAATGGTCTAATCGAACGCGGGTTGAATTATTTTTTATTATAATATATAACTTAACTTTCTTTTTCTGGCGCCCCGGCGTTTTTTCTTGGTTATTTATTTGTCACTAATGTGTTCAGTTGACTTCTGTGATGGTTATTTTAAGAATACAGGTTCTTCCATTTGCTGGCGATTTATTGTTTGACGAAGATGAAGATGTAAAGCAAACATTAATAAAATAATTTAAATTTGCGAAAGAAACTGTCCCAAATTTTACAGATCTCATTCATTTTAAGAGAAATTTAAAAAGCAACTAATCTCAGGAAATTAAAATTCACAGAGCTCGAATTTGAAAGTTAGGTTACAGTAATAATGACAGTACAATAGCCGTTAATTTGAATTAAATGTTTGTTGCCCGATGTTCTCCACCTCTCTTGACCGGGAAATGCGGGCGCGCTCCGAGCAGATGCCCGGTGTTATCTCGAACGAAGAAGTTCATGCTCGGGGCTTCAAAACAGACACGCTAGGATCATTTCGGGCGCGCTCGGAGCGTTCTGTGCTTCTACTCGAACACCCCCCGTGATGTGCCAATATAGTCAAGCACTTTAGGGAGAGTATTCTCGAGGTCAATTATAATATTGTTTAGAAGAAAAATTGCCTTTACATACAATATGCGAACTGCATTTTTAACATTAGTTTTAATTACTTTCAAACAAAATTCTAAAATTAGCAGAACTAATGCCAAATGCACATTCTACAGTCATTCTGGCTCGTGATAAATGCTTATTGAGGCATCCGTATCGTTCTGAATTCGCCTTGCCGGAAATGGCCTCATTAAATGTGTCCCTAATGGAAATGCTTCATCTCCTATAAATACAAAGGGTCTTTTGCTAAGAAGTGGGTAAGTGTCGATCATCTGGCAAAGGTAACGCACTATTTTCGATGTTTACAGGAATTGCTGAATTAGCAAATACTCCGGCGTCACTATCTTTTTCATACGAGCCTACATCGATCTATCATTAACCCTAGAATACTTACCATCGTAATTTTTACGACCAAGGAAGTTACTGACCACGATTTTAGCGTCACGGTACATTCTAGCGCGTTCGGCGTTCTGCTATGTTCATATAGGGTTCAGACCAAGTTCAGACGTATCGGTAAGGAAGTTAGTACGCCACGTGTGATTCTTGAGAGCTCTGTAGTGTAGCGAACCGTCGTAATTTTTACGAAGGTAAGTAGTAATGTTCCCAATTATGTATCAAGAAAAACAAGATATGGCTTCTGTGTCTCTTTTACGAATTGGTTAATATAACGTGCATCAACTCCTGGATTATCTACAATCATAACCTAAAGATGGAAAGGCGAAAAGAGCATTACCAGAAAGAAATTTTTGAACATTTTATCCGAGCAGCTTATAAAACCATGGTTGGAGTATAGAGTATATAGGCCAACTTTAAACCGTTCGGGAAGGGTACTTATAGAAGATATTTTAAATGTTGATCCACAACAAGAAAGGGCAGCACCTACTGAAGCACAACGCATCATATGTCAGTTTTGTCCTGCAAAAAAAAGGCGACTGACAACTAACTATTGTGAGCACTGCTGCCGACCAATTTGTGGCGCACATCGCGCAGTTAGTTGCGTGTTCTGCAGCTCAAAATGTAGTTATTTTAGTTATTGTGTTAACTTTATTTTCTAAATATATCCTGTTCTTCAAATCCTGTAATAATATTAATAAAATTTACATTTTTCATCATCTACAGGGTATTTATTTTTAGAGTCGTATTTTTTACAATGGTAAGTATAAACAGAAGTCTAAATAAGGTAAGTATTCTAATAATAATCATCTTTATTACCAGCAAAATCAATCAAATAATCGACACAGCAACGTCACAAAGAGGACGATTTAATCGCCTGTAAATAATCTTAAGATAATACATTTGTACATTTAAACATATTAAAATCATAAATAATTTTTTTTTAAATAGTATATATAACAATCATACAAAACAAAACTACAATCATAAAAACATTCACCATGAATAAACTCCAATATTATCCTGAAAAATCAAACAGATAGTAGCGTTTTTCCTTTAAGTAATTAAGAACCGCCCTTCTACTACCCACCATAAAACATGTTCGGTTTGTGCCGGATCTTCTTTGTTCACATTTTTTTACCTCCACTTCATCAGTGTTTGTATTTGCATGTTTTCCAATAAATTTCTTTATAATATCTTCTGTTACAGAGCTCTTTACTTTAGTCAGAAAAAGCCAGATTTTTTTGTTGCGGTTAATCGGCTCAAATTCACCCGATTCATTTCTGGTACCCACTCTTCGACTTTCTTTATTTTTCCGAAGATGATCAATAAACCTTTTGCGTTGATCCTGCTTTTTATTACTTTGTTGAATTTCAGCTTCAGTTAGGTTTGGATTTTGTTTACGAATACGATTCCAACCTCGACGTCTTTGACTTTCAAATCCGTCAGACTTGTCGTTTACACGTTCTTCATCATCATCTTGAGTAGGACTCACTCTTGGTTTAATTCGAAAAGGTTTTGTTTTGATTTTTCCGATGTTGTATCATCCTTGCTGTCAGAAGTCACGTTTTTGACATTGACATGCAATGTTGTCACAGAGTCAGAATATTTCGGTTGGTGGATGTGTCCAGTGCCGACCGATTTTTTACGTGCATTTTCTTTCTCTTCTTCCTTTTTGTTGGTTGCGTTTAGGTTATGTTGGTCATGTGTTAAGTTGATAATTTCGCAGAGATTTTTTGGCGCGAAATTATTTTGCTTTGCAACCTCACTTTTTGGTTTCTCCTGCAGTTTCCTTAGATTTTTGTTTTCCGCGTTGAGTAGACGGTTGTTTTCCTCCAGAATAGCGTTCTTTTTTTCCAATAATTTGATTATCATCCCATAAAGATCATTTTCATGGTTCCAGGACTCGGCATGGGCATTGTTATGTTTCTTACCTAAAATATAGGATATATTATTATAAATATTAGTATTCGGATCTGAAAGACGAATTTTTCTTTAGCAATGAAATTCTGCTGTCAGCTTAATTTTTTATTTATTTATCAATCAAAATATTTTTTTTGTTTTTTTGTCACTATGCATTAACAACAATTAAAATACTAAAACTAGGTCAAATATAAAATATACAGTAAAAATAATATGTAACAATTCTTCCCTGCAGTAATTGTTCTTGGGAAAAATTACTCTTCTTTGCTTGTCTGCTTATAAACATCCAAAATACAAAGTTTGGATACGGGTCGTCGTAAAATGTTTCCATTTGCCAATTTTACATCAACTGTTCGAATGAGTTGGTCTTTCCCAGGATATAGTTGGATTATTCGACCTTTAGGCCACATGTTTCTAGGACCATTGGGATCAACAATAATGACTATATCATTTAACTGTATAGGAATTGATTCTTCGTACCATTTGGGCCTTTTAACCAAAAAAGGCATGTATTCGTGTGTCCAGCGTTTCCAAAAATAATTAGTCAATTTTTGAGCAGCTCTCCATTTTGACATCAGGTTGAGATTTTCGTAGTCAATATTGGCACATGGTAGGGATGCATGTGATGGACCTATTAGAAAGTGATTTGGAGTAAGTGCTTCATCTTCGTCTGAGTCGAGGGAAACGTGAGTCAGTGGTCGCGAGTTGATAATGTTTTCACATTCTGCGAAGACTGTTCTTAAAACATATTCTTGAGGATATTTCTCAGTCAAAATTTTTGCTAAAATTTTTTTAACTGATTGAATTAGTCGTTCCCATGCTCCACCCATGTTGGGACTTGCAGGTGGATTGAAATTCCAACGAATGTTTTTCAAGGAACAAAATGTATTTATTTCTTCATTTTTTAATTCTTTTATTGCTGTCTTCAATTCTTTGTTGGCAGATTTAAAGTTTGTGCCACAGTCGCTATATAGTTCTTCGGGAAATCCTCGTCTGCAACCAAATTGTCTCAAAACGTGAATAAATCCGTCAGTACTTAAATCGTGTGCAATTTCCAAGTGTACTGCTCTGGTTACCATACAAGTAAAAATTACACCATACCTTTTTTCATGGCTACGTTTGACAGTTACAAAAAGAGGACCGTAATAATCAACACCAGTTTTTATAAATGGGCGAACGGTTGGCTCTAGTCGGCAGTTCGGAAGTTGTCCCATAGTTGGTATAGTTGGCGTTACTTTTCTATTTTTGCATTTTTGACATTTAGTCCAAACTTTTCTTACAGCCTGTCTCATTCGCAAAATCCAATATTTTTGTCTTAAATTATTTATGACAGTTTCTTGACCATGATGGTAAACTTCTTCGTGATACTGTTGTATAATAAGTTTAGTTATATAATGATTGGGATCGAAAAATATTGGGAATTTAAGATCTTCACAAGCATTTAAATTTTCCAGTCTTCCATTTAAACGAAGAATTCCATCCTGGCCCAATGTACATGTTAAGGTGTAAAGACTGCTGTCTTTTTTTTATTGGAATTTTATTTTGTAAACAATATATTATTATTTCCTCGTAAAAAGCGTCTTCTTGTACTTTTTTGTATAATAATTTATCTGCAGATTTAATTTCTGCAATACTTAATTCATTTTCCATTAATTTTTTTTTGTTTTTACTATTGTGTTTACAATTTTGAATAAATCTTAGCATCCATGCTGTAGATCTCAATAATTTTGTCCATTTTGAAAAAGCTTCTGGTTTAGGAATCGGAATACTACGTTTCGGAGTATTTAAAAATACGAATTCTTTTCTTTCTTCTTTCTCTTCAATCAAGTCTGAACGCAACTGTTCTTCTTTAGGCCAACTTTCTGGTGATTTTTGTAGAAACTTAGGTCCAAATAACCATCGACTGTTTAAAGAAAAATCGAGGTTATGGATTCGTTTAGTAGCTTCGTCGGCGACATTCTCTTTTGAGCTTATATAATTCCAATCTTTGGCATTTGTAACACTTTGTATTTCACCTAAACGTTGAGCAATAAATACCTTATATCTGTTTGCTTTTGATCTAATCCATTGTAATACTGTTTTTAAATCTGTCCAGTAATATATTCTTTTTATATTTAAATCTAAATTTTCTTTTAGATAGGTTCCTAATCGTGCTCCCATTAACGCAGCTTGTAATTCTAATATAGGAATAGAAACAGGTTTAAGAGGTGTAACTCGTGCTTTTGCATTAACCAGTGTGGTTTGAATTCTGTCTTCTTCTTGACATCTTATGTAGGCAATTGAGGCATATGACCTTTTTGATGCATCACAGAAGACGTGTAGTTGGATATCTGAAATTTTCCGATTTAATGTAAAATAAATCCGTGGAATTTTGAAATTGAAAATATTTTTGAGATCTGTAATCCAAGTTTCCCATTTTAACGTTAAACTGTCTGTAATTTCGTCGTCCCATCCCAGTTTACTACGCCATATATCTTGTAAAAGAATTCGTCCCTGTATAATAAAATTGATTAAAAATCCTATCGGATCAAAGACAGACATTACTACTTTCAAGACTTCTCTCTTTGTTGGTCGACGATTATACTCCAGAATATTTTTATCAATTTTGTGAAATTTGGTTTTAAAGGTAAACGTGTCGTCAAACCAGTTCCAAAAAACACCCAAAATTCTATCGGTACTATTTTCACCGTTTGGCTCAAGTAAGTCTATTATTTTCATCATATTCTTTAAATAAAACACATAAATACTGATTAGTAACGTCGCTAGAATAAAAATTAGCAAGTTTCACAGTCAGGTACAGACTTTCAATTTCAAAGGTTATAAAAAATCATCCCTCCAAGAAACATTATTTGGAAGTAAAAGAAATATTCTCGGATGCAATATTTTTAGCTTAATAATAATATTACAATATTTAGTACTTACTCAGAGAAATACTAAAAACTTCAGTGACATTTTTAACATAAATAATAATGCCGGTGCGATAAAAATCACAAAAAAATAAAACATTTCCACAAGGCGGTCTAAAAAAAGAAAGGTTACGAAAACGAAACGTCAACGATGTCAAATTTTAATCGCACGTACGTCTCAATTGCTTTTGCACATACGTTCAAATATGGCCAGGTGGCTGACATATCCGGTGGCAAGATGTTGCGGGTTGCCCAATGCCACCTTCATCCCCGTGATTCTAGGGTTAAAGATCTATATTTTGCACCAATAATTATTGCCAACAGTACTATTGAAAAAAATCCCTTATAAGTAACATTTTTTGGTTAGCTAAGTTGTTAAAGGAACGCTTCGCGAACACTTCGTATAGTCCGCATGTGATATAGAAAGGGAATACTTAACCGTGGCATGGGGAGAGGAAAAATCTTTGTTGTGCTAAGTTAAAATTTTAAAAGGAACGCTCAACAGCCGTTTGCTTTGCTTTTCTATTTAAAATTAACTTAAAGGAACTCGGCTAATATATGTATAACAACTATTGTGGGAATGAGAACTGGATACTAGTGGATACCAAAAAAAATGTATAGGGTCCGAACACTGTAACTAAAGACCTATAATTTTTTCGTGCTAAAACTAACCCCTTTTTATTTTATTTATATTTTTGTGCCACCCGAACAAAGCACCCAGCAGACCAATTTACCATCGCCCAGTTGGCACATGGCGCTTTTAACATTGCCGGCCGACGCCAAAAAGAAGAGAGCTTAAAAGTCAAAAAGTCAAATTTTTGGTTCCTTTTTCTTGCTTTTGGGAGGTTTTGGTAAACAAATTTAGAAAATAGGCTCCTCAGGAAGAAATATTACAGAAGCTTGTGTGTTATGGATCGTTTAAGTTTACTAGAATCCGTAAAGTCGGAATTTGATTACTGTCTCCAGGACGTACCTGATTTAATCAGTTTTGAGGATATCAAACAAGAAATTGTAAAAGACCATGTTTCCAGGGTTATAAGCGGCAAAGGAGAGAACTCTTCGACGTAAGTATAAACTATACGTAATGAAGGTACCTAACGAACTCCATTAATACAACAAAATACTTCATTTTATTATCAGCTTCCTTACTGTAATTATAAGGTCTGGCATGCTATTTTTTCGACTTTTAAAACTATTAACGTGGTTAAATAAGAATTGGTAGGTATTACATGGTCATCTACTAAGATTGCCATTTCAAAATAACGATGATTGGGGAGGTTGAGAGACTGAGCAACATCTGAGGATCTTGTCAAACTGATAATAGTTTGTTTACTTTTGAAAAAAAGGTTTTTATATGGTTGGAAATTTATCTTTTAATGGTTTAAATTAGGAAATGAAATGAAATGAAATGCATTTATTAATCCAAAGATCACAATAAAGGATATAGGACAGGTCATAGAGGTCTTAATAACAAAACTACTAAAAACTAAGAGAAATTTATCTGTTATTTCTGTTTTTACAGAATAACCCTTTACGACTGACCTTTTCTAAGGTACCGTACTGGGACGCAAGATGTCGCACTGGGTTTTATAAATCCCGTTGATAATCGATCCTGACAAGTGATTTGTCTTTAAGCCCTGTTTCCTTCTGCCAAACTGAGCCTCACTGATGAGCCGTAATAACGGCGAAACGCGTCTGGGGATGGGTTTGGCGGAAGGAAACAGACAAAACCTTTTCGAATTAAGAGAAATTTGTTGTTTAGTTTTAGTTTAGTTTAGTTTCTTTATTTCAGATTATGTTACATAATTTACAATAGTGCTGGGAAGTTTAGTTCATTTTGCCGATTTCAATCTTTCGATCTCGTTCAATAAAGTGAATAGTTCAAAAGACTAGTTCGTTTAGTTCATTTAGTTCACTGATTTATACTGGCATAGTGAAGTAAAAGAAATATTTTAAAATTTAAATTATATATTAAATTTACAAAAAATACAGTAGACACCGACAATATTTTTTATTCATTTCCATACCGAAATAGTCCGAAATCATCGCTGCATGCATCGGTCGGTCAGGTGACAAAACCTATAATCTCGGTCGTCTCGCTCTCGCTTGCGTAGTTCATTCCGTTTAGACTTTAGTTCGCCTTGTTTCAATCTCTCAGTAATTACTGATTGAATCTTTTAGTTCAGTTGTCAGATTCGATCTTTTGAACTAGTTCGTTCGCGAACTACACAACTCTAATTTACAATAATTACAAACATAAAAGGAAATGACGTCACATAGAAAATATAAGCTTAAAAATTACATATTCAAAAAGTCGTCCATATTATAAGGCTCTAATTCCACCAAGGTTGCTCTAACTTTTCTCTTAAATTGTTTTTCATTATTTATTCTTTTTATGTTCTCGGGCAGTTTGTTGTATAGTTTCAAGCACATATAATTGGGCGACCTTTCAGTCAGAGTTAGCCTGTGTATGGGATAATTGACATTTAAAGTTCTTGTGTCATGTTGATGATTGACTGGGGTTTGAAAACAGTTTTTATTTTTAAAGAAAAATATTAGGCACTCGTAGATGTATAATGCATACACTGTCAATATCCCAAAGTTTTTAAAAACAGACCTACATGTTACATTAAAATCTAGTTTTTTAATTATTCTGACTAATCGCTTCTGAATTACAAATATACTTTGAATTTGACTATCTCTTCCCCAAAACATTATCCCGTATTTCATACAAGATTCAAAATTAGCAAAATACAATATTTTTAACGTTTTTTCATCCATGTATTTACCAGTAACACGAATACCATAACAAATGCCATTTAGTTTCTGTGATAGAGATTTAATATGAAGCGACCAGTCAAAAAATTCATTAATCTGTACTCCCAAAAATTTTGTAGACTCTGATATGATAATTTTTTCTTTACCGATATTCAGGTTGGTTGGTTTTTCCACTTTTGACGCTTTTGTTCTAAAAAGAATTACATGGGTTTTTTCTTTATTTAGGATAAGTTTATTTTCCGCAAACCATTTTGTGACTCTGTTAAGAAGGTTTATACACTCTATGACCAGTTGATCGATACTCTTGCCCCCTAAAAGTAAATTAGTATCGTCGGCGAAATTAACCATATCCTGATTAGCTTGAATTAGATTATTTAAATCATTGATAAAGATAATAAATAAAATTGGTCCTAATACACTCCCCTGTGCTATACCGACACTGTTTGGTAATGTTTTGGAGTTATACGATTTTCCATTCTTACTGATACAGACTTTTTGTTTTCTGTTATTAAGATATCCCGTTATCCACTTAAGAGCGTTACCTCTTATTCCATACATTTCAAGCTTCCTAATTAATATATCCCTATCTAGGCAGTCGTATGCTCTGGACAAATCCAAAAACATGCCCACAGCCACACTACCATCCTCAAGGTGTTTCAAGGCCGCCTGAAGAAATTGAAAGATTGCAGTTTGGGTGGATCGTCCCTTTAAATATCCATGTTGCGTGTTATTAAATAAATCACAACTAGTCAGAAAATCTATTAATCTTGAACACATTGCCATCTCAAACAATTTTGAGAAACCCGTCAATATACTAATGGGCCTGTAATTATCCATTCGTTCTGGATCACTCTTTTTTAAAAGCGGTTTTACCAGTGCTATTTTTAGATTTTCAGGAAATATTCCATATTTAAAGGAGTTATTTATTATATAACATAGAATGTCTTTACATGTCGTAATAGAGATTTTGACAATACTAGTAGGAATTTGGTCGACACCGGAACTATGTTTATTTTTTATTTTGTTTGCTATTTCGCATAGTTCTTTAACTGTCACTGGCGTTAAAAACATTGACTGATCGTTTCTGGCGATATTACAATTATATGGAATATTAGGCAAACTACTCATAAGATCGGGTATTACAGATGTTAAATATTTGTTAAATTTATTTGCTATATTCTCAGGATTTCCCTCAATTTCTATGTCCGAGTTTTTTCTAGCCTTTCCTGTAATTTCTTTATAAATTGTCCACATGCATTTCATTTTGTTATCCGTATTATTAACTCTATTGGCATACTGTTTTTTACGAGATTCTTTTAAAAGTTTATCATATACTTTTTTCTTTTCTTTATATTGAATATTGAAGTTTTGATAATGTTTTGATAATATTAATAACAAATCTAATTCGTGTTTGCAGTCAACAATTTCCTTATCCTTAGATACCTTTGAAACTTTTGCCCTCGAACATAATTTTAGAGGGAAATACTGTTGAAATATATTTAAAAAATTGTTCATAAATGCACACCACTGCTCATCAACATTCTCTCTTTTCACAGCATAAACATTCGTCCAATCTTGCTTACTCAAACAGCACAGAAATGCATCTCTGTTTTCGTTCTCAAAAAAACGTCTATACCTCTGGGTATTTACTTCTTGAGATTCAGTTTTAAAAATGACTTTCTGCGCTGTGTGATCCGATATAAAATTCTCAAACACCAAAGCTTCTACTTTATCAAAATTTGTAAATATATTGTCAATACAACTTGATGTTTTATTAGTTATTCTGGTATTTTCCAGTATTTTTGGCTCAAAGTCAAAAGAATACATTAATGACAAAAACTCTGTTCTAGATTTGTTGTCCTTTATCATTTCAATGTTAAAATCACCCAGTATAAAAATATTTTTTTTCTCACTAAAAGTACTAACCAAAATTTGTTCAAGCTTAGCCAAAAATAATTCCATGCTTCCAGAGGGAGGTCTGTATATAGTTATCACTAAAATATTTGTTTTACCTAGCTGACACTCAACCGCCGCACATTCAAACATGCCAGAGACAGATAGCTTGTTTAGTCTCTTTCTTACTTTGTATTTTACATTTTGTTTAATGTATATTGCTGCCCCACCATGCTGATTTTCTTCTCGGCAGAATACTGAGCACAGTTCAAAATTGTTGATTGCCAGTTTACGTATTTGTGTTTCAGACTTCCAATGTTCTGTTACACACACTATCTTACATTCTGGATGATCTTGTAGCATATCATTTAGTTTATCAATTGAGTTGCCAATTGATTGCACGTTCTGATGAATAATGCTTACTTCTATTTGGCTGAAATTATTTGTTTGCTTATTTTTAATTTTATCTTCTTCTGAAGTTATAAAAAATCATCCGTGTAGTTTACTTGATGCCTATATTTTTCAAGTTTTTTTGTATATACGGGGCAGTTTGGGTCTCGTGCTGAGTGTTGGCAATATTTGTCGTTGAACTTCATTTTTGTGCAATTCGGGCATTTAAAAACAGTCTCATGACAGTCCTTTGCTGCATGTGCTCCACTGCATTTGTGACAACATTGCTTTTCATTGCAGTGTTTGGATACATGACCAAAGCCGCAACACTGGAAACATAACGCTAAATTCAAATGTTCCTGCACAAATACTTTTACCAAATCAAAATTTATTTTCTCTTTTTTGAGGAACCATTTTGCAATCTTAGGGGGTGCTTGCAAGATCCAGTTTTCCTTGTTTTGGTTACGACATTGACGTTTTGCAATTACTTTTATTTTATCTAGTACCGTGCAGCCAAGTTCAATTTCAATATCACTATTTAGACGTATGAGTTCTTCAACAAAATCCTTATCAGAAAAACCTTTTTCGATACCCGTGATTAAAAACATAGGGTCAGATTGTTGGGTATCTTTAATTTGCACGTTTCTCTTGTCCTTAAATGCAAGCTTTAGCTTGTCTTGTTGTAATTTGCTATGTGATTCCACTACTATTGCTCCGTCTTTTAAATGTCGTATACTTTTAAAACCTCCATCCATGTCTTTCGGATTTAATGTCTTTTTTAACTGTTGTGTCACCTCTTTTGAATCCGAAATGTTTTCTATTCTGATTACTGTCTCCAGTTTTTTATTTGTTGGTGGCGTAGTCCATTTTATGGTATTGTGTGTTGGATGTTGTTCTATGGGAGTAACTATAGTAGTATTTTTTATTGCTGTTGTCGTGGCATACGTTTTTTGTTGAAATTCTGCTGGTTCTTTAGGTTCTGCATTTTTTACTTGCTGTTTCAATGACGCTATTTGGTACTGCAAGGATGTATTTACCTTTTCCAACTTACCAAGCTTGTGTACCAATAATGTAAGGCATTGCTGTATCGAGGTACTGGCCACCCTGAGACCTTTTTGATCATCTTTTGAAAGCGTTGGACACTCTTCATTTTTATTTGTTAGTTCTTGTATTTTTCCTAACGATGTAAAAATTTCAAGAATTAGTTTTTCTGTTGGGAACAGTTCTTGTTGGTTTGTTTCACTACTTTCCATAGTTTGTATATCGCTATGACATTGCTTTTTATACATATTTAGTATTTCGGGGCTGTTTTCTGATCTTGGTCTTTTGTTACTGCTACTCTCCTTCGTTGCATTAAGTTTTTTTTCATTTGTTTTGTTAAGGATGGTATCTGGGGTTGAAGGGGGTGTATGCTGTATCGATGCTCTCGGCTTGAAAATGGCGTTAGGGTCAGTAAATACAATATCATTGTCCAAATTTAGTTCCCACTTATTAAATTCCCCTGGTAATTTGTTTTCGTCCTCTTTATCAGAAATACTTTTTTTGTCATGTTTATCAACACAAGGTCTGAACGACCTTGGCTGGGCACCGATTATTTTATTTATTTCGTCTCTGTTTAAATCTGATCCGACGGAAAAACTCCTTTTTCTTTCATCTAACTGTATTTTTCTTTCTTTATTTTTCTTATAATTCGATTTATCACCATCACTTGAAGCGTCCATGTCAAGTTCTTTAAATATTTCACAGTAGTTATCTAATAATTTGATAAACTGTAGGGAGCTCACACACACACAGCTTATACTCACACTCGCTCTTTTAACTCATTTCTTGTAACAATATTGCTAAGACTAAAAAGTGTAGTTCAGAAATTCATCAATACTGTAGAAAGCATTATTTAGTAATGTACATTTTAAAGTGGTATAGAATTTGTTGTTGCTAAGCTCTCTCATGTTATTTGGAATTTTATTAAACAAAATGGTACCCATATAATAAGGGTTTAATTTATACAATTCTAGGCGATGAAGATCATGCTGTAGATTAGTGCCAAATCTTGTATTATATTCATGGTGGAAATTTTGTGTTCTAAACATCTGTATATTTTGTTTTACAAATTTGAGAATTTCAAAAATATATAACGAGGGCAAAGTCAATATTAATTCGTTTTTAAAAGTATCTTTACATGATTGGCGATACCCAAGGCCAAACATGGCTCTAACAGCTCGTTTTTGCATTCGAAATACTCTGATAGTAGCTGAGGCGCCACCCCAGAGAATGATGCCATATCTAATTAAGTATGGATTCAAAACATGAAAAGTAAAACATTTTCACGACTTTCCTGGTTAGAACTTGTTTCAGGCGACCCAGTCCAAAACATTGGCTTGAGCATCTTTTACATATATAGTCAACATGCTCTCTCCAATTTAGCGACATATCAATGTGAATACCCAACAGTTTAAAAGACGTTACTTGTTCAATTGATTTATTATTTAGTTTAATTAAGTGACTTTTTTGTAATTTGCATTAATTGGGTGAAATTGTAAAGTGTATGTCTTGATTTAATGTAAGTATGTTTAAATTGAAATAATGGGATAGTAGATTAAGATTGTTTTGCAAGTTATTTTTCATTTCCATTTCACATGACTCGGTTGACAGAACTGTTATGTCATCCACAAATTCACAGTGATATGCCGTCAAATACGCAGATAGATCATTTGTATACATCAAAAACAGTAAAGGGCCTAGAACACTGCCCTGTGGAACGCCAAAACTTACATCCAGCTGCTTAGATTTAGACTTCTCAAAGAGAACAAATTGTTTGCGGTTTGTTAAATATGCTGTCAACAGGTCATGACAGTTTTCATGAATGCCGTATTGATATACCTTTTCTAGTAAGAGATCTTGATCTACACAATCAAATGCCTTGGTTAAGTCGACAAACAGCGCCATAACCTTGTCATTTGCATCTAGACTTTTATATATGGTATCTAGAATAGAGCATAATGCTGTAGTTGTTGACTTTTTGTTGCGAAAACCATGCTGCGTAGGTGATAATATGTTAGAGGCTTTCAGGAAGTTAACTATACGTTTTAAGATTATTTTCTCAAATATCTTTGAAAATATGGACAAAAGTGAAATCGGGCGATAATTTACAATGTTACTGGAATCCCCTTTTTTATATAAGCAAATGATTTTCGAAACTTTGAGAAGATCGGGAAAAACTCCTCCAAGAAAACATAAATTTAACAAGTGTGTTAGAGGACTAAATAGCTGTTTACTACAGAACTTTATGATAAAGGAAGAAAAATCATCATGGCCCCATGAATTAGTGTTGTTCAAATCGTGTATTGCTTCATTCATCTCACTTTCAGTCACCTTATACAAGTAAATTGATTTGTCATTAGAGAAGCTTAATCTTCTTTCATGGTCAATAACATTGTAAAGAGCTGGTTGTTTGTAACGTAATTTTTTTGGAATGTTGGCAAAATATGAATTGAATTCTTCAGCTATGTGCTCTGAATTTGTATATTTAATACCGTCCTTTACAATGCACTTAGTTTTATTTTTTTGGCTGTTTTTTATTGTGTTATTTATCAAATTCCAGACCGTTTTTGATTTGTTATTAGAATAAATAATTTTGTTGTCATAAAATTTTCTTTTGGCCGCTCTTAACAATCGCCTATAAATTACTTTGTACTTCTTATAAAACTCTAATGAGATTAGACCTCTTTTTACTTTTGCATGCAGTTTTTTTAGGTTTTTGGATGATGTTCTTAAACCTAATGTTAACCATTGTTTACAGTTGAAATCTGATTTTCTTTTTTTTTATATACTTAAAGCTTCTATTGTAGTAATAATCTAAAGTCCCTATAAAGATAGAAAAAACATTATTTATATCATTACCTCCATTGTAGAGTTCAGACCAATTTTCCGCCTTTAGTAAGTTGAGGAAGGTTTCTTTATTTTTTATAGAAAAAGATCTTGCCAAGTAAGTTTCATTTAAAATATCGTTACCAGATTTAAATTCAATTTCTTGGAATTTATGGTCAGACAGTCCGTTTTCGGCTACAGTAGAGGTAACGAGACTATTATTAAAATTTGTACAAATATAGTTTATGGCTGTATGAGATGTGGTAGTAGTCCTAGTTGCTTCGTTAAAAACGGGAGTTACATTAGAAGAATGGAGAATATCTAAAAGGTCGTTTTTGTCATTATTATTTTGAAGGAGATTAATGTTAAAATCACCAACCACAATCAGTCTGCAAAGAGGATGCGTCCCACACACATACGACAGACACTGCTCAAGCTGACGAAGGAAATCATCAGCCAGTGCTAATGGTGAACGATATATGCATAAAATACATACCTCTATTTTGTTCACAGATATACTAATACAAACACACTCAAAAACCACTTCAATGTAAAAATTGTGAACATCTACTTTATTAAATACTAGAGAGTTTTTAACTAAAAATAACACGCCACCATGTTTATTGATCGTTCTGTTGCGATATTCTGCTATTTTATAACCATTAATATTGAGAAACTCAATTTCACTGTCCGAGCACCAACTTTTTGTCAGACATAATATATCCAGCTTTTCATTGTCTAGAAAAACTTCAATCAACTCTATTTTATTCTTGCAAGATTGGATATTTTGATGGGCGAGTTTAATAGTTCCATACCCAGCCGCAGCCGGTGATATGATATCACTATCTTTCAAATTTTTGTTGACCAATCCGCTCTTTAAATGTTCGGTTGTAAGATCCCCATTTGGTAACGGTATTTCAACTTGCAGAGTTAAAGAAAATCCTCACTGTAGTTGATATTGTTTTTATATCTTAAAAGCCTTTTTTGGTAAGTTGGGCATTTATTTGCATCTCTGGCAGAGTGGTTTATCTCGTTTAACTTCATTTTGGAGCAATTTGGGCAACAAAATATGCTTTCAGTACATTCAGATGCCTTATGTTCTTTGCCACATTTATGGCAGCATTCTTTGTTTGTACAATATTTCGCGACGTGATCAAATCGTGAACACTTAAAACACATTGCAAGGTTCAAATGTTCTTGTACGTAAACTGACACCAAATCAAAATAAACAGTACCTTTTTTTAAAAACCACTTTGAAACAGCAGGTGGAGCTTGCAAAATCCAATTTTCTTTGTTCGGGTTTCTACATTGTTTTCTTCCTATTACAGTAATTTTGTCTGCAACACTCGTTTGTAGCTCTGCTTCGATTTCATCATTGAGCCTTACTAGCTCCTCCACGAACTCCTTTTCTGTTAAGCCCTTCTCGATTCCGGTGATCATAAACATAGGGTCATTTATTGGGGTTTCCTTTGCTTTGATGTGATCTGAATGTTCCCCTTCCTAAAACTACAAGCTCAAATTTTTTTAGAACTTATTTTGATTTCAATGTATTATCATTGATTAACTATCAATATCCTTTGCCATGACCTGGGAATTATGTTTTTTCTTGGTGTACTTACATCGCACACAGAAGGCCATTATTTCTTATAACTATTTTTAATTTACCCTTAAAAGAATAATTTTTAAAAACTATAGAATTGTCATTAGAGGATTCCTCGGAGGACCCATAATGGAATAACTTCTCACTTGGTTCACTAATCACCAGCACTAGGTACCTATATATAATAAGGTTACATTTCGATCTTCGTGTATAATTCATAGTGTGAAATAGTAAGTATATTAAAGTACACGTGTTATAAAACATCATTTTATAACATTTTATTTTATTTATTTGTTTATTTTGTTAACATAATTTGTTTACATAAGTTATAATATAAGTAGTAACTTATAATTCATAATTTATAATTTAATATCGAGTTACTATACTTAGTAATATAATCCAATACTGGTAGGTAATTTATGTTTTATCACAAACTGTTTAAGTACTGAATATTTACAAAACTGCCACAGTATTACGTAAATAAACTTAATTTAGTAATAAATAGGTACATTTAAACAAACTATATCACAGAAATGTTTGTAGCTATTACTTTAGTGATGTAAAAAAAACGTTTTTTTTCCTAAAAAAAACCGAGAAAAAAACAAAACATTGTTTTCTTTTCAAATTAAAAAAAAAATCATATTAATTAAAAAATAAATAATTTTTTTGTTTTTTATGAAAAAAATAAATAAACATTTATTGGTTGTGCGTTGTGCCCGGTTGGACCAAAATTCTTGAAAATACACAAGAAAAATGGGAGATTTTATATTTCTAATAAAATTAATAAAAATCATCATACGACAGCGACAGCTACTGTTAAGGTTAAGTATTCCAGCAACCAGCAAAACAATGTTTTCTTTCATGAGATGAATTTGCGCAACAAAGCAAACTACAGCGCCTTTATGTTTTTAATAAAATACTAATTTAGTTGGGTTTTGTGTTTTTGTTTTACATGATTATAAAATTTTCTAAACTTAGATTAGAAGCAAGTTTTTATTATTTTGTTTGTATTTAAATAGGTAATAAAATAAATATGTACCTTTATTAATAAATAGAGAAGAGAATAGAGATTACTTTATTATATTTTATAAAATTATTACATTAAAAAAAAGTATACTCTTTTCTATAAAGCAAAAACAATGATTCTGAAAAAAAAACATTTTTGAAAAAAAAAAAACCACATTGTTTTTTTTCTAAAAAAACACGTTTTTTAAAAAAAACAAAACGTTTTTTTAAATTTACATCAGTAGTAGGTATACAGTAAGTTACATTAAATTAACCAAATCAGAAGGAAATAATATGCACCTAAGTGAATTAACACTTGTTTTGTGCCTATAATTTCCCATAAGTAATTGAGAGTACAAAGTACTACCCAATATAGTAATATACGCATGCACACAACACACCAGAATACACTAAACCCTAAACCAATATATTGTAAGTGACTAAATTGTAATTAATTTTATAAAAAGATGATAATGCATGATCGCTAATAAATCTTTTACAGTTGTATGAAAATCTTTTATAAGTAGCTGCTTATAGTTTTAATTTCATTAGTTAACAAATTATAGCATTTGGGAGCTAGAAATGTTACAAACCTTTTTCCACAGTTAAAAGTAATTTGAGGACATTAAAGTAGTCCACTCGTGATACTACGGGTCAGTGTCATGGGAAACATAATTCCTAAGACCGGGATGCCCGGATGCCTATACACGAAGATATACAATGAATGAAAATACAAAGATCTGATATTGCATAACATGCGTCGATATTAATGGGACAAGTGCTCTAACTGCTTTATAAAAAATATATTTTATACCTACTATTTTTTCTATTTTGTGTTTTTTACAATAAAAAAACACATTTAAAAAGAAAATATTGGTTTTCTCACGAACCACAACAGGCCAATGCCAGACATCAACAGAACAAAACATTTCATTTATATTAGTCAAAAAAATATTAGTAAAACATATTTTGTTTACAAATAATTACTCTAGATAGGTACCCATAATGCCACAAAATGACCAAAAATCCTATATGCTTCAAAAGTACCTACTTGGTCACATGAGGTAGCCCATGTTAATAAACAAACTGTTTTAGTATTGTGCCCGATACTTAAAGTTTGTATAATTGTAGAAAAAAATTACATAACTTCCAATCAATTTCCTTAATTTGGATAATTTTCCTTGAAAATATCCCTCATATGAATTAAACTGAACTGACGAAACATAATTTTGCGTCAATTGAAAGCATGCTGCAACGCGCATTATCAATGTTTTAGGGATATTATAGCTGAAAATCTGTTGGAGCGTTTTAAATTTTTTTAATCCGATCTAAAACTATCTTTTACCTGGGCTTTTACCATAATATACAAGTTGAGGTAGCTGCCAATCGAACTGGACAAGTTTAGTCCCCACCCACCCCTGCCCAAAAATAATTGTAGGTCACATGCCGTCCTTAATAGGTTGTAACTTTATGACAGATTTTAGATAGTCCCCCTATGAAGAAAACCTGAATTCGCCCTTGCTCGGTCTAGACAGTAAAACTAAAAAAAAAAAAACAAGTAGGTTGCCTCCAGTACCACTTCCTGGATTAACCAACTGAACTTGGTGGCAGACTTAAAATGTGACTGAACAAATCTACTTACCTCTAATTTATGTATTTATTTCCTAAATTTTCACCAATTACAATAAAAAAATATCGCACTGTTAATATTGATTTTTGACTAAAAGTATATTCAGATATTAAAATTTTAATGCAAAGCAACACAAATAATTTAAATTTTCGTCTGCGCCTCCTTCCTGAGAAATATGAAATTTACACAAAAGTAATGTTCGACGGAAACAAGATTTTCTGTTTCGGCCGAAACCAAAACCGAAACTTATTTATACATGTTAAAAATTTTATTGTATACTGAAATTTAATTTGTTTTATATAGGACGAGATCGATCTTGGGAAAGAATTAAACTCTTCCCACTAAAAAAAAAGGTCGACAGAGAGAAAATATATTTATGTAGACAACACTGCCTACGAACCCACCCAAAGTTAGCCGAACGGCGCGCGATAATTCACAAACACTGAGTTTCGGCATGGCCGAAGGTTCGGCCGGTTTCTGGCAGAAACCGAAACTGTCAGCGAAACTAGATTTTTTGGCCGAAACTAGCCGGAACCGAACCTTCGGTCGGTCTCTACACAAAAGCATCATTTGAGTAGGTACCTAGTCAATTTTCCTTAAAAAAATCCTGAATCCATACCCTGGGTATATTATACCTGTTGCAGAACGAGTGCAACCTGTCTTCTTTCATTATTTAATTTGAAATATTTAATCAAATTATTTAAACTAATTATACGTTATCGGTAAAACTTACTATTCGTATAAAGTCATTGTACAAATCAATTCATAAGCTTAGGTTTGTATTTATTCATAATATGTGCACTACAAGTATGCAACTTCTATTTCACCTTCAAAAATGGTCCAATAGAAAATCTTACATCCATTTATTCCTAGAAGCCGCCGTCAAAAACGGCTCGCGGCTCGCGCTACATACATTAATCTATGATTATGTTCTTCTTTCTCTGCTACTTGGCCGTTCGGGAGTTGGAGTAGATAAAACGTGTTGCACGCGTGATTCATAAAAGCGCTTGCATCGCCGACCGAATGTAGTCGACCCCTTGAGTACTTTTCCATGCGACCGCCGGAATCGGGCGGGTTGGCGTATTTTTCTCCCCTTCTCATGGAGCCTTTGAAGAAGCAACAGTGTTCCGCCATCGCAAAAAATGCAAATTGATTTTGCGAGTGCTAATTAAAACTAAAATTACCCGCTTTTACAGTAATAATGTGTCGTTCTCTTGTAGAAAGGCATTTCTCGAAGTTGTGTGCCCCCAAGGGCAAATCACTGATCGTGATTCTATTGTGAAAAAACCAGTGATGTGAAATTTGTTTCCTACCTCCTCGTTCTGGATACAGGTATAATCTACCATGTTGTTTTTTATGTTTTAGCACTGACGTTGCTTTATTAATCGACCAAACACAAAGTTTGTTTTTTGATATCATGTATTTGTTGCTGGACGACCAGTTAAACACTGTTTTGTTTATAATGCACTGATGTTGCCTTATTATGTAGCCATTTTATTGAGCTTATTCGTGTTTTGGTATACCCGTGTTGTATACCCGTTTTTTTTAATTATAAATTTGTTTATGTTCTACTGAAGTAGAAATCATTTTACGCATTTTACAATTTCTAAATGGTATAGTTTGTTCCATGTGTATGGACCTTTCAAATAAACTAACTCAAGGAGTAAAAAACATTGACTGTTTAATGTAGTGTCATGTCATAACTTTCTCTTGCAGGTACAAAGTAAGAACAAGATTCATTTAGATCAAATCACTAGATAGCCTGTGACTAATGAGAGTTAGCGAACTCATGTTGCGCCCATGCAACTGATCCAGGTTATTTTGTAATGATCAAATGAATCAAGTGCAGGTATTCTTACTAAATTGTTTTAGTTTGTAGCATAACCTTTATGTTACTATGATTATTGACTGTGTCAAAGCGTTAATGTCGAACACATGTATTATGTTCCAATGATATGTCTATTACCGTTTAAAAATAAAACATCCATTTCATGTATTAACTCAAGCCTACGTATTTTATTAAACCCCCATGAACCAGTACCTAAGGAAAAACAGTATTTCTTGAATTAACTTTTGCTAGCCTTCAACAAATAAAACGAAGGCTACCCTATAGATGTGTTTCATGTACTAAATAGTATCTGAACAATACCCATTTTAGCAAATACCCATTGTATTTTACGAGGTATTTTATTTTTACAGATCAAAAGATTTTTATCCTAAATATTTGGAGACACCAATAAAAATTAAAATCGACGAAATCACAAGAGAAGTTGCAGAAACATCCGAAATTGTCTACGATGAATGGAAAATTAAAAACGAGGAAATCGACATTAAAGAGGAAGACCTTAAACAAAACCAAGCGTAAGTATATCTATTTCCATTTTTTCTTTATTATATTTTAGATAGTTTATATATTATAACGACATTCAAATTTATCCATAACAATGAAAGTACAAATCGAAATATATGGCATATAATTATGTACTGCACAAGAGGTATGGAAAATAGGCTTTGAAATACTACCTTATGTAACAACAGCTTAGGTCAACATTTTGTAACATATTTGGGTTCAAAATTATACAACAAAATACTATTGGAAATAAGAAATATAAAAGATAAAAACCATTTTGAAACCGGGTTTTAGAAATTCTTTTTGACAAATATGAATATTTTTTATTGAGGTGTTGTAATATCGGCAACTTTAAACTATTTGTGGCTCTGTGACTTTTTTTTTAAATTTTGCCACTGGGTTTTATTATTATTACTAATCTGGTAGGTTTTTTATGAACTACCTACTGTGACGTAGATTATTTTAAACGTGGTTAAGATAACCTGTCACAATACCTGGGTAGTTCTCAGTGGAGAATTAGTGGTTCTCAGATAAACAATTCTCAATTTTTAAGGTTTTGTTTTATTGGTAATAAGTAATAAATTAATAAAAATATTTAATTGTAAATAAGTTGCTCCGCTTCTGCCTTCTACTGTCTTCTATTTCTATCTTCTTTTATATATTATGGTCTTTTACAAAAGTTCTCCGACCCTGTTCATACTTGTCTTCTTATTGTCAAACCAGTCTTGTCAAAATTTCTTAACCTCTTTTGATGACTTGTGACAATCGCAACCAATATTTTTTATTTAGATAGGAATAAATCCGAAATACTGTAATTAAAATAATATAATATAGATGAATAAAATATCTCTGCTATTATGAAGAATTAAACTCGTGTACACAAATTTGCATTAAGATTATAAA
This sequence comes from Polydrusus pterygomalis, assembly GCA_963969555.1. Taxonomy (NCBI): domain Eukaryota; kingdom Metazoa; phylum Arthropoda; class Insecta; order Coleoptera; family Curculionidae; genus Polydrusus; species Polydrusus pterygomalis. Next base: position 55,189,998 of record OZ018382.1, read on the forward strand.
TGAAGTAAAGGCAAATGGTTATACATCGATGTATACAAGTTAATCTACGAGGGTTGACCAAAATTTTCAAGAATCTGGCAAAAAATAAAAATTGTATTAGACTGTCAAACTTTCGTACAGAAACTGAAAATGCCTAAATAAACAACTTTCTCGGATAAAGTTTCAGTTCAGTATAAACGTCATTTTTGGTTTTTAGGTAAGCAAAAACTAACCGGTTTTCCAATTTTTACCTATACTTAATAATAAAAAAAATCCCATTTGATGCGGACTTTCTTGCGGACACTGTATAACATTCTAAATAAGCACATATCTACAGGTATTTAATACCAAGGTGCTATATGTACTTGTTTTTAAATGTTTTATAAAATATTACCTGTATATTTCAATTTCACATCTGTATCTGTGTAAAAAAGTAGTTTTTGAAATAAATTTAAAATTTGAAAATTTCAATTCCTAAAAACTGACAAAAGTAATACACTGAATATTATTGACTATTAATAATGTAGATCTACCAGCATAGGCGGCAAAGCCCTTCAAGCTAGTTTAAATCATAGTTTACGTGAGTTGTATACTTTAAATGACAATAACGCAAACTTATTCCATCTGTTTAAGTGAGAGCGTGAAAAACAAGTCAATCAATGAACCAAAAAAAAAAAAAAAAAAAAAAAAAAAAAAAAAAAAATAATAATGCGGAAACTGTCTTACGCCACCAAATATTATATTCTGTTCTTACGCTCCAGCTAAAAAATATGTCATACTGACTGCGCATTCACCACCGCGTCTGGATGGGAGTTCCATGAGCGATGTACCCGATTTGAAAAAAAGTGCTATCTACAAAGTTTATCGAATATTCAAATGTTAGTTTTTGTACTCTGACTTGTTTGTATTTAAATAGGGTCTTATAATATAAATAAATAATTTTTCTGTTTCACAATAAGCATTTTTCTTAAGATCAGGCTTTGTACTTTAATGTACATACAATTAAATTATAAACATTTTTCCAAATTAGTGGAAGTAATAGCTCTGTTTTAAAAAGTATTGCGTATTGCCTATGGCGCTGTTTTTTAGTCCAGGGAGCCGCTTTCGCGCTGGTAAATTTATATCTGAAGTGTTATTGTTTTTATACATACTATTGACTTGTGTAGATTTGTCGAAATATTCTGTATCTCCAAAACCATACATTCAATTTATTATGAAATATGACCAAAAAATAATTTTTAAGTTCATAATAATATTATTCTTTTGTTTTGTTACGTAATTGTCCACCGGCTGCGTTGGTAATAAATGTAACATTTGGACTATTATTGCATTTTCTAGATAAATATCTAAAATAATTAACAAGAGAACATCATTTGTTCTTAAAAAACGCCTAAAATTAATAAAAAGAAGTCAAAAAAGCTATTCCCGTAGGATTTCCATGTTTTAATAAAAGGAAAATTGCAAAACTTTGGTAAAGCCAAAATCGAGGCCAAAATGGAATTTTGCCCGAAAAAGCAAAAAGGCACATTGCCTGAAAAAATCACCAGCCCGGAGGGATATTTTCTGGCAATCTGCATGAATGCTTTTATTTTAATAAATAGGCTGCAAACTAAATTTTTCAAAAGTTTTTAAAGGAAATTTGGTTAGCACAAGTTATATTGAATATCCCAAATAAAAAGGAATAATAGAAATAAAATTTAAAGGGCAAATTTTAAATTTTTTTCTTGAAAATTTATATCATTATTTGAATTCCCATTAAAGTAAAAACGAAATAATTGGAAAACTAATAAACTTATTGTTTTTTTTATCAAAATTAAAGTTGACATAAACTATACAGTTTTGATATTGATTTTGACATAACTTTCATTGGAAATATGACAATTAATAATAGATAAATTACCGAGTATCAATTTGACTTGTCATGGCAAAAGCTCACAGCTTGGATATACATACAGGGTGTCCCAGAATATGTGGGCAATCTCCCGGATTCGGGTAGAATATGAAAAAATAATATGACAAGTTCCCATAAAAAAATTTCCTACAGGCCCTCCCTACTGAGATATAAGCCCCTGAAGGACGCCTCTGGAAATCGGTTTATCTTGAATAATTCTTAAAGTACTTGTTGTAATTTAATAATTTTTCAGTATGATGGTTGCTAGGTAAGTCTCCTCAAAATGAACCATTTTAATTTTATTCGGCTTATTTAGTTTTCCAGGGACGGACTAGCTTTAACAGAATAATGCTTATTTTTTTTACACCCTGGATGATAGAGGCATATCAATAATACTATTGAACAGCTGAAACCTTAAACTAAAAAAAGGTACTCTTCATCGACATCGATAAAGTAAACCGTGTACGAGAAATTTTTTTTTGTTCCATATGCCTTTTTTTTATAAAATATTCGATAAATACCATATTTTTACTGATTCATTTTGTACGTCGGTTCAACATGAGCTCCTTCTACTGCAATGCATTCCCTACATCTTTTAATTGTAGATTGTTGGATCCTCCACAATGCGCCAACATTATTCCTTATTTCGCGACAATGGAAGTTAATCAGTTCCAATAAGTGTTCCCGATTTTGTATTGGATTGGCATATACTAAACATTTTAGATAGCCCCACAAAAAAAAATCTAATGGATTTAGGTCTGGTAATCGTGGAGGCCAAGCCACTATTCCTTCCCTTCCTATCCATTGATTTTCGAAGGGGTTCTCGAACTACTAGACTAAAATGTGGCGGAGCCCCATCATGCATGAACCACATATTATGTCGTAGTTGCAGAGGTAGATCTTCTAAAAGTTCTGGCAGATTGTTTTGAAGAAATTCCAAATACCTTTCTCCATTTAACCTTCTTGGCAATACAAATGGTCCAATTAAGTGTTGTCTGATAATTCCGGCCCACACGTTGATGGGTTCAAATTGGTGCTGATGATGCGTTACAATAGAAGCATGGGGATTTTCCTCTGCCCATAAATGTAAATTATGAGAATTTATGATGCCGTTTTTGGAAAACCCAGCTTCGTCCGTGAAGAGAACTGAACCAATGAAATTTGCATCGTTTCTGTGCCGATCTAAAACCCAGTTACAAAATTCCATCCTCCGCGGAAAGCCTTCAGGAAGAAGCGCGTGGACTTTTTGAAGGTGGTATGGATGTATCTGTTGCTCTCTAAGGATTCTAAAGACCATTGATTTTGAACAATCAAATTCGGCAGCCAATTTTCGAACACTTGCAGCAGGATCTACTTCTACGGCATTAAGGATATTTTCTTCAAGACCATCAACGCGATGGTTTTGATTTCCACAATTGTGACTGGCTTTGTCAAACTTTCCTAAAATTATTTACGACCTAAATACTTTAAATCAAATCTTTATCACCCGATAAGTACAAATTAAAAATAAAACAACTTAGTTTTTACCTGTCTCTCCTAAACGACGATCTACTCTTTCAAAGGTTTTTCTGTCAGGAATTCTTCTGTTTGGAAATCGTTCTTCATAAAGCCTTCGGGCTTCTAAGGCATTACATGATGCAAGCCCATACATTAAATGCATGTCGGCATATTCCTCAAACGTAAATTCCATACCAAAAAGAAGCAGAAGAAATAAGATCAAAAACTTAAACACACTCAATTTCCAACTGACACTTCAGTAATTATTCTTTATTTTAATTGGTACATATCAACTAAACCATTTCAACAAAATAAGGTATTTATCGAATATTTTATAAAAAAAGGCATATGGAACAAAAATTTTTTCTCGTAAACGGTTTAATTTATCGATGTCGATGTACCTGTTTTTTAGTTTAAGGTTTCAGCTGTTCAATAGTATTATTGATATGCCTCTATCATACAGGGTGTAAAAAAAATAAGCATTATTCTGTTAAAGCTAGTCGGTCCCTGGAAAACTAAATAAGCCGAATAAAATTAAAATGGTTCATTTTGAGGAGACTTACCTAGCAACCATCATACCGAAAAATTATTAAATTTCACCAAGTACTTTTAGAATTATTCAAGATAAACCAATTTCCAGAGGCGTCCTTCAGGGGCTTATATCTCAGTAGGGAGGGCCTGTAGGAAATTTTTTTATGGGAACTTGTCATATTATTTTTTCATATTCTATCCGAATCCGAGAGATTGCCCACATATTCTGGGACACCCTGTATACATATTTAAGCCAATAACTATTATATTTTATTTTTACAGATCAACAGATTTTTATCCAAAATATTTGAAGGTGCCAGTAAAAATTGAAACCAAAGAAAACACAAGAGAAGTTGAAATAACATCTGAAATGGTCTATAATGAATGGAAAATTAAAAATGAAGAAATCGACATTAAAGAGGAAAACCTTAAACAAAAAAAAACGTTAGTATCTTTAATTTCTACTATTTCTCGAAACCGTCAAAATAATATAATATATACCGGGTGACAACGATATTACTGACCAGCTTGTCACGTCCTTATAAAATAAAATATTAGTTCGAAATTTTGGTAGGTTCTATGGTTGCACTGTGCGCACATTTTCGGTATTCAAACGCCTGACTGTCACTTCCGGTTGAACCGGAAGTACACTTAACTTTGTTATTTCAAATAGAATACCCTGTATATTTTTAACAATATGCATTCTACGAGGAATTCTAAGCATAAAACATGTATCATATCCTATACCTATCTATGACAGGTTAAGAGAAAATGGCGTTGGAAAATATAAAATTAGCCACACACTTTATTGATTTTACAAAAAACAAATGAATATGCACAAAATTTTATATTCTTTTTTAACTTCTTTTTAGGTATTCTGTATGAATAAGTCACAATTATTTCACTTCCGGTTCAACCGGAAGTGCTGCAAAATTTGACTTTCAAACATAGATTTCTCCAATATTTTTAATGGCACGCCCCCTTTTAAATATAATTTTCAAAATTATCTTATTGTTCTAAATATTTTTTATTAATGCTTCCCTAGGTCTAAACTCATTCGTTTTTAAGATATAAGCATTTCAAAATTAAGGTTTATTACGAAACTTTAACTAACTTAAACTAGAATTATAATTAATAAAATAATATCCAAAAATACAAACTAATTACAAATAAATTAACCATAAATGAAATTCTCGAAACGATTGCCGTTCTCTTCTCGACACAAATTAATTCTTTCTTTGAATTCTCGAATAACATTGTTCATTTGAATTGGTGTAATATTGTTTACTGCTTGAATTATTCGGTCTCTTATGTCTTGGAGGTTCTGAGGTTTTGTTCTATACACCTTCTCCTTTATGTGGCCCCAGTAAAAAAAATCAAGTGGTGTTAGGTCAGGGGACCTTGCCGGCCACCTTACTGGGCCATTAGTACCCATCCAACGATTTCCAAAAGTCGCATTTAAATAAGCTGTCACTATTCTAGCAATATGTGCTGGAGCGCCGTCTTGTTGATAAAATATTTGTGCGCATTGCCTAACAGGTAAATTTTCTAGAATATTTTCGATGTGGTTCTGAAGAAAAGCCAGGTATTGGACAGCGGTTAAATGTTGTTCAAAAAATATAGGACCTATTATACGTGTTCCTATAACGCCTAGCCACACGTTAATGCCAAATCTTCCCTGAAACGCCCCCTCCCTAACTAGAAAATTATTTTCAGTAGCCCAATACCTGGTATTATTTCTGTTGAACATCCCCAAGTTGGTAAAACGGGATTCGTCAGAAAATAAAATGTTTCAGCTTAAAAGTGGCTGTTGCTGCTCCTCTTCAAGATACCAGTTGCAAAATTCCAATCTTCGAATGTAATCGCCCTCATAAAGATGATGATGGATTTGGTATTTGAAGGATTTATAGCCATGTTTTTTCAATATTTTTCTAGCACTTTCCCTATTAATGCCAATATCATTCTCAATTTGCCTCGTCGATGCTGTCGGGTCAGCTTCAACATAAGCCAGTGTATTTGTTTCTGCCTCCTTACTAATAATAAAACCATTTCCGTTTTGATTTTCATTCTCGTGCTTTAAATGATGTTCTAACCATGGAAAATACGTATCGCTCGGGTGCTCGCGTTCGGGAAATCTTTGCATATACAGAAATTTTGCCTCTCTGCGGTTTTTTCTAGTCTCTCCGTAGATTAGCAGCATGTCAATTTGATGTTCACGCGTAAAATAAGGCATATTTTTAACTTTTTTTAGTAATAAGTCACTTGTAATGATAATGAAAGGATGAAATTAAAAAATAACATGGCGATAGCTTCGTAAAACATATGAAATTAGTAAACACATCTGTGGGATCCATAGCTACCTTAGATGAAACTATGAATAAATTAACGTCAATTTTGCTTGTTGGATAATGTAACTAAACCTTTAATTCCGTATATCTTAAAAACGAATGAGTTTAGACCTAGGGAAGCATTAATAAAAAATATTTAGAACAATAAGATAATTTTGAAAATTATATTTAAAAGGGGGCGTGCCATTAAAAATATTGGAGAAATCTATGTTTGAAAGTCAAATTTTGCAGCACTTCCGGTTGAACCGGAAGTGAAATAATTGTGACTTATTCATACACAATACCTAAAAAGAAGTTAAAAAAGAATATAAAATTTTGTGCATATTCATTTGTTTTTTGTAAAATCAATAAAGTGTGGCTAATTTTATATTTTCCAACGCCATTTTCTCTTAACCTGTCATAGATAGGTATAGGATATGATACATGTTTTATGCTTAGAATTCCTCGTAGAATGCATATTGTTAAAAATATACAGGGTATTCTATTTGAAATAACAAAGTTAAGTGTACTTCCGGTTCAACCGGAAGTGACAGTCAGGCGTTTGAATACCGAAAATGTGCGCACAGTGCAACCATAGAACCTACCAAAATTTCGAAATAATATTTTATTTTATAAGGACGTGACAAGCTGGTCAGTAATATCGTTGTCACCCGGTATTATGTTGATTTTTGTTGTCTGTCTTCATAGGTACTTAATTATAATTAATATCCTCTTTCATTATTTTTAAATTTAAAACCGGTTCAGTTTCACAATAAGCTTTTTTCTAAAAATCGGGTTTACTTTAATGCAAAATTGAATTATAAATAAGTATTATCTATTTTAAATTTTTTTAAAAATTAATTAAAATGATAAGCTCTGTTTAGAAAACAATTCTATGATTAATAATTTATGTGCTAACTTTCCGAATTTTTACTAATTTTAATGTAAAGTTTTCGCCTATGGCGCTGTTTCATCGGTAACTTGGTATTTTTAAGTTTCTGAGGTGTAATTATTGTTATGTAATTTTGGAAAAAAACGTTGTTTTTAACTCGGTCGGTTGTTCTAGGACCGCCCGTGGAAGACACAGTACTATTTTTTTTATCAGAACTTTAATCTGAACAAAAATTTCAACTTGGTTAACTGTTTTTTATCATCATTTATGAGAATACGAAACTTCCTGAATATTTAGAAAATTTTCCCAAGGCCCAAGCGAGGGCATCTTCCTGCTGGGAGGGAGCAAATCGAAAATGATCAATTATCTACAAACTCGTTTATAAGATAATGAACAGAAACAAAAAAAGGAAAATGATTATTTAACAGGTTCACCTGGTTAATTCGCTAGGTTATTAATTATCATTTGAAGTGCTTGTATTTAAAATACAAAAAAAAATAGTATAAGCTGAATATAAGAGGACATTCACGGTTTTGCTGGACATAAGGCCGAACGTGATCCTATAGTTCCTCTGTGATATCAGATGTATGCACTTTTTGCCTATGCGTTCTGCTTCTAGATCTAGATACCTACTGTGTTTTTCTCTTAACGTTGTGCCTCCCTTGATAATTTTTTCTCTGCACAAGATAAACACTACCTGAAATCAGCCGCTCTTATTCACACTAAAATTTATATGCAAAAACACAACTACAAAAGTACCTGTCGCCATTGCGGAGAGTCTAAAACACAAAAAAGAAAGGGGTTTGTTCGAAACAGCAGATCCAGCGTGCCGTCGTAAGTCGTCGCTTCATGACAAACGCTACGAAAGCAGCAATAATTAAGAAGTGTAATAATATGCCATAATTTAATTTTAAATCAGTATATTATAAGGAATAAAAATATATTCTTACATGAAGTTTTGAAATACTCAAGCTTCGATTTATGCATCTTTTACAGGCTTATAAACTCGTTATACCATGTACACTGAGTATTAAGGAAATTAAATATAGTTAACTAATTTTATTTAACTTCTAGAGAAACACTTCATACTTTTTTTTAATTAACCGTCTAAAAAATTAGGTAAAAACCCCTAAAATCAGTCTACATGCCTCGTCAGTGCTCTGTGCTGGTAAGAATATGGCGGCGGGCCATAAATTCCAAACGAAAAATTCTATTTTCACTTAACTATTGTGAGTGGCGCACCCAAGAGGTGGGGAAGTGTTTGGGGGTTGTTTACTTTAAATGGCTGTGTTATAATAAACTGAGCATTAATACCGAAAAAACCAGTAATATACATATAATAAAACAAAAAATAGACTTAATCAAACAACCAAATGTTACTGTTTGAAGGTTGGAGACAATGATGTTTCTTGAATGATGAAAAAGTTTTGGACTTCCATTGTCTTTATTTGTTTTAAATCACAACGTTTCAACTGGTAAGTATCTCCAGTCGTCTTCAGGTGAATACTGAATTATATAGTATTATTAATTAATTATACAGTATTCACCTGAAGACGACTGGAGATACTTACCAGTTGAAACGTTGTGATTTAAAACAAATAAAGACAATGAAAGTCCAAAACTCTTTCATCATTCAACCAAATGTTAAATGAAGTGACTGAATACAAATATCTGGGACTCAAAACTTCGAATGACTTAACATCAAATACACATGTAGATAGCGTAATAAAATAGCTTGTGCCTGTCATTGGAGCAGTTAGAAGATGCGCGCATCAACTGAGCAATAGTGCTAAATATCTTTTGATGAACAGCAGCATCATCAAACCACATATTAAGGTATCTTATCCCTTTTTGGGGGAACGCGAGTAATGTACTAAATAAACTACAGAAATATCTAAATAAGACAATCAAAGCTATATTTTAACTAAAATATTATACATCGACAGTTGATTTCTACAGCCAATACCCGTTTTTAAAAATAAAACAAATGAAAGAATTTTCACAATATAAACTAATCTATAATACAAAAAATAAATTACTTAAAACGAAAGTTGTATTACATGAAAATAAAGATATACAGAACCACAACATACGATTAAAAACCATCTAAGAGACACTGACGCCAAAACAAAAAACTGAGGACTCCAATATACAAAGGTGTACAAGCATATAATAAAATAGAAACCATATTGGGTCGAAACTTAAGGGGAACTTGTAAAAAACTTTTACAAAAAAAAAGTTTATAAAATCCAGACTTCGGTGCCAAAGTATGAAATATGGTCTATCATTATTATTATTATTATTATTATTATTATTATTATTATTATTATTATTATTAATATTATTAATATTGTAAATGGCAACTAAATAAATTTGAGCTAGAAATGTTAAAATTTATTTAAAAAATTGTTAATGAGTTACTTAAGTTACAATAAATACTTTTTGCGATTTGCGGACTATTTTTAAACGTAAAAAAAGTGTGCCAAAAGTTTGAGTTCCCTATAAATAAACCACGGACTAGCCTACATCAAACAAAAAGGTGTAATGTTGATACGGAAAGTGCAGAAGATTATTACCGGATTGCAATTTATCTTCCATTTTTGGACTCTTTTATAAGTAATTTAAAAGAAAGATTTTTATAACAAACAAATATTGGCCGTATTTCAAAGCCTCTTTCACAAAGGTCCGTCCATTCTCACCGAGGAAACGCTAACTGAATTCCAGCCTCTTGTATTATTTTATAAACATGACCTGGCAGGAACCAAAGATAAATTATTAGTTGTCGAACTTGGACTTTGGTACAGAGAAATTGCTAGACTGCCAAATGAACAGTGGCCCAGAAATTCCTTAAACACGTTACTGAAACCTTTAAAAATATCGGGACATTAGACATTACTTCGTATATTAGCTATATTACCTGTCTCTGCTGCGAAAGGTGAACGTAGTTTTTCAACTTTGCGAAGACTCAAAAATTATTTAGGAAATAGTTCTTGGGAAAACCGTCTAAACCCTCACTCTTGCATATTTATAGAAATATGACCCCGCCTGTGGAGAATATTTTAAATAAATTCGGCGAGAAGAACATTAAAACTTAGCTTGGCTTGATAATTTTTTTTGTCGCAAATACGTTGTTTGTTAAGTTTTATTTTTTCAGGCCAAATGTATATGCACCTTTCGTTTATTATAAACTTTTTCCTGGGTGCGTCCCTGGCTATTATATCAAAGCATTCTGCTTGGTATTTTTATATTAGGATTTACGGACTTAAATATAATAAGCCATAACACCCTCTATAGACAATTCTCGAGTAATTCCAATGTTCTCTTTATTTTTTAGTATGGAATTCGATGGCAGGGATCAACAACACCGTGACGAATATAATAGGTTTAGATGTGGTATATGTCAATTTCAAACAAGATGGAATTGTAGTTTAAATAAAAATTACGAGGAAGTTTCTAAATTTAATTGCAATTATTGCGATTGTCATCAAAAGGCTCAGCAATGTAATTTAAAAAAGCGTTTATTACCACAAAATATAGAAAAAAGTAACATTTTAGATAACCACAAATGTAATCAATATGATGAAACAATTATTGAGAAAGGAAGTTTTAAGGTACATATTCAGCAACAACATAACAACACAATGGAAGTTGAGGCTTTACATCAGTTTAGGTGTGGTCAATGTGAATATCAAACGCTTGTGACAAGTAATTTAAAGAGACATGTTTTGGCACGTCATAATAATATAGAGGAAGTTGATGCTTTAGATACGTTTAAGTGTGGTCAATGTGAATATCAAACACTTTCGAAAAGTCGTTTAAAGGCACATATTTTTGGACGTCATAAAAATATAGATGAAGTTGATGCTTCAGATAAGTTTAAGTGCATTTATTGTGAATATCAAACACTTACGAAAAGTAATTTAAAGAAACATATTTTTGGACGTCATAAAGCTATAGATGAAGTTGATGCTTTAGATAAATTTAAATGTGGTAAATGTGAATATCAAACACTTAATAGAAGTGATTTAAAGAGACATGTTTTGGCACGTCCTAAAAATATAGAGGAAGTTGATGCTTCAGATAAGTTTAAGTGCAGTTATTGTGAATATCAAACACTTACGAAAAGTAATTTAAAGAAACATATTTTTAGACGTCATAAAGCTATAGATGAAGTTGATGCTTCAGATAAATTTAAATGTGGTAAATGTGAATATCAAACACTTAATAGAAGTGATTTAAAGAGACATGTTTTGGCACGTCATAAAAATATAGAGGAAGTTGATGCTTCAGATAAGTTTAAGTGCAGTTATTGTGAATATCAAACACTTACGAAAAGTAATTTAAAGAAACATATTTTTAGACGTCATAAAGCTATAGATGAAGTTGATGCTTCAGATAAATTTAAATGTGGTAAATGTGAATATCAAACACTTAAAAGAAGTGATTTAAAGAGACATGTTTTGGCACGTCATAAAAATATAGATGAAGTTGATGCTTCAGATAAATTTAAATGTGATAAATGTGAATATCAAACAGTTAATAGAAGTCATTTAAAGAGACATGTTTTGGCACGTCATAAAAATATAGAGGAAGTTGATGGTTCAGATAAGTTTAAGTGCAGTTATTGTGAATATCAAACACTTGAGAAAACCAATTTAAAAAGACATGTTTTGGCAGATCATAAAAAGATAGAGGAAGTTGATGCATCAGATAAATTTAAATGTGATAAATGTAAATATCAAACAGTTAATAGAAGTCATTTAAAGAGACATGTTTTGGCACGTCATAAAAATATAGAGGAAGTTGATGGTTCAGATAAGTTTAAGTGCAGTTATTGTGAATATCAAACACTTGAGAAAACCAATTTAAAAAGACATGTTTTGGCAGATCATAAAAAGATAGAGGAAGTTGATGCATCAGATAAATTTAAATGTGATAAATGTGAATATCAAACACTTAATAGAAGTCATTTAAAAAGACATGTTTTGGCACGTCATAAAATTATAGAGGAAGTTGATGCTTCAGATAAGTTTAAGTGCAGTTATTGTGAATATCAAACACTTGAGAAAACCAATTTAAGGAGACATGTTTTGGCACATCATAAAAAGATAGAGGAAGTTGATGCATCAGATAAATTTAAATGTGATAAATGTGAATATCAATCACTTAATAGAAGTCATTTAAAGAGACATGTTTTGGCACGTCATAAAAATATAGAGGAAGTTGATGCTTCAGATAAATTTAGGTGCAGTTATTGTGAATATCAAACACTTGAGAAAAAAAATTTAAAGAGACATGTTTTGGCACGTCATAAAAATATAGAGGAAGTTGATGCTTCAGATAAGTTTAAGTGCAGTTATTGTGAATATCAAACACTTGAGAAAACCAATTTAAGGAGACATGTTTTGGCACATCATAAAAAGATAGAGGAAGTTGATGCATCAGATAAATTTAAATGTGGTTAATGTAAATATCAAAACACTTAATAGAAGTTATTTAAAAAGACATGTTTTGGCACGTCATAAAAAGATAGGGAAGTTGATGCAGTTGCGAATTTGTTAGCATATAAAAATTTCGACCCGCTAGTCTTATAACCATAAACGACGAGAGCGAGTGAAAACCCGCAAAAAGTGGGTCGGAAGAATTTTGAGATAAATACGCTCGTATTCGTTCTAGGCTGGAAATTTCGGAAAAAAATAAGGAAAAAAATTCCGCTGTCAAATTTTTTTTCCGAGAAACGCCATAAGAGCCAAAATATAGAAGAAGATATATCTCGAAAACAGTAAGATATACAATAAAATAGGTCGTGTCTAAGCTGTAGATTCCATCGAGATACAACTTTTTAGTTATATAGACTTTTTCCTAAAGGTTATACTTTTCAAGAAAAATGGCCATTTATGAATATTATGAAATTTTCGTGACCATAACAAAAAATCGGTTCTTCTCGCCTAGATAAATATATTACTGTTGTTTTAGGTAAGGACAGTAATTACATCACTGGTCCTTGAGGTTGCAGACCAGTTACCTGTTATTTTGTTATTTTCTAGTTGTTTGTTGTTGTCTTAAAAAAAATAATAATAAATAGTAAGATCAAGTTCTAAAAAGGTTTTTATTCATTTTCGACTTTAGGATAACAAAAAAACCGGTTCTTCTCGCCTATATTACCGATATATTAGGTAAGAACAATAAATGTATGGAAAAAATGTATTAAAAATTTGCAAATATGGTTCTTTATATTTAGACATAGAATATTGTTTAAAACGGAAAATATCGAAAAAAAAAACACCGCTAAATTAAATATTTACAGTATAGAAAAATGGCACAATAGTCGAATTAATACGCCTAGACGTGGCGACGCCCGCTCACTCGTTATTAGATAAAAAGGCTCATACCCCAATCAGAGTATCTACATATTATATCGACCGAGTAAAGTCACTCCTCCAAAATCCTTGTATGTTTTCACATCAAAAGCAGAAAGCCGACCGGACACCTGCAGCGTGAATGCAGCACGTGTACTCTTGTTAGCTATTTTACGGGGGGTTCTATAGGTATTCACTAAAAATTCTTTCGTCAGTACTCCGAGTCATCATAGGAGTCTAAATTATTATTGTTAGCGTTTTTATTTATAAAAAAAAACCTATATAACTAGAGCTTAAAATAACAAATATCTATATTTGTAAGGACAAATCAAGGTTTGCCAATATATTGTTACTAAAAATTTAATTAAATATACAAGTGCCGTATGGTAGGCTACCATAATTTTATTATATATTGAATATAAAATATATAATATGTAATACGACATACAATAATTACAACAATTACTGTATTTATTATATTATAATATATATATATATATTATATTATAGGTATAATTAAACCAATTTATAAAAGCGGAAATAAAATTGAATTTTAAAATTACAGACCTGTAACATTAATTTCATCATTAGCAAAAGTTTTCGAAAAAGTTTTATAAGAAATATTAGAAAATTTCTTAAATAATAATAAAATCCTATCAGAATCAGACAAACAATTTGCTTGGATTTCAAAAAAATAAATCTACACAAGATGCAATTTGTCACCTAACAAATCAAATATATATTTCAATCGATAATAAAAAGAACAGTATATTATGTATATTTTTAGATTTAGCTAAAGTCTTTGATACTGTCAGTCATAAAATTCTTATTAACAAATTAGAAAAACTTGGATTTCGTGGTCAAATATTAACTTTATATAAAAACTATTTATATAACAGAGTACATCATGTTAAAATTGGTGAAAATATTAGTTCACCAGAAATATTTAATTATGGAGTACCACAAGGTACAGTCCTAGGACCAACACTTTTTAATATTTATCTAAATGATATTTTTAATTTAAACTCTCAAGGAAAACTATATAGTTTTGCTGACGATGCGGTAATTTTTCAGGAAGGTCTAAATTGGAATATTTAAAAAAATACTATTAAAAAAGAGTTTATAAAAATAAGCAACTGGTTTAATAAAAACTTATTAACTCTTTCAACTACCCCTCGTTAAACGAAAATTACCAGCGGTTACCACTTAAGGCCCGGTTGTACAAACAATCGTTCAACCAAAGTTCCATTGAACTGTGGATCACCAGTGATCGTAGATTAGTACCCACTAAGCAAAAAAACATCTTAAGCATGGAACATTTATGTATTCTTGTTTCATTGTTACGTTTTTTATTTCGAGTCAATAACAGCGCCAGCTACATCCTATACCCGTTATATGTCATTCAACACAACAAAATCGTTGTTACGTTAAAAACATAACGTTTTGGTCATGAAACTTAAACAGCTTTCTTACGTATTTTGCATTAGTTTAGTTTGTATTATTACGAACGTACTATTTTCGTTATGTAGTCAAAACGTAAAAAAGAGGATATTATGGAGCATTAGATAGATGGTTTTTACGAACGTACTATTTTCGTTATGTAGTCAACGTAAAAAAGAGGATGTTACGGAGCATTAAATATATGGTTTTGTTTAGTAAATACAGTGCTGTAACATTTATGTTATTTCATGTGGTACGAAAACTACATTAAGTACTTTTTTTCAATTATTCGCCATGAATTTTATAGCATTTTTGAATTTTAGGTATAAATCCATGAAAAGTAGCTGTTTGTGGCATTGTCCACATTTTAACTGGCTATCCTTTAATAGCACAATTTGAAGAAACCACTTTAACAGTAACCATAAATAAGTGTTTTAATCTTTATTCAAAAATGTTAACTTCGGTGCAAACGTTAAACTGGTTTCAGGGATATGCCAGCGATTTGTGGTGAATCCAAAAATTGGTTCACCTTTAATGGGAAAAGAAATAATTTTTAAATTCAGGATTGGAATTTATTTTAAAATAAATTGGAAAAATAATTTTCTTTTAGGAGAAAAGTCGTTGGTATAAAAATCTTAAAATGTTATTGAAAAAAATACCCAAAGAATAAATTGTAAGAGTATTTGCATCAAAGTAAGAAAAATAAAATTAAATAAAATTTTATTTTATTTAATTCAAGAATTGGAAAATATTTTAGGAAAAATAAATTTAAAAAAATTTTTGATTGAAAAGAACTTCTAAATAAATTGAAATAAATTTTTTTAAGAATTTCAAATATTTTTGAATAAAAAAAAAAAAAAAAATTTTAAAGTCCAGTATGGAATCTAGTTTAAAAAGAAAGAAGGAATTAAATTCAATTAACTAAACTCACAGTCGATGATGGATAAATCCAGAGAGTTATTTCAGAAGAGGTATCACATAAAATCAAAACATTTTAAAAGATTAAAGAACTTTCTAAGTTATTCCTTGGATCAACCGATTAGGAGCGCGAATCACAGAAAACTAGACGCGTTTTTCGGTACGTTCGGAAGGAAGACACTGCCCCACCACCAAATCACACCTGCGTTTCCAGGGAAGGGGTCACTCGATCTAAATATAGACGGTAATAAATTGTCTTCCCCCTGACACTTACATGGTCGGTGAACTCATTTAACCGGATAATTCCAGAATCCAGTGGACACGTGCATCTTCCACCTGCGAAAGGAAGTGATGCAATCTTTGTATGATTTATGAGTTAAAGAGGTCAAGCGCTCGTTAATTGCTTAGATTCACGTTTCATGGTTATAATCAAGCGAAAATGAACCTTATACAGTCATAAATTAGTTTTTTTTTTTGTACACTTGTTTCTGGGAATATCAGAAAGATTTATAGGATAATAAATCTGTCAACTAGCACACAGGTGTTGATAATTAATGGGAAAATTTGGTATAAAAGGTGGACACGGAACTTAAGAAGGCAGTCATTTTCCGGTGTTACGCTCGATTGTTTGAATACGTACCTGTCGCGAAACATAGTTGAAAGTTGTGAAAAGTTATAATAGAAGAAGTAAGTGTGTTGACAGGAATATCAGTGTTAGAAAAGTGTTGTCAGGAATAAATTAGTGAATTTATTGCCTTCTGTAAAAAGTTGAAAAGGAGGTAATACCGGGTGGCTCCACTGTATATCCATTTATTAATGTGTTTAAGAAAAAGGTTATATCCGTTATAGTTATGTGTTTAGAAAAAGGGTTGCTGTAAGATAAATGTGAACTTGAAGATTTTTAAATAAAACTTGTGTATGTGAACTAGAATTTCAGTGTTTAATTTTTGAATATATAGGAAGAAGCTTAAGTAATTAATAGAAACCATAAATTTACATCTGGGTAAACAGTTAAAATTAGAGAGATTACAGGGTGAGGTTAGTGTGAATAAAGGCCGGGTTAATTCACAAAGATTGTAGTTATCTTGTTTTTGCAATTAAGCACAGGAATCTTCCGAATCCCGCAAATAGTTAGTGTTTATAACCCCCCTCTCTTGATCAGAACATTATCCAGCCGCTCGGGTGAAGTTCATATCAGGTCATCAGATTGGTCAAGGTAGTAGGGCGCTGTAATTGGCGTCATGCTGGGTAGGGTGTTATAGATTTTTCTCCAGGATGTACCAGAAATAGCCTGTCAAAGTGTACAAAATGTAACGGGTATTGTGAGTTTGTTCACATATCATAAAGTCAAAGAAAAAACGAATTCACTCCAATGCAGTTATTTATTATACATATCGTCGTTGGCACCACAATACCTGCTATGTGAAAATTTGGTGTTCTTAGATAATTAAAAAAAACGTATGAGCGTATATTGTCATGGATAATCTGAATAATTAGTTTGCTATGTGATCGATTGCGATTGCACATAGCAGATATTTAAATACCTATATTCAAATAACAAAATTTTAACATTGTAATTATTTTCTACTTGTGCGTATTTTTTACGCTTAGCAGGTTTTGGATTCTGTTAGGGATGTCATCTAGATTTTAATACCACCAAAAGCTGAAAATTGGCAAAATGTCACATAGGAGGTATTGCGGTGCCAACGACGATATATAGATATAAAACTATAGGAATTCTTATTGGGTTGTTTTGTCGGCTTGCACCTAAAAAAAATATCTCATAATAATGTTTGTCCAAGCAGTAGCAGGCTTTTATTAAATGTGGTAATGTTTCATGAGTAGGGGTTACTTTAAATAAAGAATTGCAGTATGTTAAAACTTAAAACAATACGATCATCTTTTTGGTCACCAGGCCCAGATATCAATGTTTATTTTTGACAAATTCAATTAAATAGATATATACTTATTATTCAGGTCATACATTTATTAAAGAAATTTAATGGATTAAGAGCTGACTTACTTATTCAATGGGTTAAAATTTTATCAACAATTTATGATACAAGCATCTGCTTCAGGTTGAGCGGGTATCGGAAGAATATACGGTGGTCCCTGAATAATTGTTAACGCCCATGCTTTTGATACCTATACTTAGTAGAAAATAATCTATATTATGGTCAACACGTCATTTAGGAAGCATACCTAGCAATTGCAAAAATGAACGTGACTTTAGTCTTAGAATAAAGGACTATATATATATAGACTATAATATAGTCCTTATTCTGAGCTTCAGTGTTTTGTGCACACAGTTAAAACAATTAGAATTTTTAAAATATAGGTAGATAATATGCAACGTTTTCGACGTGACGAACAAAATGTAGGTAACTGGGTTAATAAAAAAAAACCTATTGGGCCAGTGCGTTTTATTAAATCACTGATAAGCAAGAAATGAAAAATGGGAAACACGTTTTATACAACAATGAATTGATAAGTAAATTTAGTACTTACTTTGTGATCCATGATCTAGTTATTTTTACTGCTGGAACCGGTAGCAGGTCTGGAACCTCCAATACTCCAACCTCCAACACTGCTCTGGAATTATTAATCACACTTGAAAATGAAAATTTCTTTTCAAAAACTCCGAGAACAACAAGCAAAGACCGTATATTCGACACGACGGACAACGGGTGAATGACAATAATGACGTCCTTGCCATAATATGGTAAAAAGAAAACGTAACGGATTCGGCCAACATACTTTTAGAAAACGAACCAGATACGCACTCGCATTTACGTTTTTTGGAGTAGCGTGCAAGTAATTTATTAAATGTAATATGTCTGTTGTTCAGAGTCGTTACATTTAGGGGACGAGTTAAACGTTATTTGATTGAACGGCTTAGTTTTAAATCTGCAGCGTTTATCATAGAACGTATCAAAACCGTACACCGAATAATGTTTTCAAAGCGTAAATCTATTAACGTAACAACCCAGACACATGAAATTGCCGGCACCGCAACGTGATTTTCATAACGTTATTGGTACAAAAATAAAATTACGTTTTAAAAACAGTAATCTTGAATAACGTTTCAAAAAGTAGTAACGAGTATGACACTAGAACGTTTAATAGAAAACGTTTTCTAGGTTTCTTTTTAAAAACGTTACAAAACGTACTAAGTATGTTTCTTGCTTAGTGGGATAGGTTTAGTGTTGCACCAAAGTTTACCACAGTCGGTTCATTTGATCTTGGATCACTTCGATTGTTGTTAAGGCCAGATAGAATAAATTAAGAAAGGCGATTAATGTCATCATAACCTTACAATTTTTGGTGCTGTTTCTGTTATTTCATGTTTGGGAATCATGGAGGATAGAGATGGGTCCGACCCGCTATTTTTGTTTAGCAGCTGCTTCTGCTATTGCTAAACAAAAATAACAGTTAGAAATAGCTGCTATTTTATTAGCAGTTGCTATTTTAGCATTATTCGTCTCGTAAAACGACACGTGAAATGAAGGTATCGAAAATACAATCACTGCGAGTGCTGCCCAGGTATTTAGACTTCTAAAAAAAAAAAAGGTCGCCCCTTCCGTGAACTAGTTATCCCAGCACTACTGACAACCGCTTTATACCGAATCAAATAGCACTTAAAAAAAAAACAGGCTGCTATTTAGCAACCCATCTCTACTTCGCAGTAAGTAAATCGAAATTGCAGTTCGAAATAGCATAGCAGATAACCAAAATTACCTAACCTGACAACCGCTCATTTCGCTCTATCAGCGCCAGTTCACAGGCAAAAGTAAATATTAGCTGCTAAAAATTAGCAGCTAATTTTAAAGCTCGTAGCATTTAGCATTATACCGAATCAAATAGCAGTTAAAAAAAAGCAGGCTGCTATTTAGCAACCCACCTCTAATGGAGAAGACTGAGAAGAGATTTTTGAGATCCACTTATTTCACGGCAAGAGAAGAAAATATTCTGATTAATATAGTTGAGAAGTATAAGGAGGAAGTAGAATGCAAAAAATCCGACAATAATACGAAC
Source organism: Polydrusus pterygomalis (assembly GCA_963969555.1). Lineage (NCBI taxonomy): Eukaryota > Metazoa > Arthropoda > Insecta > Coleoptera > Curculionidae > Polydrusus > Polydrusus pterygomalis. The sequence continues at coordinate 55,209,867 of OZ018382.1, forward strand.
AAAATTAAAGCTAAAGCTTGGTTGAAAATTAGTAAAGAATTTAACACTCATATATAGGTGAACCTTATAGAGGGGAAAAGGTTTTAAAAAACAAATACGGCAATATAAAAAAACGAGCAAAACAAAAATATGCTAATAACAAAAAATACATAACTGGAACAGGTGGTGGGCCACCAAAAGACATTGTTATAACCAATTGTGATACCATCATCTATGACATTCTAGAGTCACAATTAACAGGCCATACATCACAATTTGACGGTGATGCTACTGCAGGTTAGTAATTAGATTTAAAATTAGCTCAGTAAGATTTGTACTACATACAAAATAACATACTAGGATCTTTAAAGACATTCACAATAACCTACTTTAATATGGTAGAATACCTACCCCTTTATGAAATAGAGGCTCGACACCTTAAATATAGGTGTGATTTTTAGGTGAACAATAAGGTTTTCTATAAAATAATGCTAATTTTCAAGATCCTAGTATTTCATTTAACGAATAAGCAGTAATGGCCCCAACTGCATCTGCCACTCGATATTATTAATTTGTTTTTAAAACTCTCGTTATGTTCAAGGGTTTTATTTGTATTGATTTTAGAAACTATTATACTTCAAATTGATGATAATGTAGAAGATAAATTTGACTGTGATGCTTTAGAAGAGCCTCCATAAACTCATAACAGTTACAAGGGAAAAACCGGTTGATTACTATACTTCAGACATAGGTAACTAATACTATACCAGTAAAAATTATATGTTTTGAGTTACAATTGAGTTTGAATTAAACTATATACAGGGTGGTCCTTAAGTAATGGGACACAGCGCAGCAGTAAATTATTCACTTCAAAACACAACGATTTATCGCAATTTTTATAATCCGAAAATTTATATTAAGACAGATACAGGGTGTCAAAGTTAAAAAAAATTATTTCGAGTTTTTTAGATATTTTCAAAAGTTTTCGGAGCATTGGGTTAAAATTTGGTGTAGGGTTTTTTTTGGGGAGGGAAATAACAATCTGGGCTAATTTTTCTTCTATCGGATAGAGGGCGCTACGAGCAGCACTTTTCTTACTTTTGAACTGCAATAACTTGTTGTCACTAGGTATAATAAGACTTATCACTCCTAATTAATAATCTTACGACTTTTTTACGTAAAAAAGGTACTCTTGTCAAATAACGCTAAAGTTGATAGTTTTCAAAATATTTGCTATTTTAATACTCACTCGTTGTTTGAGATCCAGCAGAAAGAATTCTTCAATACAAGTTGTTTTTGAACTAGACTGGGTACATATCGCTAATCGTCAGCCGAGAGTGCATCTAATATTAGTACTAAAAAGATTTACAATAAAAAAATACTTTTCTTTTCTTTTTTTCTATTTACTATTGCTTTTTTTGCCTCACCTTCCTGCGGAACGTGAAGGGACAACATATCGCCAAATTGTCATTATAACAACTGACCAAAACTACACAATGGTGCACAATTTCCGTTTTCTCGTATAGATAGGTAGTTTTCTGAGACGGCGATGTATAGGTGCTCTTTAAACTCGCACACCTTTGTGCAATGTAGGATATACTTTCCATATTTGCTCTAAAAAAATATGTAAGTATTCAATCGATTAAAACATAAGCAAAAAATTATTCTTACATGGAAGCTATCAATTATCAGCTAATAAATTTGTAGAAATATTATTGTGCCGAGCCCTTCGGGCACGGCACTGTTTTAGTTCGTTCGTTTAATTATACGAGAGCTGTCACTTTGACAGGTAAGTGTAATTTTTTTTAGCTTTTTCGTAGCGAGGGTTATAGCTGCAAGAATTCGAAATTAAAAAATATTTCAGTTTCTAAATAACAAAGTTCTATACGACAGCAGTCATTTTGACAGGTAAATGTCACTTTTTTTTAAGCTTTTCTTGTATCTACGATTAAAGCTGTAAGAATCCAAAATTTACAAAAAATTCAGTAGTTAAATAACAAAGTTCTATACGACAGCTGTCAAATTTTGACAGGTAAGTTAAAATTTTTTTTTTAGAGAGTTACAGCTATAAGAATCCTAAATTTAAAAATTTTTCAGTTCCTTAATAACAAAGTTATATACGACAGCTGTCATTTTGACAGGTAAATTGCAAGTTTTTTTTATGCTTTTCTTGTATCTAGGATTATAGCTGTAAGAATTCGAAATTTAAAAAAAATTCAGTACCTAAATAACAAAGTTCTATACGACAGCTGTCAGATTTTGACAGGTAGGTGTCAATTTTTTTTTAGCTTTTTCGTAGCGACGGTTATAGCTGTAAGAATCTCAAATTAAAAAAAAAATCAGTACCTAGATAACAAAGTTTTATACGATACCTGTCAAATTTTGACAGGTAAGTGTCAATTTATTTTAACTTTTTTCGTAGCGAGGGTTAAAGCTGTAATAAAACTAAATTAAAAAAATTTTCAGTACCAAAATAACAAAGTTCTATACGACAGCTGTCAAATTATATATACTTAAATAGTAATTCTTATTTTTTATAATTTGCTACCATTTCTATGCTGTTTAGGTATAGAACAATATATTTGAAAAAAGTAGTATTTGAGATGACCTAAACGAATATCCAAACCAAAAGTATATCGGACGCACCCAATTCGATTTATTAACGATCCAATATGACCCTACATTGATTTTAAAAAAATCAAAAAAATTACTTCCCAACTTTCGATCGCGTTCGCAAACAACAGTGTTTTATAGCCCAGCGTCGTCTACACGTCGAAAAAGTTTAAATCGATTAAAATGATTTTTGCCACCTGTATCGCCCTACAACGAAAAAAAACATATTTTTTAACTTTGACTTTAATAACTTTTTTCCGGTACACCCTGTATATTTGAAATTGTTCCCAGAACGTGCCCCGACTATTCCTCTCTACGTCCAGAAAGTTTGAATCGTTTTGCTCTAACCGTTTCCGAAAAAAAAATTCGCGAATATCGAAATGTCGAATAACCTTCTACCACGTGGCGACGGATTATCAATGTCGAAACGCCATCTTTAAAATCGAAATTATTATATATTTCAGAAACATTTTGGGCAAATATTTTGGTCAGTAAAATTAGAAGAAGGTTCAAGGTAGATATTCCACCCGATTTAAAATCTGGAAATGTTCTTATTATTCTAGCAAGTCACGCTGAAAACACCCATTTTTCGCCATTTTTGACAGCCGGATTTTTAGAATTAATAATTAATTTAGATACATCAATATCAAGGCACTCTTAGTCAAAAGTGAATGGTGTTAGAATTTGTAAAGATTGCCTGTTTCCGCACCCAAGAAAGCGACTTTTCTCAATTTTGCGAATATATTTTAATGATTTTGAATATGTAGAGGTGTTGCGAAGTAATCAGCGCATTTTTTGAGAAAAAAATAAAACGGTTTTGTTAAAAATTGAATAAGCTACAGTCGATATAGTAAAAAAAAAGCTGCCGTTTTTTCCGTATTAAAGATAAAGAAACGAAAAATTATCTCTTAAATACAATTTGACGAGCTCTATCCGCTAAAGTTTACAACGTTTCGATCAAAAGTCGTTTTCAGTACGAAAAAAAATAAAAACCGTGAAAAAATCAGGCCTAACTTTATGATTTCCACTTTCTTACAATTTTCGGCAATTTCCATTCCAGTTAGGTATAGAACGATATATTGGAAAAAGGTAGATTTTGAGATGGCCTAACCGATTATCTAAACCGCATGTCGATTGGATGCACCCAATTCGACTTATTAGCGATCCAAGAGGTACCATTTTCGACCAAATTTTGACTTTAAAAAAATCAAAAAAATTACTTCCAAACTTTCGATCGCGCTCACAAACAATAGGGTTCTGTAGCCCACGGTCGTCTACGCGTCGAGAAAGTTTAAATCAAAAAAACTCATTTTTACGAACTGTATCGAATTTCAACGAGAATCCGATAATTATCGACTTTGACGTTTAATAACTTTTTTCCGGCACACCCTGTATATTCCAAATTTGTACACAACGTACCCCCACTATTTCTCTGTAAACCGAAAAAGTTTCAATCGTCCCACTCTAACCGTTTCCGAGAAAAAAAATCGCAAATGTGAAAATGTCGAAAGTGACGACGACGACGACGACGCCGACAACATACATACATTATTTTCACCGAAGCGCCGTATAACATATCGCGGTGTAGCGCGATATGTAAAAGCTGCATATCGCCTGATCGTCACTGTCGTGACTCTAAAGGTAAAAGTCATTACATAAAAGAATTTAAAAAAATTTGAATTTTTAATTTTTTAAATTTTTTTTTCATTTTTTATAATTTTTTTTTTAAATATTCTGTTTTACTATATTATTTACTTTTGTATCACACTCCTTTGGACTGTGATGTGAAAACATATCGCCTAATTTGTCAATATAACACCTGTCAAGAAATATTTACAAATATTTCATTTGATATTTTAATCTTAATATGAGAACTACACTAAAACAACAAAATATTTTTTTATAAACGCGATTATTACACATAAAAAATGTCAAAATGACAGCTGTCAATATATAACTAATAATACTGTAACGCGTGTATTTTATTTTTATCCTTTTTATTTATGTTTCACAAAATTAACACTTAATATTAAATAGTTTATTTGAAATAGTTGAACTTTGAAATTGTCAAAATGACAGCTAGAAAGAAACAACCTCTTTTTCAACATACAAAATCTTTGTTCCACACAATAACTCATTTTTCATTCGTATGCCAAATTTTGTTCAGACCAGATAAGTAGTTTTCAATTTATGCTTTTACTTCTTCGGATATATTCGTTTTTCCAAGACAATAATAGCAGTCCATTTTAAATTTCATAACTATCATATTTCTCCGAATATAAAGATTAAAGATGTTTTATAGGGTCGAAACGTTGATATTTAGTTAAAGCAATAGTGCACAAATACGTTAGAAGAAGCAAGATTTATAAAACTGCAATAAAAATTACAAGTTTATATTTAAAAATAAAAACCTGATGATGATATCTAGATGACGAAACGTTTTACTCGAAATCTGATGACATCATATGATAGGAAACGAAATACGGCAATGCCAAAGTTAAATTATTTTTTCTTTATCCTTTCAAAGAAGGTCACAAACCCAAATATAAGAACATAAAATTTGAAGATGTTTTATAGGCTCGAAACTTTAATATTTTTTTAAAGCAATATTGCACAAAAACGTTAGAAGAAGCAAGATTTACGAAACTGCAATAAAAATTACAAGTTTATATTTAAAAATAAAAACTTGATGATGGTATCTAGATGATGAAACGTTTTACTCGAAATCTGATGACATCATATGATAGGAAACGAAATACGGCAATGCCAAAGTTAAATTATTTTTTCTTTATCCTTTCAAAGAAGGTCACAAACCCAAATATAAGAACATAAAATTTGAAGATGTTTTATAGGCTCGAAACTTTAAAATATTTTTAAAGCAATATTGCACAAAAACGTTAGAAGAAGCAAGATTTACGAAACTGCAATAAAAATTACAAGTTTATATTTAAAAATAAAAACCTGATGATGGTATCTAGATGACGAAACGTTTTACTTGAATTCTGACGACATCATATGATACGAAACAAAATACGGCAATGCCAAATTGAAAAAATTTTCAGTACTTACCTAAATAACAAAGTTCTATACGATAGCTGTCAAATTTTGACAGTAAAGTGTCAATTTTTTTTTAGCTTTTTCGTAGCGAGAGTTATAACTGTAAGAGTCCGAGATTATAAAATTATCAGGTCCCTAAATAACAAAGTTCTATACGATAGCTGTCAAATTTTGACAGGTAAGTGTCAATTTTTTTTTTGATTTTTTGTAACGAGGGTTATAGCTGTAAGAGTCCTAAATTTAAAAATTTGTCAGTACCTAAATAACACAGTTTTATACGATAGCTGTCAAATTTTGACAGGTAAGTGTCAATTTTTTTTTAGATTTTTTGTAACGAGGGTTATAGCTGTAAGAATCCTAAATTAAAAAATTTCTCAGTTCCTAAATAACAAAGTTCTATACGACAGCTGTCATTTTGACAGGTAAATATCAAGTTTTTTTTAAGCTTTTCTTGTATCTAGGATTATAGCTGTAAGAATCCGAAATTTAAAAAAATTTCAGTACCTAAATAACAAAGTTCTATACTACAGCTGTCAGATTTTGACAGGTAAGTGTAATTTTTTTTTAGCTTTTTCGTATAGATTATTATAGCTGTAAGAATCCAAAATTTAAAAAATTTTCAGTACCTAAAATAACGACATTAAAAAAAAAATTAAAAAAAAAGAAAAAAAAAACACTGGGGCTTGAACCCTCGACCTTCGTCTCCAAAATCAACAGTCTTTAGTACTACGCCACCGAAGCTTGCAGATTGATTTGTGGTAAATAGGATATTAATGACGTATTCGATATTACATAGAACGTTGAGTATTGAAGATACACACAAATAATACACTTTTTTCAATTATTTTTGGTCAACCGCAAAGAAAAAGGTCCAAGACAGGTATTTCATACATTAAATACTCTCCGAATATTATAAAAAGTATAAAAATTGAAGTTAATATGCCTCCTGCAAGCTATTTTTATTATTACAAGTACGCGTATAAATGCGATATTTTCCCCCTTATTTTTGGTCAAACGAAAAAGATAAAGGTTCAAGGTAGGTATTTCCCACAAAAGACATAGTCTAAATGTTCTTATTCCTCTAAAAAATCAATTTGGAAATCGCATTTTTCACCTATTTTTGACAGATGGTATAAAAGTTAAAGTTCAGGAAAACGCACGTGGTAAAACCATGGCCAACTTTTTCTAAATCGAATGGTGTTAGAATTTGAAAATTGTACCTGTTTCCGCACCCAAAAAAGCGACTTTTCTCAATTTTGCGAATATATTTTAATGATTTTGAATATGTAGAGGTGTTGCGAAGTAATCAGCGCATTTTTTGAGAAAAAAATAAAACGGTTTTGTTAAAAATTGAATAAGCTACAGTCGATATAGTAAAAAAAAAAAGCTGCCGTTTTTTCCGTATTAAAGATAAAGAAACGAAAAGATATCTCTTAAATACAATTTGACGAGCTCTATCCGCTAAAGTTCACAACGTTTCGATTAAAAGTCGTTTTCAGTACGAAAAAAAATAAAAACCGTGAAAAAATCAGGCCTAACTTTATGATTTCCACTTTCTTACAATTTTCGGCAATTTCCATTCCAGTTAGGTATAGAACGATATATTGGAAAAAGGTAGATTTTGAGATGGCCTAACCGATTATTCAAACCGCATGTCGATTGGATGCACCCAATTCGACTTATTAGCGATCCAAGAGGTACCATTTTCGACCAAATTTTGACTTTAAAAAAATCAAAAAAATTACTTCTCAATTTCCGATATCCTTCATCTACGAACTTGCTCTTTATTTGACGGATCTCTCCAACCTCCAGAAATGAAAATCGAAAAAAATAATTTTTGCGACCTGAAATGCGTTACAGCGGATTTCGCATATTTCCCGACTTTGACTTTTAATAACTTTTTTTCGGTACACCCTGTATATTTAAAATTTTTCACAAAATGTGCCCCCGTTATTGCTCTATAAAACCAAATAATCAAAATCAGTGCGAAATGTACCACTTTAGAGAAAAAAAATCGAAAATGTCAAAAATCGTGATTTCAAAAATCGGGTACGACGACAACCCTCGAACATTTTCAAATGTAGGAGGAGATATACATATCGCTCGAAAGGGGCGATATGTAACTAGACTGGGTACATATCGCTAATCGTCAGCCGAGAGTGCATCTAATATTAGTACTAAAAAGATTTACAAAAATTTACAATAAAAAAATACTTTTCTTTTCTTTTTTTCTATTTACTATTGCTTTTTTTGCCTCACCTTCCTGCGGAACGTGAAGGGAAAACATATCGCCAAATTGTCATTATAACAACTGACCAAAACTACACAATGGTGCAAAATTTCCGTTTTCTCGTATAGATAGGTAGTTTTCTGAGACGGCGCCGTATAGGTGCTCTTTAAACTCGCACACCTTTGTGCAATGTGGGATATACTTTCCATATTTGCTCTATAAAAATATGTAAGTATTCAATCGATTAAAACATAAGCAAAAAATTATTCTTACATGGAAGCTATCAATTATCAGCTAATAAATTTGTAGAAATATTATTGTGCCGAGCCCTTCGGGCACGGCACTGTTCTAGTTCGTTCGTTTAATTATACGAGAGCTGTCACTTTGACAGGTAAGTGTAATTTTTTTAGCTTTTTCGTAGCGAGGGTTATAGCTGTAAGAATTCGAAATTAAAAAATTTTCAGGTACCTAAATAAGAATGTTTTATACGATAGCTGTCAAATTTTGACAGGTAGGAGTCAGTTTTTTTTATCCTTTTCGTAGCGAGGGTTATCGCTGTAAAAATCCTAAAGTGAAAAATTTTTCAGATCCTAAATAACAAAGTTCTATACGACAGCTGTCATTTTGACAGGTAAATGTCAATTTTTTTTAAGCTTTTCTTGTATCTAGGATTAAAGCTGTAAGAATCCAAAATTTAAAAAAAAATTCAGTAGTTAAATAACAAAGTTCTATACGACAGCTGTCAAATTTTGAAAGGTAAGTTTACATTTTTTTTTTTAATGTTTTGTAGCGAGATTTATAGCTGTAAGAATCCTAAATGAAAAAATGTTCAGTTCCTAAATAACAAAGTTATATACGACAGCTGTCATTTTGACAGGTAAATTGCAAGTTTTTTTTAAGCTTTTCTTGTATCTAGGATTATAGCTGTAAGAATTCGAAATTAAAAAAAAATTCAGTACCTAAATAACAAAGTTCTATACGACAGCTGTCAGATTTTGACAGGTAAGTGTAACAATTTTTTTTTAGCTTTTTCGTAGCGACGGTTATAGCTGTAAGAATCCCAAATTTAAAAAAAATTCAGTATCTAGATAACAAAGTTTTATACGATACCTGTCAGATTTTGACAGGTAAGTGTCAATTTATTTTAACTTTTTTCGTAGCGAGGGTTAAAGCTGTAATAAAACTAAATTAAAAAATTTTTCATTACCTAAATAACAAAGTTCTATACGACAGCTGTCAAATTTTGACAGGTAAGTGTCAATTTATTTAAACTTTTCTCGTAGCGAGGGTTAAAGCTGTAATAATCCTAATTTTCAGTACCAAAATGACAAAGTTCTATACGACAGCTGTCAAATTATATATACTTAAATAGTAATTCTTATTTTTTATAATTTGCTACCATTTCTATGCTATTTAGGTATAGACCAATATATTTGAAAAAAGTAGTATTTGAGATGACCTAAACGAATATCCAAACCAAAAGTATATCGGACGCACCCAATTCGATTTATTAACAATCCAATATGACCCTACATTGATTTTAAAAAAATCAAAAAAATTACTTCCCAACTTTCGATCGCGTTCGCAAACAACAGTATTTTGTAGCCCAACGTCGTCTACACGTCAAAAAAGTTTAAATCGATTAAAATGATTTTTGCCACCTGTATCGCCCTACAACGAAAAAAAACATATTTTTCAACTTTGACTTTAATAACTTTTTTCCGGTACACCCTGTATATTGGAAATTTTTCTAAGACGTACCCCTACTATTCCTCTCTACATCCAGAAAATTTTAATCGTTTTGCTCTAACCGTTTCCGAGAAAAAAATTCGCGAATATCTAAATGTCGAATAACCTTCTACCACGTGGCGACGGATTATCAATGTCGGAACGCCATCTTTAAAATCGAGATTACAACTATTTCTGAAACATTTTGGGCAAATATTTTGGTAAATAAAATTAGAAGAAGGTTCAAGGTAGATATTCCACCCGATTTAAAATCTGGAAATGTTCTTATTAGTCTAGCAAGTCACGCTGAAAACACCCATTTTTCGCCATTTTTGACAGCCGGATTTTCAGAATTAATAATTAATTTAGATACATCAATATCAAGGCACTCTTAGTCAAAAGTGAATGGTGTTAGAATTTGTAAAGATTGCTTGTTTCCGCACCCAAAAAAGCGACTTTTCTCAATTTTGCGAATATATTTTAATAATTTTGGATATGTAGAGGTGTTGAGAAGTAATCAGCGCATTTTTTGAGAAAAAAATAAAACGGTTTTGTTAAAAATTGAATAAGCTACAGTCGATATAGTAAAAAAAAAGCTGCCGTTTTTTCCGTATTAAAGATAAATAAACGAAAAAATATCTCTCAAATACAATTTGACAAGCTCTATCCGCTAAAGTTTACAAAGTTTCGATCAAAAGTCGTTTTCAGTACGAAAAAAAATAAAAACCGTGAATAAATCAGGCCTAACTTTATGATTTCCACTTTGTTACAATTTTCGGCAATTTCCATTCCAGTTAGGTATAGAACGATATATTGGAAAAAGGTAGATTTTGAGATGGCCTAACCGATTATCCAAACCGAATGTCGATTGAATGCACCCAATTCAACTTATTCGGTACCCAAGACGACCCTGCAATGGCCATTTTTCAACTTTAAAAAAATCAAAAAAATTACTTCTCAATTTCCGATATCCTTCATCTACGAACTTGCTCTTTATTTGACGGATCTCTCCAACCTCCAGAAATGAAAATCGAAAAAAATAATTTTTGCGACCTGAAATGCGTTACAGCGGATTTCGCATATTTCCCGACTTTGACGTTTAATAACTTTTTTTCGGTACACCCTGTATATTTAAAATTTTTCACAAAATGTGCCCCCGTTATTCCTCTATAAAACCAAATAATCAAAATCAGTGCGAAATGTACCACTTTAGAGAAAAAAAATCGAAAATGTCAAAAATCGTGATTTCAAAAATCGGGTACGACGACAACCCTCGAACATTTTCAAATGTAGGAGGAGATATACATATCGCTCGAAAGGGGCGATATGTAAAAGCTGCATATCGCCTGATCGTCACTGTCGTGACTCTAAAGGTAAAAGTCATTACATAAAAGAATTTTAAAAAATTTGAATTTTTAATTTTTTAAATTTTTTTTTCATTTTTTATAATTTTTTTTTTAAATATTCTGTTTTACTATATTATTTACTTTTGTATCACACTCCTTCGGACTGTGATGTGAAAACATATCGCCTAATTTGTCAATATAACACCTGTCAAGAAATATTTACAAATATTTCATTTGATATTTTAATCTTAATATGAGAACTACACTAAAACAACAAAATATTTTTTTATAAACGCGATTATTACACATAAAAAATGTCAAAATGACAATAATACTGTAACGCGTGTATTTTATTTTTATCCTTTTTATTTATGTTTCACAAAATTAACACTTAATATTAAATAGTTTATTTGAAATAGTTGAACTTTGAAATTGTCAAAATGACAGCTAGAAAGAAACAACCTCTTTTTCAACATACAAAATCTTTGTTCCACACAATAACTCATTTTTCATTCGTATGCCAAATTTTGTTCAGACCAGATAAGTAGTTTTCAATTTATGCTTTTACTTCTTCGGATATATTCGTTTTTCCAAGACAATAATAGCAGTCCATTTTAAATTTCATAACTATCATATTTCTCCGAATATAAAGATTAAAGATGTTTTATAGGGTCGAAACGTTGATATTTAGTTAAAGCAATAGTGCACAAATACGTTAGAAGAAGCAAGATTTATAAAACTGCAATAAAAATTACAAGTTTATATTTAAAAATAAAAACCTGATGATGATATCTAGATGACGAAACGTTTTACTCGAAATCTGATGACATCATATGATAGGAAACGAAATACGGCAATGCCAAAGTTAAATTATTTTTTCTTTATCCTTTCAAAGAAGGTCACAAACCCAAATATAAGAACATAAAATTTGAAGATGTTTTATAGGCTCGAAACTTTAATATTTTTTTAAAGCAATATTGCACAAAAACGTTAGAAGAAGCAAGATTTACGAAACTGCAATAAAAATTACAAGTTTATATTTAAAAATAAAAACTTGATGATGGTATCTAGATGATGAAACGTTTTACTCGAAATCTGATGACATCATATGATAGGAAACGAAATACGGCAATGCCAAAGTTAAATTATTTTTTCTTTATCCTTTCAAAGAAGGTCACAAACCCAAATATAAGAACATAAAATTTGAAGATGTTTTATAGGCTCGAAACTTTAAAATACTTTTAAAGCAATATTGCACAAAAACGTTAGAAGAAGCAAGATTTACGAAACTGCAATAAAAATTACAAGTTTATATTTAAAAATAAAAACCTGATGATGGTATCTAGATGACGAAACGTTTTACTTGAATTCTGACGACATCATATGATACGAAACAAAATACGGCAATGCCAAATTGAAAAAATTTTCAGTACCTAAATAACAAAGTTCTATACGATAGCTGTCCAATTTTGACAGTAAAGTGTCAATTTTTTTTTAGCTTTTTCGTAGCGAGAGTTATAACTGTAAGAGTCCGAGATTATGAAATTATCAGGTCCCTAAATAACAAAGTTCTATACGATAGCTGTCAAATTTTGACAGGTAAGTGTCAATTTTTTTTTTATTTTTTGTAACGAGGGTTATAGCTGTAAGAGTCCTAAATTTAAAAATTTGTCAGTACCTAAATAACACAGTTTTATACGATAGCTGTCAAATTTTGACAGGTAAGTGTCAATTTTTTTTTAGATTTTTTGTAACGAGGGTTATAGCTGTAAGAATCCTAAATTAAAAAATTTCTCAGTTCCTAAATAACAAAGTTCTATACGACAGCTGTCATTTTGACAGGTAAATATCAAGTTTTTTTTAAGCTTTTCTTGTATCTAGGATTATAGCTGTAAGAATCCGAAATTTAAAAAAATTTCAGTACCTAAATAACAAAGTTCTATACTACAGCTGTCAGATTTTGACAGGTAAGTGTAATTTTTTTTTAGCTTTTTCGTATAGATTATTATTGCTGTAAGAATCCAAAATTTAAAAAATTTTCAGTACCTAAAATAACGACATTAAAAAAAAAATTAAAAAAAAAGAAAAAAAAACACTGGGGCTTGAACCCTCGACCTTCGTCTCCAAAATCAACAGTCTTTAGTACTACGCCACCGAAGCTTGCAGATTGATTTGTGGTAAATAGGATATTAATGACGTATTCGATATTACATAGAACGTTGAGTATTGAAGATACACACAAATAATACACTTTTTTCAATTATTTTTGGTCAACCGCAAAGAAAAAGGTCCAAGACAGGTATTTCATACATTAAATACTCTCCGAATATTATAAAAAGTATAAAAATTGAAGTTAATATGCCTCCTGCAAGCTATTTTTATTATTACAAGTACGCGTATAAATGCGATATTTTCCCCCTTATTTTTGGTCAAACGAAAAAGATAAAGGTTCAAGGTAGGTATTTCCCACAAAAGACATAGTCTAAATGTTCTTATTCCTTTAAAAAATCAATTTGGAAATCGCATTTTTCACCTATTTTTGACAGATGGTATAAAAGTTAAAGTTCAGGAAAACGCACGTGGTAAAACCATGGCCAACTTTTTCTAAATCGAATGGTGTTAGAATTTGAAAATTGTGCCTGTTTCCGCACCCAAAAAAGCGACTTTTCTCAATTTTGCGAATATATTTTAATGATTTTGAATATGTAGAGGTGTTGCGAAGTAATCAGCGCATTTTTTGAGAAAAAAATAAAACGGTTTTGTTAAAAATTGAATAAGCTACAGTCGATATAGTAAAAAAAAAAGCTGCCGTTTTTTCCGTATTAAAGATAAAGAAACGAAAAGATATCTCTTAAATACAATTTGACGAGCTCTATCCGCTAAAGTTCACAACGTTTCGATCAAAAGTCGTTTTCAGTACGAAAAAAAATAAAAACCGTGAAAAAATCAGGCCTAACTTTATGATTTCCACTTTCTTACAATTTTCGGCAATTTCCATTCCAGTTAGGTATAGAACGATATATTGGAAAAAGGTAGATTTTGAGATGGCCTAACCGATTATCCAAACCGCATGTCGATTGGATGCACCCAATTCGACTTATTAGCGATCCAAGAGGTACCATTTTCGACCAAATTTTGACTTTAAAAAAATCAAAAAAATTACTTCTCAATTTCCGATATCCTTCATCTACGAACTTGCTCTTTATTTGACGGATCTCTCCAACCTCCAGAAATGAAAATCGAAAAAAATAATTTTTGCGACCTGAAATGCGTTACAGCGGATTTCGCATATTTCCCGACTTTGACGTTTAATAACTTTTTTTCGGTACACCCTGTATATTTAAAATTTTTCACAAAATGTGCCCCCGTTATTCCTCTATAAAACCAAATAATCAAAATCAGTGCGAAATGTACCACTTTAGAGAAAAAAAATCGAAAATGTCAAAAATCGTGATTTCAAAAATCGGGTACGACGACAACCCTCGAACATTTTCAAATGTAGGAGGAGATATACATATCGCTCGAAAGGGGCGATATGTAATAATTGACGGGTAAATAAAACACAAAATTTCAAACTTTTGTTTATAATATTTTACAAGAGGAAAAAGATTTTTTTGGTTAAACTTTTACAAAATCATTTTAAAAATACCAACGTTATTGGAAATAAAAAATATAACTTTTCTTTAACAAATGTTCGAAATGATCACCGTTGACCTTGATGCTGTCGTAAAGCCATCTTTCTGGCCAAGAAGAAGAGCTTTTATAATGTCGTGAAACCATCTTTCTGGCCAAGAAGAAGAGCTTTTACAAATAAACAAATAATAACGTTACAAAAATTTGCTGATTGCAATGTTCATTGTTTCTACTGTTCTACGAAAATTTGATTTTTGCAACGTGGGAGATTTTTATCATTTCAGGGTTCGATGATGAATACTGACGAAAAAAATTACCATTAGTTAGTCGATTACAGTGATTCAACGGCTCAACATAGCCAAAATGTCAGTCGCTCCCATTCACTCAGACGGACGTGCCTTGCAGCCGCTGATAGAAATCTTCGGAGAGGCTCATTTTGGACTACATAATTATTGCCTGGAGACCCTCAACGTTCAACGCCCGAATTTGGAAATTCGCTTCGCCAAGGACCGTACTACGAGGACCAGGAATCCGCTACTCTACCGACTTTTTTAAGTCGCTACCACAGGAGCTAATCAATTTTCGACTTTTCAGAATTAGGAGCACCGCAGACCTTCAATCAGCGTCATTATTTCCAGTGCGTACCCTGGAACCACGCGATTCGTCCGTTGCTTTCCTTTGAATATCGAAAACTGATAAGTATCATCCTTATACTTGTTAGCTTTTCTTTATTTATTAAAGAAGTAACGAGGGTTTAATTTTACCATTGGGGCATCCCTCATGACCTCTGGTAGGCTGTCGATAACCCCTAGGTCTAATTAAATTCTCAGCGATCTATATAAAGTGCGTTTTTATATAGAATGAAGAAAAGAAGCAAGAAGAGCCTTTTGGCGAAATAGTAAAAATAAAAAAAAGAACTACGGCCTTGTTGTCAGACTAGTCTAAACGTTAGCGCACGTAAAAAGCCTTCATCGTAGGAAACGGCTTGGTAAAACGTATTAGACAGAATAGTCACAGTTCGAAAACCAATTAGGCAGCATTATCCTGGCCTTGCAGATGGTGTCCGGCCGAAGTGGTATAGAAGCCTACTCTTTAAATAAAAATTTTACAGAATTTTTTCTCTTTATTTCAGGAAATTTTCTCTTTAAAATTTAATTTAAGACCTTTGCAAAAGGCACGCCGTCACCGCAGACCTATAGAAATTAGGCTCCGGTGTACACTTGAAAAGTTAGGTGTAGGGGTCCTTCCTGATTTCTTTTAGTGGACTGTATATCCCTGCACACGGAACTATCTTCTCTTTATTTTGCGAAATCGAAATGAAACTTTTAGGTTATTTTGTAAAACAATAAATTTATTTAAAACGAATAAACACCATTACTAAAGTCCCTTAGTTACATAAAAATGCCTTACAATACCTAATTTGAAAATACGCGCACATTCACAATTTGCAAAACGCGCTGTTTCGCCTTTTTGCGCGAGTAATAGTGCCGCCGAAATTTGCACAACCGCTCTCTTCTAAGGGATAATGTTTACTGGCGGGGGTGATTGACCGCTGAGATGCAGAGATGGCGCCAGGCACACCGATACGCAGTGGCGCAGAAGTTAACAGGTTACACGCGGCAACATTCTCCCCCCCTTGAAGCATTGGCTTCAAAAATTTGCCTTCAAATGGCAAAGGACACAACTTTGTTATAGAACGAGTAAATACTCCATCTTTTGTTTTAATATTTACCATACGCACCTTACCATCGATTCCTGGTGTAATATTTATGATTCGCGCCGAAGGCCATTTCAAAGGTGGCACATTATCCTCTTTGACAAGTACAATCATATCTTTTTCTAAATTCTTACTTGGATAGAACCACTTTGGTCTATTTTGAAGCCTAGTCAGATATTCCACCGACCACCGTTTCCAAAAATTCTGTTTTATTACATATCGCGCTACACCGCGATATGTTATACGGCGCTTCGGTGAAAATAATGTATGTATGTTGTCGGCGTCGTCGTCGTCGTCACTTTCGACATTTTCACATTTGCGATTTTTTTTCTCGGAAACGGTTAGAGTGGGACGATTGAAACTTTTTCGGTTTACAGAGAAATAGTGGGGGTACGTTGTGTACAAATTTGGAATATACAGGGTGTGCCGGAAAAAAGTTATTAAACGTCAAAGTCGATAATTATCGGATTCTCGTTGAAATTCGATACAGTTCGTAAAAATGAGTTTTTTTGATTTAAACTTTCTCGACGCGTAGACGACCGTGGGCTACAGAACCCTATTGTTTGTGAGCGCGATCGAAAGTTTGGAAGTAATTTTTTTGATTTTTTTAAAGTCAAAATTTGGTCGAAAATGGTACCTCTTGGATCGCTAATAAGTCGAATTGGGTGCATCCAATCGACATGCGGTTTAGATAATCGGTTAGGCCATCTCAAAATCTACCTTTTTCCAATATATCGTTCTATACCTAACTGGAATGGAAATTGCCGAAAATTGTAAGAAAGTGGAAATCATAAAGTTGGGCCTGATTTTTTCACGGTTTTTATTTTTTTTCGTACTGAAAACGACTTTTGATCGAAACGTTGTAAACTTTAGCGGATAGAGCTCGTCAAATTGTATTTAAGAGATAATTTTTCGTTTCTTTATCTTTAATACGGAAAAAACGGCAGCTTTTTTTTTACTATATCGACTGTAGCTTATTCAATTTTTAACAAAACCGTTTTATTTTTTTCTCAAAAAATGCGCTGATTACTTCGCAACACATCTACATATTCAAAATCATTAAAATATATTCGCAAAATTGAGAAAAGTCGCTTTCTTGGGTGCGGAAACAGGCAATCTTTACAAATTCTAACACCATTCACTTTTGACTAAGAGTGCCTTGATATTGATGTATCTAAATTAATTATTAATTCTAAAAATCCGGCTGTCAAAAATGGCGAAAAATGGGTGTTTTCAGCGTGACTTGCTAGAATAATAAGAACATTTCCAGATTTTAAATCGGGTGGAATATCTACCTTGAACCTTCTTCTAATTTTACTGACCAAAATATTTGCCCAAAATGTTTCAGAAATAGTCGTAATTTCGATTTTAAAGATGGCGTTTCGACATTGATAATCCGTCGCCACGTGGTAGAAGGTTATTCGACATTTCGATATTCGCGAATTTTTTTTTCGGAAAGGGTTAGAGCAAAACGATTCAAACTTTCTGGACGTAGAGAGGAATAGTCGGGGCACGTTCTGGGAACAATTTCAAATATACAGGGTGTACCGGAAAAAAGTTATTAAAGTCAAAGTTAAAAAATATGTTTTTTTTCGTTGTAGGGCGATACAGGTGGCAAAAATCATTTTAATCGATTTAAACTTTTTCGACGTGTAGACGACGTTGGGCTATAAAACACTGTTGTTTGCGAACGCGATCGAAAGTTGGGAAGTAATTTTTTTGATTTTTTTAAAATCAATGTAGGGTCATATTGGATCGTTAATAAATCGAATTGGGTGCGTCCGATATACTTTTGGTTTGGATATTCGTTTAGGTCATCTCAAATATTACTTTTTTCAAATATATTGTTCTATACCTAAACAGCATAGAAATGGTAGCAAATTATAAAAAATAAGAATTACTATTTAAGTATATATAATTTGACAGCTGTCGTATAGAACTTTGTTATTTTGGTACTGAAAATTTTTTTAATTTAGTTTTATTACAGCTTTAACCCTCGCTACGAAAAAAGTTAAAATAAATTGACACTTACCTGTCAAAATCTGACAGGTATCGTATAAAACTTTGTTATCTAGGTACTGATTTTTTTTTTAATTTGAGATTCTTACAGCTATAACCGTCGCTACGAAAAAGCTAAAAAAAAATTGACACCTACCTGTCAAAATCTGACAGCTGTCGTATAGAACTTTGTTATTTAGGTACTGA
Organism: Polydrusus pterygomalis; assembly: GCA_963969555.1. NCBI lineage: Eukaryota > Metazoa > Arthropoda > Insecta > Coleoptera > Curculionidae > Polydrusus > Polydrusus pterygomalis. Next base: position 55,228,375 of record OZ018382.1, read on the forward strand.
ATTTTTTTTAAATTTCGAATTCTTACAGCTATAATCCTAGATACAAGAAAAGCATAAAAAAAACTTGCAATTTACCTGTCAAAATGACAGCTGTCGTATATAACTTTGTTATTAAGGAACTGAAAAATTTTTAAATTTAGGATTCTTATAGCTGTAACTCTCGCTACGAAAAATCTAAAAAAATTTTTTTAACTTACCTGTCAAAATTTGACAGCTGTCGTATAGAACTTTGTTATTTAACTACTGAATTTTTTTTAAATTTTGGATTCTTACAGCTTTAATCGTAGATACAAGAGAAGCTTAAAAAAAAGTGACATTTACCTGTCAAAATGACAGCTGTCGTATAGAACTTTGTTATTTAGAAACTGAAATATTTTTTAATTTCGAATTCTTGCAGCTATAACCCTCGCTACGAAAAAGCTAAAAAAAATGACACTTACCTGTCAAAGTGACAGCTCTCGTATAATTAAACGAACGAACTAGAACAGTGCCGTGCCCGAAGGGCTCGGCACAATAATATTTCTACAAATTTATTAGCTGATAATTGATAGCTTCCATGTAAGAATAATTTTTTGCTTATGTTTTAATCGATTGAATACTTACATATTTTTATAGAGCAAATATGGAAAGTATATCCTACATTGCACAAAGGTGTGCGAGTTTAAAGAGCACCTATACATCGCCGTCTCAGAAAACTACCTATCTATACGAGAAAACGGAAATTGTGCACCATTGTGTAGTTTTGGTCAGTTGTTATAATGACAATTTGGCGATATGTTTTCCCTTCACGTTCCGCAGGAAGGTGAGGCAAAAAAAGCAATAGTAAATAGAAAAAAAGAAAAGAAAAGTATTTTTTTATTGTACATTTTTGTAAATCTTTTTAGTACTAATATTAGATGCACTCTCGGTTGACGATTAGCGATATGTACCTAGTCTAGTTTTTGTACATAACTCCCAAAAATTTAATTTATTTTCCGGAATATCAGATATATTCCTTTCAGGAAAATACGTCAACGGTTCGCCTATTAGGAAATGCGCAGGTGTAAGGCAACTAAAATCAGACGGATCAGAGGAAATAGGACACAATGGTCGAGAATTTAATATTGCCTCTATTTGGGCCAACACAGTGATCATTTCCTCGAACGTTAAAGTTAAATTACCCACTATGCGTCTTAAATGAAATTTTGTCGATTTTATACCCGCCTCCCATAATCCTCCCCAATGAGGGCTAGTTGGCGGAATAAATCGCCACTCAATTTCCTTGTCAGCCAAAAATATGTGTATGGCATTTAAATTTTCCTTAGATTTGAAAAATTGATAAATGTCTTTTAATACATTATTGGCCCCCTGAAAGTTTGTTCCATTATCACTATAAATGGTTACAGGACAGCCCCTTCTAGCAATAAACCTTTTTAAAGTATGAAGAAAAGCATCAGTACTTAGGCTGCTAACTAATTCGATGTGACACGCTTTAGATACCATGCATACAAACAATGCAATATATGCCTTACTTGTAGTTGAACCACGAAGCCTTGATTGTTTTATTGTAAACGGCCCACCGAAATCTACTCCGACCTTTAAAAAAGGACGTGCCACAGTCACTCTGTCAAGTGGTAGTGAACCCATAATTTGCGCTGAGGTTTTTGCTCTAAATCTATGACAAATCACACACTTTTTAATAGTTGATTTTACTTGGACCATTCCATGAATTGGCCAATACCTTAGACGCAAATTAGCTAAGACCGCTTGTGGACCAGCATGAAGAAGTTTTTCATGTTCCAAACGAATAAGTAACGTTACAACATGGTGTTTGGCTGGCAATAAGACAGGAAACCTTTGATTATAATCAATATCCGCCTTAGCCAGTCTACCATTAACCCTTAATAATCCATCCTTACCCAAAAATGGATTTAAACACTTCACACTACTATCTTTAAACACAACACCAACTTTATCCGATTTTGTATTAGAGTTTAATTTTAAATAATCATATTCTTTCTGAAACCTTTCCAACTGCACTAAAAGAATTATTTTTTGTAGTGCCTCATGTAATTCATTTACATTAAACTGTTCATGAGACTTAGCTCGTTTTAAAAACCTTAAACAATAAGCCATCGACCTCTGCAAACGATTAAAATTTGAGAATCTCAACCAATCGATCAAAGGTTCAGCAACTGTCTGAGTAAGAACAACCTTTCGTTGTTCTGTTAATGTTTCGACGTTCGGATATTCCAAATCTAAGAAATTTGTTTCCGCGTCTAACAAAAATCCTGGACCATGCCACCAAAGTTTATTCGATAAAATGTCAGAAGGGGTTAAACCCCGAGAAAGAAAGTCTGCAGGATTTTCCTGCGACCTTATGTGTCTCCATTTGCTATTTGTAGTAAGTTCTTGCACTTCAGAAACCCTATTAGCTACAAATGTAGCCCATCGATTTGGAGATGAGTCCAGCCAATATAATACTATACTAGAATCCGTCCACAGATATACTTTCTTAATTTCCAGGTCAACAATAATTGATAAGACTTTATGAACCAATCGTGACAGCAATAAGGCTCCGCATAACTCTAGCCGTGGTAATGTTATTGTTTTCAACGGTGCTACACGAGATTTTGAGCAAAGAAGATTGCTTGTAGCAGTATTATTAAAATAAATAGCACGAACATATACACACGCGCCATATGCTGCCAAAGAGGCGTCTGAAAATCCATGAATTTGCACATCAACAATTTCCTGCGAATTAAACAACCAACGAGGAATTTGCAACTCACATAATAAATAAAGTTTTTCAGAAAAAACTTTCCATTTTTGCACAATTGTCGATGGTAATTGGTCATCCCAATCCCTTTTACTAGCCCATATTTCTTGCATAAGGATCTTAGCAACCACAACCACTGGACCTACATATCCCATTGGGTCGAACATCTGTGCTATTTTCATATATAATATCACAAGAGATAAAATCTTGTCGGCAAAATTTTCGAAAGGTATGAAAGTTTGTTGCTTTTAAGCAATTTCGCGAATGACATTTTTGACAAAATCACGAGCCGTCAGGCGAGTGATTTTGTCGAAAATGTCATGAGCAAAATTGCTTAAAAGCAACAAACTTAAATAAATCCTTGAGAACAATTTTGCTTACACAATTTTTTCTCGAGTGGTATTCGACATGACTATTTAACTAGAAAAAAGACAAAATTTTGCCGCGGCAAAAATCACATGTGAATTTTGTCCAGGTAGGTGCAGGTAGTAATTTTGCCAGTAGAAGACCGGCCGTTGCTATGACATTTTGCCAGTGTAAAACACTCTAGTTAAATAGTCGATAAAACTTGACGTTTTGTCACCTTTTCCAAGTCCATGTTTTCTAAAGATGGTACCGAAATTTTAAAAGTATCCTGAATAGGATGCCAAACAATACCAAGTACTTTATTTGAGAAGTTTTCATCGTCAATAGCTATTTCACTATTATCATTATTTCCATCAATCGATTCCAAAAGAGACATGTCATTCGAACACCATTTATGCAATGTGAACCCACCAGATTTTAATAAATTTATTAATTGCTTCTTTAATTCGAATGTATCACTTTTAGAGTTTGTCCCACATAAAATGTCGTCAACATAACACTGCTGCATAACAGCCTTAGAAGCAAGAGGATATTTCAACATCTCCTCAGTAGCTAACTGATTTAAACACCTAGTCGCTAAGAAAGGCGCCGAATTTGTTCCGTAAGTTACCGTTTGTAACTCTATTATTTTAAAATCTTCATCAGGTGTGTCTCTCCACAAGATATTTTGTAAACACCTTTGATTGGGATTTATTTCTATCATACGATACATCTTTTTTATATCTGTAACTAAAACAAATTCAAAAGTACGAAACCTACAAAGGATGTCAAACAGTTCCGGCTGAACCGGAAAGCCTTTAAGCATAATATCGTTAAGCGATAATCCCGTTGAAGTTTTGCTTGAAGCGTCAAAAACCACACGAAGTTTTGTTGACGTAGCATCATTTCTAATTACACAATGATGTGCCAGAAAGACCCTGTATACATTTTTGTCAATCCCTGTCTCGACATACTTTCCATGACCTAAATGAACATATTCATCAATAAAGTCTTTATACCGTACAAATAAATCTGGATTTTTATTAAACCTGTTTTCCAGAGATTTGAATCTTTTTTGCGCAGACTCAAGAGAATTTCCCAATTTCAAATAATCATTTTCATCACGCATTGGTAAATCTACTTGAAATCTCCCGTTTTCTACGCGTTTATATGACTCAAGAAACCTTTGTTCACACAACTTGTCATCTACGGACAAAAATCGTTTATTACTAACTTCTTCCAGTTGCCAAAATTTTGGTATTATCTCCTCAACTTTCAACATTTCAGATTGACATAATAAATTAACACTCATATTATTGCCACTTATTTGATAAATTTTACCCTTGGAATGCGACGACATTGGTGCACTCCCGCAAACCAACCAACCTAGCTGTGTGTTTTGTAAAACTGGTAAACCAGGACCCAACCTGATTATTTCAGAACGCACAACCTGAAAGTACAAATCAGCTGACATTAACATATCAATCTCCGAAGGTCTAAAATAAAATGGATCTGCCAATTTAATGTTATCGGGAATTTTTATTTTATTTTTATCTACCGATACTGGAGGTAATTGACATGCGATCTTGTCCAAAATAGCACAACTAGCCTTGACCTTGTAATTATTCACCTGTGATTCTACTAATAAATTTACCATTTTATTCACTTGTGTGATATTATTAGCAATACCCCCGATTTTAAAAGTTGTTGTATAACAATCAGCATCCCTTAATTTTTGAAATAGTTTTTTAGTTATAAAACTAGTTTGAGAACCCGAATCCAACAAAGTCCTTACCTTTATTTTACTTCCGTCTGCCATAACTAAATTTACTTGGGCAGTAGCCAGTAGGATCTGCGACCCTGAACCTGTAAAAGCAACAGCAGTCTGCTGTATGTTGTCTTCCCGTGATTTACCCATATTAACTCCGTGGGAAACCCCTAAATGTTGATCACCAGATATACCCAAATATGATCCCTGGTTTCCTGAACCCGTTCCTGACCCTACATTATTTTATACCTGGTTGCCCTCAACCTGATTAAAACCTTGTCCATTATTTGGACCCTCGTGACCTTGACCCATATTATTTTGACTTGAGCTTTGCCCACTATTACGCCCCTCCTGATGTAGCATAGTGTGATGCCTCCTACCGCAAGTCTTGCATCCCTTTTCATGACATTTTGTTACCCCATGACCATTGCCTATACAATTGTAACATAAACGATTAGCTTGCACGAATGTACGTTTTTCTGCTAACTTTAAACCCAAAAATTTAAAACATTTGACTATACTGTGCCCATCACGACTGCAATAACTGCATTTTTGTTTATTTTTATCTCCCAATTGTTCCTGAGCTAATAAAGGTCTTTCCCTTAAGCCCAAATTTAACGTTTTCAACCCATCTACTTCAATGTTTTCAAGCGCTGCACACCTCTTCTCCAAAAATTGAAGAAATTCCTCAACATTTGGCAACGCCTGGCCAATATCCTTCTCTAGTTCATATGCTTTATGAGTCTGAAAATCTAACTTTTGCGTAAAAAGAAAAACTAATAACACATCCCATTCTTTAACCGGTAGTTTAAGAGCCTTTAACGAATTTAAATGTTGCCTAATATGTGTCAAAAAGAATCTAAGTTGCTTGCCAGTGCCTTTTGTCACGGATGGTGTATCAAGCATACCCTTTAGATGCGCGTTTATTACCACTAACTTATTGTCGTATCTCTTTTTTAACAACTCGATAGCATTAATGTAATTGTCATTTGTCAACGGTAAATCACTAATTAAATTTAATGCCTCGCCTGATAACGCGCCATTGTCCAAAGTGGTATTATTATCAATAATTGCCGCAAAAAGGTCTATAAACGTTTGCCAATTTTCGACTTTTCCCGAGAAAGAGGGAGCATTTAAACTTGGCAACCTTGCATTGCTCATATTACCCGAAAACCCTTGCGTGGGAGATTGCTGCGCGTTTCTGTTTGCCCGATTTACATCAGAAAGCGTTTTAATCTGTGTTTTTATTTTAGACCAAATAGTTAAATATTTGGATTCTACACCCTCCATATCTTTAGCCTCATTCTCATCCAACTTTTCAATCTCTAATTGCAATTTACAGTATTCATCAAAAAGTTTTTGTAAATAACTTTCCCTAGTAACATATTCATTAAGATCAGCCAATAAATTATTTTCATTGGCTATTACAAATGTTTCTATTCTAGTAATGCACCCCTTTTTGGTAGCCCTTTGTTTTTTGAGATCATCTAGATCTGCCATAATAAACAATATCTAATTTTGTGCACTCAAAAGTCTCTATAAACTATTACTTAATTAAGTAATTAGAATATTAAAATAAACAACCCTTTAACAACGTTGTAAAATTATCAACAAATCCTTATAAAAATACACTCAACATTGCATATTTCTAAGCAACAACCCAATTTTTTAACATAGGTATAAACAATCCTGTTAACGTGGTAAAATAACCAACAAATCCTTATAAAAATACACTCAACATTGCATATTTTTAAGCAACAACCCAACTTTTCAACATAAGTAGGTATAAACAATCCTGTTAACAATGTTGTAAAATAATCAACAAATCCTTAAAAATACACTCAACTTTGCATATTTTAAAGCAACAACCCAATTTTTCAACATATAAACAATCCTGTTAACGACGTGGTAAAATAAATCAACAAATCCCTATAAAAATACACTCAACATTGCATATTTTTAAGCAACAATCTAATTTTTCAACATAGGTATGAACAATCCTGTTAACGTGGTAAAATAACCAACAAATCCCTATAAAAATACACTCAACATTGCATATTTTTAAGCAACAACCCAACTTTTCAACATAAGTAGGTATAAACAATCCTGTTAACAACGTTGTAAAATAATCAACAAATCCTTAAAAATACACTCAACTTTGCATATTTTAAAGCAACAACCCAATTTTTCAACATATAAACAATCCTGTTAACGTGGTAAAATAATCAACAAATCCCTTATACCTAAAAATACACTCAACTTTGCATATTTTCAAGCAACAATAACGCAGTTAGTCGCCTGGACTAATAGATACTTTTTTAAAGTATTTATTCTGCTATTATTTAAATAACCCGCAATCATACCCTTTAAAGTTTAAATATAAATAATCATTTATCTACTTTTAAATGTTTTGCATGCAAATTTTCCTAACTTTTTTAATATATTTTCATGCAACAAGCACCCCTTAAAGTATAAACAGAATGATCTGACCTTATTTCCCGAATAATATGTCCTATAATCCTTGAATTTTCACAATTAATATCCTTGAGAGTCTGTACACTTTCCTGTTTATTCTGCAGTACACATCAACTTGTGTAGCTCCAATTCCAATGTAGTCAACCTCCAACTCTCAACATATCCTTGAAAATGTCCTAGTATCCTATATTCAATTTCGTAGAGTTGTAGTTATCCTTGCGCCGTTCCTCAAATAATTCGGCTTGTTGTGGACCATTTGTAGGGGTCCTTCCTGATTTCTTTTAGTGGACTGTATATCCCTGCACACGGAACTATCTTCTCTTTATTTTGCGAAATCGAAATGAAACTTTTAGGTTATTTTGTAAAACAATAAATTTATTTAAAACGAATAAACACCATTACTAAAGTCCCTTAGTTACATAAAAATGCCTTACAATACCTAATTTGAAAATACGCGCACATTCACAATTTGCAAAACGCGCTGTTTCGCCTTTTTGCGCGAGTAATAGTGCCGCCGAAATTTGCACAACCGCTCTCTTCTAAGGGATAATGTTTACTGGCGGGGGTGATTGACCGCTGGATGCGAGTGAGCCGCCGCAGAAATGGCGCCACCCTGCCGAAAAAACCTCGTAAAGACTTATAAAAAAAAAACAATAGAAACTTATAAGAACTAAGTCGGTTATTGAAACAGTAATTCCTAATAATTTATGGGTCTTTAGAAGGTCATTTTCTATGAGAACTTATACGTACCAATCAGGAAAACCTCTTTAAAGAGCATAAATGATGAAAATTTCCTATTATATTTTTGATCTATTTTATGAGGACTTATAAGTGCTCATAAGGAATACCATTTATAATTAACGGATTTCCGAATATTCTATAAGCCTGTATGTAACAGTAATTCCTAATATTTTATGAGACTTTAGAAGCTCTTTTTCTATGAGAACTTATATGTACCAATCTGGAAAACCTCTTTAAAGCGCATAAGTAATGGACATTTCCCATTATCTTTTTGATTCATTTTTATGAGAACATATAAGGAAGACCATTTATAATCTGATAAGACCTTACAAGTCTTTTTGAGGTTTTAACAATATTTCCTTATTCATACCAACAAGGTTGAAAGTGTACACCCTTGGTGGGGAGGGGAGAAAAAAAATCCTACGTAATGATAAAAATAATTGTACACTTCGATCGGTGTACTGATATAATTAACACAGTAAATATAATGTTGATGTGAACAGACTGTCATCAAAATGTACAACTATTTTATTTACAGGTGTACATTTAGATGACAGTCTATCAACATCCACACACATTGTGTTAATGGTGCCAATAACTGTGACTGGAAAGCACAATTATTTTTTCCACAAATGTACATATCGATGGTTAGTAGCAATACCACATAATGTCAACATTTTGTAATGTTTTAGGAAAAAGTAAAAAATACCTCGTATTGACTTTATTCAGTAAATACAATAGGTACCACGTTTCAAATATCACCGGTTTGTGAAATCATTTAAAAACAAAACAACCTATTTCGATTGGCTGGATTGTAAAATACGTTTGTGCACCGTTGCCACATGGTAACAGGATAAAAAAGCTGTAAAAATATCATTTTGGCAAAAAGTAATGATACATGGTATCGCCAATTACCGTTAGGCCATCGATATACAAGGTTCATTCGATTTTATACTAAAAATTTGGAGTTAAAAGGGAGCGTAACATAGTAACTCGATAAAAATTAAAGCAACAAATCTATTTAAAACATTTTATACCTAGATATTCCCTTTATAGTGTGACTCTAATACACAGTCCTGCACACAAGTTTCAGTATACTTATTCATAAAAACCTAATTTAAGAAGTTTAATCTGAATCGATTTGGAACCATTTGAAAAAATTGCATTTTAAAAATTTCTGCCAAAATTGTAACTTTTAAGCAGGGAATACCCCATGCATAAATTATTTTTAAATTTTGTTAAAACTTATAGGTACACTGATATGTATTAATAATTGTATATGTTTCCAAATTTAATACTATTTTCTGAAATATTGATGTTTGAAAAATGCACTTTTTATAATAATTTAGCTGGCTGTAGAACATTTTATATCCTAAAAAGCATTGATTCTAATTAAAATACAAAAATAGAGCAAAAAGTTCTACACATATTTTATTATTGAATTTTGACATTTTACCTTTGTGATTCAGTGATAACTATTAAAATATACTAATATAAATAAGACTTACTTTAGTGTAGAGCGAAAAACGCTACTTTCCGATAATTTAAATTTTTTTCCATTTAGCTCCATAGGTAAAGATAATAAAAACGTCTTTACCATTTTTTCAGTTGTAAACATATAAAAACCTGATATAGGGTAATCCAATGAACAAATACCAATATTTTGTAATTCATTTATTAACTGGTTTGGAACGGTTACACTTATTCTAGTTCATCGTTTCCTAAAAAAAAAAGAAATATTATAGTAAAACTCTCTTATAACGCAGACATTTAACCCACTGTTATAAGTACCGCAAATAAACAAGTCTTGGCAGCTATTATAGAGCCGCTTCTTTTTTGGTCAATGATTTTAAAGTAGTACAACTTGTTTACAAAAATTATTGTAGAATTTAAAGGATACATAATAGTGTAATCAATTAATAATCAACTCTAACTGGTTAAACAAAAATTAGCCAATAAAGCCTACCATGAAGTAAAGCTTTTCTGATCACTTATTGTCCATAAAAAGATTAAATTATTAAAATACACAACTTACTCTATTCGCTGGTGAACTCTTCAGTTTTCTTTCCTCCTAAAAATACATAAATTTCAGTTAAAATATGATTTTCAACGTAATTAGGTAATACACAACTTACCCTGTTCGCCGGTGAACTCTTCAGTTTCCTTTTCTCCTAAAAATACATAAATTTCAATTAAAATATGATTCCATCGATTTTACTAATAAATTTCAAAGACTGCTGTGAGGTGAAATGTATGTATGTACACCTTAATTTCAGTTAAAAATTCAAGGTAGAATTTTAAAACTTAGGTTAGGTAATAAAAATGCATATTTTTTAGAAAAAAAAAATTGAACATCACTTTGTGTTCAGTATTTTAAATGTACAGTCATTTTTTCATGGTTAAATAGTCCTAAAAATCTCCTTTTTAGTACAACTGTTAAATTGTTTTAAAAATTGGCGGTCTGAAAGCTATTATTGTTAAATTGCGTGAGGTGTTATTTTGTCATTATAAATATCGAGATAAATGTCTAGCGGTTTAATCGGGGGTTTAATCAAAAAACATTTTTTTATTGCCTTTAAACTGGATTTTGTAAAATTTTAATTAGGCTACTTGGAAAAATATTAAGTCAAAAATAAACAATTTTTGATTTATACGATTTGTACTCTTGTAATGAAGTCGCTAAAGAAGTTTATAAAAATAACATGTCCATAACGTCGAAATGACACTATCGAATTTAAGCTTCCTGTCAAATTTAATGGCTTTCAGGTTCAGGCCGTCATTTGAAACAAGATGACAAGTTGTGATACATTACTGAATGGGACATGTCTAAGATTACTTAACCAGGCAACTTCAATTTAAAATAATGAACTCCGAGTCACCTACAGGTAAACCAGATATTATAATTAACAATGCCTATGCGTTTTTAACTATATCTCTAACCCAAATTTCTAATTACTATCTTTAATGGTAACAGAATTAAGGTGTGTACAATAATTTTGTCGGCTAAAGATAAAAACAAACATATGCAGCTTACCCTGTTCGCTGATCAATTCGTTTTCCAAGTCTAAAATAAATAAATTTTAGTTAAAATCTTTTGTGGTATTTAAATATAAATAATAAACTTAAATTGTTAATGTTGAATGAAAAGCCCATTCTGATATTCTACACATAATAAAGGAGGTTCCTTTGATTATTCCTCAAACAGGAAGCAAGAGGAATTAAAATTTACTTTTACTAAAAAGAAATATTGTCAAATTTATTGTAAAAAATATTGATACATACTTAATTTGTTGAATTACAAGATATAAATATTATCTCCTAATTATTGAAGACAGCATTTTAAATATTGTGAGTAGCAAAACATAATTATCTAAAAAAAGTTCAATTCCTTGTAAAATTACTAATTAATTCGATAGCTTGCAAAGACATCTTAAGAAAATGCATAAAGCCTGAACATCTTATCTAAAAATTAAATTATACCCATTTTAGACAGCTTCTGGTAAAATGCAACCATTATATCAAGAGCTAAAAATATAGCTTTCAAACTTACAGCTTGTTGAAAGTTTTCTTCTATAAGAAGATAAGTGTTGATTTCATCAGTCTTCTTTTTTATTTAGATATAGGGAAATTAAATAAATCCAAAAATTTGGGAATATTAATGTGGTCAATTATTTTGGTTGCTTTCTGATTGGTTATGACTTCTTGTCGAGCTTCTTGTATTTCTCCCCTTATTTGAAATAAATTTGCTTTCATTGACGTGAAGTTATTACGGACTTCACTGGTAAAGCCTGTCTGTAACAATAAAATTTAAAACAATATCAATGCAAGGTACATTTTATTAAAAGGACTTTTCAGGAAAAAAAATTTAATAGGAAACATTAAGTAAATAAAACGTATGCAGTGAAGTTTTTATATCAATGCCTTACCTAAATTGTTTTTTAATTCATGACAACCCCAGTTGAACTGTGGTTATGTGGGAGTGGTTGTTTCAAGTTGAAGTTGTGGTCAGTGCTGCACTTTTTACGTTGAGAGTATCAGTATTCTGCTTGTCGGCCCTATTTTGTTGTAAAAAAATTATAGACTTCTAAACAATTCAAATTTATTAATTGGGAAGAACCACAGTATGAAATTAAACTGTTTAAGCAGCCAACAAGACCAAAATGATAGTAATGACCAGGGACAATAGATTTTATATTTAATTTTCTAGGCGTTTCTAACAGTGAACGAGCATCTAATGGAAGACTTGGCTCCAGTGGCTGTAAGAGTTTTAACAAAGCATTTAAAGCTACTTGAGATATTTTATATCTCACTGCCCAATCGGCTAGTAATGCCCTAAGTCCTAAGTGATGAAGGTAATATTGCTTATTGGACTGGCAAACAATAGTCGGATTCCGTTCCCATGGTCGACAACTTAAACGAGGAATTGGAAAGTTCATTATCAGTATCAGAGGATGCCTCTGCCAGTCCAACATTTTCAATAGTTTCTTCATCAATTAACAGTGGGGTATGAAAAGATGTAGAAGGCTCCGAATTTGAATAATCATTAGAGGTTAAAAAGGGATTGGATCGTCTAGCAAGTCTATAATTGCGTAGTTAAATTTTTGGCATTGTTAATTTCTACATATAAAATGTACTTACCTTATATTCCTTCAGAAAAGAGAACTGCAAGCTGCAAACACGACTCAAACAACTAAGAAACACGAAAAAACCGGGAATTCTTAAAAATAAATGCGGAAGGTTACACGAATCCTGCAAAAACATGGAAAAATTTAAGGTTAATTGTTAATTATTCTCTTATTTCACTTCGGTTTGGTCCTTTACTTTATAACTATAGTTCTCCATATTTATAACTTTAAATTTAGATTAGTGTTTTTCCGTCCTATTTTATTTTATACAATTAAAAAAGGAGAGAAATGGATCCAAACCGCTAATATTACAGATCGAATAGGTCAATGACGGATGACATATTTATAGGAACATTGTAGTGGGTAGTGACTATAAAAAATAAAAGATTTTTGTTAGTTCAGTGGCGACAAAAAAAACTTTCAGTTTCGCTACTTTTGTCTACATTATAATTTTGTGGAATATTACAAAAAAAATAATTGCTAACCTGGAATAACATAATTAACATATAGGTATGTTCCAAATGAAAGAAAATCTGTTGTTAGGTATAAAAATAAATAAATAAATAAGTTGTTTAGGAGATGTACAATTAAAAATTTTTGCTCAATAAAAAGCATATATTAAAGAAATTTTTTGCTCTTCCGTTAATGGACATCGTAAGGATTTCCGTTGAATGTCCCTTATTGTCTATCCATATGCAGAACAGAAAAGGATATCCAGTGGATATCCTTAGAGTGTCCATGGACACTATATGGATACGTTGTGGTTTTTTGGATGTCCATAGGATGCCGTGTGTTATCTGGGTACAGTCCTATAAAATCTCATAAAATTATGTCCTTTTATACCCTTATAAAACATTAGGAATAGGAAGTTTGCTTCTGCATTCTAAATAAAACATAAAGTCTTATAAAATCTTATTAAAAAAGTATGTCCTTATAGAACCTTATAAAACATTAGGAAAAATTCAATTACTTGTCTATGCATGGGTTCCAAAAGAGCATACAGTCCTATAAAATCTCATAAAATTATGTCCTTATATACCCTTATAAAACATTAGGAATAGGAAGTTCCTACTGCATGTATTCTGCTTAAAATTATGTCTTTTATACTCTTATAAAACATCAGGAAGTGTCAAGTTACTTGTGCACTCATACGTCCAAATAAAGCATATAGTCTTATAAAATCTCATAAAATAATTCCGCATAAAACTACGTCCTTATATACCCGCATAAAACAGTATGAGACATCTAATGACTGATCTGTTTATAAATCCAAATAAATCATATGTTCTCACTGGACCTTAAAAACAAATCCACATAAAATTGAATTTCTTATAGACTCCGATAACACGTTAAGAAAGCCGTATGCGGCAACCTCATCAAATCTCTGAAACCTGATAGATCCTTATAAAATCTCTTAGAGAATTTATGAGACTTTACGAGGTTTTTTCGGCAGGGCAGGCACACCGATACGCAGTGGCGCAGAAGTTAACAGGTTACACGCGGCAACATTATTTATTTATTTATTTATTTATTTACGGGCAAGCCCATTTTACACATTAAATCAACATTGTGAATTGAATGATTAGTACAATAAGTGTACATAAGTATAAATACTATAATATATACCTATCCTAAGCGTAATACTGAAAGTAAGTAGGTAAGAATAAGAATTGAAAAGTAATAGCAAAGATGAACAAACAAAAGAAATAAGGTTATTAAAAGAGTCTAAGTTAAATTTACAGATCTGAGTTGCCTATTAAAAGAAGTGTAGCTATTGCTGAAGAAATTAATATTGTGGTTTAGGTTGGCCATTTTTGAAGCCCTTGTGATAAAGTTGTTAAGTCCGTAATTCGTCCTATGGAATGGTTGAGCAAAAGTCAGGTTATGTTAGGTTATCGTTATAGTGCGACAAATACATTTTATACTTTTAAAGTTCGTCGCGCGTATATAGCGATACAGTTTTAATAATAGCTAAAAATATCTTAGCGGACAATCTTGGTTAGTTTGGTATATAGGATTTTTGAAAATCTTAGATTTTAATTTTGTTCAGATAGGGTTTCGTTTTATTTTGTAAATAAAATAGTAGGTTATTTAGGGCGAACTTACTTACAAAGGACAGACTTACCCTGAAAAAAATTAAATTAAATTCAACAGACAAACAATTAATAAGGACTAAGCCCTCCGTGATATCAAATAAAATATTTTACATTGTATTTTACTCCTGTTGGACGCGCCCATGCCAACTTAATGATTTTTTTCAACGGTTTTATTAACAAAAAATAAGTTTCCACTTAAAGTTAATAACATGATTCCGTCGATTAGAAAATTAAATTTCCCTTAAAATTGTATTCTTAAATAAATGCCCCCTTTTCTTTGCGCATTGAGTGGCTGTTAGCATTTTCAGCTAGCGGGGTAAAAGGTGGTGGGACCATTCACTGACAGACTACTTGTAGCGTCAAGTAGTTTGTTTTTTCGGCCGTCTCCCGGCGGCCTGGCATCCCTGGACAATTTAAAAATTTTACAAGTAAACAAAATGAGTAACGAAAGCGTTAGCAGCAGGAGTGGCCTGCATAGTAGGGCGTCAGAATATGAATTTTTGGAAGATTTCAAAACACTAGACATTTTGAAAAATTCAGGGGAGCAAACCCCCCCCCCCCCAAACATTTCATGAGAGACATGTGACTTTAAGGCGTCAGCTGACGGCGTCATTCAAAACCGATAATAATACTGGTGGGGAAACCTTTATAAGGGAAAGAAACCAAAATTACGGGGACAATTTTGAAGACACTTTTAAGTCAACAGACATGCCATTATTAACAAATTCAGTGGTAAATCGTTTCGGTGACCGTCCGTTAGACGGTAACAAGAGCGACAATGCACTTTGACACGCGTTTCATAAAAGATTGTCTAATTTTAAAGAAGATCCTTTCGTTCCTAAACAAGTTAGCGAGTTTTCAATTTTTTGCAATAATTATTGATCTCGGGTGTTAATACTCTCATTGTAAACATTAGATTTTAAATAACCCCAAACACAAAAATCTAGTGGATTGAAATCCGGACTACGAGCAGACCACGGAAAAACACTGCCTCGGCCTATCCAGCGCCGAGGAAAAATTTCGTTTAGGTAATTCCGCACTTGCCTGGAAAAGTGAGCTGGTGCACCATCTTGCATAAAATACATATTTTGCCTTAGGTTTAACGGCAAATTATCTAAAAGATCTCTCAGCCCATTCTGTAGAAAATGTAGATACGAATCGCCATTTAAATTCGGTAGTAATTCATATGGACCTAAAAAATTATTGCCGATAGTTCCACTCCACACGTTAACTTTGAACTCATGTTGAAAATGCCGTTCAACCACTAAATGAGAATTTTCATTTTCCCAGACATGTTTATTCCGGAAATTAAAAACACCTCGGCGAGTGAAAGTGGCTTCATCTGTGGATAGTATATTGTTTAAAAACATTGGAAATTTATTTTGTTGATCAAGGAAGAAACGACAAAACTGTATTCTTGCAGGTAGATCAGCTGGAAGTAAATCTTGCACTGGTGTAAAATGGTATGGAGAAAGACCTTCACCATGAAATATTCGAAGGACTGTTGTTTTACTTACATGAGCCTCTCTAGCCATATTTCGAGAACTTATTTCGGGATTATCTTCAACGCGAGCAAGAATTTCTTCTTTTTCGGGAGTTATGGTTTTCGGACGCCCCAAAATAGCTCGTTTTGGGCCAGTCGGTCATAAAGATTTCTAAACAATTTATGATTTGGTTGCCTTCTATTTGGATAAACCTGGACATACCTGCGACCATTAAAATTCTCTTAGGCATAAATGCAGACCATATCTCTCATTTCTTCATTGGAAAAATAATTATGACGAGGCATTTCATCTGAATTGCACAAAATATTACTTAATCAATAATAATCAATAACAACAACATACAATTTTGACATAAACTGACTCGTATTATATGGGGCATCGCTATTGTTTTATTATTTATATCAACGCTTGCTACGATAAATAGCGTTCGGACAAAATAAGAAGTATTACCTTACATGTTACATTAAAATAGCAAATATTTCGAAAACTATAAACTTTAGCGTTATTTGACAAGAGTACCTTTTTTACGTAAAAAAGTCGTAAGATTATTAATTTTGAGTGATAAGTCTTATTATACCTAGTGACAACAAGTTATTGCAGATGTAATGAAACGACATGACAATATTTTGAAAAAAATAATTATTGGAGAATTTTTTTAAGTAAATGATTTTATTGTTAACATTAAAAAAGGATTATATTTAAAAACAAAATAATTGTCTAAATTAAGTTAAAAAAAGTTAAGTTAAGAAATTGACTTAAATTGAAAACTGACGTAATTTCAATCGGCATGTAATCCAATTCCAAAAACAGTAAGTAAAACTTAACACAAGACTTCATTAAAGTGGACACATTTAAAATAAATAAAAATTATTTTATTTTATTTTCAAAATTCAACAACTGTTTCCTCGCGTCACTTTCGACTGCTCACTACCGACCGAACGAAACTAATGAAGAACCACTAAAATTTTATATTGAGTTAAAAACATTATTGCACTTGGCACTGCAATTTTGCACACGAATACTGCGATATATCCGCAGGTGTTTTAACAAATTGCACACGTTACCAATATTTGCTCAGGACTCTACAGTTACTTCAGGACAGGTTTTGCAGGAGCTTTATGCACTGAAAGAAAATATCGAATTGGACATATCGATGGTCTCAAATCAATACCTCGTAAGTCCGAAATTGGCCATTTTAAGATTTTGACGCCTTATTCTTGCTTAGACATATAGGCGTCATCTGTTAAAAAGTATTAGAACTACAAAAATCCGTTACCTCCGAAATGGCGCGAAATCAATACTACGTAACTCAAAATCCATAAATGTCAATTCAATAACTCGCAAGTCGTCATCTTGTTAGGTTATTTTCGGCTTGAATACAATAGTGGTGATGTTTTGTTGAATTTTATTAGTGAAATAATACAATATTTTTGTCAAAGACTGTGGAAGTAAAACTAAATTCTTAAATGTATAAAAAAATTAATTTAAAGTTTTCATAATTTAAATTAATATCGATTTTCTCAAATCAATACCTCGTAAGTCCGGAATTCAACTCCTTTACTTTCGTTAGAAGTTAAAATATCAGCAACTTTTTCTAAACATCCCATTTTAGACATTTGTATAGGACATAGACGTATTCATTTAGCTGTTTTCCTCTGTTAATTTATCATTTTTAGTATAACTACGAAGTTTTTTGTCTCTCCTGAAAAATGACAGTTTTTGACTTACGTGGTATTGATTTGAGGCCCTCGATATGCTTAATTATAAAACATTTTACTTTTTCTTACAGTGTAGAAACTCATACATTTTATTACCTTGTCATGTCGATTGCGAAACATTTCACCCGGCACCAATATAATAATTGAGTCAGGTGTAATTTTGCGCTAAGCACCACTGTTTTTTCAGGTATAAAACAGGAAACCTTAGTGATGGAGAGCAGTCTGTTACGAGTCTGTTAAAAAGTCTGAAGTCTGATTCCAAAGTTGCCGTCGCGATATTAAAGAAGTTTATTGAATATTAATGGCGGAAGTTAGTCGCGAAAAGTGGAAACGTCCTAGTGAAAAAAGTTGTCTGCTAAGTGGAAATTTAATCACGATTGTTTTTATCCAGTGTATTAATTAGGGATCGTTTAAAAGTGACAATTTTGACTAATAAAAATACTACTTATGCACTCGGCTCGGTATTTCGGGATTTTCAACAGTGAGTGTCGAATTAAACATTGTTTATTTTCTTGAATCATGTGCATGGTGGTTTCGATTTTATTATTTTAAAATAAACTTATGTGTTAAAGTGATTCGTTGTTTAAATTATCATAGTTAGTGTGATGTTTGGGCGAGGGAGAAATAATACTTATTAGGTCGTTATTACACAGTCACTTATTTAGTAAGTTACAAGCGAGCGACACTAGACATTACGGTTACTTTAGAGACTTTGGGAAGCTTCGGTGCCTTATCGGTAAGGGCACGATGAGAGACTTGTTTCTGGCGGAGTGGTAAGTAGAGTGTTCTACCAAGCTTACTGCTGGTTCCTTGTGGACTTGGATCGGAGGTTTCCGGGTATGTCCGTCGGCTGGGTGTTCACTATGCAGTGAGGGCGACATTCATTGTGGCTGGTCACCATAACACCTCCCTCCTTGTTCGAGCTTGGGGCCTAAAATTTCCAAGCATCAACACCCTTACAACTTGATAGCGTGGCACAAAAATACATACAGTCGTATTAAAAAATAAAATATCCTTTCTGTAAAAGATACATTACGATGAAATTAATTACATGTACTGATTTTATGTATTTTTTAGCCCTTTTTCGCTTTTGTATCTAAGAGGTTTATTATTTTTGTTTAAAATATATCTAACATGAAGTCAGTCTGTTAGGTGTCTTGATGGTGCGCTTTGGTCTATTTGCGTTACCCTTGTCATTTTCGTTAAGTGATGCTTATTTCATTCACACTAATATTGCTTTCGACTTCATTCATACTCTCTTTCATTCCACTCTCTGAAGGGGTTGTCACGGATAATGATGCCTCTTTACATGGGGTATTATTTAACCCTACTGACTGACAATTCTCCATAACGGATTCGTGTATTCCAAAGGCATCATAGTGATAGAATTACTTTCATTACTGATGTTATTTTGCACTATAGGCAGAATGCCTATCTTTTGAATTTTGTTAGAAAATTGAGATACATTACCCGGTGTTTTGGTAGATCTATCTCCTGTAGTGGTACATTCCTCTCCCTCCCCGCATCGCAAAATTTGGTTGGCGTGTCTTTTCCAAAATGGCCCTGCTCTCAGTCGACATATATATACAGTGTGTGTATAAAGTCTGGAAACGGCTTAATAACATCACAATTTACTGGCCGATTTAAACCAAATTTGGTACAGTTGTGTAAGAGGATCTAACGCACCGAATGACGATATTGGCGTTGTTGCCAGCTTTTTAGTTTGTCTGGAATTCGAACGAATTTTATATTTTTAAATATAACACCCAGTATATTTTTTCATTTGTAGTTTTTACATTAAATTTGTTACACTTTTGGTATAACATACTTTGTTCATAATATCAGTAGTTTTCGAAATAACGACGTGTTTTAAAAATATCAACAAATTGTGTTTTAATTAATAAATAAAACACCAGTTCAGTTTTGATGTTAAGTCATAAAAGCTGTCATTTTTACATGCAAAAATGTCTTTAACTGAAAGTGAAAGAATTAAAATTCTCATGATGAGAGGATATGGCGATAGGGTCAGATCTTACGAAGAGGTTAAAAATCTATTTAATGACGCATTTCCAAACCGAAATCCAATTTCAAAAGCAACTGTTCTAAAAACTGTCCGACGGTTCGAAGAAACTGGAAATTGTAGAGATAGGCGACGATCAGGACGACCAGTAGTAGTACATGAAGAGAAAAGTTTAGAAATTTTACAACATGTTGTTGAAACCCCTATTTCTTCATTAAGAAAAATTTCTTAAGTAAGTGACGTCTGCTTCAAATCCGTCCATAATGTTTTAATAAAACATAAATATCACCCTTTTAAAATACATGTAGTTCAAGAGTTATCAGAAGATGATTATGAGCGAAGAATTGAATTTTGTGCTATTATGATGTCAAGGTTTGACCAAAATAACCAGTTTTTGAAATTTATAGTATTTTCGGATGAAGCAACATTTATGTTAAATGGTAAAGTCAATAGACACAACTGTAGGTTTTGGGCAAATGAAAATCCCCACTGGATGATAGAAGGTCATACACAACGCCCTGGAAAATTGAATGTGTGGGCTGGGCTTCTGGGTAACCACAAGATCGGTCCATTTTTTATTGATGGAAATTTGACATCACAACTTTACCTTGAGCTCTTGGAAACGCAAATAGTGCCTACTATACGAAATGTGATGGGTCCAAATTATGCAAGTACATTCTTCCAACAGGACGAAGCTCCTCCCTATTTTGGTCGAAACGTGCGCGGATTTTTGAACAACACTTTTCCGAATAGGTGGATCGGTAGAGGGGGTACAATCGAGTGGCCACCTAGGTCCCCTGATTTTTCGCCTAACGACTATTTTTTATGGGGACACTTGAAGAACAGAGTTTATACCACAAAACCTCAAGATTTGGCCGATTTGCAGCGTCGAATTTTGGACGAATATGAATTAATAACGCCAGAAATGATTTACAACACAATTGAAAAATTTTATTTCAAATTAGCAAACTGTCAAGCTGTACAGGGAAAACAGTTTGAACATTTAATATAAAAAATATATTTTTTCTAAATTGTACTAGTTATTTCGAAAACTACTGATATTATGAACAAAGTATGTTATACCAAAAGTGTAACAAATTTAATGTAAAAACTACAAATGAAAAAATATACTGGGTGTTATATTTAAAAATATAAAATTCGTTCGAATTCCAGACAAACTAAAAAGCTGGCAACAACGCCAATATCGTCATTCGGTGCGTTAGATCCTCTTACACAACTGTACCAAATTTCGTTTAAATCGGCCAGTAAATTGTGATGTTATTAAGCCGTTTCCAGACTTTATACACACTGTATATGTGTTGCGTTCAATTTTCTTCGTGATTGTGCCTTGGGTCCATCTTCTTTCGTTAGGTTTTCTATAGTCGGTCACCATCACGCTTTCACCGTTGCTGAAAGTACGCTTCACTCCACCGTAGTGCTTAATTTGTCGCTGTTGCTGTTGGCTTTGGAACTCTGGAACTTCTGTCCTTTCTTTTGACTTCTCCTTTAGCTGGGTTAGTACTGTCCTCTGCTTTCTATGAAACATAAGTTTGAATGGTGTTTCATTTGTTGATGCATGCTTGTTGTTTCTATAGCTAAAAAGAAATCGAGATATAAGTGTGCCTAAACTCTCATTTTTAAACTTTTTATCGGACAGGTATGTTTTTAACTTATTTTTGAACAATTTTACCCCTATTTCCGCCAATCCGTTGCTTTGCTGATGTCCTGTAGGTGATTTATAATGTTTTATACCATTTTTCATTAAGAATTCCTGCATTTTTCCTGCAGTTAGTTGAGATCCGTTGTCTGAAACTAAGATTTTGGGTAATCCACACCTGGCAAAAGTTTCTCTCAACTTGTTGATTGTCAATTCGGTTGTTATGTTTTTTATTGAAAAAATTTCTATCCATTTGCTGTAAGCGTCGATAATTATGAAAAACATTGAATTCTTTATTGGACCTAAAAATCAACATTAATTCTATTCCATGGCTTATTTTCAAGCGGCCATGGTGTCAACTCTACTTTGGGTGGATTCTGCTTAATCTGGATGCATGGTATACAACTTTTAGCTAGTTTCTCTATGTCAGAATCTATCCCTGGCCAATACATTAATGATCGAGCCATACTTTTCATTTTTACAATGCCAAAATGACCGTCATGCAGCTCTTTTAGTAACTGTTTTCTGAGAACGCTCGGTATTATTAGTCTAGCACCTCATATTAAAACACCTGCATCATACATTAACTCTTGTCTACGATTAAAATATGGTTTTATATTACCTTCTATCTTTTCAGGCCATCTATCGTCTCTTACATACTGTATCACCTGCTGCAACTCTCTATCAGCCTTGGTAGGTACATTCTCTTACAGTATTGTTGTTGATAGGCCATTCTTGCACCTGGTCAGTAAAACGTACGTAGCTGACCTTTTGCTCTACCAAATCTTCTCTTGACGGTTGTATTGGTGATCTAGATAAATAATCTGCAACTAAATTTCTTTTGCCATTAATATGCTCTATGTACAGTGTGTCCGCTTGAGTTCTGTACATATGGAAAACTTTTTTAATATTAATTTTACGAAAAAAAGTTACTCTTTATAAAAAGTTTTGCTTACTGAAAGAATACTATTAGACTATTCAAACTTGAGATAGTATGTACAGGATGATTAAAAAGTATCAAATCAAAATTGACGTACGAGAAAAGTACCCTTAATTTTAATTTTAGAGCAAAATGGAATAAGAAAATGTTGATTGGCATTAAAAATTATATCTGTCTACTCTTAGTAGACTATTATTGAAAATTAAATTAAAAATTTAAATCTTAATTCTTAATGGCATGCATGTGCATTATCTTGCCACCATTTCCCACCTGAATTTGAATTTCAACTGTCAGTTATGTTATTTATCTGAAACATCGGTAGAATAATTAGATAAATATGCCGTTGAAATTGAGTATGCAAGATAAAATTGAAATAATTTTAATTGTTGTGTCTACTAAGAGTAGAAACAGATATAGTTGTTAATGCCAATCAACATTTTCTTATTCCATTTTGCTCTAAAATTAAGGGTACTTTTCTCGTAGGTCAATTTTGATTTGATACTTTTTGATCATCCTGTACATACTACACTGAGAAAAACCCGTCAACTAAATTACTTAGTTGATTTTTTTTTAGTTGTAGCTACTAAAAATGTCCGCAGACTTAGTTGCCATAATACCGCAAAGCTATTTACAGGGACTAACAGATATATTTTTTGCCCTCCACTTACAGTTACTAATCGAATTAGTAGGCTGTACGCCGAAAATTTATTTGGTAGACTTGCGGTAAATACATCCTTTGTTGTGATAACTAACAAGGGCGTAAGATTTTGTTATACTTGTGACAACTAAAAAAAAATTATTTTAAATAGTGCCTTAAGTTGTCGTAACGAAAAATATGGTAGCCATTACTAAATATTTAGTTAATCCACGCGGTAACAATCATTTCGTCTCCGTGCTTCGATACGTGTGCATGGTTTAAGTGAATCAGGTGCTTCTTGCCGCGGTGTGTGTGTGTGTGTATCTATTAGTGTTATTTATTTATTATAGTTTATAGTGATGTATTACAGACTTTTATTGTTAGAATGGGGGCTTCAAACCCATCTAGATGCATTTGAAGGTAAGGTTGTGTTGTGTTATAGGATTTATCCATGTATTTAATAAAAATTTTACAAACTGAAAAAATTATTTTTTGTATTTTAAGTTAAAGAGAAAACAAACTTTTCACTTTAGGGAAGTAATTACCTACCTCAACTAGAAAGCCTTAAAAATAATTCAATCTATCTGAAATGAAATTTCATCTACAAGCTATCACAAAAGGCTTCTGAATTTAAATATTCTGACGTGTAGATATATTGAATAAGTTTCTCCCAGAAACAAAGACAAAATTTTATCAACTAGTTAAACAGCCAAGTTACAGTGTTTTATTTGGTATCTACTGTTGCACACGCCTTCAGTTTCCTTAGGCCGTATAAAAGTGCTTTTTAACATCAGCTCAACTGAACCTTTACTGGTACTTAAAGTTTTTTTTATAAAAATCACATTGCAGTTAAATTAAATATTGTTTCTGTTTGAAACTGGCAGCAATATATTTTAGACGAAAAGCTTCAACATCAGTAAAATGGTTTTATTGGTGGTTACAGAAAAGCTCCAGCAAATTACGTTTTGATGCTTAGAGTTTTTTCTGCAGTATACCGAGGTTTTCGGTTGCGATATACACATGCAATTACAGTGGATTTTATCTACAAGTTGTATGTGCAGCCGTAACAAATATTTTTCTAATGCAGCATAGAACTCTTGTTAAATAGGGGACAGCGAAATACTTTTTGCTGTGGTGACTGGAGTAAGCTTTTCGTTGCTGCCAGTTCCAAACAAAAAACCGTATTTGACGACAATGTGATTTTTATGGGAAGGTTCAAGTACCAGTAAAGGTTCACTTGAGCTACTGTTAAGATGCCCTTATATAATAAGGCCTTTAGGGGACTAAAGGTGCGTGCAATCGTTGCTAAATAAAAAAAAAACTTTGTGGTTACTTTTTAACTAATATCTTTATTTGTATTCACTAAATATCCAATTTGGGTTAACTACATAATTTAGTTACTATTATATAATTTATTAGTAACGTTAACATCTACGCTTAGTTCCTGCAACTAAATGATATAATAGCTTTAACAAACCACCTACTTGTAACGAATATACATATTAGCTGAGCTAACTCAGTTTTTTAATAACTGTAACTAAAACCATTTAGTAAACCCAACAACATAAGTTCGTTATCTACTAAATCCTATAGTTGTAGCTACTAATCTATTCCAGCAAACTTGATTTAGTTGTTATAAGTCATCCACCTTGCTGTCCCCTATTTTAATGAAAAATTTTGCTGTGGTAACTAAATTTTTAGTAATGGCTACAAATTATTTTCCTCAGTGTATCTCAAGTTTAAATAGTCTAATATTATTTTTTCAGTAAGCAGAACTTTTTATAAAGAGTAACTTTTTTTCGTAAAATTAATATTAAAAAAGTTTTCCATATGTACAGAACTCAAGCGGACACACTGTATATCATACTGAAATCCTGACAAAAAGCTGCCATTCTTACTAATCAATTCTCATACATTTTTGGTAACGATTTATGCTTACCGAATATTGCAGCTAAGGGTTTGTGGTCAGTTTTTATTATGAATCTTTTTCCTGCCAGATAATGGTGAAATTTTCACACAGCCCAGTGTATTGCTGGAGCTTCCCTCAAGAGGGTGGAGTAATTTACCTCAGCGGGCAGTAAAGTTCTTGATGCAAAGCATATTGGTCTTTCGTCTCCATCAGGCATTCTGTGTGACAGTACAGCTGATAACCCTTTATCGGATGCATCGGTTGTTACAATCAGTGGTAAACCTAGGATTAAAATGAGTTAGTACAGTATCAGATACAACAATTTCTTTAATTTTAGTAAATGCGCGTTGGCATTAATTATTCCATACAAAATTTCTATCTTTTTTTAATAAGTCGTAAATAGGTCTTAAAATATTAGCTGAGTTAGGTAAAAATCTATGATAATAATTACACATGCCTAACTATGCTCTTGTTTCCGTCAGATTTGTTGGGGGTGGTGCTTTCAAGATGCTGTCTATGCGTTTCTCAGATTTTCTCAAACCTTCCTTTGAGACTACTTGTCCCAGATACTCTATGGACTCCTTAAAAAAATTCACATTTGCTCGGTTTGACTGTAAGTCCTGCCTTTTCCAATTTTTGAAGAACCATCTCCAAGGTCTTCAAATGTTTCTGCTTATTTGGACCTGTAAGTAATATATCATCTTGGTAAATTATTATTATCCATACCTTGAAATAGTTGCTCTAAATGTTTTTGGAATCTCCCACTCGCAGTGCTAATCCCAAATGGTATTCTATTCATTAAAAATATACCTTTATGCGTACTCCATGCTAAAATTTCTCTGGATTTATCCGTTACCTGAAATTGGTTGTATGCCTGGCATAAATCGAGTTTTGTAAAATGTTCTCCAATGTGAAGTTTTGCAAAAATTTCTTCGATTCGGGGCAATGGATATTGATCCTCTTGAATAAACCTATTGACGGTGCTCTTATAGTCGCCACATAAGCGCAGTCTTCCATCTGCCTTTATAATTGCAACGATTGGAGTGGGATTCCACAGGAGTAAGCACACCTTCGTCAACCATACGGTCTATTTCTTCATCCATCATTTTGCGATGCGCCAGAGGGATTGGACGTGACCTTAAAAAAACAGGAGTAGCATTAGGTTTTAATTGGACATCTACTTTTGCATATTTAAAATTACCAAGTTTATTTGAAAAAACATTACTGTATCTCTTTTTCAAAAATTCAATTTTTGTCTTTGTATTAACTTCATTCGCAATACTATTCATTAGGACAAGTTTTAATTTAAAAGTTTCTATGAAATTCCTACCCAATAAACACGGTCCTCCTTCAAAGATTACATAAAACTTAAGACATTTGCACATGTTTTTATACTGGACATTTAAAAATATACAACCTAGGGGGCCAGAATATGCTACCGTTATAGCTTTTTAAAATTATGTCATCTTTTAATAACCTTTCACACTTAAAATATTTTTTTAGTATAGAGTCGTTTATACAACTGACAGAACTACCACTATCAAAGATCATTTGAAAATTTCTGTTGTTTATACGAACATCTAACTTGATAACAAAGCTTTGTCCAGTCTTATCTATTGAAAATTTATACAATTAGCATTATCTAACTGACAATTGACATTTTCAACTTCTTCCCCCTCGGATTGCATACACACGTTAAAATCTTTGTCTACATACTTTCCTTCATCAAACATATAATTGATTTTTTTATTACGACCACATATTTTTGCTAAATGACCTTTCTCATTGCACCTTGAGCAAAAATAGTTTTTATATCGGCATTCTCCATGATGTTTTCTTCCACAATGTTGAAATTCGACCTCTGACGTCTGTCACTGTCGCCAACCTTCCGGCTGTAGCCCGGTGACGTTCTTTTGGGTCCATTGTTGCCAACATTCTTTTGGTGGGGAAACGATCGATGCTTATTCAGGTTTTCCAATGGTCGCCTTTCTACCGCCTGCGCATGTCCTCTTTTTGAAGCGTTCCTGGTGACGTAGTTGACGTCACTGACTCCTCCCATTGAATTGCGTTCCAACATGTCTTCCCGTTGAACAGCTATACTTTTCAACTTATCGATGGTCGCCTGGGATGCATCTTCTTCAGATAATCTGTCCATTATTGGCCCTTTATTTACACCACTCATGAATTTCTCTTGAATCACAAACGTTAGATTCGCGTTAAAATTACAGTTTATTGAGAGTGAACAGATCCTTGCGTAAAAGTCTGTAACTGATTCGCCATTTTCTTGCCGTGCGTCGTAAAATTTTCTCCGTTCGCGCCAAATGTTAATTTGCGGGCAAAAATGTTCCTTTAATAGCTTTGTTAATTCCGCAAACCTTTTTTTCTTTCGGAATGAGTAGGTATTGCGGCACTTGGGACAGACAGTGACGTCATCGACTATGGCGCCAACTATTGCGCCGGCGTCTATCACCTGTAATCTGTCAATGTCAAAGTCAATGTCAACTGTCATAAGGTCATTGGCCCCTAACTACTATAGGCATTAGCTGCTAGGGCCTTAACTACTACTGACACTAACTACCAATGACACAAACTAAAATTGGGGCACTAGTCACCATTGGCCCACTCTTACTTGACGCTAGTTACTAAGGGTACCATTGGTCAAGCTACGATACGTCATCTATTACCTTAACCTCCAACTACTTAGATATTAATTTTGGGGACCAAGCCTACAAGTCGGTACTCCGCAAGCCCTATCCCCAAGAACCGGTACCCCAATAATTTCTAAACTCCATCACGCGGAGACACCTAGTTGTCGTCGGTAGAACTCGCGGGGCCTCAGGGTCAATGCCCCCTTACTAGAGTACTAGTATAGCTGTTGAAACGTCAGAGGGCGCCTGGTAATAGGGTTACGTCATCATGTTCTATTAATTTAATTTTCATTAGAAAAAAAGTTCCTTTATCCAGCGGGGTTCGATCCACCAACCATTAGTTTACTAACCAGTATCTCATACCACGGAGCTATTCGGGTTCTTACGAGACATTGTTATTATACTGTACTCTTACATCATCGCATTAGCATACTTGCTATAACAAAAAGAATAATTATTACTCATAGATAGGTAATGCAATATTAATGAATTAAATTAGGCAGGCATACATTTGCAAGCTGCTATTTGTTGTATGTTTAGAAATGATTTACCACAGGGGTATAGAATACGTATAAGAACATCTAAAAGCACTTAGAAGTGTCCCTTAAACATATGAAAACGGCTGTTTAGCAGTCTATGAATGGGTAAAATGTCTACCACAGGAGCTCAAAACTATTGGGCGGTACGATAAAGACACCTTAATTGAGCTATTTTATGGTTTTACACTAAAAAACTGGTATAAATGGCCCCATTTAGCACCTTTTTACCA
Source organism: Polydrusus pterygomalis (assembly GCA_963969555.1). Classification (NCBI taxonomy): domain Eukaryota; kingdom Metazoa; phylum Arthropoda; class Insecta; order Coleoptera; family Curculionidae; genus Polydrusus; species Polydrusus pterygomalis. Next base: position 55,256,986 of record OZ018382.1, read on the forward strand.
TATCCCTAGCCCGCATTGTCAACAAATTATTTAATCCTATAACGAACAGTAGTACAACAATATAAGATAGACAAGGATAGTACTAACAACTATTTTGAATCGACACTGCTGAAAACGTACAAGAATGGTAAAAACGAAAGGTCAATCGCTTTATTTAGCATGTATTAACAATAAAAATCGAAGATATTATGCAATACCTGACGTAAATATTCGTTTCCGATACGAATCATTAAAGTAGACAGAAAATAGATGCTGTTTAGACCCTAATATAATAATATTTTTCAATAGAAAAATTGGAATAATATAAGAAAAAATCAGTAATGTAAGGCCCAAATGCATTAAATAAAGTATGATTTATGCCTTAGTAGCACCTTTACGAATTATTAAGGTAGACAGAAAATAGATGCTGTTTAGAGCCTAATACTACTGAAAAATTGGTTTAATATAAGAAAAAAAACTAGTAATTTAAGGTCCAAATGCCTTAAATAAAGCATGGTTTATGCTAGCCCCTTATATAGAAGGCTAGTCTCTTAAATCTTGCAATTTTAACACAAATGTTATACAGTTCAAAACCCTATAATTGCAACAAATATTGGCTTAATGTAGGTTGGTTAACCCTAAAAAATGATCATATTACTGTTAAGTTATGCTGCAATATGAAGCAATTTGGCGTCATTACAGCTTAGAAGACGCTGCGAAACTTTCATAGGTTATAGTATTAGAACCTTGTAACTTGGCTGCAGGTATTCAAGCATCTAAAAGGTAGGTAAAAAATAGACCACAGGGTTAATTTTAATAAATATATATTAAACACCCACGCACCTAATGTAATTGGAACATTACTAAACGCCGCTAATAATATAGGAGGTAGTGACAGATATACAGGGTATAGATGTACAGGTCTTAAAAATAGAGAATTAAAACAAGACTTTGTTGGTGTAATACTAATAATTTGTGATACGTGCCAAATAAACAATTGAAAAGACGCAATGAAAAAATAGTCGGTGGTGTTACGTTCCAAGAATTACGAGTGAAGAACCAATCCTAAATAGAAAATAACAACAAAATAGGGCCTTGTTAACCAAATTAAGTCAGTCACTTGTTAAAAAATGATAGCCAAATAATTGAAAAACGAGGGTATGTGTATAGGTTGACGTAACAAGTTAATATGAAAATACCGAGACCCGCAGGGGCGAGGTGTACTAAAGACATGCGGCTCGCTAAAGTGCTTAAGAATAATGTAACATGCGAAACGTATTTAGGATGAATAAGTTATTAGGAAAAATTCCGAGCCCTGCAGGGCGAGGTGCACTAAGGATATATGCTCGCATACATAATACCAACAAAATTGGGGCATATTGGAGGTTAGTTAGCCAAAAATAGGCCTGTTATATGGCATCAATTACGTACGATTGTACATAAAAAACCTTGTTTTTCACCAAAATATCTAATCCCATATACAGGGTAAGCTCGGAGTATCACTAGCCATAATAGCATAATATATATAGGACCAAGACTGATTTCGCACTAATTAGCATAGTAAACAAGGCGTTATACTAGATTGGTAGCATTGCCAAAGAGTTGGACAACATTAATCATATTATCACTAGGATGTATGGGTTCTTTATAGTCTAGATAACAAATTCTTAATATTACTAATATATATATCTAACTTAAAGCAAATACCACCGTGTTAAGGTGAGATTACCGATGCCAAACAGCTGATACTCATGCACAAAGGCAAGCACCGACGTATTGATTATCTTATAATATCATACGTCACCTGAGGCTTATCAGGTATATATATAAATGACTTAAAAATCATAGGTGTTTCGTTTAAATTATGGTAGGGTTCCTAAGTCAAAAGGCCGTTTCAGTCACAAAACGAGAGAAAAATAGATAAAAATTAGCCCAAATATCACCTATAATTAATGTTAATGTTAATGCCCATATAGTCATATGTATAGTAGGCAGGGCTTAAACACTTAATAAATTACTAAAGTATGGTCTCTGAAGCCGTAAAAGCATATTTAACAGTACCTACACACACTATGCAACAAAAAAACCTCTCCAATAGGGTAAAACACATAATAATCCATCAAGTATGGCCGTTTTTCTAAAAAAACTCCTATTTAACAGTGTGTATACGTGTCTCCAAAAAATAGCCAAAAGTAATACAAAAACAGTCTGTATGACAATATTCTGCTAACACATATTTTAAGTAAGACTGTCACCTATTATAGGTAGTGTTAATCCGGCAAATAAACGTTGCAAACATTCACCACCTTAAACATTGAGGTTATGTTAAGTAAATAAATTAATAAATGTTTGGCTTATAGGCAACCTTTTTATACATACAAAGTTAGCACAACAAGCAATTAAATAGACTTCATTAAAAAATATAATGAATTACCGAGGATATACACATCTAATAGTCGTTGGCTAATCCTATCAGCTACGAAATATCAGCGAAATACCTAAAAAAACATGAATAAATAGGAAAAATACCTATTTTAGGCCCTATTGCTTCAAAGACCCGATAAGATACATGTATTTATGTACCACTAAACACCCACTTAAACTTTCGCCTGGATATACCTAATTGTTTCGTAAAAACCACATACCTAATACGTTGTGTTTAAAATCTCGCTAAAATTACAAAGAAATGCTCGCACCGAAACGAGTAGAACGATACTTCATACGTTTTTTGCAGCGGTTTTGTTCTCGAGATTACCGAGAAAATTAAATATTGCAGCTTGGAGGAACCGTACATTCAATATTTTGTAGTGTTGTAACATTGTCAATTAGAAAATAATAAATGGAACTACAATATCACCTAATATTTAGAATCTAACATAGGCGTGTACTGCGGTAGTTTAATACTACAGGTTGGGCCAGTGGAGTAGGTTACTAAGTTCCATCAAAAATATCTAACACAATATTGGTTAACGTGTCTAGTTGATAAGTCGTTATAATATATAATCATAGTGTTAATCTGACAGCCGAAATATTGAGGTTATGTTAACTAATAAATTAAATCAATAAAATTACGGCTTATTGGTTGCACACACATAGTACAGCAAGTAAAAGTGTAATTAAATAGACTTAAATAGAAATATAATGAATTACTGAGGTAAACAGACAGAACAGCTGATGCCTAAACGAAAACCTAGCCTTTTATGCATATCAGACAGTACTGTTTAAATGTACATAATCAGCCGCTAAAAACATCTCTGAAAAAGGGAAAAACACCAAATAAACCATTAAAGTGCCTAAAAAATGACATTTGAACCTATACAAGTTCTGTTGTCTATTAGGGCCTATGCTCGACCAGGCCTTATACCATTTGAGCATATAAATATACCAATGTATGATAACCTATTTAACAGCCCCTTATACAAAATGTACAATCAACAGCCTTTCTGATGGAATAAAAACATCAAACAAAACATTAAAGTACATACTTAAAAAATTACATTTGAACATATATACTCCAGTATACCTATACAAGTTCTGACAGGTCTATATTGGCATATGGGCGTGCTTATTAGGGCCCTAAAACCATTCGCTGATTGGGTAAAAAACATCCAATAATTCATTAATGTGCATAAAAATTGTCTTTGAACCTATAAACCCCTATTTATACAAAATAAGCGATCAATAAATACTCCGATAAAACAGCCATTTATGGTGGATGCGCTGGAATTTTGTACATGACAATACAATTAAAGGTACATCATACGTTACACCGTCTTAAAGAAAGTTTTGCCCGTGGTATATTGCTGGCCTTGTTTTATGTATGTAAATGTATATCTATCTATTTAGGTGCAAGATGGAAAACGTAGGTAGTCAGGTTAGTTCAGAGGATTACTAAACTTGTTTATTATTATTGATGTGTCTATAGCACGAATAAAAATTCAATTAGAACAAAGAACGACAGTATAGAATGTGGGGTGATAGCCACAGCATTGTAAGGGTGGCTCGATATATAATACAGGATGCACCGAACGTATCCAGCACAGTGGTAGAAAAAAGAGGTAGGCAGACGTCGTGTGCTATTACAGTTATACCAATGAGAAATCAAGAAATAACATTCGAACCAGGTACATACAACTACCTATGATAGCCCGCCTAGCATGAAAAAACTGAAATTTTCCGCTTCAACAGTAAAAACAACTTAGGATCTGAAAAATTAATAGCTAAAGAACTCAATGAATACCCAGCTAAACACGATAAAATTAGGATCGCCTACATCTAATTTGGATATCAGCAGAAATAATTAATAGGTGTTTAATTTAATTAGACTTAAATCGAAAAGACATTACAGAGAACGAATAGTTGCTGGGTAGGCTCTTAACCATCAAAAATACCCCTCAGCCATGCCTGAAAAAATAAGAATAGGAAGGAAAAATACATAGAAATTAAGGGTAATATAAGGATCCTGTTCATTCAAAAAAGTATATATTATATATGATCAACCTATAATATTAGGTATTTCCAAAGGATAACACTATACATAATAGGACCCAAATTGAAGTTAAAAAAATAAAGGCATATAAAGTATTATAGTATAAACATTATAGTTATCAAATAGCGGTTGGATAGATCCTTATCCATCAAAAATACCCCTCGTGATGCTTAAAAAATTAGATTAGACAGGAAAAATACCTAAAATGTAGGGTAATATTGCTTTAAAGACCAGCTAACAGAAAAAAGGTTTAAGTACGTTCAAAAAGTACTTATGTACGATCCGTCTCTAATATTATTGGATATAGTGAAAGATAATACTATACAATTACTTCCAGGAATCAAATTGAAGTTAAAAAATAGTGCCATAATAATTTAAAGTATTTAAATTACCGAATGATCATCTAAATATAATTTAAATACCCTTAAATCGAAAAAATATTACAGCTAACAAATAGCTGTTGGATAGGTCCTAATTCACCAAAAAAATACCCTGCGATACTGAAAAATAAGAATAAATAAGAAAAACCTAGAAATTTAGGGTAATATATTGCTTTAAAGACCAGTAAACTCCTATAAGAGTATTTATATAACACGAATGCTAGACAAACCTAACCTAACTTCTTGGGTACGGTTATTTTGTATAAAGACCAGATAACACCAAAAAAAGTGGTCATGTACATTCAAAAAAGTATATATTATGGATGAACAACCACTAATATTAGGTATACCTAAGGGTAATACTATATAACCACTTATAGGAAACAAAATAAAACTTAAAAAAATTAAGGGAATATAAAGTATTTAAATAACCGAATGATTATCCGAATAAAATTCTCGTTCAAATGTTATATTAGTTACTTGAGATGAGATGAGTGATAATACTCATCTAATTGAATGAAAAATAAAGTAATTAATTAGATAAATAACTTTTTAACGGAGCTTCAATATTAGGGGATAGATATTATATAAACTATAAAAATAATTGTAAAAGAGTTGTAAAAATTATTTACCAAGACATAAATTTTAAAAACAGACGAGAGAGGGGTGGAGGGGAGGGGGTAAAGTAAACAGGCAGAGGATAAGAAAAGCCCCCACAACTAGTAAAAATTATTTTTTAAAACCCTAAGTCATAAACGTATTAGATTGTATAAAACCATTAACGACATAATGGCGGAGATAGGGAATATTTTTTGCAAAAGGTAGATAATGAAATAAATACCTATCGAACCGATTAAAGCTATTAAAATAATACAGGCAATAACAATGGGAGGTACATAAAATACAGTTTTATACGGGAAATTCGATTATATACATATAGAAACTAATGTGGTAAGCATCAAAAACTAACTAAACTGTTTATATAATACAATATTGTCAATATGAATATGTTTAAGATCTTCAAAACGAGGAAAGGAGGTAAAATTATATCAAAAATACGCATAAATAGAGCAAATAAGACAAAAAAAAATAATAAACTAGGAATCTAACTGAACATAAAAAGTGTTAAAAAAATTAAAATATATAGCAATTTTATTAAGTATTAAAAATATACCCTAATAATATTTATTTATACAGCTAAGTAGAAAACTATTAAAACATTAAGGAAAAAGGAGTGATGACTATAGGTATAAAATTTATCAACTTTTGGTATTGGTATTGATAACTATTGGCTTATGAAAAATTAGACAATAAGCCATAGTACTTGTACCCACAAGCAATCGATAACTATGAATAGAGAGGCAGTTTGAGAAACTTTTATAGGATTTAGATTAGATTCAACATAGTGTTCAAAATAGTAGGATTATAGCATCTGGACCTGTTTCATCATATTTAGTTATTTATTATATTATTATACACAACATTAAACAACTATCAAACCACAATCAAACCACAATCAAACCATGATCAAACCACTAACACGCCATTAACCAACCCTAAACCCTCCAAGAACCCTCCAGGCACCCTACAGATACCAAACTTTCGTGATTACTCGGGTTTATTAGGATTCTAGGAATTTATTTTGTTGGACGTAATATTTAAAAAATTATTAAACCCCCGGTGGCCAAAGGCTCACGAAATTTGTAGCAAATTTTGGGAGAAGGCCTCCGGGGGTTTAATAATTTTTTAAATATTACGTCCAACAAAATAAATTCCTAGAATCCTAATAAACCCGAGTAATCACGAAAGTTTGGTATCTGTAGGGTGCCTGGAGGGTTCTTGGAGGGTTTAGGGTTGGTTAATGGCGTGTTAGTGGTTTGATCATGGTTTGATTGTGGTTTGATTGTGGTTTGATAGTTGTTTAATGTTGTGTATAATAATATAATAAATAACTAAATATGATGAAACAGGTCCAGATGCTATAATCCTACTATTTTGAACACTATGTTGAATCTAATCTAAATCCTATAAAAGTTTCTCAAACTGCCTCTCTATTCATAGTTATCGATTGCTTGTGGGTACAAGTACTATGGCTTATTGTCTAATTTTTCATAAGCCAATAGTTATCAATACCAATACCAAAAGTTGATAAATTTTATACCTATAGTCATCACTCCTTTTTCCTTAATGTTTTAATAGTTTTCTACTTAGCTGTATAAATAAATATTATTAGGGTATATTTTTAATACTTAATAAAATTGCTATATATTTTAATTTTTTTAACACTTTTTATGTTCAGTTAGATTCCTAGTTTATTATTTTTTTTTGTCTTATTTGCTCTATTTATGCGTATTTTTGATATAATTTTACCTCCTTTCCTCGTTTTGAAGATCTTAAACATATTCATATTGACAATATTGTATTATATAAACAGTTTAGTTAGTTTTTGATGCTTACCACATTAGTTTCTATATGTATATAATCGAATTTCCCGTATAAAACTGTATTTTATGTACCTCCCATTGTTATTGCCTGTATTATTTTAATAGCTTTAATCGGTTCGATAGGTATTTATTTCATTATCTACCTTTTGCAAAAAATATTCCCTATCTCCGCCATTATGTCGTTAATGGTTTTATACAATCTAATACGTTTATGACTTAGGGTTTTAAAAAATAATTTTTACTAGTTGTGGGGGCTTTTCTTATCCTCTGCCTGTTTACTTTACCCCCTCCCCTCCACCCCTCTCTCGTCTGTTTTTAAAATTTATGTCTTGGTAAATAATTTTTACAACTCTTTTACAATTATTTTTATAGTTTATATAATATCTATCCCCTAATATTGAAGCTCCGTTAAAAAGTTATTTATCTAATTAATTACTTTATTTTTCATTCAATTAGATGAGTATTATCACTCATCTCATCTCAAGTAACTAATATAACATTTGAACGAGAATTTTATTCGGATAATCATTCGGTTATTTAAATACTTTATATTCCCTTAATTTTTTTAAGTTTTATTTTGTTTCCTATAAGTGGTTATATAGTATTACCCTTAGGTATACCTAATATTAGTGGTTGTTCATCCATAATATATACTTTTTTGAATGTACATGACCACTTTTTTTGGTGTTATCTGGTCTTTATACAAAATAACCGTACCCAAGAAGTTAGGTTAGGTTTGTCTAGCATTCGTGTTATATAAATACTCTTATAGGAGTTTACTGGTCTTTAAAGCAATATATTACCCTAAATTTCTAGGTTTTTCTTATTTATTCTTATTTTTCAGTATCGCAGGGTATTTTTTTGGTGAATTAGGACCTATCCAACAGCTATTTGTTAGCTGTAATATTTTTTCGATTTAAGGGTATTTAAATTATATTTAGATGATCATTCGGTAATTTAAATACTTTAAATTATTATGGCACTATTTTTTAACTTCAATTTGATTCCTGGAAGTAATTGTATAGTATTATCTTTCACTATATCCAATAATATTAGAGACGGATCGTACATAAGTACTTTTTGAACGTACTTAAACCTTTTTTCTGTTAGCTGGTCTTTAAAGCAATATTACCCTACATTTTAGGTATTTTTCCTGTCTAATCTAATTTTTTAAGCATCACGAGGGGTATTTTTGATGGATAAGGATCTATCCAACCGCTATTTGATAACTATAATGTTTATACTATAATACTTTATATGCCTTTATTTTTTTAACTTCAATTTGGGTCCTATTATGTATAGTGTTATCCTTTGGAAATACCTAATATTATAGGTTGATCATATATAATATATACTTTTTTGAATGAACAGGATCCTTATATTACCCTTAATTTCTATGTATTTTTCCTTCCTATTCTTATTTTTTCAGGCATGGCTGAGGGGTATTTTTGATGGTTAAGAGCCTACCCAGCAACTATTCGTTCTCTGTAATGTCTTTTCGATTTAAGTCTAATTAAATTAAACACCTATTAATTATTTCTGCTGATATCCAAATTAGATGTAGGCGATCCTAATTTTATCGTGTTTAGCTGGGTATTCATTGAGTTCTTTAGCTATTAATTTTTCAGATCCTAAGTTGTTTTTACTGTTGAAGCGGAAAATTTCAGTTTTTTCATGCTAGGCGGGCTATCATAGGTAGTTGTATGTACCTGGTTCGAATGTTATTTCTTGATTTCTCATTGGTATAACTGTAATAGCACACGACGTCTGCCTACCTCTTTTTTCTACCACTGTGCTGGATACGTTCGGTGCATCCTGTATTATATATCGAGCCACCCTTACAATGCTGTGGCTATCACCCCACATTCTATACTGTCGTTCTTTGTTCTAATTGAATTTTTATTCGTGCTATAGACACATCAATAATAATAAACAAGTTTAGTAATCCTCTGAACTAACCTGACTACCTACGTTTTCCATCTTGCACCTAAATAGATAGATATACATTTACATACATAAAACAAGGCCAGCAATATACCACGGGCAAAACTTTCTTTAAGACGGTGTAACGTATGATGTACCTTTAATTGTATTATCATGTACAAAATTCCAGCGCATCCACCATAAATGGCTGTTTTATCGGAGTATTTATTGATCGCTTATTTTGTATAAATAGGGGTTTATAGGTTCAAAGACAATTTTTATGCACATTAATGAATTATTGGATGTTTTTTACCCAATCAGCGAATGGTTTTAGGGCCCTAATAAGCACGCCCATATGCCAATATAGACCTGTCAGAACTTGTATAGGTATACTGGAGTATATATGTTCAAATGTAATTTTTTAAGTATGTACTTTAATGTTTTGTTTGATGTTTTTATTCCATCAGAAAGGCTGTTGATTGTACATTTTGTATAAGGGGCTGTTAAATAGGTTATCATACATTGGTATATTTATATGCTCAAATGGTATAAGGCCTGGTCGAGCATAGGCCCTAATAGACAACAGAACTTGTATAGGTTCAAATGTCATTTTTTAGGCACTTTAATGGTTTATTTGGTGTTTTTCCCTTTTTCAGAGATGTTTTTAGCGGCTGATTATGTACATTTAAACAGTACTGTCTGATATGCATAAAAGGCTAGGTTTTCGTTTAGGCATCAGCTGTTCTGTCTGTTTACCTCAGTAATTCATTATATTTCTATTTAAGTCTATTTAATTACACTTTTACTTGCTGTACTATGTGTGTGCAACCAATAAGCCGTAATTTTATTGATTTAATTTATTAGTTAACATAACCTCAATATTTCGGCTGTCAGATTAACACTATGATTATATATTATAACGACTTATCAACTAGACACGTTAACCAATATTGTGTTAGATATTTTTGATGGAACTTAGTAACCTACTCCACTGGCCCAACCTGTAGTATTAAACTACCGCAGTACACGCCTATGTTAGATTCTAAATATTAGGTGATATTGTAGTTCCATTTATTATTTTCTAATTGACAATGTTACAACACTACAAAATATTGAATGTACGGTTCCTCCAAGCTGCAATATTTAATTTTCTCGGTAATCTCGAGAACAAAACCGCTGCAAAAAACGTATGAAGTATCGTTCTACTCGTTTCGGTGCGAGCATTTCTTTGTAATTTTAGCGAGATTTTAAACACAACGTATTAGGTATGTGGTTTTTACGAAACAATTAGGTATATCCAGGCGAAAGTTTAAGTGGGTGTTTAGTGGTACATAAATACATGTATCTTATCGGGTCTTTGAAGCAATAGGGCCTAAAATAGGTATTTTTCCTATTTATTCATGTTTTTTTAGGTATTTCGCTGATATTTCGTAGCTGATAGGATTAGCCAACGACTATTAGATGTGTATATCCTCGGTAATTCATTATATTTTTTAATGAAGTCTATTTAATTGCTTGTTGTGCTAACTTTGTATGTATAAAAAGGTTGCCTATAAGCCAAACATTTATTAATTTATTTACTTAACATAACCTCAATGTTTAAGGTGGTGAATGTTTGCAACGTTTATTTGCCGGATTAACACTACCTATAATAGGTGACAGTCTTACTTAAAATATGTGTTAGCAGAATATTGTCATACAGACTGTTTTTGTATTACTTTTGGCTATTTTTTGGAGACACGTATACACACTGTTAAATAGGAGTTTTTTTAGAAAAACGGCCATACTTGATGGATTATTATGTGTTTTACCCTATTGGAGAGGTTTTTTTGTTGCATAGTGTGTGTAGGTACTGTTAAATATGCTTTTACGGCTTCAGAGACCATACTTTAGTAATTTATTAAGTGTTTAAGCCCTGCCTACTATACATATGACTATATGGGCATTAACATTAACATTAATTATAGGTGATATTTGGGCTAATTTTTATCTATTTTTCTCTCGTTTTGTGACTGAAACGGCCTTTTGACTTAGGAACCCTACCATAATTTAAACGAAACACCTATGATTTTTAAGTCATTTATATATATACCTGATAAGCCTCAGGTGACGTATGATATTATAAGATAATCAATACGTCGGTGCTTGCCTTTGTGCATGAGTATCAGCTGTTTGGCATCGGTAATCTCACCTTAACACGGTGGTATTTGCTTTAAGTTAGATATATATATTAGTAATATTAAGAATTTGTTATCTAGACTATAAAGAACCCATACATCCTAGTGATAATATGATTAATGTTGTCCAACTCTTTGGCAATGCTACCAATCTAGTATAACGCCTTGTTTACTATGCTAATTAGTGCGAAATCAGTCTTGGTCCTATATATATTATGCTATTATGGCTAGTGATACTCCGAGCTTACCCTGTATATGGGATTAGATATTTTGGTGAAAAACAAGGTTTTTTATGTACAATCGTACGTAATTGATGCCATATAACAGGCCTATTTTTGGCTAACTAACCTCCAATATGCCCCAATTTTGTTGGTATTATGTATGCGAGCATATATCCTTAGTGCACCTCGCCCTGCAGGGCTCGGAATTTTTCCTAATAACTTATTCATCCTAAATACGTTTCGCATGTTACATTATTCTTAAGAACTTTAGCGAGCCGCATGTCTTTAGTACACCTCGCCCCTGCGGGTCTCGGTATTTTCATATTAACTTGTTACGTCAACCTATACACATACCCTCGTTTTTCAATTATTTGGCTATCATTTTTTAACAAGTGACTGACTTAATTTGGTTAACAAGGCCCTATTTTGTTGTTATTTTCTATTTAGGATTGGTTCTTCACTCGTAATTCTTGGAACGTAACACCACCGACTATTTTTTCATTGCGTCTTTTCAATTGTTTATTTGGCACGTATCACAAATTATTAGTATTACACCAACAAAGTCTTGTTTTAATTCTCTATTTTTAAGACCTGTACATCTATACCCTGTATATCTGTCACTACCTCCTATATTATTAGCGGCGTTTAGTAATGTTCCAATTACATTAGGTGCGTGGGTGTTTAATATATATTTATTAAAATTAACCCTGTGGTCTATTTTTTACCTACCTTTTAGATGCTTGAATACCTGCAGCCAAGTTACAAGGTTCTAATACTATAACCTATGAAAGTTTCGCAGCGTCTTCTAAGCTGTAATGACGCCAAATTGCTTCATATTGCAGCATAACTTAACAGTAATATGATCATTTTTTAGGGTTAACCAACCTACATTAAGCCAATATTTGTTGCAATTATAGGGTTTTGAACTGTATAACATTTGTGTTAAAATTGCAAGATTTAAGAGACTAGCCTTCTATATAAGGGGCTAGCATAAACCATGCTTTATTTAAGGCATTTGGACCTTAAATTACTAGTTTTTTTTCTTATATTAAACCAATTTTTCAGTAGTATTAGGCTCTAAACAGCATCTATTTTCTGTCTACCTTAATAATTCGTAAAGGTGCTACTAAGGCATAAATCATACTTTATTTAATGCATTTGGGCCTTACATTACTGATTTTTTCTTATATTATTCCAATTTTTCTATTGAAAAATATTATTATATTAGGGTCTAAACAGCATCTATTTTCTGTCTACTTTAATGATTCGTATCGGAAACGAATATTTACGTCAGGTATTGCATAATATCTTCGATTTTTATTGTTAATACATGCTAAATAAAGCGATTGACCTTTCGTTTTTACCATTCTTGTACGTTTTCAGCAGTGTCGATTCAAAATAGTTGTTAGTACTATCCTTGTCTATCTTATATTGTTGTACTACTGTTCGTTATAGGATTAAATAATTTGTTGACAATGCGGGCTAGGGATATGGTAAAAAGGTGCTAAATGGGGCCATTTATACCAGTTTTTTAGTGTAAAACCATAAAATAGCTCAATTAAGGTGTCTTTATCGTACCGCCCAATAGTTTTGAGCTCCTGTGGTAGACATTTTACCCATTCATAGACTGCTAAACAGCCGTTTTCATATGTTTAAGGGACACTTCTAAGTGCTTTTAGATGTTCTTATACGTATTCTATACCCCTGTGGTAAATCATTTCTAAACATACAACAAATAGCAGCTTGCAAATGTATGCCTGCCTAATTTAATTCATTAATATTGCATTACCTATCTATGAGTAATAATTATTCTTTTTGTTATAGCAAGTATGCTAATGCGATGATGTAAGAGTACAGTATAATAACAATGTCTCGTAAGAACCCGAATAGCTCCGTGGTATGAGATACTGGTTAGTAAACTAATGGTTGGTGGATCGAACCCCGCTGGATAAAGGAACTTTTTTTCTAATGAAAATTAAATTAATAGAACATGATGACGTAACCCTATTACCAGGCGCCCTCTGACGTTTCAACAGCTATACTAGTACTCTAGTAAGGGGGCATTGACCCTGAGGCCCCGCGAGTTCTACCGACGACAACTAGGTGTCTCCGCGTGATGGAGTTTAGAAATTATTGGGGTACCGGTTCTTGGGGATAGGGCTTGCGGAGTACCGACTTGTTGGCTTGGTCCCCAAAATTAATATCTAAGTAGTTGGAGGTTAAGGTAATAGATGACGTATCGCAGCTTGACCAATGGTACCCTTAGTAACTAGCGTCAAGTAAGAGTGGGCCAATGGTGACTAGTGCCCCAATTTTAGTTTGTGTCATTGGTAGTTAGTGTCAGTAGTAGTTAAGGCCCTAGCAGCTAATGCCTATAGTAGTTAGGGGCCAATGACCTTATGACAGTTGACATTGACTTTGACATTGACAGATTACAGGTGATAGACGCCGGCGCAATAGTTGGCGCCATAGTCGATGACGTCACTGTCTGTCCCAAGTGCCGCAATACCTACTGGAATGGTTGGATGGCACAGATTTCTTAAGATTTTATATGTGTCCGTCCCAACGAAATAAGAATACAAAGGAAGTAGGGTATGGTAGATTGACAGTTGTCCGGGATGGGGTCTGATGGCGGCAACATTTAACGCACGCGCGTTTCCGGTTTACCTGTGGCGTATCATTAAAATGGTAATAACAAAATGATTAATGAAATTTTATTTGGACGAAAAAAATAAAAAAATATATTTAGATTCATATATAGCTATAAGATACGGTAAGGTTGGTGTAATAAAACAATACAACTATTTCTTTTAATTATTTATTTAAATAAGGTAACGGAGGTGAAAGGGTAATGTAAATATCTGGTTAAATAACTAAAAAACACCTGTTATTATACATTAAAAAAAAATTGCAGAAGACAAATTGTTTCAGATAATCGGCAAAATTATTGCCAAAACGTCTACGTTAAAAAATAAAATTTTAAAAAAACCTTACTCTTTCTTCATGAACCAAATCACAAGAAAATAATAAAATATAATATAATATAGTCCTGTTTATTATAATATGTACCTAAATATTATTAATGAGATTTCTAGTATACAAGAAAATTGTCAAATGACAAACTATGCAGATAATACAAACATTTTATTTATTTGTAGTATCAACAACTTAACAAGTTAATTATGGATACATAAACCCCATTTCTAAAAGCTATCCTAAGCTATAATAAATATTCAATTAGCATTTCCCTAAGCAGTTCATTCCTTAATTTTAATTTTTGATAGTTTAAATTATATATGTCAATGTCTCCACAATATTTATTAAAATAGAGCACAGTCACAGTGGTGAGTTTTTGTATAGATTTGTCCTCGGTGTAGGAATATAAAATACATGTGCGGATCTAGTATTGACTAAGCCTATTCTAAACGGAAGCAGTCCTAAGAACTCTTTATTATCTATTTTGTCTCTAATTATTTTATATAAGAAAATAATTCTTGCTTCTATACACAATAGTCTTAAAGAAGGGAAATTAAACAAATTACACAAAAGCCCTTGATCTGTACCTCTTGGCGGATAAACTGAAAATGACTTGTAGTACAAAAATTTTTAAAATTTACGCTGAATAGATTTTGAAAGAGCAATCTTATTGGCATACTGAGGATCCCAAATAGTGCATGCATACTAAAGTTTTGTAGCTACCAGGGATTTATATAAAGTTATTATGGCGTTAACATTTTTAAAGTATTTACAAGTTCTTATTATAAATCCTAGCATATAAAGACCATGAGCTTCTCGAGCAACATATTTAACAATTTATGATTAAGGTAAATAATTTTTTTTTCTAAAGATAAACTGATAATAAATAAATCAAAGACAGTTATCACCTTGTTTAAGACTAACCCATACACTTTGGAGAATCCGGAAACAGTAACCATTAATGATTGTCATATAAGATTAAAGGAATATACTAAAATCTTAGGTGTGTTGTTGGATAGTAAAATGTCCTGGAAGCACCATGTCCTGGAAGAGGCATATCCTGGAAGAGCCGTGTCCAATATATGTTGTAACCAGAAGGTGTTCCAGTTAGATTCACAGTAGGATAATTATCTTCAGGCAGGTTTTGACAGGGTGTCTTATAAGATATTGCATAGGAACGTACCTGCCAAAAAAATATAAGTTTTTTAATTATTTGTTTGGCACCTTTACCAAATGACACAAAAGTAACTATAACGTGATACTAACTCTCTTTGTAAAATTTTTTTTTTATATTTTGATATGAATTTCTTTAAATGATAGAAGGTTTGGGACTTGCTTTGAATTTATTGTTTTAATCAATGGTATCTCCAGTCGTCCTCAGGTGAATATTGAGAAAACGTTTCTATCATTCTAGAAACATCATTGTCTTCAGTCTTTAAATATGAATTTCTTTGTTTATCGTACCTACACTTCCATATTTTATTACATTCTTTATCCATGGGTTTAAAATTTTAAAAGTAGATTAAACCAATAAAACATCTAAAAACTTTTATCGATACATAATTTATGAAAAAGTGACAAAGCAGCTTCCTTAGAAGCATAAATAATGCAGAATTATTTGTATTCATATTCTTAAGTACCTACCTACATATTTTCCAATATATTATGTAATGACCCGATACAATAGTTTCAAAACTTACATTTTTTAACCTGGCTACTTCAAAAGTAGGCACTACTGCAGTTGGGACCAATCTAACTTTCAATCTTGAGGTTCTGTCAAAGCAATCTTCAGGAAAATGCTTCTAGCAAAGAACTGTATTTCGTGTAGGATCCCAATCACTTCGGTTTACAATTTTCAACCACGCCTTTTTTCTTAGGTAATTATTTGGAAAACTAAAAACCAATAAGTATTTTTAATTTGCTTTTTTGTAGAAATGGGCTAACCCAGTCGATTAATAAATAAATAATATTTTTCTGGTTTTATAAGACGAACGCCCATGAATGACATGCGAGGTTCGGAGGTTATGTGTATTTTGATATTAAATTTAAATTTTTTTTTTCTATAGGTACAGATTAAAAAAGTTTATATATAACAACATAAACTTACCGATGAAATGTAATGCCCAGTTTTTTACTTCATAGCGTTTGGGAGCACCCACAAGCAGCACAACTAACCATATTAAAAGCTTATTAATTAACCCAGAATAACAACTAATTAAAATGTTTTAATCGCTGTCCAGCGCTAAAAGTATACTCCACTGTCACACTAAAGTAATTATAAGTTTACTAGTATTCGTTAAATATGGTTGTTAACTAATTAAAATGCAAAATAACTCAAAAACGGCCAAGAAAGCAGAAATCACAGCTCGACCTGTCAACCACGGTCAAACACCAAAACAAACATGGAGTCATATTGTGGTGTCTCAAAATGGCCGACTTCCGTCGGTCGGTTTGTCAGGCGGTTTATGTAAAATCCTACTTCCTTTGTATTCTTATTTCGTTGGTCCGTCCCGACTATAGATTCAACAAATTAGCGACTTTCGCGTTTTCACTCGTTATATTGTTCACGACAAAGAACATTTCCAACTTTTCGGAATATATGACCCAGTCGTCGTCGGTTCCGTTAAACTCAGCGAACTTGGCTGACGCCATTTTTTGTGAGCACGCTTTACTTTTTCTTACTTTCCCGCGCGATTTTTTTTTTATTATTTTTTTACCTCGTCGCCAGTTGTGATGTTTGGGCGAGGGAGAAATAATAATTATTAGGTCGTTATTACACAGTCATTTACTTAGGTCCGGTTTAATAATGTGCTGATAAGGTCTCTGGTTGTTACCAAGAGAATAAATTTTATCTCTCTGGTAAACCGCCGGAAAACTTCTGATCAGTTTATCAACAAAATTTTAACCAAAGGACAGATAACCGGAGCTATACAATTTGGCAACATGTGGTAGCAAAATCCACCTAATTAAAGAAGATATTACAGGGTTATATATCATGGTACGTTATGTTTTAAATGTGTTTTACATTCATTCTATATATTATATACGTTTGAGTTTATTCTATTATAAGTTCAAGAAAATGAATATAAAGAAGGAAAACGAAAAATTAAAAAAAAAAGGTTGCAAATTTTTTACACAAACACAGCAGGAATTGTTGCAAGGGGGCTTTTAGAGCACAGTTCCTGTAAAATAAAAAAAAATGGTCAAATTCAAATATAGTTTATTATAACAATAGTCTGTAGGATAGGTAGCAAATCATATTTTCTACACAATTTTCTATTCGATGTAAAAAAAAAGCTGTACCGTATCAGTAGAGGTTGGGACACTTGAGCGTACTCGGGTCTTGGGATACTTGGGCGTACTTTACTGCGCAGGCGTCTGTCACCTGTCAAATGTCATCTGTCATACGTCATCTGTCATCTGTCATTGGCCCTAACTACTATTGGCATTAGCTGCCTGGGCCTTAACTGCCGTTGGCACTAACTTCCATTGGCACTAGTTCCCATTAGCGCCAGTTCACCTATCATTGGTACTAGTTACTTGGTCAAACGTCATCAGGGATACGTCATCTATCACGTGTCACCCTAACCTCACCTATCTAATGTATTACCTTCTGGGGCCATCTGCAATACGCCATCTATCAGGGGTCGCTGTTACCTTAACTACTTAGATATTCAATTTTGGGGGCCATGCCTACAAGTAGGTACTCCGTAAGACCTATCCCCAAGAACTGGTACCCCAATAATTTCTAAACACCATCACGCGGAGACACCTATTGGTCGTCGGTAGAACTCGCGGGGCCTCAGGGTCAATGCCCCCTACTAGAGTACTAGTCTAGCTGTTGAAACGTCAGAGGGCGCCTGGTAATAGGGTTACGTCATCATGTTCTATTAATTTCAGTAGAAAAAAAGTTCCTTTATCCAGCGGGGTTCGATCCACCAACCATTAGTTTACTAACCAGTATCTCATACCACGGAGCTATTCGGGTTCTTACGAGACATTGTTATTATACTGTACTCTTACATCATCGCATTAGCATACTTGCTATAACAAAAGAATAATTATTACTCATAGATAGGTAATGCAATATTAATGAATTAAATTAGGCAGGCATACATTTGCAAGCTGCTATTTGTTGTATGTTTAGAAATGATTTACCACAGGGGTATAGAATACGTATAAGAACATCTAAAAGCACTTAGAAGTGTCCCTTAAACATATGAAAACGACTATTTAGCAGTCCATGAACGGGTAAAAATGTCTAATAACGACATCTAAAACTATTGGGCGGGGCGATAAAAGGCACCTTAATTGAGCTATTTTATGGTTTTACACTAAAAACTGGTATAAATGGCCCCATTTAGCACCTTTTTACCATATCCCTAGCCCGCATTGTCAACAAATTATTTAATCCTATAACGAACAGTAGTACAACAATATAAGATAGACAAGGATAGTACTAACAACTATTTTGAATCGATACACTGCTGAAAACGTACAAGAATGGTAAAAACGAAAGGTCAATCGCTTTATTTAGCATGTATTAACAATAAAATCGAAGATATTATGCAATACCTGACGTAAATATTCGTTTCCGATACGAATCATTAAAGTAGACAGAAAATAGATGCTGTTTAGGCCCTAATATTATTGAAAAATTGGAATAATATAAGAAAAATCAGTAATGTAAGGCCCAAATGCATTAAATAAAGTATGATTTATGCCTTAGTAACACCTATACGAATTATTAAGGTAGACAGAAAATAGATGCTGTTTAGAGCCTAATACTACTGAAAAATTGGTTTAATATAAGAAAAACTAGTAATTTAAGGTCCAAATGCCTTAAATAAAGCATGGTTTATGCTAGCCCCTAATATAGAAGGCAAGTCTCTTAAATCTTGCAATTTTAACACAAATTTTATACAGTTCAAAACCTTATAATTGCAACAAATATTGGCTTAATGTAGGTTGGTTAACCCTAAAAATGATCATATTACTGTTAAGTTATGCTGCAATATGAAGCAATTTGGCGTCATTACACCTTAGAAGACGCTCCGAAACTTTCATAGGTTATAGTATTAGAACCTTGTAACTTGGCTGCAGGTATTCACGCATCTAAAAGGTAGGTAAAAAATAGACCACAGGGTTAATTTTAATAAATATATATTAAACACCTGCGCACCTAATGTAATTGGAACATTACTAAACGCCGCTAATAATATAGGAGGTAGTGACAGATATACAGGGTATAGATGTACAGATCTTAAAATAGAGAATTAAAAACAAGACTTTGTTGGTGTAATACTAATAATTTTGTGATACGTGCCGAATAAACAATTGAAAAGACGCAATGAAAAAAAGTAGTCGGTGGTGTTACGTTCCAAGAATTACGAGTGAAGAACAATCCTAAATAGAAAATAACAACAAAATAGGGCCTTGTTAACCAAATTAAGTCTGTCACTTGTTAAAATGATAGCAAATAATTGAAAACGAGGGTATGTGTATAGGTTGACGTAACAAGTTAATATGAAAATCCCGAGACCCGCAGGGGCGAGGTGTACTAAAGACATGCGGTTAGCTAAAGTTCTTAAGGATAATATAACATACGAAACGTATTTAGGATGAATAAGTTATTAGGAAAAATTCCGAGCCCCGCAGGGCGAGGTGCACTAAGGATATATGTTCACATACATAATACCAACAAAATTGGAACATATTGTAGGATAGGTAACCATATTAGGCCTGTTATATGGCATCAATTACGTACGATTGTACATAAAAAACCTTGTTTTTTCGCCAAAATATCTAATCCCATATACAGGGTAAGCTCGGAGTATCACTCACCATAATAGCATAATATGGGCCCAAGACTGATTTCGCACTAATTAGCATAGTAAACAATACGTTATACTAAATAGGAATCAGTAACAAAGAGTCGGATAACATTAATCATATTATCACTATGATGTATGGGTTCTTTATAGCCTTCAGACAACAAATTCTTAATATTACTAATATATATATCTAACTTAAAGCAAATACCACCGTGTTAAGGTGAGATTACCGATGCCAAACAGCTGATACTCTCTTACTCAAAAGGCAAGCACCGACGTACTGACTATCTTATAATATCATACGTCACCTGAGGCTTATTAGGTATATACCTATATATAAATGACTTAAAAAATCATAGGTGTTTCGTTTAAATTATGGTAGGGTTCCTACGCCAAAAGGCCGTTTCAGTCACGAAACGAGAGAAAAATAGATAAAAATTACCCCAAATATCGCCTATAATTAAATTATACAAAGTTGTTAATGCCCATATAGTCATATGTATAGTAGGCAGGGCTTAAACACTTAATAAATCACTAAAGTATAGCCTCTGAAGCCGTAAAAGCATATCTAACAGCACCTACACACAATAATCAACAAAAAACCTCTCCGATAGGGTAAAACACATAATAATCCACCAAGTATGGCCGTTAAGCCTAAAAAACGCCTATTTAACAGTGTGTATACGTGATTAGTATCCAAAAATAGCCAAAAGTAACACAAAAACGGCCTCTATATTAATATTTCGCTAACACATATTTTAAGTAAGACTGTCATCTACTATATCCTACAAATACACGTTGCAAACATTCACCACCTTAAACATTGAGGTTATGCTAAGTAAATAAATTAATAAATGTTTGGCTTATAGGCAGCATTTTTATACATACAAAGTTAGCACAACAAGCAATTAAATAGACTTTATTAAAAAATATAATGAATTACCGAGGATATACACATCTAATAGTCGTTGTCGAATCCTATCAGCTACGAAATATCAGCGAAATACCTAAAAAACATGAATAAATAGGAAAAATACCTATTTTAGGCCCTATTGCTTCAAAGACCCGATAAGGTACATGTATTTATGTACCGCTAAACACCCACTTAAACTTTCGCCTGGATATAATTGTTTCGTAAAAACCACATACCTAATACGTTGTGCATTAAGATATCGTTAAAAATTACAAAGAAATGTTCGTACCGAAACGGGTAGAATGATACTTCATACGTTTTTTGCAGCGGTTTTGTTCTCGGTCATACCGAGACAGTAAATATTGCAGCTTGGAGGAACCGTACATATTCATATTGTAACATTGTCAATTAGAAAATAATAAATGGAGTACTAATATCACCTTATTTTTAGAATCTAACATAGGTGTGTACGGCGGTAGTTTAATACTACAGGGTGAACCGGTTAAGGCTTTCAAACACAAAAATAACATCCGAATATTATCGTTGTGGAGAACAGGTATAGCCTGGGTATAGCTTTGACAGGGACTAGTTGAGGCAACGGAGTACGTTACTAAGCCAGTAAAAATCACCCCTGAGAACTATTGTCAGATAGAGGTACCCATCAAAAAAATATTTAGCACAATACTGGTTAACGTGTCTAGTTGATGAGTTGTTATAATATATAATCATAGTGTTAATCTGACAGCAGAAATATTGAGGTTATGTTAACTAATAAATTAAATCAATAAAATTACGGCTTATTGGTTGCACACACATAGTACAGCAAGTAAAAGTGCAATTAAATAGACTTAAATAGAAATATAATGAATTACTGAGGTAAACAGACAGAACAACTGATGCCTAAACGAAAACCTAGCCTTTTATGCATATCAGACAGTACTGTTTAAATGTACATAATCAACCGCTGAAAACATCTCTGAAAAGGGAAAAGCACCAAATAAACCATTAAAGTGCCTAAAAATGGTATTTGAACCTATAAAACCCTATTTAACACCCCTCCTTATACAAAATGAACAACCAATAGCAGCTCTTGATAGGGTAAAAACATCAAATAACCCATTAAAGTACCTAAAAAATGACATTTGAACCTATACAAGTTCTGTTGTCTATTAGGGCCTATGCTCGACCAGGCCTTATACCATTTGAGCATATAAATATACCAATGTATGATAACCTATTTAACAGCCCCTTATACAAAATGTACAATCAACAGCCTTTCTGATGGAATAAAAAACATCAAACAAAACATTAAAGTACATACTTAAAAAAATTACATTTGAACATATATACTCCAGTATGCCTATACAAGTTCTGACAGGTCTATATTGGCATATGGGCGTGCTTATTAGTACCCTAAAACCATCCGCTGATTGGGTAAAAAACACCCAATAATTCATTAATGGGGATAAAAAGGGTCTTTGAACCTATAAACCCCTATTTATACAAAATAAACGATCAATAAATACTCCGATAAAACAGTCATTTATGGTGGATGCGCTGGAATTTTGTACATGACAATACAATTAAAAGGTACATCATACGTTACGGCGCCTTAAAGAAAGTTTTGCATGTGGTATATTGCTGGCCTTGTTTTATGTATGTAAATGTATATCTATCTATTTAGGTGCAAGATGGAAAACGTAGGTAGTCAGGTTAGTTCAGAGGGTTACTAAACTTGTTTATTATTGATGTGTCTATCGCACGAAATA
Organism: Polydrusus pterygomalis; assembly: GCA_963969555.1. Lineage (NCBI taxonomy): Eukaryota > Metazoa > Arthropoda > Insecta > Coleoptera > Curculionidae > Polydrusus > Polydrusus pterygomalis. The sequence goes on from OZ018382.1 coordinate 55,280,091, forward strand.
AAAAAATTCAATTAGAACAAACAACGACAGTATAGAATGTGGTGTGATAGCCACAGCATTGTAAGGGTAACTAAATATATAATGCAGGATGTACCGAAAGTATCCATCACAGTGGTAGAAAAAAGAGGTAGGCAGACGTCGTGTGCTATTACAGTTATAGGTACCAATGAGAAATCAAGAAATACCATCCGAACCAGGTACCACCTATGCTAACCCACCCTGCATGAAATACTGAAATTATTCGCATCAACAGTAAAAAAACACCTTATGATCTGAAAAATTAATAGCTAAAGGACGGGGATATAGAGAACCATGAATAGAGTACAAGAAAAGCAGCTAAATACAGCAAAAATTAGGATCGCCTGCATCTAATTTGGATATCAGCAGAAATACTTAATAGGTGTTTAATTTAAATAGACTTAAATCGAAAGACATTACAGAGAACGAATAGCTGTGCGGTAGGCTCTTAGCCATCAAACATACCCTCCTTGGGGCTTTAAAAATAAGAATAAATAGGGAAAAATACCTAGAAATTCAGGTTAATTTTCCTTTTAAAATCAGTTAACTCCAGCAAGATTATATATAACTCAAATGCACAACAAACCTAACCCAACTTCCCGGGTGGGGTTATTCTGTATAAAGACAGGCTAACACCAAAAAAAAAGGGTCAAAAAGTATATATACGATCATCCTCTAATATTAGGAATACCGAAAAATAACACTAGACAACCACTAACAGGGGTTACATTAACGTTAAAAGATAAGGATGTATACCATTTAAATTACCGAATGATCAGCTAAATAAATAAAATTCCCGTTTAAAATACTATATTAGTTATATGAGATGAGCGTTAAATGTATAAATTTTGCGAAATTCAGGGGTGACCGCCCCGATCTAATCAGCCTTACAACCACGAAAAATAAAAAGTTACTAGTTGGATAAAAATGGCTTCTTAACGACTCGTCCTACTAAACTTAAAAAATAAAACAAAAACGGTTGTAAAAATTATTCATTAAACCATAAACTTAGAATAGGTCACACAATGGTATAAACGTAAACAGGCAGAGGCTAAAAAAGTTTCAACAACTAGTGAAAATTATTTTTAAAACCCCCCATAAACGTTAGTCTGTATAAAACCATTAACGACATAATGGCGGAGATAGGGAATATTTTTCAATCTTGCCATCACATTAATATAGCCATTAATAAAAAAGGAGAGAAAAAGAAATTCAATACATTATTGTGTGTTAGTAAAGATTACTAGCTGAGCTACCGAAAGTCTCCTGATACCTTTTTTTGCTGCTTCAGCTACCTGTCTATATGTAACGTTCCACTTCCAATAATAGGTGATTCTTATGGCGTTTTACCCCCTCTAACATGTTAATTATCAGTAAATTTTATAATTTATACAGATTTGTTCCAGGTTCATACTATGCTATACCCTTGTTGTATGAATTAGATGCCTAGAACGCCTAATTGGCGACAGGAACCAACAGCAAGTATGTTGCTATTGTAAGATATGCAGGTATATAAGGTTGCAATATGATAAATTATGATAATTATTATTATCTAAAAGCAAGTAAAACACAGGTATTTTTGTAATATATTTATTTTATAAAACCATGTATTTCTTGAGAATAGTTCTATTACTACAGCTGCTAGATCAAAATCCATGTAACGTTGCCACGGCTATATACCAAGGGCGTATCATCAACTTCAGATTCATCCAAATTATCCTGCTTCGTCTCAGTAAATTCTACTACACATGGTTGCGGTTTAGTCGTTTCTACATGTACTTTGTCACATATTTCATCATTATTTGAGAACTTTCTGCTAGTCGACACTCTGGGCCTCTTTGGTGGAAACAGTTTTGAAATTATATTTGTATATTTCCAGCTAGTGCTTGATTTAATGTGTTCATCTTTTTGGAAATGCCGTTTATGTAAACTTGTAAGTAATATTAATTCTTTGTACAACTTTAAATCTTTCTGGGAGTATGCTTCAGGACGCATACTTGTTAATAAATCCAGCAACCCATTAGTTAAAGTGTATGAGTCACTGCCAACTACCAATTGATCATTTTGAAAGACGACAAGGGTATTTCCAAGAAACCAGTTAGTTCCATCTGTTCTAAGGCCAAAAACGTTTCCCCTAGACATTTGCAGGAGTTTAAGTTTGATTTTTCTGGTTGCCATCTTAACCCTTTCACGTTGAAGGCACTAATGAAGTATTTTCCCTAGTATTTACCTATTTATTTACACCATACCATTTATTAATGTTTCAAAAGAGACGCTACGATGAATTAAACAGCCGCCTAAAATGAAACAACATATTTTTATACTTATGTTGTCAGATGCTCTACTTCAAAGTAGCGTTCAAATACATCCAAAGCTCCAATCAAGCCATCATTATTTGCTATATTATGGACTTTGTCCATGTTGTCCAAATGGTTGAGGGTATAACACGTAATTAGGACAGCGCTCTGGCTTGAAATAAGACTGAGTGCTTCTGCTGATAGTAACTATGTCAACAGGCTTAATTACTCGGTGAAACCCGAATCTATAGAGGATTATAGGGGTTTCGGGGTTACTCGGGTTCATTAGGATTCTAAGAATTTATTTTGCTTAACGTAATTTTTAAACACAGCCACGGTCTTCTCCCAAAATTCTGCAAATTTCGTGAGCCTTTGCCCGTGGCTGTGTTTAAAAATTACGTTAAGCAAAATAAATTCTTAGAATCCTAATGAACCCGAGTAACCCCGAAACCCCTATAATCCTCTATAGATTCGGGTTTCACCGAGTAATTAAGCCTGTTGACATAGTTACTATCAGCAGAAGCACTCAGTCTTATTTCAAGCCAGAGCGCTGTCCTAATTACGTGTTATACCCTCAACCATTTGGACAACATGGACAAAGTCCATAATATAGCAAATAATGATGGCTTGATTGGAGCTTTGGATGTATTTGAACGCTACTTTGAAGTAGAGCATCTGACAACATAAGTATAAAAATATGTTGTTTCATTTTAGGCGGCTGTTTAATTCATCGTAGCGTCTCTTTTGAAACATTAATAAATGGTATGGTGTAAATAAATAGGTAAATACTAGGGAAAATACTTCATTAGTGCCTTCAACGTGAAAGGGTTAAGATGGCAACCAGAAAAATCAAACTTAAACTCCTGCAAATGTCTAGGGGAAACGTTTTTGGCCTTAGAACAGATGGAACTAACTGGTTTCTTGGAAATACCCTTGTCGTCTTTCAAAATGATCAATTGGTAGTTGGCAGTGACTCATACACTTTAACTAATGGGTTGCTGGATTTATTAACAAGTATGCGTCCTGAAGCATACTCCCAGAAAGATTTAAAGTTGTACAAAGAATTAATATTACTTACAAGTTTACATAAACGGCATTTCCAAAAAGATGAACACATTAAATCAAGCACTAGCTGGAAATATACAAATATAATTTCAAAACTGTTTCCACCAAAGAGGCCCAGAGTGTCGACTAGCAGAAAGTTCTCAAATAATGATGAAATATGTGACAAAGTACATGTAGAAACGACTAAACCGCAACCATGTGTAGTAGAATTTACTGAGACGAAGCAGGATAATTTGGATGAATCTGAAGTTGATGATACGCCCTTGGTATATAGCCGTGGCAACGTTACATGGATTTTGATCTAGCAGCTGTAGTAATAGAACTATTCTCAAGAAATACATGGTTTTATAAAATAAATATATTACAAAAATACCTGTGTTTTACTTGCTTTTAGATAATAATAATTATCATAATTTATCATATTGCAACCTTATATACCTGCATATCTTACAATAGCAACATACTTGCTGTTGGTTCCTGTCGCCAATTAGGCGTTCTAGGCATCTAATTCATACAACAAGGGTATAGCATAGTATGAACCTGGAACAAATCTGTATAAATTATAAAATTTACTGATAATTAACATGTTAGAGGGGGTAAAACGCCATAAGAATCACCTATTATTGGAAGTGGAACGTTACATATAGACAGGTAGCTGAAGCAGCAAAAAAAGGTATCAGGAGACTTTCGGTAGCTCAGCTAGTAATCTTTACTAACACACAATAATGTATTGAATTTCTTTTTCTCTCCTTTTTTATTAATGGCTATATTAATGTGATGGCAAGATTGAAAAATATTCCCTATCTCCGCCATTATGTCGTTAATGGTTTTATACAGACTAACGTTTATGGGGGGTTTTAAAAATAATTTTCACTAGTTGTTGAAACTTTTTTAGCCTCTGCCTGTTTACGTTTATACCATTGTGTGACCTATTCTAAGTTTATGGTTTAATGAATAATTTTTACAACCGTTTTTGTTTTATTTTTTAAGTTTAGTAGGACGAGTCGTTAAGAAGCCATTTTTATCCAACTAGTAACTTTTTATTTTTCGTGGTTGTAAGGCTGATTAGATCGGGGCGGTCACCCCTGAATTTCGCAAAATTTATACATTTAACGCTCATCTCATATAACTAATATAGTATTTTAAACGGGAATTTTATTTATTTAGCTGATCATTCGGTAATTTAAATGGTATACATCCTTATCTTTTAACGTTAATGTAACCCCTGTTAGTGGTTGTCTAGTGTTATTTTTCGGTATTCCTAATATTAGAGGATGATCGTATATATACTTTTTGACCCTTTTTTTTTGGTGTTAGCCTGTCTTTATACAGAATAACCCCACCCGGGAAGTTGGGTTAGGTTTGTTGTGCATTTGAGTTATATATAATCTTGCTGGAGTTAACTGATTTTAAAAGGAAAATTAACCTGAATTTCTAGGTATTTTTCCCTATTTATTCTTATTTTTAAAGCCCCAAGGAGGGTATGTTTGATGGCTAAGAGCCTACCGCACAGCTATTCGTTCTCTGTAATGTCTTTCGATTTAAGTCTATTTAAATTAAACACCTATTAAGTATTTCTGCTGATATCCAAATTAGATGCAGGCGATCCTAATTTTTGCTGTATTTAGCTGCTTTTCTTGTACTCTATTCATGGTTCTCTATATCCCCGTCCTTTAGCTATTAATTTTTCAGATCATAAGGTGTTTTTTTACTGTTGATGCGAATAATTTCAGTATTTCATGCAGGGTGGGTTAGCATAGGTGGTACCTGGTTCGGATGGTATTTCTTGATTTCCCATTGGTACCTATAACTGTAATAGCACACGACGTCTGCCTACCTCTTTTTTCTACCACTGTGATGGATACTTTCGGTACATCCTGCATTATATATTTAGTTACCCTTACAATGCTGTGGCTATCACACCACATTCTATACTGTCGTTGTTTGTTCTAATTGAATTTTTTTATTTCGTGCGATAGACACATCAATAATAAACAAGTTTAGTAACCCTCTGAACTAACCTGACTACCTACGTTTTCCATCTTGCACCTAAATAGATAGATATACATTTACATACATAAAACAAGGCCAGCAATATACCACATGCAAAACTTTCTTTAAGGCGCCGTAACGTATGATGTACCTTTTAATTGTATTGTCATGTACAAAATTCCAGCGCATCCACCATAAATGACTGTTTTATCGGAGTATTTATTGATCGTTTATTTTGTATAAATAGGGGTTTATAGGTTCAAAGACCCTTTTTATCCCCATTAATGAATTATTGGGTGTTTTTTACCCAATCAGCGGATGGTTTTAGGGTACTAATAAGCACGCCCATATGCCAATATAGACCTGTCAGAACTTGTATAGGCATACTGGAGTATATATGTTCAAATGTAATTTTTTTAAGTATGTACTTTAATGTTTTGTTTGATGTTTTTTATTCCATCAGAAAGGCTGTTGATTGTACATTTTGTATAAGGGGCTGTTAAATAGGTTATCATACATTGGTATATTTATATGCTCAAATGGTATAAGGCCTGGTCGAGCATAGGCCCTAATAGACAACAGAACTTGTATAGGTTCAAATGTCATTTTTTAGGTACTTTAATGGGTTATTTGATGTTTTTACCCTATCAAGAGCTGCTATTGGTTGTTCATTTTGTATAAGGAGGGGTGTTAAATAGGGTTTTATAGGTTCAAATACCATTTTTAGGCACTTTAATGGTTTATTTGGTGCTTTTCCCTTTTCAGAGATGTTTTCAGCGGTTGATTATGTACATTTAAACAGTACTGTCTGATATGCATAAAAGGCTAGGTTTTCGTTTAGGCATCAGTTGTTCTGTCTGTTTACCTCAGTAATTCATTATATTTCTATTTAAGTCTATTTAATTGCACTTTTACTTGCTGTACTATGTGTGTGCAACCAATAAGCCGTAATTTTATTGATTTAATTTATTAGTTAACATAACCTCAATATTTCTGCTGTCAGATTAACACTATGATTATATATTATAACAACTCATCAACTAGACACGTTAACCAGTATTGTGCTAAATATTTTTTTGATGGGTACCTCTATCTGACAATAGTTCTCAGGGGTGATTTTAACTGGCTTAGTAACGTACTCCGTTGCCTCAACTAGTCCCTGTCAAAGCTATACCCAGGCTATACCTGTTCTCCACAACGATAATATTCGGATGTTATTTTTGTGTTTGAAAGCCTTAACCGGTTCACCCTGTAGTATTAAACTACCGCCGTACACACCTATGTTAGATTCTAAAAATAAGGTGATATTAGTACTCCATTTATTATTTTCTAATTGACAATGTTACAATATGAATATGTACGGTTCCTCCAAGCTGCAATATTTACTGTCTCGGTATGACCGAGAACAAAACCGCTGCAAAAAACGTATGAAGTATCATTCTACCCGTTTCGGTACGAACATTTCTTTGTAATTTTTAACGATATCTTAATGCACAACGTATTAGGTATGTGGTTTTTACGAAACAATTATATCCAGGCGAAAGTTTAAGTGGGTGTTTAGCGGTACATAAATACATGTACCTTATCGGGTCTTTGAAGCAATAGGGCCTAAAATAGGTATTTTTCCTATTTATTCATGTTTTTTAGGTATTTCGCTGATATTTCGTAGCTGATAGGATTCGACAACGACTATTAGATGTGTATATCCTCGGTAATTCATTATATTTTTTAATAAAGTCTATTTAATTGCTTGTTGTGCTAACTTTGTATGTATAAAAATGCTGCCTATAAGCCAAACATTTATTAATTTATTTACTTAGCATAACCTCAATGTTTAAGGTGGTGAATGTTTGCAACGTGTATTTGTAGGATATAGTAGATGACAGTCTTACTTAAAATATGTGTTAGCGAAATATTAATATAGAGGCCGTTTTTGTGTTACTTTTGGCTATTTTTGGATACTAATCACGTATACACACTGTTAAATAGGCGTTTTTTAGGCTTAACGGCCATACTTGGTGGATTATTATGTGTTTTACCCTATCGGAGAGGTTTTTTGTTGATTATTGTGTGTAGGTGCTGTTAGATATGCTTTTACGGCTTCAGAGGCTATACTTTAGTGATTTATTAAGTGTTTAAGCCCTGCCTACTATACATATGACTATATGGGCATTAACAACTTTGTATAATTTAATTATAGGCGATATTTGGGGTAATTTTTATCTATTTTTCTCTCGTTTCGTGACTGAAACGGCCTTTTGGCGTAGGAACCCTACCATAATTTAAACGAAACACCTATGATTTTTTAAGTCATTTATATATAGGTATATACCTAATAAGCCTCAGGTGACGTATGATATTATAAGATAGTCAGTACGTCGGTGCTTGCCTTTTGAGTAAGAGAGTATCAGCTGTTTGGCATCGGTAATCTCACCTTAACACGGTGGTATTTGCTTTAAGTTAGATATATATATTAGTAATATTAAGAATTTGTTGTCTGAAGGCTATAAAGAACCCATACATCATAGTGATAATATGATTAATGTTATCCGACTCTTTGTTACTGATTCCTATTTAGTATAACGTATTGTTTACTATGCTAATTAGTGCGAAATCAGTCTTGGGCCCATATTATGCTATTATGGTGAGTGATACTCCGAGCTTACCCTGTATATGGGATTAGATATTTTGGCGAAAAAACAAGGTTTTTTATGTACAATCGTACGTAATTGATGCCATATAACAGGCCTAATATGGTTACCTATCCTACAATATGTTCCAATTTTGTTGGTATTATGTATGTGAACATATATCCTTAGTGCACCTCGCCCTGCGGGGCTCGGAATTTTTCCTAATAACTTATTCATCCTAAATACGTTTCGTATGTTATATTATCCTTAAGAACTTTAGCTAACCGCATGTCTTTAGTACACCTCGCCCCTGCGGGTCTCGGGATTTTCATATTAACTTGTTACGTCAACCTATACACATACCCTCGTTTTCAATTATTTGCTATCATTTTAACAAGTGACAGACTTAATTTGGTTAACAAGGCCCTATTTTGTTGTTATTTTCTATTTAGGATTGTTCTTCACTCGTAATTCTTGGAACGTAACACCACCGACTACTTTTTTTCATTGCGTCTTTTCAATTGTTTATTCGGCACGTATCACAAAATTATTAGTATTACACCAACAAAGTCTTGTTTTTAATTCTCTATTTTAAGATCTGTACATCTATACCCTGTATATCTGTCACTACCTCCTATATTATTAGCGGCGTTTAGTAATGTTCCAATTACATTAGGTGCGCAGGTGTTTAATATATATTTATTAAAATTAACCCTGTGGTCTATTTTTTACCTACCTTTTAGATGCGTGAATACCTGCAACCAAGTTACAAGGTTCTAATACTATAACCTATGAAAGTTTCGGAGCGTCTTCTAAGGTGTAATGACGCCAAATTGCTTCATATTGCAGCATAACTTAACAGTAATATGATCATTTTTAGGGTTAACCAACCTACATTAAGCCAATATTTGTTGCAATTATAAGGTTTTGAACTGTATAAAATTTGTGTTAAAATTGCAAGATTTAAGAGACTTGCCTTCTATATTAGGGGCTAGCATAAACCATGCTTTATTTAAGGCATTTGGACCTTAAATTACTAGTTTTTCTTATATTAAACCAATTTTTCAGTAGTATTAGGCTCTAAACAGCATCTATTTTCTGTCTACCTTAATAATTCGTATAGGTGTTACTAAGGCATAAATCATACTTTATTTAATGCATTTGGGCCTTACATTACTGATTTTTCTTATATTATTCCAATTTTTCAATAATATTAGGGCCTAAACAGCATCTATTTTCTGTCTACTTTAATGATTCGTATCGGAAACGAATATTTACGTCAGGTATTGCATAATATCTTCGATTTTATTGTTAATACATGCTAAATAAAGCGTTTGACCTTTCGTTTTTACCATTCTTGTACGTTTTCAGCAGTGTATCGATTCAAAATAGTTGTTAGTACTATCCTTGTCTATCTTATATTGTTGTACTACTGTTCGTTATAGGATTAAATAATTTGTTGACAATGCGGGCTAGGGATATGGTAAAAAGGTGCTAAATGGGGCCATTTATACCAGTTTTTAGTGTAAAACCATAAAATAGCTCAATTAAGGTGCCTTTTATCGCCCCGCCCAATAGTTTTAGATGTCGTTATTAGACATTTTTACCCGTTCATGGACTGCTAAATAGTCGTTTTCATATGTTTAAGGGACACTTCTAAGTGCTTTTAGATGTTCTTATACGTATTCTATACCCCTGTGGTAAATCATTTCTAAACATACAACAAATAGCAGCTTGCAAATGTATGCCTGCCTAATTTAATTCATTAATATTGCATTACCTATCTATGAGTAATAATTATTCTTTTGTTATAGCAAGTATGCTAATGCGATGATGTAAGAGTACAGTATAATAACAATGTCTCGTAAGAACCCGAATAGCTCCGTGGTATGAGATACTGGTTAGTAAACTAATGGTTGGTGGATCGAACCCCGCTGGATAAAGGAACTTTTTTTCTACTGAAATTAATAGAACATGATGACGTAACCCTATTACCAGGCGCCCTCTGACGTTTCAACAGCTAGACTAGTACTCTAGTAGGGGGCATTGACCCTGAGGCCCCGCGAGTTCTACCGACGACCAATAGGTGTCTCCGCGTGATGGTGTTTAGAAATTATTGGGGTACCAGTTCTTGGGGATAGGTCTTACGGAGTACCTACTTGTAGGCATGGCCCCCAAAATTGAATATCTAAGTAGTTAAGGTAACAGCGACCCCTGATAGATGGCGTATTGCAGATGGCCCCAGAAGGTAATACATTAGATAGGTGAGGTTAGGGTGACACGTGATAGATGACGTATCCCTGATGACGTTTGACCAAGTAACTAGTACCAATGATAGGTGAACTGGCGCTAATGGGAACTAGTGCCAATGGAAGTTAGTGCCAACGGCAGTTAAGGCCCAGGCAGCTAATGCCAATAGTAGTTAGGGCCAATGACAGATGACAGATGACGTATGACAGATGACATTTGACAGGTGACAGACGCCTGCGCAGTAAAGTACGCCCAAGTATCCCAAGACCCGAGTACGCTCAAGTGTCCCAACCTCTACTCGTATCGTTAGACAGTCTAAAACGATTGACAAAATCCCTGTATCATCCTAGTAATTTATGTGATTTGGGGGGTCGTGAAAAATCCTTGGCCTTCTAAATAAAATATTAACATAATCTTCCAAATCATCATCTGAATCTGATTCATTTAAAAACATTTTAACATCAAAAAGCTCATTCATTTTTTTACAATTGCTAAAAACAGTGAACTCTACCTAAAGAATGCCAAAAATGATCAAATTTGAGGTTATGGCTTTTGATTTAACCCACTGGTAAACCGTTAACAGCCGAATATTTCGCTGGGTAAATTATCCTGCTGGCAATAATTGTTTATCTTGCTGTTAACGCTACCAGAAGATTAAAAAACAGATTTTTTTCATTAACAGCAGGATAACTATGCCAGAGGCTTTGCCAGCACATTATTAAACCGGCCCCTAGTAAGTTACAAGCGAGCGACACTAGACATTACGGTTACTTTACAGACTTTGGGAAGCTTCGGTGCCTTATCGGCGAGGGCACGATGAGAGACTTGTTTCTGGCGGAGTGGTAAGTAGACTGTTCTACCAAGCTGACTGCTGGTTCCTTGTGGACTTGGATCGGAGGTTTCTGGGTATGTCCGTCGGCTGGGTGTTCACTATGCAGTGAGGGCGACATCCATTGTGGCTGGTCACCATAACAGTTAGGCTCCCTAGAAAGAATATAATTTCATAACAAAATAGATTTTGACAAATACATAGAGATATAGATTATGAGTGAAATAGATTCAACAGTGATTGGTAAAACACACTGGCGCTGAGAACCTACCAAGTGAAAAATTTGTAAACGTGCCCAGAAGTAAGGTCGAAAATAAGTAAGTAAAAATTTAGGCCATAATAGGGGCGGGCGTTACACAGTTCAAAAGTAAGAAAAGTGCTGCTTGTAGCGCCCTCTATCCGATATGTTAAGAAAAGTCTTTTTTTTTATCGTTTTTTATAATTTTTCTTAAACTAAATTAGTTAACTTTAATTTGGGCTTTATATTGATATGGTAACGTTTTTCTATTTTTTTTAACTAATTAGTTTTTATTTTAATCAATTTATAACTTTTTGTCGCGAACGCACAAGTTCTCGTTTTGGACTCTAGGAGGAGCCCAGAGCCGCTCACGCGAGGTGAGACGTCCAGTCACTAGAGACAAGGTCAGAATCGCCAGAAGGGCAACTCGGTACTAAGGTTGCTTCGCCGATCCGTTTTTTATCATAAAAATGCGTTAATTGAACATTTTCTTCGAGTTTCAACCATACAATAGTGTTAGAGCACATAAATTAAGAAAACCACAAAAGAAGTAAGAGGGCCCTCTATGCCGCCACGGCTTCTCAGTCCAAGGTAAGAGTCTCAACACGTTTATTTTGTGCGTATTCTCTTGTTTTTTTTTAAACTAACATATTTTGAAATACAGTCCACTTTTACATGCGTAACCGCATCATTTTTGGCCCCTCTTCGCCGAATATAGATCAGCTTCAAAAAATCATTTTTAAAATATTTTATTCATTTCGCTTCCTAATAGCCATTTTTTAAAAATTTTTGTTATAACATTTTTATTTTAATATTATTGGTCGTTACTTGGTGGAAATCCATAATAATATTGTTTTATTACTGTAAGTAAAACACTTTTTTACTTAAATTCCACTTTTATTGACAATACGACATGTTTCACTGCACTGCAGCTTCGTCAGGTAATGTACATTTAATTTTAAAGATACGCTATATATAGATGCCTGTATAATAACAAAAGAAATTTTATTGTAAAGGGTGGTATAAACGATGGGATTTCCTAATATTTTGTATAATTTATTCTAGGATGACAAACAATTTAGTCCTAAGAACAGATCAAAGGTTTGGGGTTTTCCTATCTTAATTTTATTTACAAAATTTATGAAATTGGGAGTTATATTGACTGACAAGAATATCAAAATAAGTTCAATAAAGGTGAATTGTTTAGGTCTAATTGATTATTTAACAACACATTTGCATTTTTAAGCTTGTTTATTTCCAGTGATTCGAGATGGTTTAATTTTGATCCTTTATTTTCTATATGAAGTATTTTAAATTCTTCTTTAAAAGAGTGGTTGGATTCAATAAGATGATTCGCGTAATTGGAATCATTTTTGCTATTTACAAAACTATTAAAATGTTCTTTGATTCTTTTTGAAAAACTTCTACCTGTTTGACCTATATAGGTTTTTGGACAATCACCGCAAGTTAATTTATATACTCCTGATTTTTCTTTTTTATGGGTTTTAGTTTTATTATTTTTTATTAGTTTTCCTATGGTATTTTGAGTTTTGAAGGCTGTGTTTATATTAAGATTTCTCATGAATTTACTAATTTTTGTGCTGATGTTTCCTATATATGTAATTGTCTGGTAGTACCTAGGTTTTTCTTTTTCTGTCGGATATATCATTGATAGGGATTTTTTATACATTTTTTGTTTTAGTATTTTATCTATAATTTCGGGTTGGTATCCATTGTTTACTGCGATTTGTTTAACAAGGTCTAGTTCTTTTTGAAAATCTGTTGGTTGGAGGGGAATTGAAATTAATCTATGGACCATGCTGTAAAAAGCTGCCCTCTTGTGTTGGATAGGATGGCATGAGGTGTTGTGTATTGTTGTGTCGGTATGTGTAGGTTTATGAAAAATTGAAAAAATATGTTTGTTGTTTTCTTTCTTTATAGTAAGATCTAAAAAATTGATGGAGTTGTCTACTTCTTTTTCTATGGTAAATTTAATGTTTGGGTGAATATTATTGATATGTTCTATAAATTGATTTAGTTGTCTCTCAGTACCGACAAAACATGTTAAAACATCATCCACATACCTGTACCAATAAAGAAATTTCTTAAAGAGGGGATGACTACTAATTGTTGACTCTAATGAATCCATAAATATTTCCGCTAAGATGGGGCTAAGCGGGTTTCCCATAATTAATCCTTCTTTGCTGCTGTAAAATTTATTGTCAAATTCAAAATAGTTTTGATTTAAACATAAGGTGAGGGTATTTAATATTTCTTGTTTTTTAATTATGTTTATTTGTTTTTTATCCAGAAGTTTTTCAACAAGAATCAAAACATCTTTTACGGGTATGCTAGGAAATAAGTTAGTAATGTCAAATGAAATTAGTTTGGCATTATTCGGTAGAATAATATTTTCGATTTTGTTTACTAGGTCAACTGAGTTTTTTATAGCGAATTTGGCGGTAAATTTTGTATTTTCTTTGATAATATCTATTAGTTTTTTCGAGATTTTGTAAGATGGTGCGGAAAAGAATGATACTACTGGTCTTATGGGATTTCCTTGTTTATGCAATTTTATCAGTGGGCTAGGGCTACATGGAAGAGTGAGCTCTGTGTGTATGCAAATACACCTTTGCTTAAATGTAGTCCTTTTTTTCAACTAACAGTAAGTTCATTCATGTGTTTTCTTTAAATTTATATGTTCATCCTTATAGATGCTGTTTTGTTGAAAATAAATAAATAAATAAAATACCATAGGAAAACTAATAAAAAATAGTAAAACTAAAACCCATAAAAAAGAAAAATCAGGAGTATATAAATTAACTTGCGGTGATTGTCCAAAAACCTATATAGGTCAAACAGGTAGAAGTTTTTCAAAAAGAATCAAAGAACATTTTAATAGTTTTGTAAATAGCAAAAATGATTCCAATTACGCGAATCATCTTATTGAATCCAACCACTCTTTTAAAGAAGAATTTAAAATACTTCATATAGAAAATAAAGGATCAAAATTAAACCATCTCGAATCACTGGAAATAAACAAGCTTAAAAATGCAAATGTGTTGTTAAATAATCAATTAGACCTAAACAATTCACCTTTATTGAACTTATTTTGATATTCTTGTCAGTCAATATAACTCCCAATTTCATAAATTTTGTAAATAAAATTAAGATAGGAAAACCCCAAACCTTTGATCTGTTCTTAGGACTAAATTGTTTGTCATCCTAGAATAAATTATACAAAATATTAGGAAATCCCATCGTTTATACCACCCTTTACAATAAAATTTCTTTTGTTATTATACAGGCATCTATATATAGCGTATCTTTAAAATTAAATGTACATTACCTGACGAAGCTGCAGTGCAGTGAAACATGTCGTATTGTCAATAAAAAGTGGAATTTAACTAAAAAAGTGTTTTACTTACAGTAATAAAACAACATTTTTATGCTTAACACCGTGGATAAAGTCGCGCAGGTATTTATCGCTTTAAACTAATGCGCGAGTTTTAGACGTGCATTTGGTCGTACCAAAAGTATTGATTTTTGAAAATTACAGGCGGTCGATCAATTTTTAAAATAAACAAACCAGTTTTTATTGTTGCATTTTCGGGTGTTAAACAAACGTTAAAATTTAACTAGTTTTCCGGGGTTTTTCAATAGAGTGATTATTATTTCGGTCTAAAGTACTATTTCTTTTTTCGTTTCGTCGTGTTATTGTTAAAACTGTGACACCATGGCAAGTGTAGAAAAAATTACAAGACAAACTTTAAAGCGCACGACAGCGTATAACCGTCTAAAAGAAACCTATGAATTGGGACTTCAAATCGCTTCTGACAGCTCAGCAAAACCTACATTTTTGGCTAGAATTGAAGGTATGGATAGATTTTATGAGGAATTTCAGACATCACATAATCAAATTATTTCTTTAATTTCTGAAGATGACTTTCAAACACATGATGCAGTACGCATCGCTGCAGATAAATATTACTATGGTTCAAAGGCAATCAAAAATGAGGTTTCTATTAATGATCCAAATCAGTCAGTATTAAATAATTCTATTGCATCAGTCTCCCATAAGCCAGGGACAAAGTTGCCTATAATAAGTTTGCCAAAATTTGACGGCAATTTTGCTTTATGGTCCAGTTTTTATGATTTATATAATAGTTTAATTCATTTTAATAATGATTTATCTCAGGTAGAAAAATTTTAATATCTAATTACTTCCTTAGATAAGGAACCCCTAGCACTAGTAAAAGGAATTCCGCTTACTGAAAATAATTATGTTATTGCTTATACTTCTTCTTTCTTGGGTTTTAACGTGTTAGTGCCGTTGAGCACTTTTACACACTTTGGGTTTTTGTTGCTTATGAACTGTTAGAAAAAATATATCAAAGTAAAAGACTTCTGGCAACTCATTATTATAATGAGCTTATCTCAGCGCCTTATATGCAAAAATCGTCTGCTAAAGAGCTTAGACATATTTTAAAAATTTTTTCTGAAAATTTAGCTGCCCTAAGAGCCTTGAATTTTCCTGTAGATCAGTGGGATTTCTTATTATTTAATATGTTACTTCAAAAAATTGATGCAAAAACACGAACTGATTTCGAGGTTGAGCACGGTTTAACCGAGATACCTTCATATTTACAATTAAAAACCTTTTTAGAAAATAATTGCAAGGCTTTAGAGTCAGTTCAATTTAATTCATGTAATACTAATGCATATAATACAAACATTAACAATAATCAAAACAAACAGCCAAGAATAAACCCTTCTCATTTTAATTCTGGTGTTAATAATTCAAACTTTAAGAACCGAAGACAAACAACACTTTTAAATACTACAACCCCTATTAATGCGTCAACATGTCCTTCTTGTCCATCGTCTCATGCCTTATATCGATGCCCTTCATTTATATCAAAAACCCCAAGTGAAAGATATTCTTTCGTTAAGCAACACAACCATTGTGTTAATTGTTTAATTTCACCTCACCCGCTTCGAAAGTGCGGATCTACTTTTTGGTGCCGAATATGCATGGCTCCACATCATACTTTATTGCATTTTGAAAAAACTGATAATGCTTCTTCAAATAATCCTTTAAGTGCTGTGGCTTCAACCTCTACAGCCCAGACACGCCCTCTGTTGGAAAACCAACGATCAGATACTACCCTTACTAGTGTCATGACTAGTACCTTAGCAGTTCGACAAAGCACTGTTCTTCTTTCTACAGCGGATGTAGAAGTTAAATATATTCGCGGTAATTTTAAAAAAATTCGGGCTCTCTTTGACACTGCCAGCATGGCAAACTTTATCTCTAAAAAATGTGTCAATCGGCTTGGCCTAAGTCGTCAAAAACATTATAGTCCGATTGAAGGAATAACTGGTATGTCCGCTTGTCCTAGTAATGGTATAACTCAATGCCATATTAAACCTGGTCATCAATCTGAATCTTTATTTTCATTTGAAGCTATTATTTTACCAAAAATATGTTCGGACCAGCCAAAAGTAAAAATTAATTTTACTGATTGGTCGCACATTAAACATTTAAAATTAGCAGATTGTAATTTTAACATTCCCGGACCCATTGACATTCTTTTTGGGGCAGAACTTGTCCCACTATTTTTGGGCTCTGGGCGTATTTTTGGAAAACCGGGTCAACCCGTGGCTTTAGAGACAGTTTTTGGTTATATTCTTCAAGGCAAAACAATTATTAAGCCATCTGTATCTGATACATCTTGTTCGCTAGTAAGTTGCCATGCATCTGTTGAAAATCAACTTGACTTCACACTTCAGAAATTCTGGAATGTTGAAGAAATTTCTAAACCGTCTTTTTTATCTCCTGAGGAGAAGAAATGTGAGGAAAATTTTAATTCCCTTACTACAAGAGACCCCACTGGTCGTTTTTTAGTGCCTCTACCTTTCAAAAATGTGAAACCTTGTTTTGGTGACACATATGCTCAAGCTTATCGTCGATTTTGTTTGCTTGAAACTCGTTTATTAAAAAATCCTGATTTGTTTAATCAATACTCAGATTTTATGCAAGACTATTTAGATATATGTCCTTAGTTCCAAGGTCAGATTACAAATCTACTACTGCCTTTTATATTCCTCATCACAGTATACTTAAAAAGGAAATTTCCGGTTCTAAACTTCGAGTAGTATTCGACGCGTCTGCGCGCGGCACTCGAGGTAGTTCTTTAAATGACTCGCTTCTTGTTGGGCCCAAGCTCCAACGAGACATTTCATCAATTCTTTTGACTTTTCGCTTCTTTCCATATGTTTTCATTTGTGATATAAAACAAATGTATCGTCAAATTCGTATTCTGCCACAGTTTCAAGATTATCAGAGAATATTGTGGCGTTTTTCACCTAATGATCCTTTAGGCCTTTTTGGCCATTAGAACGTTACAAGAACTAGCTAAGAAGGAGGAAATGTCATTTCCTCGCGCGGCCCAAGTCATAAGACGCGACATATATGTAGACGATGTTGTCACTGGCGGGTCAGACTTGGACTCCACTTTAGGGCTTCAATCCGAACTTATTAGCATAATGAAAGCTGGTGGTTTTGAGCTTAGAAAGTGAGCAAGTAACCATTCTGTACTATTAAAAAATATTCCTCGTGGTTGGAAACATTCCTAAAATATTTCTACTTTGGACCAGGAGTCGGGCAAGTCAAAGAAACTATACTATCTACGACCTTTTAGTAGGCTTTGGTTAAAATATTTTTAATAACATTTTACTAACTGCAGACTTCAGTCAGAAATGATACGTAAACTAGACTGCGGACGACCGGTTGTGCAGGGAAATACACTAACAGTTTACCTTAACCGACTTGTCGGTAAAAAAACTGCCTTCGTTACCAACCAGCTGTCATCTGTCACTTTTTAATTTTATTATTATTATTTAATTTGTAGATGAGATATCAATGTCCATGTCATTTTCTGGTTCAGGATCAGAGTAGTATTTATCAGAGTAGTATTTATCCGAGTATTTATCAGAATCTAAAGATTCAGAGGGAACTTCTTTACTTGTGGAGGGGATTTCTTTACTCGTAGAAGGGAGTTCTATATCTGTTACCGAAGGTTCCCAGTAAACCAAAGCTGGAGGTAAAAGTTCGGCCGCCTTCCGGCACTGACGGGAAATCGACGGCTCTTGTTGCCGATTACTGGCCGCTTCTGGCTATCGCGTTACCTTCCATGTGTCGAACTACTACGGCTAATAGTCTGCCACCCGATGGTGGTAGTAGCGCAGCACATGAGAAACGGACCTTATCTTTCGAATCGGACACGGTTAGAAGATATCTTGCCGGTTGTGATAAAATAGTCGACGTGCCGTGTACCACCCGCGCGCGGGTAGCTGACTACTACATTCCTCGTTTTACTTGTTTGGCCACGGCTAATCGCAAGCCACCCGCGTATTTTTGAAATTCGCGCCGTTTTGCTTCTGCGAAAGAACTGACACTTGACAGGTGAATGACGGTAGATAGAACATTAAAATTATTTTTCCACGAGCACGTGGCGTTCCTTTATTATTATTAAAGTTAAATTTCTCAAGAAGATTCAGTGCCTGTAGGCAGAATACAGGATTCATCATTAGACGAACTTACTGATTTCCAAGATAAAAAGACACCCCTCAGACAGATGATTCAGTACCAGAGAACAAAACTATAAGTGAGTTTAAGTTTCATACCCATATCATTTTATTGTACTTTTTTTTATACCTCTGTTACTCTCATAATTAAAGTTGAAAGTGTTAAAACAAAAGAAAAAGTTCATGCTTGGCAATTCTTCGTATGCAGTATTTTAAAGTATATAAACTTAACCAAACCAAATGGTTTTTAGGTGCTGTACGAAGAAATCCGATAACGTCCAATGCAACAAATTCAGATATTGTTCTGACCATTAGAAACTGGATAAAAATGCTTCCGACAGGGAAGGCGGGCGGATGAGTCGCAAAAAAAATAATAAAAAGTTATGTGTAAATGAATCAGAATAACGTCTTATATTTGCAGGGTTTGTTAAACAATAAAACTGTTGTTTTCTACTTTACGGGTGAGTTTTAATGGTAAGACTTCCCTCTAACCATGCGCGGTCCCTCGCTGGTATTTAAATGAATTGCCAGCGACCGTCCGCGGTCTCGTCGAGATGCCGCGCGCTAACATCTGTTCAGCCCGCGGCTCAGTGGTAAAAAGTAGCGTCTGTACCGCACAACCAGGTCCGTTATGTAGCTATTAAGCCGCCCGGTGGCCAAGCGGTCATGCCCTACCTCCACGCCGCCGATATTGTAGCTGACGGCCCGACACCGACGTTTCGGCAATGCGCCTTCCTTCTGTCCACCTCCGGAGCTTTCATGTCGTGTTTACTGGGTTCAAGTATTTTGTGCGACTTTTTTTTTCTTTCTTTCTAATTTTGACCTTCTGTAATAGGTGGCCGAATATTTAAACTCGCGACGAGTAGAGATAAGCAGCTTTTTTGTTTCCATATTATCAATAATAAAATAAACAGAATCAAAGCAAAACCTCACTTTTAAGTAGGAATAAGACTGCTGTGCCGACGTACGGTCCAACGACTAGCAGCAACTAAATACTTACCAAGAACATTTAGTCTGTTACCAACGTTGTATAAACGTTGCCCAGGTGCCCAACAATGTACTTACTCATATCTGGTCAGTAACCGACGTTTTACCAACGTCGGTTAGTATAAAAATCTTTGGGGTCGGGTATGCAAGGTTGGAACAACGTCGATTAGACGTCGGTTTACATCTTACCGTATTTAAGTTATATTTCGACTAAATCTGTAATACCACAACGTCGCGCTTAGTAAAACTATAGCTGGAAGTCAGAAAAATGCTGCTTGGCATATTTTTGCAAACCGCCATTTTCTTGCTGCCATCTGGTAAATTCTGGTCACAATCGCAAGTTTATGATGCCGCGTCCCCTTCTTTACCTCGTCTAAGCCCTTAACGCTGGACGAACCCTTTATTTTTCTGTGCTTAACGCAGCCGGCCGACGCGACGTCAAAAAGAAGAGAAGAACTTAAACTTAAAATAAAAGTCAACATACCAGAAATAAATTATAAATATTCATCAAGGTTACCAGATGAGTTAAATATTTGCTCGGCAGAAATATCTGCAATAAATAAAGGAATAACGGTTTGCCTAGAAAAAAACATTCAAAATGCAATATTTTTTACAGATTCCAAAAGTGCCTTAGAAAAGTTGAAAAATACAACTATTAACCATAATAATGACCTTATTTGCCTATATACCCGCCAAATGCTAATAGACTCCAACCACAACCTCAACAAATTTGCAATAGCCTGGATCCCAAGCCATACTAAAATACCTGGAAATGAAGAAGCAGACAAACTTGCAAACACAGGAAGAATATTAAATGTACCAATGCAAATACCACTAGACAAAAATGATATCATACCAGCTATCAAAAAACAAATAGAAGATAAGTACATAAACTCTTGGAATGAGCAATCAATGAATAAAGGTAAATGGTATAAACAAATCCAAAATAAATTTCCACTAAAGCCATGGTTCAATAAATTTGTATATATTGATAGAAGACATATTACAACGATCATAAGAATGAGAACGGGACACTGCCTAACAGGACAACATTTACATAAAATAAAAATTAAAGAATCTCCAAATTGTGAATGTGGTCAAATCGAGAGTTTGGACCATATATTCCTCGAATGTCCTATAAATGAAATCCCAAACATAAACATGTATGAAGAGTTCAGAAAATGCAATATTCCAACACCACTTAACATACAAATTGTCCTAGCCAATATCACTCAAAAAGCCATTCTAATTATTAATATATTCGGTAATTATCTATTATACGCACACCACGCAGATTTTGATGATTTTTTCAGGAAATACGTAGGTATTTCGATGCGTAGAATACGAATCCGAAAACGAAAGTTGTCGGAAAAGCTTAGTTTCCGAGATATTTCCTTCTTAAGTTACGATTTTTCATGGGTTTGTTTACATTTGGGATTTTTATCGTTTTTCAGCCACCTCTGACTACTTTTTAGGTTACACAGGATATATACTAATTTAAATCGTTGTTAAAAGAAGGAAAATGCGCGTGAAAACGCGCATTTTCCTTTTTTTAACCACGATTTTCCACTATGGGAAGCCATCGAAGAAACGAGGTTAGGGTAAGTTTAAGTTTTAGATTTTACATTGGTAACCATGAGTAATATTTGGTGCGAAATAATTATATTTAAATCAATCTAGTGGGCGCTCTTTTATCAATTTTTTTCGTTTTTAAAAGTGCTTTCCACTACTTTTCAGTCTCTGTCTTTTTATTTAGGTTAAATTAAGGAACTTTTGAAAACGTGAGTGTATAATTAATTAGAAACAATTTTTTTTTTTTTTTTATTTATTTATTTTACGTCGGCCTTTTTCCGCAACGAGGCCAATCACCGACGCCAGGGAATTTGTCACACTCTATCTGGTAATTTTGCCGAATCCCTCTTTGTCGAGGGTAGGGTTCTTTAACGTGCCAACATCCATGACTATGGAGGACTTGAGATAGGAGGCCGATCGCAATGCATTGGATTCGGTCCCAAATTAGCATCGGTAATTCAGCTTTACGAGTCGGTGCACAGAAAAATAAAGGGTTTAAGAAATGTCGCGTTAATGCTATTGCGTCGAATCATGAGCCATCTATGAGCCACCTGGCATTACTAATTTTGTCGGTTTCATCGGTACAATGGCAAATGACTTTACCGACTTAGCAGGTGACAGTATCGGTAAAAAAGATAGCGCTTTTATCGAACGATACTGGCGGGAATATTTAAAAAGATTAGTTTGTAATATCATAATTATTGAATTTTGAAAAATATTTCTTTAAGTAATTGTTTCCAAAGAATTATGGACAAGACTAGGTACATATTATGCGTTATAAAACAAAAAAAATTAAATGTTAATTTAATTTTTTTCTTCTTTAAAATATGTATAGGCGTGCTCATTTCTTATTTTGAAACAATTACTTAAAGAAATATTTTTCAAAATTCAATAATTATGATATTACAAACAAAACCTATTTTACTTATTATTATGACTATAAATTGCTTAAATATATTTCCAAACATCCTAAACGAAACAAGGATTATTATAGAAAAACATTTATTAAAATTTTAAAAACTACTACTATGTATATTAGAAATTCCATTCCTAAAGTCTAATCTGAGATCAAAAATTAAGTATGCAAAATCATGCAGTTCTGTTGACTGCAACAGCCACCAGACACCAAATGGTCCCAGGGGCCAGCAGCAGCGGCACTCAGGGCAGTGGAAGTATCCTGAAAAAAAGGGAAAACAAAAGCAGTATCTATTCGTATCGAGCTATAAAAACCAGATGGCAAAAAGTGGTATTCGCAAACATAAAACTTTACACAGTTTACATCATAATTAATTTTACAGATATCTTTCCAGGCTTTAGGTACACAGCTGTTTATTTTTTTCAGGAAAAAAAAAACAAATTTATATGAACGTAGTTTTCAATAAACATTGGGCAATAACTTAAATAATTACTCACACAATTTGGGAATTTGCACGAATACCTGGCTCTACCTACCTTCGCCATAATTTTAAAACTTTTGATTTTAGATTTGTGTGCCTCTTATGCAAAATGTAAGTTAACATAGCCCCAAAGTAAATGCAAAAGTTTCATGAAACCAAAATCAATGCTAATTCAGATTATTTAAGATTCTACTTAAAAGGTATACAAATATCTTATTCTTATTACTATACAACCTATCCCGCTTCAACCCATGCAAGATCCCCAACCATATCTATAAAGTCAGTGACAAAATGATTATTATAAATGTAACAGTTAATAGTTTAATGAGATCACAGGTGCCATGCTAAAAAATGTACAATGTAACATAAAAATTAAAGAATTTGTAAGTTTTATTACAACGGGGTAAACACATTCAGAATTTAGAAATGGTACAACATAAATTCATAAAATACCTACATAACTTTCATACTTAATGCACCACAACTGACCTGTTCTCAGCTGGAATCTAACATTCAGATCAGAACACTTTGTCAAACGACGGGATAGATATAAAAGATCTTTAAATTATAACATATAACATAATAAATATAACTGCCCTCTTTTGCTCGATGAAATAGGGTTGCCTTCAAGAGAAACACATCTCAGGAATACCATTTCGATATTTCCTCATAGAACTAACTATGGCCAAAATAATTTTATATCAAGCTCAGGCAGACTGACTGGTCAGTGAACATCCCAGACTTGATTTATTTTCAAACAGATCCAATTTAATGCAACGGCAACAATGGGGTGCCCCAGACGATACATTGATTATAAAAGATTAATGAAATAAGAAGTTACGGCCCAGATTGTTATAACCATAAAGTACCGTAGTATATATTTTATTTGTACTGGTAAACCCAGCAGTTTTGCTACTATACGGTCTTCATTTTAATAGCCTTGCCTGACTGGTACCCCCAAATGAATTATAAAAAACACTTATTACAATAATTTCAAATTACTTGTTATTGTTATGGAGGGCTTTAGAACCTAAAGCCCTCCATAGTTATTGTGCAAATGAATTGATGTATATGACTTATATGAGTATAAATTGCAATAATAATAACTACTACTATGATGTACCGAGTATACCAGCCATAAATCAGACCTCAGTTTGTCCATGTCTATACTGAAGTTACTATTCTTATGAGAATAATGCTACCCAAGTGTCCCTTCGGTCAAAATTGTATGAATAATTTATAAATTGTGAAGGAAACTTTGTTGAGAAACTGTTAATTAGATTGTGATGATATGGGTGATATTATGTAGTAAAAGAAGGCCGAGGTATACCTGTTATGTATTTTGAAACTTTGACCCACTGACCTTGAAGGTATAAGCAATTTTGTGGAAGGTAGTGAAGAAAACCCTTAAAAATATTAATAAATACAAGGTATACTTACATTGCATGTCCAAAAAAATATCCAAACTACCAAAAACTAGACCCAGGATGGCGTGGCGTGGCGTAGCGTCTCCCATAAAAATTCCATTTAACATTGACCCACACATTGACCTACAATAGATAAACTTCAATTACCAAAAAGTAATTTTAAAAAAATTGTCACCTTAACTTACGTGTATACATAACACTTCCTTCCATTTAAAACAGTCTACTTATTCCAACAAAAAAGCGTACAGCGGACATGAACACACCATAAACAAACTAAGAAAATGGCTGAATGGAATTTTGAATTTGAATGGCATTGGCAAGGCGATCGATAAAGGCGATGCTAAAAACAGTGTGACCAACCAACACCAAAAACCAACACCTTTGTCACTAAGAAGTTGGGATTTTAATAAAATTTACAACAGAAATCTTGTAAATTCGCTAAAAAGAATTAATTATAATTTCTAATAACGTCAATAATAATAATTTTACAAAAAGTTGCATAAACAACGAGGATTATTAATAAAACTAAACTTTTAGTGTAAAAACACAAGTCCCTAGTTGATACGTATGCCCCCCTGCCCCACTGATTCGTCCTGGCCAGGTCTTGTCGTGGCCTCCTATATCAGTGACACCCCCCTGAGTCGGTGTAAGATGGCGCGCGTGTTCGAAGTGGGCTATCAAATAATGGTTTCTTATGGACGCAATAACAACTATTTTTATTTAAATTAGTTCTTTAAGGAACAAATAAGGACTTTTATATGAATTTACACTTACTTTGTTATACTTATTAGTAAACTCGGCCTGTATAAAGTTCCAACGATGCTTGGTTTTTAAAATACAGGGTATTAAACATTCTAGCTATACCTTTGGAGCTAGAAAGAGACTTATTTGGCTGCGTTTTCTCTCGGAAAAAGATCCTGTCTTACACCCCGACACAAAGCAAACTCTACTTTTATAAATTGTACCATTATTTATTATAAATATGGAGATTAATTACAATACAAGGTTATTTGTCCTGTCTTGCCTTCAAACATTACTTGTTATTTCGAAAAATAAAATGTCAATTGTCAAAAGTAAAAGCACAGAAAAATAAAGGGTTTAAGTAAAAGTTAAAAACTATGGAGGATCTAGTTTTCCATATTAAAAACGAAGAAGAAGAAGACAACATCAGCCCACTTCGGACGCGAGAGCCATCTATCGGCCAATAGCGAACTAACCAAAAAACCGGGACAGAATTTGAAAATGCTGCCATTGTCGATCGGCCTCCTACCCTATAGTTCTCCATATCCATGACACGGGGCCCACAGTTTAACGTCTCTTCCGAAAGACGGCGCCACCTCTTAAACCAAATTCCAAATTTAACATCGACGTTGCCGGCACAGACCACAACGTCGACTAGAAACAATATATTTAACAAGAAAAATGAATATTGCCTATAATATGAGGTTGCACTTTGTTTTCTTCTTCTTTTGGTTTACACAATACTTGCCGCAGCGGAACTTTAGAGTATATTTGTTTAACTTGCAAATATTTGAGCACTTTCCACAATTAATTTTAGATACAAATATTCCGAGCTCCAATAAATAATCAATAAGCGGCAAATAAGCATTAGTTAATACTAAAAACTCAGTGAAATTCATTTTTTGGAATAGCGTTCTAATAAAAACCAAACTTAAAAATGAAAATAAAGCCGCATTGGTTGGTAGCGTCATTTAAAAACGAAAAAAATTAAAAAAAGAGCGCCCACTAGATTGATTTAAATATAAATTTTTCGCACCAAATATTACTCATGGTTACCAACATAAAATCTAAAACTTAAACTTACCCTAACCTCGTTTCTTCGATGGCTTCCCATAGTGGAAAATCATGGTTAAAAGAAGGAAAATGGGCGTTTTCACGCGCATTTTCCTTCTTTTAACCACGATTTAAATTAGTATATATCCTGTGTAACCTAAAAAGTAGTGAGAGGTGGCTGAAAAACGATAAAATTCCCAAGTAAACACGATGTAAACAAACCCATGAAAAATCGTAACTTAAAAAGGAAATATCTCGGAAACTAAGCTTTTCCGACAACTTTCGTTTTCGGATTCGTAATCTACGCATCGAAAACGTGTTTCCTGAAAAAATCACCAAAATCGGCGTGGTGTGCGTATAATAGATAATTACCATAAATTCTTGCAATATAACAAAATCAAATTGTAGGAAAAAGATTAAATAAGGGCTAAAAATAAAAATAATATAATCATTCATTAATTGTACAAATGTATATATGTAAATATCCCTATTTCTATATTCTAGGTGCTATATATCCGAGGCAACTTTCTGGGTGTGTAATGCTCCTCTGTTGCCCGGGAGAGAGAAGAGTTTAAATCCTTTGTTGTGCTATCTGTCAAACTAACTCCCAAAAATTTAAGTTAAAATAAAAAACAGTCAGTAAATGTGAATAAATAAAAAAGAAGAAAACTTGTGGTCGTAATATGCTGAAAAAGCAGACCAATTTACGATCACCCAAATTGTGCTGGCGAATGGCGCTTACCGCAGCCGACGCCATAAAGAAGTGAAGAAGAAGAAGACATTTTTGGTTTTGTTTCCTTTTTCTTGCTTTTGGGAGGTTGTGGTAAATAAATTTAGAAAATAGGTTCTTCAAGAAGAAATATTACAGAAGCTTGTGTACTATGGATGGTTTAGGTTTACTAGAATCCGTAAAGTCGGGATTTGATTACTGCCTCCAGGGCGTACCTGATTTAATCAGTTTTGACGATATCAAACAAGAAATTGTAAAAGACCATGTTTCCAGGGTTACAAGCGTAAAAGGAGAGTGCTCTTCGACGTAAGTATAAACTATTCATAATGAAGGTACCTAAGTCACTCCATTAATGCAACAAAATACTACAATTTTATTATCAGCTTCCTTACTGTAATTATAAGGTTGTCATGCCATTTTTTCGACTTTTAAAACTATTAACATGAAAAGGAGAGTCGGTTGTACGCCGTATTTTAACAAATGAAACATTATAGTTGCTTATTATTTGACCACTTGTCTTGGCTGAGCTGACCTAAACTGGCTACCTTGCCGTTTTATTTGACCAAGTAAGTCAGATTATCTCAGTCAAATTTCCTCCCCCCTTGCCTACGCTAAGGTTACCGGATTTGTGACTGAGATCATTTGTTTTGGCTGATTTATGTGTCAACACTGTCAACTTGTCAATGGTTGTTTTATTTGCAATTTAGTCAAGAAATTTCTTTTAGTTAGCTCAGCCAAGACAAATGGTCAAATAATAAGCAACTTATATTTGTATTTTTATTGCTATTGCCTAGCGCTTTCGGCCCATTATCAGGGCTTGGGTTCTAAAAGAAAAACACAAACAAGAGTAAAAAACAGCTGGAACAAACTAGGTACGTGAGACTACTTACTTGTCAAATTAGGTGCAGAAGACAAGAAACATATTAAGAGATATTTGAAAATTTTTAACCAAATTTTTCTGGTAGTGGTTTCAAATTGGAAACAACACCTGATTGACTGATATTTGCATTTGACACATGGACACAAAGTGGTGAGGGACATCTCAGATAAAAACGTAGTTACTATACACAAAATGACGAATAATAGAAAACATAAAGGTAGTATAAAAACTTTAAATAAGTCATAAGTAATGAATAAAATTGTATAAAAAGGAAAAAGAAAAATTAGTTTTGCTTGAATTAAATTATTTTAGTTCTGTTTAAATTAAATTATTTTCTTTTTCTTTTAAACAATTGAGGGAGTTACCTACCTTTTTATACAATTTTATACATTATGACTTATTTAAAGTTTTTATACCACCTTTATGTTTTCTATTTGTCATTTTGTGTATAGTAACTACGTTTTTATCTGAGATGTCCCTCACCACTTTGTGTCCATGTGTCAAATGCAAGTATCAGTCAGTCAGGTGTTGTTAACAATTTGAAACCACTACCAGGAAAATTTGTTTAAAAATTTTCAAATATCTCTTAATACCTATGTTTCTTGTCTCCTGGACATAATTTGACGAGTAAGTAGTCTCACATAGTTTGTTCCAGCTGTTTTTTACTCTTGTTTGTGTTTTTCTTTTAGAACCTAAGCGCTGCTGATGATGGCCTTATAATGGGCCGAAAGCGCTAGGCAATAGCAATAAAAATACGCTGAATACAAATATAATGTTTCGTTTATTAACATTGTTAAATAAGAATTGGTATTACATGGTCATCTACTAAGATGTTTATAATTGAAAAAAGACATATCTGGCCATTTCAAAATTTTAACGATCCTGGATTGGGGAGGTTGAGAGGCTGAGCAACATCTGATGATCTCTTGTCAAACGGTCAACGGTTAGTTTGTTTACTTTTGAAAAAATGTTTTTATATGGTTGGAAATCTATCTTTAAATTGTTTAAATTAAGTAAATCTGAATGTTCCCTTTCCTAAAACTACAAGTTCAAATTTTTTTAGAACTCTTATTAATAAGCACAATGATTTCAATGGACTGTTATTGATTAACTATCAATATCCTTTGCCATGACCTGAGAATTATGTTTTTTCTTAGTTTACTTACATCACAGATGGCGATTATTTGTTATAACTATTTTTATTTTGCCTTTAAAAGAGTTAAGGTGGATTCATAGTCGCCGTAACGTAAGCTGTAAGACGTCAGGTTAAGCAGTAAGAAAAATAAACATATGATTATAAATACATGCATTCATAGTCGCCGTAACGTAAGACGTAAGCCATAAGCCGTAACACGAAATGGTTTATTTCCATTTCTTACGTCTTAAGTTTCGGTCGGGATCGGCCTTACTCGTGCATACCCGTCCGTCATTACCAACTTTGAATGACAGTCGACGGGACGGGAGGGAGATTTCCTTTGTTTATTTTTGGTGATTTCATTTTAACGCCATTTTGCTTTTTTGTCTAGCGTATTTGCATTTTCCAGTTTTGTTATTACAGTAATATTATAATATATTAACGGTTAAAATGAGTGAGGTAGTTGAGGAACAACAAAAAATCATAACCTACAATTTTGAAATTACTTACGTCTTAACTTTTGACTATGAATGGTATGTTTTCTCTTACGTCTTAACTCTTACGGCTTACGTTACGGCGACTATGAATCCACCTTTTTATTTTTAAAAGCTATAAATTTGTCATTAGAGAATTCCTCGGAGGACCCATAAAGGAATGACTTCTTACTTGGTTCACTAATCACCAGAACTATAGGTATGTAATAACGTTACATTTCGATATTCGTGTATAATTTATATACATTGTGTAATACTATATTAAAGTACACGTTTTATAAAACATCATTTTATAACACTCGTCCATGTTAGAAAACCAGTTTTATAACGGGACAAGTGCTCTAACTGCTTTATAAAACATATTATATACCGTAAAATAGGTTGAGATTGATCAATTTGAACTTAATTTTTGTCATATTTCAAACATTTTCCAATTTTTACTATCATTTAACACTTTAAGTATTCTATGAAGGTCCAAAGAGTTAATAACTTAAAACTGATTTTAATAAAATTGTTAAGAAAAGCCACTTAACTTATAAAAAATGGGTGATCAATCTTAGACTATGAATGGGGTGAAATTGATCACATCAATTTTATACCATTAAACAGTAGTGCTTTTAGTAGAAAGTGACCAAACTCGCCCTTGAAAAATTCGCTCAAGCAGTTTTTCGGATTTTTACAAATGGGTGAGATTGATCGTGCAGGGTAAGATTGATCACACTATACTTATTATATTATAATTTATTTATAAGAAAACAAATTTTTTGAGAACTCAAAATGTAATTCCGAATATGTAATAAAATAAACAATTAACATTCTTTAATATTAATTTCTCCGCGGAAATGGTATTTTTGAATCCTGTCAGAAATCTTCTCAATCATTGGATCTGGTAGTAAAGCAACTACTTCCCTGAAGGGAACCGTGGATATATCATCTTCAACTATTTTGAAAATTTTTCTCGACTCTGCTGATTTCAGGCCTTGGACTTCGATTTCTTCTCCTTCTAAAACCTCTTTTACCAAGCAAACATAGCGAAATTCCGTCTTCTTCCGAGAACCAGACAAAAATTTCACCAGCAGAAATTTTCCCTTCGTGATGCTTTCTAATGTAGGAGAGAAGTATTCAATCTCCTCTTCATCTTTGCTAATATCAACATCATTGTTGCTGTCATCCAATTCAAGACTTTCATTTCCATCATCGTCACTGTACTCCTCAAATGGTTTCGGCGCTGAAACGCTTTGCCCTGGTTCAGCTGCGAGTTTTCTTTTACGGCGAGATTTCTCCGAGCCGGAATTGTACCTCAGTTCTTTTAAAAAATCGGTAAGAGAGCTCCTAAGCTCGTTTTCATTAATAGCGTCTTGTGGTAATTTTTCCAATACTCGATTGGGGTTGAATGGTGCAATGCCACATGCTTCGAAACCAGAAAGTAAATTTCTTTTTATAGCACTTTTCTCTCCGTCTGTTTTTTTTGGTGGTACTTTATCCATGCTCTCAAGTGTTTGTTTTAATAGCTTAGGAAATTCATTTTTTGGAATGCCATTGGTTTTAGAGTTTTGCATTTTCCAGGATGTTAGAGTTTTCCTCCAGCTTTCTTTTAAAGGCCTGAAGAATGCGACATCCAAGGGCTGACAAATATGCGTAGAGTTGCATGGCAAACATGCAAATATTATGTTGTTTTCTTCACATTGCCTCAGCACATCGGGATTAAAGTGCGATGCTAGGTTGTCCCCTAGTAACACTTTTTTTCCTTGGAGTCGCCTAGCGTGTGGTAAGAAACAAGTGACAAACCAATCATTGAAGGTTGACATGTCAATCCAACCGTGTGACGTTCGATTATATCGTGTCCCCAATGAGCAACATGGTTGTTCGCAACATGGACTGCCCTTGAGACCATTTTCTATCCAAGTGTCCCATAAATTTTCAGACTTATAAATTATGTAAGGTGGCAGAAGTGTACCTGAGGCTGATCCGCAAACCATGATTGAAGTAGCAGATTTTGTGTGGTTGCAAACTTTTTCAGGGTATTTGGTACCCCTTCGGTAGATGCACAATTTTTTCCCAGGATCATCCGAGACATTAGACTCGTCATAATTAAAAATATTTTCGGCGGGAACGTTTTCAAGCGTTAGTTCTAAATTGTCAAAATATTTTTTAATCAGGTCGGGAGATACTTCTGCTCAGCTTTTTTTAATATTACTTGCTAATCTTTTACCAGCAACACCTCGATGTCTCTTTAACAAGCTATTTACCCAGTCAATTCCAGGGATATTATCCTTAAATCGAGATACACTTCTGCCACTCTTGTCTAAAAAACTTTTGACGAACATTCTCAAATCCATGGCGTTTAATAGATATCCCCAATCTGCACATGTTAAAACACTGTTAATAATGGCTATTTCTTCTTCATATGTGAATACAGATTGCCCACCTGTTTTCTTGATCTTCCTTCCATGGTACTTGTTATTTAATGTTCCGTAGGTCAATCTGTGCTTTTTTGCGGCTTTTCTTAGTGATAATCCATTTTCCAATACATCTTGCAAAGCCTGATTAACTTGTCCTTCAGTAAAATTTCCATACGTTCTACTGCCTAATTTTCTTTTGTACGATCTTCCCATGTTGATTGATATTCTTAAATCTGTAAAAAAAATTTATAAATTAATTTCTGGAATGTACGTAACGCGGGGTTAGATTGATCACCTGATCAATGTCACCCCATTCAATATTATACGCCATTTTTAAAAAACTGCCGGTAATTAAAATGCTAAATATCTAAAATTACTATCACAACACCATACAAAATAATTCCACTACAGAAAAAATAAAGAACTTACCTCTGTTTCTTCTCTACCGTCAAAAGTACCAGAACTATAAAAATGGGCCAAAAATTAGGGTTAATTTCTAAGCAGCAAATCTTCCTTCCTATGTTGATTGCAAAGCAACAACAACGTTAACTGATTTCAGACATGCCCAAAGAAATAATAACCGCCACGTGCAGCAACTATTTTACATTGTTGCCGGTTGTATCTGCATATATGTGATAAAATGACAAATGATCAATGTCACCCCGGCAAATCAATCTCACCCCACTTTACGGTACTCTTTTTTCTCTTTTGTATTTTTTACAATAAAAAAATACATATTTAAAAAGAAAATATTGGTTTTCTCACGAATCACAACAGGCCATGCCAGACATCAACAGGACAAAACATTTAATTTATGTTATTAAAAATAAAAAATTAGAAAAACATATTTTATTTATTTATTTATTTATTGAATACTTTACAAACACCATCACAATAAATAGTAGTTACATGTAAAGTCATAATTGCAAATACAAAAAAATCAACAATAGGAACAACTTGAGCAACCCAAATCTATACAATAATAAACTCAAAAAACTCAATTTTGTTTACAAATAATTACTGTAGTTACCCATAATGCCAGAAAATGACCAAAAATCCTATATTATGCTCTAAAAGTACCTACCTGCTTGGTCACATAAGGTAACCCATGTTTATAAACAAACTGTATTAGTATTGTGCCCGATACCTAAAGTTTGTATAATTGTAGACAAAAATGACATAACTTCCAATCAGTTTCCTTAATTTTAATAATTTTCCTTGAAAATATTCCTCGTATGAATTAAACTGAACTGACCGAATGCCTCCTAATTTTGTGTCAATCGGAAGCATGCTGCAACGTGCTTTATCAGTGTTCTAGGAATATTAGAGCTGAAAAAATTTTGGAGCAATTAAAATTTTTTTAATCTGATCTAAAACTATCTTTTACCTGGGCCTTTACCATAATATACAAGTTAAGGTAGCTGCAATTCGAACTGGACAAATTTAGTCCCCAGTCCAAAAATAATTGTAGGTCAGATGCCGTCCTTAATTTCATTTATTTCATTTTTTCATTTATTTCAATTCGAAAGTTTATACAATTACATTTTATAATATATACAGTAATTGTTGTTATATCTAGCATTAATTGTATTTTGACACCTAGGTAAATTTTTATACCTGTATGTGTCACATAAATTACTATATTTATATTATCTTCTAAAACTATTCTAATAATAACATTTATCACATATGTTATTCACTAATAGGTATGGCGAAAAGAACAAAAAAAAATAATAACCAAAAAGAAAAGAACAAAGGAAACAGTAAAGAAAGGAAAGAAAAGAAACCCAGAAAATAGGAAAACAAATTATCTATAGGTACAATATTTTCAAAGAGAATATAGTTTTGGGATATAAAACTTTTACAGTGTTTGTTGAATTGTTTTGGCTGCCTTATATTTTTAATTGCGACAGGCAGCAAGTTATAAAACTTAGAGGCAAAGTTATGTAGGAATTTCAGACTGAGGGTTTTTTGACTTTTAGGAATATTTACGTTTTTATTAGTCTTATTGCG
Organism: Polydrusus pterygomalis; assembly: GCA_963969555.1. NCBI lineage: Eukaryota > Metazoa > Arthropoda > Insecta > Coleoptera > Curculionidae > Polydrusus > Polydrusus pterygomalis. The sequence continues at coordinate 55,313,831 of OZ018382.1, forward strand.
CGTGTTATGTTTGTGGTGAATGGATATTACTCTTTTTTCCCTTTTGTGCATAAAATTGCAGGTAGACAAAATATATAATTTGTTTATTTTATTTATTTATTTATTTTACAAACTCTACAGATACTTTTCAGTCCTAATTATAGAGTAGGATAGTAAATACACACACACACACACCCTCTCACACACAGAGAATTACAAGAAACCCATATAGATCAATCTTCTAATTACAGTACCTCACCCAAAATACCTCTAAGTTGCTTTTGACTAATGTTAAAGATATCAAATCCCAATTGAGAGTTATTAGCTAATCTACACATTACATTAATTGGTGCATTGCTACAATGATTTGTACGAGAATTGTTTAAGTAAAATGCCAATGCACTTCGTGTTCTATATGACGGAACCAGAATGTTAATTTGTTAGAAGAGATTTACATCATCTATTTTATTATGTAATAACTTGTGTAGAAACACTATAGAGGCAATATTCCTACGTTTTTCTAAACTAATTAACCTATACCTGGACATGAGTTCTGCTTTTGTTATAGTTAAATCATATACACCTGTTTCTTTGTAATAAAGATATCTTAAACACTTATTTTGTACTCTCTCAATGACATATTTATGAATTTTATAACATGGGCTCCAAATTATACTAGCATATTCCAGAATACAACGTACATATGCAATAAACAATAGTCTGATACAATATAAATTAGTAAAATTTCTACAATTCCTTACAATAAACCCATACATTCTTGATGCTTTTTTTGTTATGTTCGATATATGGGCTTTAAATGACAATCGAGAATCAAATGTTACCCCTAGATCCTGAATTTCGTCAACACGTGTTAGAACTGTATTGTCCATGCTATAATTAAAATTAAGGGTATTAATTTTTCTGCTGTAACTAAGAACATGACATTTAATAATATTAAATTTAAGATTATTTATTTTAGACCATTGCAAAATCTCATTTATATCTTCTTGAAGTTTTATACAGTCAGCAATATTCTTTACAATAATGTATAGTTTCAAATCATCCGCAAACAACAAAATTCTACTATTCTTAATATTTTGTGGTAGATTATTTACGAATAGGAGGAACAATAATGGACCAAGATTAAAACCCTGCGGAATACCGGAGGTAGCTATATACGAATTTGATGAGTATCCACCTACAACAACTTTTTGTTTTCTATCCTGTAAGTAAGATGAAAATAACTGTACTAGTTTGTGGTGGAATCCAAATTCATTATCTAACTTATAAAGCAATACCTGATGGGAAACCTTGGCAAAAGCCTTAGCAAAATCAGTATAGATGACGTCCACTTGGTATTTGTCATTTAGACCTTCAGAAATGTACTGAGTTATGTTACTTAAATTACTAACTGTTGACCTGTTTTTCATAAACCCATGTTGAAAGATAGTTATTTTTTGTGAAACTGAATTATAAATGAATTTATATATAATAGATTCAAAAATTTTAGCAACAGTGGAGAGGATTGCAATGGGCCTATAGTTTTGAATATCCGCTTTATCGCCTTTCTTAAAAGTTGGGCATATTTTGACTTTTTTCCATTCATCTGGAAATGTACTTGTTTTCAAAGAAAGGTTGTATAAAAATGTAAGAGGTTAAAGCATGCCATCAACCATGCCTTTAATTATATATGATGGAATATTGTCTGGTCCTACAGACTTATTTACTTTAAGATCTTTAACAGCCTCCCGGACATCATGGCTTTCTATCATATTGATAGATACAACCTGTGTTGAATAGTCTACTTCAGCACATTTAACATTAACGTTATTTGGGATATCATATACAGAACTAAAATAGGTTGCAAATGTATTCGCAATAATATTACTATCAGAATATTCCATTTGATCTAAATATATCTTGCTTGGTATAGACATATTGCCCTTTTTATTTTTTATATACTGCCAGAATGCTCTGGAGTCACCACTGATTTGAAGTTGTATTCTATTGAGATAAATATTATACGCCCTTTTAATATCTCGTTTTAATTTTGCTCTAAGTTGAATAAATTTTCTTTTTATTTCAACTGCCCGATCTTTTTGATCGAATTCTTAATTTTTCTTTATTTTTAATATTTTTTATAATTTCTCTCGAAAACCACACAGGATATTGTCGTTTTCTGTTGCTTTTTGGAACACATACCTCAAATATTTCATAAATCTTACTATAGGAAAGCTTAACTGCAACATTAACATCAGTAAGCGACTCCAAATCATTCCAACATGTTCCCTGAAAAAGTTGGTACATTGTAAGAAAATTTGCCCTTCTAAAATTATAATTACTTATTTTATTAATGGTAAGTATATTTTGTTTTTGAGATTTTAATTGTGCTTCGATAATGAGAGGTGGGTAATGTAGATCTTCATCAACAAGACCGATCGAGTTTTGCATAACATTACATTGTAGACGCGAGATTACAAGGTCTAACATACGATTATTATTATTATTATTCAATACCTGATTGTATTGTTTACAATCAAAAAATTCTAAAAACTTTAATAAAAGATCCACAGGAACATCCCTCTCATCAATTTGGTAATATTCTGCAAGGCGTGGTATATTAAAATCTCCAATAATAATAAAATCACTCTCATACAAGAAATCGAAGCATTCAAGATATATAAATAAATTTTCCTAGCTAATATGCTACAACTAGGACTAATATAAATAACTATTATATAGATAAAATTGGTATCACTGGTAAATACCCTAACTATCAGTAAATCAATAGCAGGATCAATAAAATCCACCAAAATTGCACCACTTTTAAACACATTCTTCACTGCTAGTAAGACTCCTTCTCCCCGTTTCTGCTCTGGTCTATTTCGATTTCTATATACCAAAAAGTTAGCTGGAAATATTTCACTATCAAATACATCCGTTGATAACCATGTTTCTGTTAAGGCTACTGCATCATACTCATGCTGTGTTAGCGTTACCGCATTGAAAAACATATCTGTTTTAGTATTAAGTCCTCGAACATTTTGGTAGTTTATGTTAAATATCCTTTCACCCACTAAGTGTTCTGTAGGAATACTTAGTGGGTGATAATTGCCGGATATTTAGAAGTTTCTCATTATATAAGCATTTCGTGGGGTATAGTTTTTTTTTTAAGTATAACCTTTAGTACATAATTTTGAAAAATCTGTAGTGGTTTTAGGTTAGTTTTATAGGCACCACCCCATGCCGTGATTCCGTAGCGTAACAAAGGTTCGATTAAAGCTTTGTATATTAGTTCAGTGAGTTTATTATTGAGGATCTCTCTCAAGATATAGAATTTGTATACAAGCTTTCTTATTGTGGTTACTACATAGTTTATATGGTGGTTCCACTTAAGATGTTGGTCGATCACTATCCCAAGATATTTTGTTTTTTCACAAGAATTAATGGAGTCATGTTCAGTTATGTCAATGCTGTCAAAGTCCGGTCTGTTTTTGTTTACTGGGGAGAATGCTATATAGTTTGTTTTTTGCATATTCAGTGAGAGCTTAAAGCTTTCAAGCCAATTTTTTACTTGGTTTACTCCTAGAATAACTTTTTGTTTAGTCTCAATCCAAGTGTGACCTCAAAAAATCAGAGCCGTGTCGTCCGCATAGGAGATGGCTGTGCCCTCAAAATTCATACCCATGAGTTTATGTAGCTTATAAATAGTATTGGGCCCAGTATGGTCCCTTGTGGGACACCTGTTTTAATTATTTCTGCGGAACTTATTATTTTGTTAATTTTTGTATGCTGATGTCGGTTTGAAAGGTATCCCTTAAAGACGCCCAGTGCAGCTCCCCTAACTCCAGAATGTTCAAGAACACTCAGTAGCTGTTTGTGGGGTACCGTGTCGAACGCCTTAGCGAGATCCATGAAGACTACTATTGTTTTTAAGCTGTTGTTCATATTTTTTGTGATTTCTGATGTTAGGTGTTGTATTGCGTCCGCAGTGCTGATTCCCTCAGTAAATCCGTATTGATTATTAGATAGAGTGTTATTTGATTTCAAAAAAGTGACTAGTCTGTCCTTAAGGGCCTTTTCGATTATTTTTGCAAGGTTGTTAATGAGGCTTATTGGTCGATAATTCTGTATTTTATTTATGGGACCGGACTTGTGTATTATTTATGTTATAACGGATACTTTAAAGTGATGTGGTACTAGTCCAGTCTCAAAGATTCGTTTTATGATGTGTTTTAGGGGTGTAATTATGTGGGTGTATAATTTTTATTAATTTATTGGTTATTCCGTCCAGGCCGGGTGCACTATCTGATTTCAGGGATGTAATATATTTAATAAGATCAAAATTGGTTACCGGTCTAAGGAACATAGAATTGTTAGAAGCGCTTATTGCAGATAGTCTATATGGTGACTGTGGAGTGTTAATTTGATTTTCCAGTTCTACTCCTACATTAATGTAGTAATTGTTACAGTAGTCAGCCATGTTATTGTCATTGTCAAATTCCTCGTTATTGTTATTCAATATTTTTATGTTTTTTGAGGTTTTATTTTTGTCACCTGTTATGTCATTTATTATTTGATATATTTTTTTTAATATTGTTGTTGTTTTTATCTATTTTCTTTTTGTAGTAGTTATATTTAACTTTTTTAATTAATTTGTTTAGGCTATTTCTGTAGTCTTTGTAGTGTTGTTCAATGTCTGGGTTATAACTTTTTAATAATTGTTTTTTCAATTTATCTCGTCGTTTTATCGAGGTTACTAGTCCGTTTGTTATTCCTTACACTTTCTCGGCAGAACCGCTACAATTTTAGTCGTTTTTGAGTCATTGATATTCGCAAGTAGTTGTTTTACGAATAAGTCAGTAGCCGCATCTGGGTTATTTAATTGCAATACCTCCGTCCAGTTGAAGTCTGTTAGTATTTGTTTTAGTCTGTCATAGTTAATTGTTTCTCTCACCACCCTCATTATCCGTTTGCTAATGATTCCATTATCTTGTGATTTATATTTTATATTTAACATAATGGGATAGTGATCTGTTATATATGTATTTAAGAGAAAGGTTTCAAGATTAAGGTTGCGTGTTTTATTGTTTATAAAGAAGTGATCGATAAAAGAATTTGTATCATATCTTGTGGCTGTCTGCATATATGGTACATAGCCATACTCTGCAAGCAGACACAAGTATTCGTTAACAGTAACATCATTTATTGCTTTAAGGTTTATATTTATGTATCCTGTGAAAATTTCAATATCATTGTTTTTGTTATTAGAAAAATACTCATACAAGTCCTGAAAGAGTGACTTGTTGTTTACTTGCGGAGATTTGTAGATTGCAGATATTCCATATGTCTGTTCGTGGAGTTTAAGAATAATTCTATTCATCGTCATTTTTGTTAACCCTAGTCTGAAATGAGTAATAAATGGGTTTAAGGAATATCCAATCAGAATGAGAATCCCGTCATTTTTGTTGTAGTCGCCTTGATTATAATAGGTAGTATATCCTGCAATGTTATATAGCTCAGGGTTAGATATTCTAAAACATTCTATTAGTATAAAAATATCACAGTATAAGAGTTTACCTTGCTCAATCAGCAGTATCAGTTTATCGAAATTTTCGTTTGCACTTCTAATATTTAATTGTATTATGTTAAGAGCTTTATTATTATTATTCATTATATCATGCAGTTCTTCCAGTTCCGCCAGCTGCCCAACACATCCCTCCTTAGTATTTTCGAGATCATTTAGAATTGATTCTTGATATAACTGGACCATTATGATCCATAATCAATTTTATTTCGTAGACAACTTATATGGTACTGATATGTGGGACCGCTAACGTCACTCGCCGCATGGTGAATATCATATTTGGTGGAGTAGTTTATATTAGGGTTTTGACAGTTTCTACACTTTCTTATACTTGCTCTGCAGTCCTTAACATCATGTTCTTCACTGCATAGTACACAGACTGGCCTATTAGTACAATTGGTATTTTTGTGGAAAAATCCTTGGCAGCTGAAGCATCTCTGTACACTCAGGTCTTCGTACAGTGGGTACCGGTGCCATCCCAGGTAAACCTTTTTCCTGCCAATTGCTTTATGGAATAGTCAAGCTGAGCATTCAATGTAAATTGTTAAATTTTCTTTCTTTTTCCTATGCTTTACATAGGTAACCGTCAGTTTATCTTCCGCGTCTATCCATTTGTTTTGTTGTCTTAGATTTTTTTCAATTATTTCCAGATCTTGGGGTTGCTCCTCACTTACACCAGCAATTTTTATCTTTGTTGCTCTTTTTGTCATTGTTTCTATTGAACATTTGTCTGCAAGCTTGTTAATTGCGGCAGCTTTCAGTATCTCCCTCATCCTTAGTGGGACATTTAATTATAATAACAGCATTTTTTGTACTTCTTACTCTTTTTATACCTACCTTAAGTTCTGATGGATTTAGCCTTTCTTGCATTAGTCTTCTTGTGTTGTTAGCGTCTTTCTTATTTTTTGCTCGTATAACTATGGTTTGTTCCGTATTTGGAGGTGGTTTTGGTGTTAAGACGTCGGCATATGATTCGTGCTGTGTATTTTCCCATGGGGTCTGGTCCCTTATTTGTTTTCCCTTATTTGAGCTATATCACTCTTGATCTCTGCAAGCGTTTGTATAATTAATAGGTTGTAACTTAATGACAGGTTGTAGATAGTCCCCCTATGAAGAAAACCTGAATTCGCCCTTGCTCGGCCTGGACAGTAAAACTAAAAAAGACAAGTAGGTTGCCTCCAGTACCACTTCCTGGATTAACCAACTGAACTTGGTGGCAGACTTAGAATGTGACTGAACAAATCTTCCTCTAATTTATGTATTTATTTCCTAAATTTTCACCAATTACAATAAAAAAATATCGCACTGTTAATATTGATTTTTGACTAAAATTATATTCAGATATTAAAATCTATGAATGCAAAGCAACACAAATAATTTAAATCTTCGTCTGAGCCTCCGTCCTGAGAAATATGAAATTTACACAACAGCAACATTTAAGTACCTAGTCAATTTTCCTTAAAAAAATCCTGAATCCATACCCTGGATATATTATACCCATTTTAGCAAATACCCATCATATTTTATTTTTACAGATCAGAAGATTTTTATCCTAAATATTTGGAGACACCAATAAAAATTGAAATCGACGAAACCACAAGCGAAGTTGCAGAGACATCTAAAATTGTTTACGATGAATGGAAAATTAAAAACGAGGAAATCGACCTTAAAGAGGAAGACCTTAAACAAAACCAAGCGTATGTATCTCTATTTCCATTTTTTTTTCTTTATTATATTTTAGATAGTTTACTTAGGTATATATTATAACGACATGCAAATTATCCGTAACAATGAAAAGTACAAATCGAAATATATGGCACATAATTATGTACTGCACAAGAGGTATGGAAAATATGCTTTGAAACACTACCTTATGTTATTATAGCTTAGGTCAACATTTTGTAACATATTTGGGCCCAAAATTATACAACAAAATACCATTAGAAATAAGAAATATAAAAGATAAAAACCGTTTAGACACCGAGTTTAAGACATTCTTTTTTGACAAATAAATATGAATATTTTCACTGAGGTGTTCTAATATCGGCAGCTTTAAACTATTTGTGGCTCTCTGTGACTTTTAAATTTTGCCACTGGGTTTTATTAATATTACTACACTGGTAGGTTTTTTTTTAATGAACTACATTGTTTCAAGTTATTTGTTTTTGTTTATATATTTTACTACTATTTTATGTAAAATTTGATTTACTGAGATTATTGCTTAGGCAGCTGTGATACTTCTAATATGTAACATTCTAAAACCTAGGTGCTATATTATGTAACCGTTTTTAAATGTTTTATAAAATATTACCTGTATATTTCACATCTGTATCTGTTTAAAAAAGTAGTTTTTGAAATAAATTTGAAAATTTTAATTCTTAAAAACTGACAAAAATAATACACTGAATATTATTGATTATTAATATTGTAGATCTACCAGCATAAGCTACAAAGCCGTTCAAGTTAGTTTAAATCATAGTTTACATAAGTTGTATACTTTAAAAAGCAAAAACGCAAACTTATTCCATCTGTTTAAGTGAGAACGTGAAAAACAAGTCAATCAATGAACCAAAAAAAAAAAAGAATAATAATGTGGAAACTGTCTTACGCCACCAAATATTATATTCTGTTCTTACGCTCCAGCTAAAAAATATGTCATACTGACTGCGCATTCACCACCGCGTCCGGATGGGAGTTCCATGCGCGATGTACCCGATTTGAAAAAAAGTGCTGTCTACAAAGTTTATCGAATATTCAAATGTTAGTTTTTGTACTCTGACTTGTTTGTATTTAAATAGGGTCTAATAATAAATATTTTTTTTTGAATTGCGAAACTGTCAGTTTTACAATAAGCATTTTTTTTAAGATCAAGCTCTGTACTGTAATGTAAAATTAAATTATAAACAGACGAACAAACCCGAAGGAATATTTTCTAGCAATCTGCATGAATGCTTTTATTTTAATAAATAGGCTGCAAACAGTGCAAACTAAGTTTTTCAAAAGTTTTCAAAGGAAATTTGGTTAGCACGAGTTATACATTGAATATCCCAAATTAAAAAAAAAATAGAAATGAAATTTAAGGGGCAAATTTTAAATTTTTTGTTGAAAATTTATATCAATATTTGAATTCCCATTAAAATAAAAACGAAATAATTGGAAAACTAATACACTTGGGGTTTTTTTTAAATCAAAATTGAAGTTGACATAAAATATACAGTTTTTATATTGATTGTGACATAACTTTCATTGGCAATATGACAATTAATAATGGATAAATTACCGAGTATCAATGACTTGTTGTCATGGCAAAATCTCATTGCCTGGATATACATAAATATACATATTTAAGCCAATAACTATTATATTTTATTTTTACAGATCAACAGATTTTTATCCAATTAATTTGAAGGTACCAGTAAAAATTGAAACCAAAGAAAACACAAGAGAAGTTGAAGTAACATCTGAAATTGTCTATGATGAATGGAAAATTAAAAATGAAGAAATCGACATTAAAGAGGAAACCCTTAAACAAACAAAAACGTTAGTATCTTTAATTTCTACTAATAATTATAATTAATATGCTCTTCCAATATTTTTAAATTTAATTCCCAAAGAGCTTTCTTCTAAAAATCGGGCTTTGTGCTTTAATGCAAAATTGGATTATAAATATTTATCTATTTTAAAAAAAATTTAAAATTAATTAAAATAATAAGCTCTGCTTAGAAAACAATTGTAGACTACACAATATTAGTATATTTCAGAAAGGTGTAGAGTAATAAAAGCTCATTAGGTATGCTGTACAGGTATTAGGTATTCCGGTAAGGAAGACCTGTTACGGGTACATACCAAGTTGACATTGACATAAAAGTATAGATATAAAAGTTATACTATCTATTATTTATATTCATAGTAGTTCCTTACATGGTGTCAGATTAAAATTAATCCAAAATGATGAAAGGAAAACGAAAGAGTCGAGAAGCCAACAAACATGTGGAAAATAATACTGAACAGAAAAATACAAGGGACGATATAGAAGATTTGAAAGTACAAGTAAGAAGTCTGCAAGAATTATTGGCTCAACAGCAATTAGCAGGTGAAGCCAATCAAAACCAATCTCAGTCAACCCAAAATAATAGGGAAATAATGGAGAAGGAAATAAAAAATGTACCACATCCAGATAAGTTTTCATTTAAAGATAGCGAGTGGGAGAAGTGGTTGCAGCATTATGAAAGGTACCGATCCGCTATAAATTTGAAAAAATGCTCAGAAAAAACACAAATCAACAATATTTTGTTATATATGGGACAAGATGTAGGAAAAATTTTTGATCGATTAAAAAAAAAAGAAGATGATGTCCTGACTTATAATAGTCTCATTGCCGATTTTAATGAGTATTTTAAAAAGACTGTTAATATTTTATATGAACGTGCCAAATTTAATTTGAGGAATCAACTAGAAGGTGAAACTTCCAAAGAGTACATTGAAACAATAATTTTAATGGCTAAAAATTGTAAATATGGTGAAATAGAAAATGAATTGATCAGAGATCGACTTGTAGTAGGAATTTTAGATAGAAATCTTTCCGAAGCTTTACAGATGGATGCATCTTTAACGCTAGAAACAACAATAACAAAAATTAATCAAGCTGAATGTGTTAAAAAACAAAATTTGGAACTCACGCGACATCTTTCAATTCATAAAGACATAGACAGTGTAAAAGAACGTGACAGCTACAGATTTAAAGGGCACGAAAAATGTTATTCTAAGGAATGTTCTAGATGTGGTTCATCAAAAAAACATTCGTATGAAAGGTGTCCTGCTTTTAGGATTGTTTGTTCAAAATGTAATATTAAAGGGCATTTTTCCAAATATTGTAAGACCAAAAGAAATATAAACGAGGTGAGAGATGCACTGAATTCATCAACAAGTTCGAGTTCGATGGGTTCATTAACAGAAGTTGATAGTAAAAGCAAAAATATCAAAAATTGTAATGAAATCAAAGTTATTGGATGTATAACTGAAGAAAAAGGAAAATCTTTTAGGCAGGCCTGCTCTTGAAAAGTTAAAAATTATTAAATGGAAAGATGGAAATTTAATAATAAACAAAGAAGTTAAAAATGTAAATTTGATTAGCAACCCACAAATAAAAAATTATGAAAACTATATTACTCGTTTGTTTCCTAATTTATTTAAAGGAATTGGAAGAATAAAAGATTTTGAATACAAAATAAGATTAAATCACAATGCTCAACCCTTCAGTGTAAGTGTACCTAGGCGAGTGTGATAGGAATTCATAGGCAATCATTAGGTGTTCGTTAGTGGTTCATAGGCGTTCATAGGCAATCATTAGGCATTCAAAGTCGTTTAATAGCAGTTTTTGATGTTTTTTAGTGTTTAGTCCCCTGTTTTGTGTCAGTGGCGTGTAGTGCCGTGTTAGTGTTGTGTTAGTGTCGGGTCTGTGTTGTGTAAGTGTTGGGTATAATAATAATATAATAAATAACTAAATATGATGTTACAGGTCCAGATGCTCTAATCCTGCTATTTTGAACACTATAGTGAACCTAGTCGAAATCTTATAAAAAAAATTCTCAAACTGCCACTCTATTGATAGTTATCGATTGATTGTGGTTACAAGTACTATAGCTTATTGTCTAATTTTTTACAAGCCAATAGTTATCAATACCTATAGTCATTACTCCTTTTCCCTTAATGTTTCGATAGTTTTCTACTTAGCTGTATATACAAATATTATTAGGGTATATTTTTAATACTTAATAAAATTGCTATATATTTTTATTTTATTTTTTGCAACACTTTTTATTTTTAGTAAGATTCCTAGTTTATTATTTTGTTACATTATTTGCTCTATTTATCCGTATTTTTGCTATAATTTTACATCCTGTCCTCGTTTTGAAGATCTTAAACATATTCATATTGACACTATTGTATTATACAGGGTGTCCGGTAACTTATGGGCCATAGAGCAACTGGAGATAGTAGATATAAAAATGTCTTTTGAGCTAAATTTGCCCAAGTAAAATGTTAGAGGTTAAAGAGATACAGGGTGTTGAAAGTGAAAATTAATTTTCGAAGAAGCCGCCATTGTTATAGGAGATAATCAAAATATCTTCCTGAATGTAAGACGTCATTTGTTAAAAAGCTTAAGAAAATGTATTGAAGTAAACGGTGGACACTTTCAACATTTACTAAAGTGAATTAAAACAAATTTTTAATAGTTTCCAATATTTTCATTTTGTTTTTTTTTCTGCCTTTTTATCATCAAGTCCTAGAATCTGGGTAACGGCTTGAGATATCGAGATCGACCAAGAGTACCTTTTTTACGTAAAAAGGTAGGTTCTTTTATAGTTTAAAGTATAAATACTAGTAACTGCACTTTTAAAAAAAATATGGATGAATTAGTTCAACATGAAGCACGTAGCAAGCGCCCTCTAGGGAGTATCTTGAAATTAACACCAAATTCAAATTTTTCACTCTCGAAAACCTAGTTATACCGATTTTGAATTCGATATCTTAAACCGTTTCAAAATTATCATAATTTTTCGAAAATTAATTTTCACTTTCAACACCCTGTATCTCTTTAACCTCTAACATTTTACTTGGGCAAGTTTGGCTCAAAAGACATATTTTTATATCTACTATCTCCAGTTGCTCTATGGCCCATAAGTTACCGGACACCCTGTATAAACAGTTTAGTTAGTTTTTGATACTTAACACATTAGTTTCTATATGTATATAATCGAATTTCCCGTTCAAAACTGTATTTTATGTTCCTCCTATTGTTATTGCCTGTATTATTTTAATAGCTTTAATCGTTTGCATAGGTATTTATTTCAATATCTACCTATTGCAAAAAAATATTCACTATCCCTGCCATTAAGACTTTAATGGTTTTATACAATCTAATGGCTTAATGTTTTTAAATCTTTTTACTAGATGTTGGAGCTTTTTAACCTGTTACCGTTTACTATATCCCTTCCCCTTCCCACCTCTCTCGTCTGTTTTAAAATTTATGGCTTGATAAATAAATTTTACAACTCTTTTAAAATTATTTTTATAGTTTAGATAATATCTAGCCACTAGTCGATTGAAAGCTCCGTTAAGAAGTCATTTATCTAATTCAGCGGTTCTCAAACTTTTTTGGTGACGGAACCCTTTTGGGAAGCAAAATACTTGATGGAACCCTATAATAAAACAATAGTTTTTAAAAGTGTATTCTTTATTAATAAGCATAATAAACGTACAATGTAACAGTTACTAATTATTACTTACTTTACCACATGGCAAGTACAATAATAGAAGATATTAAAAAAGAAAAAATCTAACTAATGGGAGGTATGAAACTGTTTTTTATTTTTCACCAATTGGTTGATATCAGGTTTGATAGAAGACAGTTGAAGTCTCATATCAGGTTCGGCGTCCAGTCTATTGCGATATTTTGTTTTCGTGGCTGCATAGGTTGAGAATCCTGTTTCGCACAAATATGTTGTTGGGAACGGGAGAAGAATATTCAGAGCCATTTTGCCAAGCATTGGATATTCATCACGGATTCTGCACCAAAAATCGTTGAGAGGCGTCGTTTTGAACAGTGACTCCATACTTGTGTCTGATGACATTTCTAAAAGAGATTCATATATCTCGTTTGACATACTTTCGGACTTTTCCAAGTTGGGTAAAAAAGGATTATGAATCCATGAATTCAGTTTCATTTTTGTATTCTGTTCTTCGGGAAAATACTTTTCAAAAGATGCGCGCATCGAACTGAGATATTGGACCAATTCTTCAAACACATCATCTTGAAACATTTCTGAGTCGTTATCGCTAACAAACTCACTGAGTGACGTAAAGCTTTCTATTTCTTTCTTACCAACGCAAATAATCCAAAAATCTAATTTTCTTTTGAAGGCAGTTATTTTGTTATAGGCCTGAAACACTGTTGTCTGTTTACCTTGCAATGATAAATTCAATTCGTTCAGTTTTTGAAAGATATCCGCCATAAAAGAAATCGGAACAACCAAGTTTTATTATACAAACGGTCCTTCAAATTAAAAGAAGTATCTGCTGAAAGAAACATTTGTAACTCGGCTCTAAGTTCAAATAGCCTTGTTAAAGTTTTATCCCGAGACAGCCATCGCACTTCTGTATTGAGCAGCAGTGTTTTATGTTTGCTGCCATAATCTTCACACAATAATGAGAACAATCGGGATTGTAGTGGTCGTGATTTGATAAAATTAATTATTTTTAACGCTTCATCCATAACTAATTTTAGATTTGACGGCATTTGCTTCATCGCAAGTGCTTGTCTATGCAGAATACAATGGCTGGAACTACAATTAGGCGCTTTATTTTTTATTCGTGACACTGCTCCTGCTGTTTTACCTGTCATCGCCTTGGCCCCATCTGTACAAATGTCAATGCAATTGTTCCAACTGAGATTATTTTCTTCAAAAAATATATTTATTTTATTAAAAATCTCTTCCCCGGTAGTGTTTGTGAGCAGCGGTGAACACATAAGCATGTCTTCTTCAAAAGAACTTTCATATGGATATCTCACGATAACCAGCAAGATAGCCAAACCAGCGACATCAGTTGACTCGTCCATTTGCAAGGCGAATCGTGTTTTTTGTAGACGTGTAACTAGTTCTTGTTTGACGTAGCTTGCCAGATCATGGATTCGCCGTGAAACAGTATCGTTTGATAGCGGCACAGTAGAAAGATGCTTTGCAGATTTTTCATCGAGCATACATTTTGTTATGTCTAATACACATGGCTTTATTAAATTCTCAGCGATAGTGTGCGCTTCACCTGCTTGTGCAATGCGATAGCTAACTAAGTATGATGCCTCCGTGGCCTTTTCGTTGATAGTTTTTGTTACATGCATCATATTTTTTTGACTTTCCAATAACTGATCTTTTTTACGAACAAAAAATTCTTTATTCTTGTCTTTAGACTCGGGGTGTACAGTTTGTAAATGTCGGCGCAATTTGGCAGGTGCCATGGAACTATTAGGAAGCAGTTTACTACATAGCATGCAGAGAGGTGAGCCGTTGGAATCAACAAATCCGAAACTGATATATAATTCATCATACTTCCTTTTTTTCGTCTTTGAAACCGTCGAGCTTGACGTCGTGGCATCATCGTCTGGATCGGTGATTGCTATATTCTCCGCGCGTACTGCTTTTGAACATTCAGCGTCATTAGAAGATGTTGTTGCAACACGTTTAACACCTTTAAGCCAACGTTCCATTCTTCTTTATTTATAATGTTACACGTCAGGATGGTGGGGTCTAAATAATGCACAATCGTTACTGCGTATAAGAGACTAAGTTTAGTACAATGAAGAAATGTATAAAACTGAGACAACAGAATACAGCAGGCAGTAGAACAATGAACACTAGTTTCTCGCTAGCGAGCTTGTAGGAACTTATCGCTCCGAACGCTAATCGTCAACTGACTGACGAGGCGCGATCGCCGCTTTTATACTTAGTCCTAGACTCGATCTCGTTTATTCTCGAAAATACTCGAGTCGGCGCCTTTGATAAACAAAAAGCAAAAATAAAAAGAGAAATATAAAAATTGCGTTGTAAACAATTCAGAGGCGGCTTTTATCAAAGGGACTGCGCGCTCACAAATACAAGTATACATGTTGATACCAAACTTATGAGATATTGTACCAGCTATTGTAACACATGTTTATACAAATACAAATAAATAAATAAATAAATATACCTACGCGCGGCCGCGGAGTCAAAACGTTCGACCAGAGAGAGGTGTTTTGATTTTTTTTCTAAATTCTTGAGGAACCCCTACAGAGGTATCGCGGAACCCTAGGGTTCCGCGGAACACACTTAGAGTATAGCTGATCTAATTAATTGCTTTATTTTTCATATGTTGTAAGATCGATTAGATGAGTATGATCACTCGGAAGTCTACAAATTTATACAATTAATCTCATCTCATGTAACTAATATAACATTTGAAACGAGTATTTTATTTATTTGGATAATAATCATTCGGGTATTTAAATACTTTATATACCCTTAATTTTAAACTTTTTTTTGGTTGTATAGTATTACCCTTAGGCATACCTAATATTAGTGGTTGTTCGTACATAATATATACTTTTTTGAATCTACATGACCCTTTTTTTTGGCGTTAGCTGGTCTTTATATAAAATAACCGTACCCAAGAAGTTAGGTTAGGTTTGTATAGCATTCGTGTTATATAAACACTCTTATAGGAGTTAACTGGTCTTTAAAGCAATATATTACCCTACATTTCTAGGTTTTTCTTATTTATTATTATTTTTCAGCATCCCGGGGGTATTTTTGGGGGATAAGGACCTATCTAACAGCTATTTGTTCGCTGTAATGTTTTTTCGATTTAAGTCTATTTAATTTAAATACCTAATATTATTTCTTGCTTCTTTGCCAATTAGGTAACCCTAATTTTTGTTGTATTTAGTTGCTTTACTTGGACTCTACTTCATGGTTCTCTGTACGTAGTCCTTTAGCTATTGATTTTTTCAGATTATAAGGTGTTTTTAGCTGTTGAAGCAGATATTACCCTAAATTTCTAGGTTTTTCTTATTTATTCTTATTTTTCAGCATCGTGGGGGTATTTGTGGCAGATAAAGACCTATCCAACAGCTATTTGTTCGCTGTAATGTTTTTTTCGATTTAAGCCTATTTAAATTAAATACCTATTATTTCTTGCTTATTTGCAAATTAAATGCAGGTGACCCTAATTTTTATTGTTTCCTCGAGTCCTTTAGCTATTAATTTTTTCAGATCTTAAGGTTTTTTACTGTTGAAGCAGATAATTTCCTTTTTTTTTCATACATGGGACTATCACAAGTGATTGTATGTAACTGATTCATATGTTAGTTATTGATTTCTCCTCGTTATAATCATAATAGTGGACAACATCTATCTACCTCTTTTTCTGCCTGCTCTATACAATCGTAGTTTGTTCTAATTGAATTTTTTAGTCATTTCACAGATACTGCAATAATGTATTATGTAATAATTTTATATAGCGTGTGTGTTTTTGATCTTAACAGTTAAATTTTAGTACTCAACTTTTGTGATAGATTTTAGCAAGTCGAATCTTTCGTCCTGCACCTTTTGACGTAATTATCCAATCACAATCGAATCCTTCCGAATCACTGTATTACCGCGTTCTACATTGGCTGTTAAGGAGCGCTAATGACTCCGAGATCAGAATAATGGGTAGTTTTTAACCTAGAACCTATGCTCACTGTTTTTATATTATTTATTCGTGTGACTTGCACTTGTCCATTTGCTACCTTTATTAGTTTAGTTTATATACTCTTGGTGTATATAGGATCTTTAATAAGTCTACTCAACAATACACACAATTTCAGAACCGGTCAAATTGCTTTTAAGAATTATAACTCCTAATTTAGTATTGAACTAAGTGTTTTGGTATTGATAAGATATATTGTTAAATAAGCAACTATGTACAACAGATTTTAGATTTATTTTCATGAGATGTTGCGAGTTCTATGTATAGCCCTTACGTTTTTGTATACGATAACTTAGAGCTACATGTTTCTAATTTTTTATATTTGACTGCTTGATTTACGCTTAATCATTCCTTAGCACTTAATCTTTATGAATTTGGTTTAGTACACTATATTAAACTTTATATATTCTGCATCTATAATAGCCCCTGCCTTCCTCTTAATTTTACTGAAACGTTTATCTAGTATGAGTTAAATACCTTGTTTTAGGGTTTTTAGAGCTTTATCTCTTTAACCTGTTCAACGGATCATCCTTGGATTTTTTTTAACCGCCTTAAGGTGTTATACTGTGCATTTATGCATGAGCATGTTTATTATATGTTTTTTTGCCCTGTTTACGAGCTGCTAACGTTTATGGGTTTAAAGGCCATTTTTGAGTACTTTAGTGTTTTATTAAACCTTTTTTACCCTTTTCAGAGAAGTTTTTAGTAGCTGATTATATATATTTAAACAGTACTGTATGATATAGACTATATGTTAGGTATTCGTTAGGCTGTCTGTCTGTCTTCATTATATTTCTATTCAAGTTAATTTAATTGTACCTTTGCTTGTTGTACTGTTTTATGTTCTTGGTGTGATGTGACGTAAAATTGCTTTATGGAGGAGGATTAGATAGCTGTTCAGTAGCTGTTTAACCCTATTCATTAGTTGTTTTTATCCGCTTTATAAGTAATTTTTAAAATTCATTTAATTTATAGGGGCTCTCCTAAAATTTTACTGTCGTAAAATTTAATGAGCCTCGGCCCGTTCGGGGTCTTTAGGGTAGTTTTATATCATATATTTCCCCTAATTAAATCTTAAATTTGATTAATTTAGGGAGCTTTAATGATTGTGAGGTTAGAAAAATAATCTATGTACCCCTTGTTATTAGCAATTACATCTTTAATTAGACGTTATGCAGGGAATGTTAATAATCTACCCCTATTCTTTGTTGGTGTACTGGAGCTGTTGAGACACGCATCAAATTATTAATGTATGATAGACTGCCGAAATTGGTTACAATCATTAAGTTATCAGGTTATAATACGTTTTGATAGTCAACTAATTGTATTGGAATCTAATTAAGGCTATTTTTATCTATCTTATATCGTTGCACTACTTCCTGTTCGTTAAAGGATTTAATAATTTGTTGGCTATATGGTCTATATGTTAAAAAGCTTAAAATAGATGCTAAATGCATTTTAACCAGTTTTCTAGTATTTAACCATAATTTTAAACGGTTTCACCCATTCAAGAGCTGCTAAATAGGCGTTTTCATATGTTTAGGGGTTGTTTTTATGTGTTTTTAGATGTTTCCTGTATATTTCTATACCGATCAAGAACAATTCAGAGAAATTTTTGTCGAATATTTCCCCTATATTTTAATATCCTTATTACTCTGACTTCTCCTATACAAATTAAGTGTAATCATCAGGTGTGACCGTGAATCTTGTATGTGTGTACCTATAGCAGGCTACTGGTGATTACCTAATGTAGTTTTAAACTGAAAATTTGATCAATTTAAGGAACCTAAATGATTGTACGGTTATAAAAATAATCTATACAGGGTCCTTAAGTACATCAAGAAAATCTAGGATATGATTCCTGGCATCAATTTAAGTTGAAAAGTTCATACGGACTTATGCCCTAAAATGCTTATCCTCTTAGATACAGGGTGTTAAAATATTTTTAAAAAATATTTTTTTTTTTTTAAATTTCGAAACTCCTTGAAGATACGGTATTGAAAATTGATGTCGATTGATTTCGTATTAACCTGCACTTTTTGGTTAAAAAAGGGTTTGCCTACTTCCACCAGTGGCGTGCATGAAGATACCATCAATATTTTTTTTGTGAAAATATGTGATACGCCACTGTTTTTTTTAAACTCTGATGCATTTTTATGCATTACTGATATAAGCGGCACAAAAGTTGTCTCTACTATGTTTTTGAAAAAAATGGTAGTTTTAAAGGAAAATGGAAAATATTTTAACACCCTGTATCTTAGAGGGTAAGCATTTTAGGGCATAAGTCCATAATATGAACTTTTCAACTTAAATTGATGTCAGGAATCATATCCTAGATTTTCTTGATGTACTTAAGGACCACCCTGTATATCTAAATTATTTAAATTTTTATTGTTAATTTGATATCAAAAAGTAATAGTACAGGGGTTGAACCTACCCCCCTGGTGGTAAATTATGTTTTTTTGGTATACAAATATAGAGAAATACATACTCATGTATGTATGGTAGCCTACCGAAATTAATTTCAATCGTTAATATTACATTATGACCCTCTAGCTATGAGTAACTATTCTGTCTATTATTGTTAATTGCAATGGAATTTAATTAAAGCCATCCTTTTTTATCTTATATGCCTATATTATATCGACTGCTCGTAATTTCTACTGTATAATACAGGTACTTCATAGAGGTTTTGTATGTCTATAAATCAAACTGTACATATAGTCATTAACAAATTTTAGGATAATATTGTTTTTATGCTGTTCGATATCCAAATTAGCGAATATTTCATGATCCTCTCCGCTTCCCCGCACAGTAACTACGTAGCGATAATATCATCAGCTAGGCAACGAGTTTATCTAATATGTTCAGTTGGCGCTGCGGTAAAACGTTAGAATTGTAATCCAGTGACCCGGGATCGAATCAACGCAGGTAAAACTTTTTTTAATCATTTAATTTCAGTTGGAGACACACTTGGAAATTATTGGGGTACCGGTTCTTGGAGATAGGGCTTGCAGAGCCCCGACTTGTAGGCTTTGGGCCCCACAGAAAGTTAATATGTTGGTAGGTGAGGTTAGAGTACCATTTGTAACGGTTTTTGAAGATAGGTCTTGCGGAGCCCTGACTTGTAGGCCTGGTCCCCCGAAAATGAATATCTAATTAGTTGGGGGTTAAGGTGATAGATGGCGTATCGCAGCTTGGCCAATAGTTCCCTTGGTAACTAGCACCAAGTAAGAGTGGGTGCTAGCGCCAATGATGGTTAGTGCTGATGGTAGTTAGTGCCAGTAGTAGTTAGTGCCAGTGGTAGTTAGTGTCATTGATAGTTAGTGCCCTCAAAATTTCCCACGGTCGGCCACGCCCATCCCCTAAAAAGTTCCCATGCTCTAGACTATTATTAATTATTATTGGGAACTAAAGATATTTGAGCTAGAAATGTTATAATTTATTTAAAAAATTGTAAATAAGTTAAGCTGATACTACATATTACTGGGCCTCGGTACCAATTACTACTGTAGTAGTAGTTAGTAAAGTATTGTTTAGGGCTCAAAAATAAAATTAGTGATTTAATATTAACCTCCCCCTCCCTCTGTCCATTCTTACCCAGGAAACGCTAACTGAATTGCAGCCTCTTGTATTATTTTATAAACATGACCTGGCACGAACCAAAGATGAGCTAGATGTCGAACTTGGACTTTGGTACAGAGAAATTGCTAGATTGCCAAATGAACAGTGGCCCAGATATTCCTTAAGCGCGTTACAACACGTTACTGACACCTTTAAAAATATCAGGACATTACTTCGTATATTAGCTATATTGCCTGTCTCTCCTGCGGAAGGCGAACGTAGTTTTTCAACTTTGCGAAAACTCAAAAAAATTTTAAGAAATAGTTATTCGGAAAACCGGCTAAACGGCCTCACTCGTTTGCATATTTATAGAAATATGACCCCGCCTGTGGAGAATATTTTAAATAAATTCGGCGAGAAGAACATTAAAACTAAGCTTGGCTTAATAAACCTTTTTTGTCGCAAATACGTTGTTTGTTAAATTTTATTTTTTCAGGCCAAATGTAAGGGGTGATTCATTTAGACTTTTTTTTTAAATTCGAAATAAAACATATAAAATGGAATTGAATGGTGGAATCTTTATTATAAGCTGAAAGAACAATATTTGACATTTATTTTATGAAAATAATTTCATTTAAATGCTGGCCGCGACTACGCCCTACGTGGTCCATTCGGAAGGTCCAATTTTCGATCACGCTTTCTAGCATTTCTACCGGTATCTGCCGAATTACTCGAGTAGTGCTGGCTTCTTAGTCCTGAATCGTAGCTGGCTTATCGACGAAGACTTTTGATTTGACTTAAGCCGAAAGAAAAAAGTCTAAGGGTGTGATATCACACGATCTAGGCGGCCAGTTGACAGGTCCAAAGCGCGAAATTATCTGCTCACTGTAGTGTCGTAACGTAGGCAACTTAAATAACACCTTAAATAAGTTTTGTTAGTTGTCTATAACTAGTTTAGGAATATAAATTAAACATAAAAAAAGAAGAATGTTCTCTCTCTCTCTCTATACTTGTTGTAAAATGGAAGTAAGTTAATTTTTGCATTAAAGTTGTTAGCCTCGATCATCTTGTTTTTATTACGCTACATCACAATTATTTGGCGACGAGAATAATGCGAAGTAAGTGTTTATCGGACGTAGCCGTGTATTTTTTTCGGAAAGAGCGTAATTAACGCAATAGTTCTGATTCTTTAAAAAGTTACCGTCACCCGTCACGAAATTCGAAACATGGAGAACCAGCAGCCAATTATTACAGTAGTAAATACGGGCAACGTTTCTTCGCTGGCAATTTTTAAACAAGGAGATGATTTTGAAGTATTTGAGGAGCGTCTTGAGCAATACCTTGGTGCCAATTTGGTAGAGGGATCAAGAAAAGTAGCAGTTTTGCTGACATTGTTAAGTAAGGAGGTTTACAAAGTTTTAATGGATTTATGCAATCCAGATAAACCTAAAAGCAAGGATTTTAACACCTTAATGCAATTGCTGGGTACACATTTTAAGCCAAGACTGTCAGTTTACAGAAGAAGAATCATTTTTGATTTATTGAGGCAGGGGCAAGAGTCTGTTAATGTGATTTTGGTGACAAATTAATGTACCGAGTACAGGACAAGTTCATCGTTGGTATGAGGCCAGGTCCTATACTTGACCGTCTTTGTGAGGAGAGTCCTACAAAGCCCTTAAAGGACTTATTGGAGATGGCATTAAACAAAGAAGCTTCGTTGATGGAACAAAGTAAAAATAACACTGAAGTAAACAGAGTGGAAAAGAAATTTAGTCGTTTTAAGAAGCCTAAAGCTCATGAAGAAGAAAAGCGTCAGGTAGAACTAAAGTGTAATTTTTGTAATAAGACTAATCATACATTTAGTAAGTGTAAGTACAGAAAATTTACCTGTAAGAAATGTGGTAAAAAGGGGCATATAATGGCAGCGTGTAAGAGTAAGACTGACAAAAATCATTATGTTGGGCAAGAGGAAGAGGAAACTCTTTCATTGTTTAATGTGACAGATTTACAAAATGTCAATTTTAATAAGCCATTATGTGTACCTGTTTTACTTGATAATGTAGCAGCTCAGATGGAACTTGACACGGGAGCAGGAATTTCATGTTTGCCTTATAAGCTTTACCAGGATAATTTAGTTCACGTTCCATTAGAGAGTACTACTATTAGGTTAAAAACCTATTCTGGGGAAGTAGTGATACCCAAAGGTAAAATTAGTATTAATATTACATTTAACAATATTTCAAAAATTTGTGATTTAGTTGTAGTAAAAAAAGCTACAAAAATTCTGTTAGGTCGAGATATTATTAAAAAGTTTAATCTGTCCTTTAACGACTCTGAGGTCATTGTTAATAAGGTAGCTATTTTTCCTGATAAACTTTCAAATCTTTTAACAAAATATTCTAATATTTTTAAGAATGAGTTAGGTACTTATAATGGGGAAAAAATAGGTCTTAAAATAGAAGAAAATGTAAAACCCATTTTTCACAAGCCACACCCAGTTCCTTTTGCTTTTCGTGAAAAAGTGGAAGCTGAGTTAAAAAGATTAGAAGGGGAAGGCGTTATTGAAAAAGTTAATAACTCTATGTGGGGGACACCATTGGTACCTGTTATGAAATCAAATGGCAAGGATATTCGGGTCTGTGCGAATTATAAAATCACAGTTAATAAATCTTCAAAAAAATTTAATCATCCTTTGCCTCGAATTGAGGAAATTTTTGTTGCACTTCAAGGAGGTCAGAAATTTACAAAACTTGATTTTTTAAATGCTTACAATCAGTTAGTTTTGGATGACGAAACAAGCAATTTGTTAGCTTGGAGTACACCACATGGTATATATAGAGTATTAAGGTTACCGTATGGTACAAAACCAGCTTGTTCTATTTTTCAGAGTATTATTGAAAAGGTTTTGCAGGGCTGTGCGGGGACAGTTAACTTTCTGGATGATGTGGTAGTAACTGGTAAGGATGAGGAGGAGCATTTAAGAAATCTTGAGGAAGTTTTGAAAAGATTAAGCAGGGCCGGATTTAGGTTAAATGAGAAAAAGTGTGAATTTTTTAAGGATAAGATTTTTTATCTAGGACACAAAATTTCGAGTCAAGGTTTAGAAAAAGATGAAGAAAAGGTAAGGGCAATAGTAAATTCGCCTAGGCCAAAAAATATGACGGAAATTAGGGCTTTTGCAGGAATGTTAAATTATTATTCTAAATTTTGTAAAAATGTATCTGGGAAGCTAGAACCGTTATATGACTTAGTAGGGAAAGGTAAAGAATTTAAATGGACTCAGGAATGTGAAACAGCATTTCAGTGTGCTAAGAAAGAGTTAGCTTCGGATAAAGTTTTGATACATTATGACCAATGTAAGCCTATTCGTTTAGCGTGTGACTCTAGTGAGTATGGAATTGGTGCGGTTCTGTTGCATGTAATGCCAGATGGATCTGAGAGACCAATCTGTTATATTTCAAGGGTTTTAAATAAAGCTGAAAGGGGATACTCAATGATTATGAAAGAGGCATTGGCAGTTTATTGGGCAGTTTCTAAGTTATATCAGTATTTAGCTGGAAGAAAGTTTGAGATTTTAAGTGATCATAAACCATTGCAAGCGATTTTTGGAGAACATAAAAGTTTACCAAAGATGGAAGCAGGGCGTGTTCAAAGATGGTCATTATTTTTAGCTAATTTTGATTATAATTTTCGTTTTATTAGAGGGGTTGAGAATGCAAAGGCAGATGCATTATCCCGACTGCCATTACCTGATGGTGAAAATT
Source organism: Polydrusus pterygomalis (assembly GCA_963969555.1). Classification (NCBI taxonomy): domain Eukaryota; kingdom Metazoa; phylum Arthropoda; class Insecta; order Coleoptera; family Curculionidae; genus Polydrusus; species Polydrusus pterygomalis. The sequence goes on from OZ018382.1 coordinate 55,338,011, forward strand.
ATTGTATAGAGCCTGATTACGATTATTTAAACCTAGTTGAGAGTTTATTGCCGGTAGATTCAAATAAAATAATATCAGAAACCAGGAAAGATTCGGTGTTAATAAAAGTATTTAATTTAATTAGGTATGGGTTTCCAAACCAGACAGATAATTTACTTTTAAAACCATTTCTAGCTCGTAAGAGTGAATTGTCAATAGAGCGAGACATCATGATGTGGGGTTATCGAGTAGTAATACCAGTTAGTTTAAGGAAACAGTTGCTTGAGGAATTACACAGTAACCATGAGGGTATGATTAAAATGAAATCAAGAGCACGTTCTTATTTCTGGTGGCCTTCATTAGATGCAGACATAGAAAACAAAGTTAATAGTTGCAAAATTTGTTGTCAGGTCCGTCCTGAGCCGAATAAAGCTAGATGAATAAAATCAAATATGTCGAATTATTTTTATGAACGTATTCATGGTGATTTCTTAGGACCAATAAAAGGTAAAATTATTCTTATTATTGTGGATGCTTATTCCAAGTGGCCCGAGGCTTTCATTATGAATAGTACAGATTCTGATACAACTATAAATCGATTTAGAGAATGTTTTTCACTGTTTGGGATACCGCGTATAGTTCATACAGACAATGGAAGTCAATTTACTTCTCAAAATTTTTGTAAATTTTTAAATAATAATGGAATTAAATTTTTGACATCTCCACCTTTCCACCCAGCAACTAACGGGCTTGCGGAAAATGCGGTTAAGTCGGTTAAGTCAGGATTAAAAAAATAATTTTTGGATGAAAAGAATAAAAATGTTTATTTAGAAACTTTGTTACATCGTTACCTGTTTTCCTACAGAAATTCTATCCATGCAACTACAGGGTTAACACCTTCTGATATTGTTTTTAAATCAAAAATTAGAACCCGTCTAGATTTGATAGCACCAAGTAGTGTGTCCGTAAATAATAAAGCGGAAAAGCAAGTTCTAAATTTTAAAGGAAAACGAGAGGAAAGCTTTGTGGTGGGGGATAGAGTTTGGTGTAGAGATTATAGAAATCCAAATAGAAAAGGTTGGGTAGAATGTATAATAGATGAGGTTCTAGGTAACAGAGTTTATTTCTGTAAATTAGTAAACGAAAAGGTTATCTGGAAAAGACATTTAAATCAGATTATAAGTAATGTCATTGTATCCTTACTAAAAGAGACTATAAGTGATAGTGATGCGCAGAACAGTAGTGAAAGAGAAATAATTTCGGAAAATAGTGAAAGTGAGCATAGAGCATTACAGCAAAGTACCCTAGTGTTATCGCAACCTATTGTAAGCGCGAATTCTCCTAAGTTAAACATAAATCGTGCTAGTGAGCCAATGGTAAATGACAATAGCAATACTTTACCTAGTATAACTAAGGAGGAACAAAATTGTAAAACAAATGTTTCTATAAAGATTGGTAGGTCAAGTCCAAGGGATCTGAATGTTAATCAGAGACCAAGGAGAAATGTTAAACCACCCCAACATTTAGATTTGTGAGGGGAGGTATTTGTAGTGTCGTAACGTAGGCAACTTAAATAACACCTTAAATAAGTTTTGTTAGTTGTCTATAACTAGTTTAGGAATATAAATTAAACATAAAAAAGAAGAATGTTCTCTCTCTCTCTATACTTGTTGTAAAATGAAAGTAAGTTAATTTTTGCATTAAAGTTGTTATCCTCGATCATCTTGTTTTTATTACGCTACATCACACTCACCAAACTGATTTCTTCAATAAAGCTATTGTTTCGGGCGCTGTATGTGCCGCGTGATGTCGGCGACAATTGGTTTCAGCCAGACGTAGCTACGGCACACACAGCGCGCGAAACAACAGCTTTATTGAAGAAATCAGTTTGGCGAGCAAATAATTTCGCGTTTTGGACCTGTCAACTGGCCGCCTAGATCGTGTGATATCACACACTTGGACTTTTTTCTTTCGGCTTATGTCAAATCAAAAGTCTTCGTCGATAAGCCAGCTACGATTCAGGACTTAGAAGCCAACATTACTCGCGTAATTCCGAAGATACCGGTCGCAATGCTAGAAAGCGTGATCGAAAATTGGACTTTCCGAATGGACCACGTACGGCGTAGTCGCGGCCAGCATTTAAATGATATTATTTTCAAAAAATAATTGTCAAAGATTGTTCTTTCAGCTCATAATAAAGATTCCACCATTCACTTCCATTTTATATGTTTTATTTAGAATTAAAAAAAAAGGTCTAAATGAATCACCCTTTATATGCACCTTTCGTTTATTATAAACTTTTTTCCTGGGTGCGTCCCTGACTATTATATTAAAGCATTGTGCTTTGTATTTTTATATTAGGATTTACGGACTTAAACATAATAAGCCATAACACCCCCTATATATAATTCTCGAGTAATTCCAATGTTCTCTTTATTTTTTAGTATAGAATTCGATGGCAGCGATCAAGAACACCGTGACGAATATAACAGGTTCAGATGTGGTATATGTCAATTTCAAACAAGATGGAATTGTAGTTTAAATAAAAATTACGAGGAAGTTTCTAAATTTAATTGCAATTATTGCGATTGTCATCAAAAGGCTCAGCAATGTAATTTGAAGATGCGTTTATTAGAACAAAATATAGAAAAATGTGATTCTTTAGATGACTACAAATGTAATCAATATGATGAAACAATTATTCAGAAAGGAAGTTTTATGGTACATATTCTGCAACAACATAACACAAAGGAAACTGAGGCTTCACATAAGTTTAGGTGTGGTCAATGTGAATATCAAACGCTTGTGATAAGTCATTTAAAGAGACATGTTTTAGCACGTCATAAAAATATAGAGGAAGTTGATGCTTCAGATAAGTTTATGTGCAGTTATTGTAAATATCAAACACTTGATAAAACCAATTTAAAGAGACATGTTTTGGCACGTCATAAAAATATAGAGGAAGTTGATGCTTTAGATAAGTTTAAGTGTGGTCAATGTGAATATCAAACACTTTCGAAAAGTCGATTAAAAGCACATATTTTTGGACATCATAAAAATATAGATGAAGTTGATGCTTCAGATAAATTTAAATGTGGTAAATGTGAATATCAAACACTTAATAGAAGTGATTTAAATAGACATGTTTTGAGACGTCACAAAAATATAGAGGAAGTTGATGCTTCAGATAAGTTTAAGTGCAGTTATTGTGAATATCAAACACTTACGAAAAGTTCTTTAAAAGCACATATTTTTGGACGTCATAAAAATATAGATGAAGTTGATGTTTCAGATAAATTTAAATGTGATAAATGTGAATATCAAACAGTTAATAGAAGTCATTTAAAGAGACATGTTTTGGCACGTCATAAAAATATAGAGGAAGTTGATGCTTCAGATAAGTTTATGTGCAGTTATTGTAAATATCAAACACTTGATAAAACCAATTTAAAGAGACATGTTTTGGCACGTCATAAAAATATAGAGGAAGTTGATGCTTTAGATAAGTTTAAGTGTGGTCAATGTGAATATCAAACACTTTCGAAAAGTCGATTAAAAGCACATATTTTTGGACATCATAAAAATATAGATGAAGTTGATGCTTCAGATAAATTTAAATGTGGTAAATGTGAATATCAAACACTTAATAGAAGTGATTTAAATAGACATGTTTTGAGACGTCACAAAAATATAGAGGAAGTTGATGCTTCAGATAAGTTTAAGTGCAGTTATTGTGAATATCAAACACTTACGAAAAGTTCTTTAAAAGCACATATTTTTGGACGTCATAAAAATATAGATGAAGTTGATGTTTCAGATAAATTTAAATGTGATAAATGTGAATATCAAACAGTTAATAGAAGTCATTTAAAGAGACATGTTTTGGCACGTCATAAAAATATAGAGGAAGTTGATGCTTCAGATAAGTTTAAGTGCAGTTATTGTGAATATCAAACACTTACGAAAAGTTCTTTAAAAGCACATATTTTTGGACGTCATAAAAATATAGATGAAGTTGATGTTTCAGATAAATTTAAATGTGATAAATGTGAATATCAAACAGTTAATAGAAGTCATTTAAAGAGACATGTTTTGGCACGTCATAAAAATATAGAGGAAGTTGATGCTTCAAATAAGTTTAAGTGTGGTCAATGTGAATACCAAACACTTAATAGAAGGTATTTAAAGAGACATGTTTTGGCACGTCATAAAAATATAGAGAAAGTTGATGCTTCAGATAAGTTTAAGTGTTAACACCGAACTGCCTTAACACCGCTTTTCCGGGACAGAGGTTACCGTACTGTAACTTGGCGGACTTTACGACTGCAAACGATTTAGTTTACTATAATTTAACTGGAAACAAACACTAATATAAAAAAACACACCGCACTGTGCTATACTAGTATTTAAAATTGAATTCTAAATGTATTCCATTCAAAGCTGGGGAGCTAAAGCTAAAAAAGAACGAACCCTCGGGACGCGTTCATTTTCATCTCCTTTTTCGTCTTGTCAATTTGTCCATGCCTACTCATGCTAGAAGCCCTACACGCGCTCGCTACCTATAGCAACGACGCGACGCGCCAGACAACATCTCAGGAGCCCTTGGTTGTTCCGATTCATGGCTTGCTGTGTTGCCCAGTTTGTTTTAAACTAAGTTAATTATAATATTATTATATTATAATAAAGTTAGTCTTAATATAGCCCCCAACGTTGAAGGGAAATTTCAACAGACATAGAAATTGAGCTATGCGATAAAGGTAAATATAACTTGTGAATACTTAACCTAAATACATTATACTAAACGAGCAATAAACATAATAAAACATAACGTTTTCATTTACATCATACTAGGATTATGCTTACTACGTTGGCAACGGCGCCAACTTAACCACCGCACGTTTTATAATACCTAATGTCTTGACAGATGCTACGCGCACTATACCGTCACTGGCGTCACTCCCTGGATGCACCGTAGTAACGCGTCCGAGACGCCACTTATACGCAGGCAAGTCATTGTCATGTACCAACACCAATTCACCCACGGAAAGATTGCGTGGATTTGACTTCCATTTTAGTTTTTGCAACTGCGTTATGTATTCACTCGACCATCTCTTCCAAGATTGCTGTTTCAATCTTTGAAGAAGTTCAAAGTGCGACAGTCGATTAGTTGGTGTAGTTTCTAGGTCAGGGTATGGAATAGATACGGACGAATGACGGATTAAAAAATGAGACAGCGTTAAGGCACTTAAATCATTCGGATCCGTAGATATTGGAGTTAAAGGTCGCGAATTTAATATATTTTCGATTTGTGTAATAATGGTATAAAAATTCTCGAATGCCAGTGTGACTGGAGAGCTAGTTAGGATTTTTAATAAATTACTCTTTGCTGACTTTATTCCAGCCTCCCAGATTCCTCCCTGGTGTGGAGAGTAGGCTGCAATAAAGTGTCACTTGATATCAAAATCATCTCCAAGCTGATGTGTAATTGCATTTTTGTTAGATTTTAAAAATTGTCCTAACTCTCTTAGATGATTGTTTGCCCCAACAAAGTTGCTGCCATTATCTGAATACACGTTCGATGGCTTGCCTCTTCGTGCTATGAATCTTTCGAAAGCTTCAAGAAAAGCTGACGTACTTAGGTCTGTTACGAGTTCAAGATGGACGGCTTTAACAGTTAAACAAATAAATAAGCAAAGATAAGATGTTAATGCCCTACTACCGCGGCCCTTTTTCTCTTTATAATAAAATGGACCGGCATAGTCCACCCCAACATCTGAAAATGGCGGTCTTGGGGACACTCTGGGCTCAGGTAAATTACCCGTTAAAGGATTTATAAACCTTGGTTTAAATCGAAAACATACAATGCACTCTCGAACTATTCTTGAGCTAATTTTTTTCCTGCAATTGGCCAATAGTTTTCACGAGCGTTTGATAATAACAATTGTGGACCACAAGGAAGGTCTTCAAAATGTTCATATCTAAATATAAGATACGTTAAATGATGCCTTGGGTATAATAAAGCGGGATGTTTCTTTTCAAAGGAAAGTTCCGAGTGCTTCAATCGACCTCCGACTATTATGACATTACCCTGAAGAAAAGGAGTTAAACTGAGAATATTACTTTTATTCTTAACAAATCCGTGTTTTTGAAGATCTTGAATATCTTCGGAAAATTATTCCTGTTGCGAAAGTATAACTAACTTGACATTAGCCAGACGTAATTCTTCCAAATCCAATTCTTCGTATTTTCTTTGATCAACAGGTGTTCTATAGTTTTTCATAAAGCGTAAACAATAAGCCATTACTCGGTTTACACGTGTAAATGACGAAAACTTTTTAAACGCAAACAACTCATTATTAACCTTTACCTTGCTCTAAACAAAAGTTTTAGTATCCTTTTTTACTTCTGGTAGTTCGCTGACTGACGGCGGTTTTAACATTGTAATGTCTTGTGGCCAGTTAGAAGGCGCTTGACCTAACCAACCCGGCCCATGAAACCAATCCTTTAGGTTAATCAGAATACTTGGAGATTCACCTCGTCTGCTGGATTTAACTCGGTGGGTACATATCGCCATGCGTCAGGTCGTGTGATGCTCTGGATATCTGATACGCGATTTTCCACAAATACTTGAAAATTGTATCCAAAGAACGTATCCAAGCTAGAGCCACAGTAGAGTCGCACCAAAACTGGACTTGGTCAAATTCAAGTGGTAATGAGGATATAACCTTTTTTATAGAGCTGCGAAAGAAGAAGAGCTGCAGAAAGCTCTAACCTAGGAATACTAATGGATTTAAGAGGTGCTACTCGAGTTTTGGAAACAAGGAGGTGAACACAAATGTTTTGTGCAGCATTGATAGTGCGCAGATATATACAAGCGCCGTAAGCACTCTGGGACGCATCTGAAAAGCCGTGTAACTCGACCCGAACCCATTCTGAGCATGTTGCTTGTCTTGAAATTACCAACTTATTTAACTCTGGAAGTTCAGATCTAAAGAAAAGCCATTAGTTTGCTAGTTCAGATGGTACTTCTTCGTCCCATCCTAAATTTAACAACCATAATTTTTGTAACAAGATCTTGACTCTTACTACTACTGGACAAATTAGACCCAGCCTCGTTTAAAATATACGATAAAAAACAATATATATCGTATCCAAATTAATCGTTTTCTATGCGTGACCACGATTGAAATTTATTTGCCGATGAAATCTCTATCCGTTTTAATTGTATTGTATCTACATTTTTGCTTTCTATCATATTTAATCGTGTAAAAGTATATTGAAATCTGATACCGTTTAATTGGTTGCTCAGGTTAATCGTATTGTAATTGTAAAACCCGACCCAGATTCAATGTTATTCTATTTCCAAACTGTTTGGATTCGTAATTAACATAATTATTTTTAATATGTTTCTATATGCTATAAAGGCATAAAAAATCTAATAGTTTTTAATCGTGATTTTAATATCGACATTTAATCTGTTTTTAAATACACTATGATTTATATCATTTTCTATTGTATTAAGGACGTACAATTCTAGTATGCTTTTAAACGGAATAAACATTTAATTCCCTATCCATTCCTATCATGTTTTTAGTATTTATAATGAATATGTTTTAAATCGCACCTCAATTTCAATTGTTTTCTATTGTATTACAGCCGTAAATTTCTAATATGTTTTTATATAAAATGAAAATTTTTTACCCTATCCGTTTCTATCGTGTTTTTAATACTCATAATGAATCAGTTTTAAAAAGCAGTTCAGTTTCTATCGTTTTCTATTGTATTTCAGTTGTACAATTCTAATATGTTTTTATACAGAATAGACATTTTTTAATACCCTATCCATTTCTATCGTGTTTTATAATACTTATAATGAATTTCTTTTAAAAAGCAGTACAATTTCTATCGTTTTCTATTGTATTAGAGTCGTACAAATCTAATATGTTTTTATAAGAAATGAACATTTTTTACCCTATCCTTTCATTCGTGTTATTAATAATTATAATAAAACTGTTTTAAAAAGCAGTACAATTTCTATCGTTTTCTATTGTATTACAGTTGTACAATTCTAATATGTTTTTATAAGAAATGAACATTTTTTACCCTATCCGTTTCTATCCTGTTATTAATAATTATAATAAATCTGTTTTAAAAAGCAGTACAATTTCTATCGTTTTCTATTGTATTACAGTCGTACAATTCTAATATGTTTTTATAAGAAATTAACATTGTTTACCCTATCCGTTTCTATCGTTTTATTAATAATTATAATAAATATGTTTTAAAAAGCAGTACAATTTCTATCGTTTTCTATTGTATTACAGTCGTACAATTCTAATATGTTTTTATAAGAAATTAACAATTTTTACCCTATCCGTTTCTATGGTGTTATTAATAATTATAATAAATATGTTTTAAAAAGCAGTACAATTTCTATCGTTTTCTATTGTATTACAGTCGTACAATTCTAATATGTTTTTATAAGAAATGAACATTTTTTACCCTATTCGTTTCTATCGTGTTATTAATATGTGGGTGTCAACTGTCGAAACGCTTTGTTTTTAGAAAAAGTTGACTACTGCTTGATTTCATAAATGGCAATTGGAACGAAATTGCTTGACCAGCGGCACAGCGAGTCTTATATTTGTGAGAAAATTGTTGTGATAATTTAAGTTGCCGAAATAATTTAATGTGCGCTTTTATTTATAGGGTCTGAACACTATAACTTAAGACCTATCATTTTTTTGTGCTTTAGCATAACCCCTTTTTATTTTTTTTATAATTCTGTTCCACCATGCTGCTGGCGAAGTACCGAGCAGACCAATTACGATTGCCCAGTTGGCGAATGCCCTTAACGCCGGGTAAACCCTTTATTTTTCTGTGCTTAACGCAGCCGGCCGACTCCAAAAAGAATAGAAGAACTTAAAATAACATTCCCAGTTGAAGCCAACGAATATTTACGCCGGGAAGAAGACAAACAAGCATGTTAATTGGTCGAAGCAAAAATGGCATTAAGGAAATGTCAAAAAGAGCGCCACCATCGGGGCTGGCTGGAACCTCGAGGCGGGACTTTTAAACGCCCATAGTTTTGTTATTTTTTTCTGGCGAAATATTTTAAAGTAATATTTAAGCCAAAAAAACTATTAAAAATCCCGTTAGTTGATTTTATATGTAGTAAAAATCCAATAGCATTCTGAATAACCTTTTCGACTAAATATCACTTTAAAATAAAATACTCTCTATTGTTGTTGGTCTAGCCTCGAAGAAAATAAAAAATAAAACTCAAAAATGCACATGACATAATTTTATTAAAATATTAAATGAAAATCACACTAATTACCATTTGAGTATGTCTTATAATTTCTTGTAATCTGCTGATCGAGTTCCTCGTTAACTGGTTTTTCATTCATTCTCTACTTGAAGCTTTCTAAGCAATGTGTAGGTATTTTGAATAAGAATACATATTTCCATTGTCAGCCTGGAAAAGCGGAAAGGCCTGGGTAAAAACTTTTTATAGCTAACCTTATGGTGAAGACAAAATCTTGTCTCCAAAATTCATTCTTTCACATAACGAACAGCTGATCTAAAACAAAAATACCACAATGTAAAAAAACCAATGATCAGATCATGGAAAAATCACTTCCGAGTGGGTTAAAATAAAATTATTTCCACTTGAGTTTAGTAGGCAGAGAATCTACAAAAGGTTTAAAAAAGATCAAAAAAATAGATCGTATAATATACATACATATAGTAAGCAAGAATCAGCAAGATTTAAATTAGTATCGTAGGGTTTAGTAATTACAATATGCGTATTTATAGATTTACCTAAATTTAGGAGAAAATAATCAAACAAGTGTTGGCACATTTTGGTTAATATTCAGTTTATGTTATGGTTTTGATTTGTATAATCATAGAAATAATTAATCAAAGTTAGCAAACTTATCTTTAGCAGAATGAAATATAAACAGGCTCATGTTCATGGACAATATTAATAGAAAAGATCAAGTTAATAAGTTAAACAAACTCTTTCATAAACTTTGTCGGCCATTATCATTTTATTTTATAAAGGCCAGGTTGGGCTGGGCGATTCCATTATTTGTGGCCGAGTCCAAGAAGACACTGAACGTTTAAAATAATTTAATGGCTCGGGTAATTTGTAGCATAGATCTGTCTCTGTCTGCATCAATAAGTTACCTTCGCTATATATAAAGAGAGACAAGTATAGCTCGAACAAAGAAAGGTCGCGTTTCTTAGTAAACAAATTCAGTTTAAACAAATAACGACGTAGGAGTTATATTAACTCATAAATGATGAGGACCTTAGACAAGGATGGGGACGGTAAACGTAGGGCGGTTCTATTGACAATTGTCTGGCATGTGACGTCACACTCTGACGTCACATGTTTCCATTCCGCCAATCTTTGTCTCACCGGGCTGGCTGAAGCTGAGCCACCGTGCGTAGTCAAGAGATACTTTTTGCACCTCTAAATAGAGACTTTTTGCACCTCTTAAATTAATACCAGTTTTTAGCTTCGTTATGGTTAACGTTATTAAACATAACGAGTAGCGCCACTGTTAAAACCAGAGATCGCCTATACGTTCTGTCTGTAGTTATTAATTTGGCGCCGGCGCACCTAAACAAAATAACATACCTAACCTAACAATAATTTGATTAAATTGTATATTTTAATGTAAAGCTACTATTGCTTTGGATTTTAATTAATTGCTTATCACAATTTTAATTCATAGCAATAATGCTTCATAACTTTTGTATGTTCCGGCAACCATGCAGTTTAAGCATAACCATAAAGATAACGATAAGCTCTTCCTTATCCTTCCGTAACTAACGGAGTCCGTTATGGTTATTAACCATAGCGGATCACCTTTCTGACAATGCGCATGCTCAGAATAACCATAACCACAAAAGTATGACGAATTAAGAGGTGCAAAAAGTCTCTAATTTGTCATTCTTTTGTGGTTATGGTTATTCTGAGCATGCGCAATGTCAGAAAGGTGATCCGCCATAACGGACTCCGTTAGTTACGGAAGGATAAGAAAGAGCTTATCGTTATCCTTATGGTTATGCTTAAACAGCATGGTTGCCGGAACATACAAAAGTTATGAAGCATTATTGCTTTGAATCAAAATTGTGATAAGCAATTAATTAAAATCCAATGCAAATAGTAGCTTTACATGGCAATAAACGATGATAACAAGAAAAGTGGATTCTTTGAAAGAAATCAAATGGACCTGGGTGTACTGGGTAGATTTTTCTTTTTTTTATATACAGTATGTCTCCGTAAGTTTGCATCATATGGAAAACTTTTTTATTATTCATTTTACGAAAAAAAGTTATTCTTCATAAAAAGCTCTGCATGGTCTAAAACCTAAAATGCAACCATCAAATATCGAAAATTTCTACTCATATACGAGGTTTGTCAAAAAATGTGAATGTTTCCAAAGAATGTAAATTTTTCTCAAGAGTAAAGTACCTTTATTTTTGACATTATCAAAAATTGTTATTAAAAAAAGTTGATCAGAACTAAAAACCACGTCTAAATATGCAATTATACGCATTTATGTTGAAAAATTATTTTATTAATTTATTATTAATTATTTAATTTTTTTAATTATTTAATTAATTTAATGCGTGGTATTGCATATTTAGACGTGGTTTTTAGTTCTGTTCAACTTTTTTTAATAACAATTTTTGATAATGTCAAAAATAAAGGTACTTTACTCTTGGGAAAAATTTACATTCTTAGGAAAAATTCACATTTTTTGACAAACCTCGTATATGACTGGAAAATTTCGATATTTGATGGTTGCATTTTAGGTTTTAGACCATGCAGAGGTTTTTATGAAGAATAACTTTTTTTCGTAAAATGAATAATAAAAAAGTTTTCCATATGATGCAAACTTACAGAGACATACTGTATATTTACGGATTTATACACTTGACTCAATCTGACACACCTGCTTTTGGTGCAACCTAACCTTACTTTTTTTACTGTTTACGAAATTAAATGGCACTGTTTTTCGTCAAATTAATGCTTATACTTTTTTGTTCCTTGAATTAATATACCGAGGGTGAAGGGTGGTCTTTGTTCTGTTTTTTTTAGGGTGTGTCTTTCTCAGGTTATTCATTTTAAGTATGCGAATACCACTACCCAGAAATATCCTATATTATGCCTATAAAACGAAGACTTCGTTAGGTATTTTATTTTGTTTAGGTGCGCCGGCGCCAAATTAATAACTACAGACAGAACGTAGGCGCTGCAAAATCTCTGGTTTTAACAGTGGCGCTACTCGTTATGTTTAATAAAGTTAACCATAACGGAGCTAAAAACTGATATTAATTTAAGAGGTGCAAAAAGTCTCTAAGGCCGGATCCACAAACATCCGTGATACGCATCCGTTATGTACCACATGATTAATCTGAACCAATGAAATTTTAGGGAATAAAATCAGGCACGTTTCAAGGTCACAACGGATTGAAGTTGGTCAATTTCAACTTTGCATGCGTGATTGAGGTTAGGTTATTGTAAAATAATTAAAATATTTAATTGGGTCGCTCTCCCCCAACTCTCGACTAAGGGTATTTCCTTTTCCACAGCCATATTTTAGTCTGTTTACCGCCAACAATTTTTTTCTTGTCCACATTGCTCTTTTGTGTGGGTTTTGTGCAATTTAGCCTTTTGCTTTGCAGATGCATTATGTATGCTATTTTAATTTTTTTCTTAAATTGCTTTGCACCCAGGAAGAAGCTTTTACTAATTGTCTGATTAAACAGGAAATCACTAAAGTCCAATTACTACCACTCATATTTTCAATAAAAATAATAAAATATTTTAAGGTTAGGTATCAAAAACGAAGGCGTAAAAAACGGATTGACCTATGTAGATGACGAAATTTTCGGCTATTCTTGAAACGCACACGCACGTCCGTGATCACGGATGTATGTGGATCCAGCCTTAGAGACCTTGGTGCGTAGTGACTTAATTTGGGGGTTATTGTATCCTTTTTGTGATCGTATTTTGAGTTTGGTGAGTAGAACCTAGTTATTAAAATATTAAGGACAGAGGGATTAGTGACCCTTTAGATTCTGGGGGAGGTTTACAACCTCCCTCTTTAGACGAAATTCATAATATCATTGGTATAAATGCGGCAAAGAATGTTACAAAAAAACCAAGGCTTTACCTTCAAAAAAACACAATCGTTACCAACAATGAAAAAAACAAACTTTGTATAACTTCAATGAAAGAGGACCATTTATAGTATATATATATATATTGTAGTATCCCGCCTAAAATATTCTCTATAAATAATAAAACAAAATTTCAAAGATTTGAATTAAATTAAATTTCAATAATTAGATCACCCGCTTAATTATTTCGAGTTGCTAAAAACAATACCTAGAAAAGCCACTACGGGAAGTAATAAAAATGCCTTACTTAATATCATGATTATTTATGGCCATAATAGTTAAAACTTGTATATGTTTAAAAATCAGGTCATCGGTGACAATTCCTTTGTCCCGCATTATTGCGTAGAGATGTAAATAATCATGCACGTTTGTATTGGTTGAAATTCATCTTAAGGACCGCCTAACGGAAAAGGTTTGCATAACAAAGAAATAAAAGTGTTATGATGAGTAATTAATATGACAATCAACCTTGTAAACACGTGCTATTTTCATATGTGTTACTAAGAATTTTGTATTGGAACGCAGGAAGTGATTCGATGTGGATGTAATAAATAATTATTGGAATACGAAAACAACAGGTGGGATTTTGCTATAAAAACAATTTCGCGCGTAAAGAGGGATCAGCTTCTTTTTGTTTGTTCGATCATTAGGTCATTCTTCGTTCAGTTCAACGATTAGTCAGTTTGTCGACCACCCGAGTCAAAATTTTGCCAAAGTTACAAAAATGAAAATAATTAAATAAAGATTCTTATAAATTCTTAGTTATAAAGTGAATAGTGAAATTGTGATTGTTTGCCAGATGAAATGCTGTCTAAAATCTGAGTAACTATAAAACATTTGTCGCCTTTTTAAACATTGATATTTCTTTTGCGTACCGAAAATCGAGATTGTTAAATAGCAAAGTTTCAACTTTATTCCGCCAATATGACGTTGGGTTTGCCTACAAAAATTCTAGGTTAGTTTTTATAAAGGTTTAATGTAATTATAGGAAGTAGTAGATAGGGATTTTGAGAGAATATTCAATGGAATTATAAGCGAATGTTATCACCATAACTTTTTAGAAAATAGATGTCAAATGAATTAAAACTGATCGTGTTTACTTTCCACATAGGCATCGTATAACAAAAGATGTTAGGACCCTTTGCCAGCATGGTAAAAGGATTTGATAGCGTGTTTAAAGTTTAATGTGAATAACTGGTTGCATAATAGTCCGCACAGAATACAATGAACACAGAATTCTTGAATCTGACTTTAGGTTCATGTCGTTTATGTAGAAATGCATTAACTTCCTTTCTATAACAACTAAAGCTCCCTTTTCGCCAATAAATACATCGTCTACATAAATCGCGAACAACAATCCGGAAGGTTTTCGTCTAGGAATTGATTGGCATTGACACCCAAGGTTCCGAACTCACTACATATCTTATAGCACCGCCTTGTATTGTGATTAATCGGCCAATTGATAGCAAAGTGTAACAATTCTTAAATTATATAGGGCGGCCTGTTATAAATGGTGTCAGGTGTGGGGTATGCAAAGTAAAATGACGAGAAAGATGCAAGAATTTTCCGCAAAATAAAAGTGAAAATAAAATTTGCACGAAACCTAAATTTAGGAATAAAATTTCATACGACAATTAGATTAGAACCTTGAGCCTGTGGACGTCAAAGACTCCCCCACGATAGTGTCTTGCCATACAAAGTTACGTAAAAGTTTTTTTCCCTCAACCAAAAATGCCAGAAGCAGGGACGGAACCAGGAAAAATTATGGAACCTGTAGTTTTAAATAATATAGTGATTGGACTTGATGCAGTTCCTAATTACGATGGCTTATCTAATGTGGAAGAATTTCTAGCGGTAATTCAAGAAACAGCATTACTTGCTAATTGGACAGAAGTGCATAAGGTAGCAATAACAAGGCTAAAATTGAGAAATCAAGCTAAGCAATTCATCGATGCTGAAGCTGACCTCAAGACGACACCTAGCTGGGATGCGTTGTCTAAGGCATTAAAAAAGCAATTTAAGCGTTCAGAAATCAATGGAGAAGCCCGCAGAAAATATATGGAATGCAAGCAACGTAATGGAGAAACGTGTCGTCAATTTTTAACAAGATTAAAGGTACTTGCCAATAAAACAGTATCTTACACTGGAACAGCTGCAGTGGATACCGTTTTAAAACTTCGTTTTGAAGAAGAGTTGACAACACAGTTTATAATGGGACTACGTATGCCAATGAAGGCAAGAATCCTTTCTAAAGCACCATCTGATTTAAACGCAGCATTAGAAATGGCTGAACGGGAAGAAGCTATTGAAAGCATAATACGACCTTCAACATCGTACACGGAATGCAGAGGATTAAAATTGGAAACAAATCCAATTTCAAAATGCTTTAATTGCCAAAAGCCAGGACATATTGCAAAGGATTGTCGCCAACAAAAGCCACGAGAAGTAAAGTGCTTTAAGTGCAACAAAATGGGACATTTTGCCAATACTTGTCGGACACAGAAGGTGGAAGCAAATACTCGTGAAGTGAAATGCTACAAGTGCAACCAACTAGGGCACTATGCAAGTTCTTGCCGAGCACCAGACTCGAGAGAACTGCGCACCTGTTATGGATGTAACAAAATAGGTCACTTACGACACAATTGCCCAAGAAATCCACCGAGAGCAATAAACTATGAAAGAGGTTTAAACGCCAATGCAGCCACTTCCCAAACCCGAAGTCAGGTTGTACAGCAAGCAGGATATCGCCATTAGAAGTGCAAGAAATAGGGATACAGTACTCCAAAACAAAGCGACCACTTAATTTAGCAAAAGTAATGATAGGAAATAATAAATATACGGCATTAATAGATTGTGGAGCTGTTGTATCCCTAGCGAAACCTGGCATTGCCAAGGGGTTTGAAATAATAAGTGATAATGACAACAATTTAGTTGATATTCAAGGAGGTGGTATACATTGTATAGGAAAAGTTGTATTACCCCTTGAATTAGTAAAAGGAAAAATAACAGAACATGATTTTATGGTAATAGGATCACAGTTGAGTTTTCAAGCGGATTTATTGTTAGGATTAGATTTCCTACATATATATGGAGTCAAAGTAGATTTTGGGAATGGGTTCATGTACGCCCTTGAGGAAGAGATACCACTTTTTGAAGAAAAAGGTACGGTATGGAGAGCAAGTTGGTTAACCGAGTCGATTAGAGAAAAAGTCGATAACAAGATACTACAGGAACTAGAGTCACTAAGAGCGGAAGTAAAAAGATTAGAAGCCAAATTGGAGGAAACGCTTTGGAAAAATTCTTCGTCACTAGCCATGGGGAAGGATTTAGTAGAACAGGTGATGGCTAGTCACCTGGTCTCTACCGAACAACCAAATCCAAGCGGAACCACTAAAATGGTTAAGGACACGATCGGTCCTAGAATGCAAACAGAACAGTTATGCAATGAGAAAATGGAAAAGCTGACAGTTCCTGAAATACAAGAAGAAAGTGAGGAAAACCAATTTAATTTCCTGAAGAAAAGAAAGAGCTCCAAGAATCATAAGAAAAAAACGAAGAAGTGTATCAAGAAAGAAGATGAACAAGAAACTGAAGGACAATTGTTATACCAGAAGACTTAATACTGCCTGCTAGAAGTCAAGCTGTATGTATGGCTAAACTTGTAAGAATATCACGGGTCAAGGCTCAGCACATAGTCATTGAACAATGTGCCGATGTTCTCCAAGGACTTTTAATAGCAAGAAGTATTTGCAAGGTAAACAATGCCGTGCCAGTGCGACTAATGAATATAACAGAGAAACCGCTGTTAATTCAAAAGAAAACCGTTATTGCCAAAGCCTATGAAGCAACAGTAGAAACAAAAAAGGAAAGTAAAGCTCAACAAATAAGAACAATAAGTAAGGATGATACAACAGAAGTGCTTACTCAATTAGGACTAGGTCAAAACCTTAACGAGGATCGGGAAAAGCTAAGAAAACTTATACTTGAATTTATTGACATATTTAGAGCACCAAGTCAAAAACTCACATGTACAACAAAACTGACGCATCGGATAATTACAGAAAATGTTCCGCCAATAAGTATGAGACCTTATCGTGTACCGTATCATCGCCAAGAGATATTGAAAAAGGAAATAAACAATTTACTCATCGATGGCGTGATAACTGAAAGTGAATCGCCCTGGAGTGCGCCAGCAATACTTATAGAAAATAAACCACATCCAGGAGAAGAGGCTCAGTACAGGTTGGTGATTGATTTCAGAAATTTAAATAACATCACGAAGGCCGATTTTTATCCCTTACCGCATCTAGAAGACACCATAGATCGTCTATCTGGGTCAAGTTTATTTTCTACCATGGATTTAGCCTCAGGATATTTTCAGATACCTCTTCATGATGAAGATCAAGAAAAAACAGGCTTTTCTACCTTCGATAATCACTATGAATTCAAACGGATGCCCATGGGGTTGAAAAACGCCCCGGCAACATGGCAAAGATTCATGAATCAGATATTCAGCAATTTGTCATACAAGGAATGTCTCTTGTATCTTGACGATGTAATAGTCTTCAGTCCAGATAACATAGATGAACATTTGATTAGACTTAGACATGTATTTGAAAAAATGAGGGAAACCAACCTTAAGTTTAAGCCTACTAAGTGTCAATTCTTGAAAAAAGAAGTGGAATATTTAGGACATATTGTCACTAATAAAGGATATAAACCAAATCCTGAAAAAACTCAAATAATTGAAAACTATCCTCAACCAAAGAAAGCTAAAGACATAAAATCATTTTTAGGAATAGCAGGATTCTACAGAAAATTCGTACCAAATTTTTCCAAAATATCGCAGCCACTTACCGAACTAACAAAGAAAGATGTAATATTTAATTGGACCGAGAAACAACAGACAGCCTTTGAAATTTTGAAAACAGCTTTAGTTACGTCACCGATACTAAAATACCCTGATATGAAGAAAGAATTTATCTTAAATACAGATGCAAGCGGCACAGCTTTAGGAGTAATTTTAACACAAAAGTACGATGGAATAGAACACCCAGTATGTTACGCCAGTAGAACTTTGAATGCTGCTGAAAGAAGGTATAGCACCATAGAACGAGAACTTCTAGCCGTTGTATGGGCTGTAAAGAAATATCGAATATACCTAACAGGAGGACATTTTACTATAATCACTGATCACCGACCTTTAAAATACCTGCTAACCATCAAAGATCCTAGTTCAAGACTAGCCAAATGGGCAATGTATTTGATGGAGTATACTTTCACGATTGAATACAGACCTGGAAAAATGAATACCAACGTGGATACCTTGTCCAGACTCCCCAATCGCCAGGAAGAAGCAAAAGTTGAAGATATAATAGCTCTTGTCAATAGTGATGAACAAATAACTCCAATGCTTCCAGTTATATGGTCTAGAGAAGAAATATCTAGTATGCAACACCAAGACCAGAATTTAGCAACAATTATTGCAACTATTGACGCAGATAACGAAGACTTTTACTTAAGCTCAGACAATATACTCTACAAAAAGCGATTAACAGATCAACGAACTGATAAAATAGTGGCTCCTGAAGCAATGAAACAAGATATCTTAACTATCTACCATTCTTCAATGTTTGCAGCACACCCCGGTCAAAATAAGACTCTAATGAGCATTAAAACTGACTTTTATTGGAAGAACATGAAGCTGGATATCATAAAACATTGCGAAAGATGTCAGTCATGCAACTTGTTAAAAACTCCAAACCAACCTCCAGCAGAATTACAGCAAACGCCAATACCAGACGCTGTTTTTAGCTGCATAAGTTTAGACATCGTGGGTCCCTTAAATCGAACTTCCAAAAATAATAGATATCTACTTACATGTGTAGACTTTTTAACACGATATCCGGAATGTATCCCCTTGCAGGATATATCCGCCGAAACAGTGGCGCGCGCTTTCGTCGAACATATAGTACTACGTCATGGAACACCTCGAAAACTACTCACCGACTGTGGATCACAATTCCTTTCGAAACTTTTTAAGGACATTTGTAAAATACCTGGAATTCATAAATTACAAACAACGCCGTATCACCCGCAGTCAAATGGCATAGTTGAAAGGATGCATCGTACCTTAAAAACAATGCTTGGTCACTATATGGCAAACCATGAAACCGATTGGGACACGTTTATACCATACGTCCTAATGGCTTACCGGAACTTACCACACAGTGCAACCAAAGAAAGTCCCTATTTCCTTCTTTATGGTCGTGATATGTATATGTCATACCACTTACCAATAAAAGACCAAAGGATACGATACGACATTGACGAAAACTACGCAAGTGAACTCGTTACACGTCTAAAAATAGCTCATGAGAAAACACAGAAAAGCATCCAAGAAGCTGTAGAAAAACGGTGTAGGAAACATAACAACAAGAAAACAAGAAAAGAATTCAAAGTTGGAGATCGAGTATACTTATATACACCTGTCATAAAAAATAAATTAGTTGCAAGTAAGCTACAACCAAAATGGTCAGGTCCGTATCGAATTATCGAACAAAAAGGTCCTGTCACCTTCAAAATAAGAAAAATCCATGGAACAAAGGAAGAAATGGTTCACGCGAATAGATTGAAACTCTACAAAGGAAATCTCGATGACTTTGTTAATGAAAAAGTGATCCAGGAAATTCCCAAGGAAAATCTGGATGTAATGGACGACGTTGCCCCTGAAAACACCCGAAATCTAGATGAGCTTCCTGAATTAAATAACATGGACTTAAACGATAGACAGTCTGTCATTAGTGAAGCCAGCAGACATACTAACCAGGATAACTTGGACAATAATGAAGACGAGTTAGATTCTGAGGATAGTTCTGACTTTAGTGAAAACCACTCTATGGCCAGTGAGGCAGACTCTGAAAGTGAAGCTGACTCAGTTAACGAAGAAGAGTCCGAAGAAGAATTCCCAGAAAATGCTGCGGACCAAGAACAATTAAGGCCCAGGCGTGAGATCAAAAGACCCAAAAAGTTTGATGATTTTCAAACCGATTTTGACGATACTAGTAATTAAAATTAGAATGTAAAATATAAACACTACGCATAGCGTTAAGTAAGTTAATTAAGAAGTAAGAAAACAACAAAATATTTATTGAGAACTTCTATTGCAGTTCTTATCATCGTGTGGAAAGTTACCATCGTCGAAGCAATGCTTATCGCTTATGACTGCCGCAACCCTGAGACTAATATAACAGCTATATCACTAAGAGACGTAGCACCATGCCCTGATATAGACAAAGGATATAAGTCCTTAGAAGTGTATGTACAAGTATTAGAAAGACGAAGAATCGAAACCATGTTAGTAAAAACATGTCTTATTGAAGTCACGCGTCTAATTACACATTGTGGAGCATTTTCCCATATGTCAATACCGCAAGGATCACTATTAACATATGTACACCAAGTAGGAGCCGAAGAATGCGAAAAAATGCATCAATTTAAAGAATATAGAGGATTTAGCAGCCAAACAATATCGCACCTTGTAATCAATGGTTCAGTTACGACATCTATCACCTTAGCAGGCGCTAATGATAAAGATGCCAATTGCGAAGGCACTATGTACTCTGAAAATGGAGAACAATGGAAAAAGGTCATAGTAAGTGCTTCCGTAAAAATAAGCCTACAAGAATATCAAGCACAAGCCAAACTCGAAACAAACGAAATATCCTTAGCCAATGGAGTTACATGTCCGTTCCTTAAAGGCTACTGCATGGATTTTAAAATAGGAGAAACTATTTGGAACACTGTATTACCCCAAGAATGTGTTCAGATTGACTTACTATATGACGGACCAGAAGGCGAACCACGAACAATCGCTTTTATATCGATCGACAAGGAGAAGTCGATCGCCTTCTTGTCGAAGCGATCGAGATTTCGTACCACGGTCAATCTATTTATCGAAATCGTCTTCTGTTCGGGCGTTTCCGTTTTGTCGATAAAGACTTATTATCCATTTTAAAAATATTTCCTATAATTCCCCGTTTATGATTAAAAGCCAGTAATTAACAATAAAAAGAAGAAGAATATAGGTTATATTTTTAAATTGTTTTGGTATTTGTGTTTGTTTACATTTACTGTTTATTGTAGTCTCTAAATTTTAAGTTTTTAATCATTTTTCTTGTATATTAGGGAATTATTGAAAAGAAATTTTTTACGTCAGCACTAATAAGGGAATGCCCTATTTTAATAAGGTCTTAACCTTATTTCTCTAAAAAATAAAGACCTATTGGAACGCCTTCCTTTTTACGACAGCTTTATTTATAACCTAATGTCTAATGACCTCCCATCCTTCAGGATTTGATAAGAGATTTTGTCCCACAAATTCTCTTATAAGGGCCAAATCGTCATTAGGTAAACCTTAATCTGTTATAATGCAACCATCTGTTTTTTGAGGTTCGGTTTGCCGAATAAGGGAAATAAGGAAACGTTATTTTACTTACGGTAACTAGTCGTAAATAGGGGAAGGCAGTATTTTATTATGGTTCCCATATTAAATATTTTTTAGTGCGCATGCTTAGCTGTCATTTTAAGAACGACCATAATAAGGCCTTCACCTTAATAGCGTTTCCAATAATTCCCTTTATCTAATAAAATGTTTTTATTTCCGCCACCTTCATTTTTGTTTTATATTTTCAGTTTTGCACAGCAAGCTTTCATTCATCAGGGTTTTTTCCCCTAGGCCCAACGCATTTTATTTTGTGGCTGCATCCTTCCACAACTCAGGGATTTTTGTTTAGCATTTTGGCACACAAATTTGCCTGTAATCATTTCAGGATGCACCTCTAAGATATCTAGGAGTAAATCCCAATGCCTGGAATTTACTCTCATTCTTTTTACTGCAGACTCCATTGTCTAAAAACAGAAAACTTCATGTAGGTAGGTACATACTTACTGTGTTTTTCTCTTTTTCCGAAAAACCTATAAATTTGTATGAACTAAACGGATATTTAATTTTAGAAAGCTTTATAAATTAAAACTATGTATTCTAATACACTCTATTATTATTAAAGAAAAAATCGAATATAATATTTCCTTCGACCAACATTATTTACATCACGAGACAAAAACTATGGTAAAGAGTACTTTTAGCCAATGATCAGTATTATAATATAAAGGAATAACAATTTGCAACAGTTTACCGAAAAAAATTTAAGAAATATCGAAATTATGGATTTTTAAACAAAAACTAAAAATACCAAAAATTTTTAAAACTAAACTAACTTTAACGTATTATTATTATTATTTCGTAAATGGTTATTATATATATATTTTTTAAATAATTTTGATGGAGTTATTAACAGTAAACATGATTATTTGTGATTTTATATTATTATATATTTGGTGTTATATTCTCTGTAATAAACTTTTTAAGCTGGTTTAGAATAAAGATATATAATAATATTAGTATTATAATTATAATGATATATTATTATTAAACCACCCAAATGCGAAAAACCATTTAAAACTCAAAAAAAAGTAAAAAAACACGATTTCTGAGGTTAGGTTGTTCGTCGACAAGCTTTAGCGGCGTCCACTTGTCAGTCGACTTCTTTCGATGCGATAAAATCGTTAAGTTGGATAAAGCGATCGTCTGTGGTAGCTATTTATGTAGATTGACCTTGAGCCAAGGCGAGACGGGGAAAGACGTAAGGGGAAATTGTCGATTACGATTGTCTGTGGTTCCACTTCAGGGTCTCTAATCACAGAAACCACAAAACAAGCAAATATATTGTAGTCGAAGATCGTGCCAGAATATTTGCCTTACAACTTATCAAAAAGGGAACGCAGTGTGGTTCAGCTATATGGACTACTGAGCATCCGCGAATATTGGTACTTGAGAAACATGACTTATTTACCAATACCCCATGGACTACTAGATCTGGTACCCGTAATGCTGATTTACTTACGTATGTAAATACAAAATTTTTCTATGTAGAACAATCATTTAAGCGAGCTATGGACGACTCCTTCAAGCAATCTGTCTATAGAAGATGCCTTTTACACCGAGAAATTTTGAAAAACCGACTACTTTTAGCCCCACTGTCCCCGAACTCCGTAGCAGCTATAGTAAATAACGCCTTAGGATACGTAGCTAAAGTAGCAGGCGAGGTTATGTATATCATGAAATGCTTGCCAATTATCATCGAAGTACGACGCGAAGAACAAAGATGTTTCAGTGAACTACCTGTTACAGCACATAATAACAGCTATTTTATGTCACCTATAACCCGCATTTTGCAAGAACATGCTGAAGAGATCGACTGTTCCTCTTTAGTACCGCCTATGTATTACTTAGATCAAAAATGGATCGGATTCAATCCGTACCCACAAATAAGAATAACTCCAAAGGAACTACAGGTCGATGTGGAAGAGGAAATGCTATTCCAAACCATAAAAGGAATAAGCTCAGGAGGTATATACACGAAAGAAGAAATTCAGAAAGCTCCGGATATGTTATTGTATGGTTTAGAGCGTCCGGCGGTGAATAACATTTTGATAGGCAAACTAGCCGGTAAACCAGTTTCCTCGCAGGGATATTCTGTTTTAAATTTATTTAATTCTAAGGAATTGGAAGAAATAGCAAATACAACTATAAAACAAATCTATGGATATTTTCTTATACTTGGACAATGGACAAGCAGCATGCTGGGATGTTATTTTATTTTTCGAGTCATAAAATTTCTGATTGAAACATTATTAAATGCCGTAGCATTGCATAAATTGAATGGATGTTCATTTCACCTGTTAGCATCATTTTGGGATACTTTAACGTTGTTTATAGTGAATCACAAACAAACAAAAATCATAAAGAAAACGAATCAAGAAACTACCCATAATACAACAACTTATCAGAATTTCCAAGAAGAAAAAGTGGACAATTTACAACCAAATATTCTCGTCCCCTGTATAACTACCATGCCAATTACCAGGCCCCTCCCAACTGCGCCAGCCGAGAATAAAAAGCAAAGAGATAATGGAACCCAAGGAACTGGACCAGTTTGGACATTCCCAGTGCTGAATAACGAGTTACATACCATCATTGAGACCTCAGAATAATATAATGAAGAAACCCCGTATAAAGCGCCACCTCTGAATAACGACGTAAAGCTTGTAAATAACCCTACAATAAATCCTACTGTTCTATAAAAACCTAAAGCGACCTAATAATCACAGATGGCAAACCCCAGTGCGGAACGTCATTAATTTAAATTTCGAAACTTTAACGCACCACGCGAAAGGACGCGTTTATAACCTAGCGACACCGGACCCATAAATTTAAAACAAAAAAAGGCATAAATATGACACGGCTATGTAAACATTCGATGCAATCACTTTTTCTAATGGACAAATGAAATTTAAAGCCATATAACGTGACTTCAAAATAAACATTGTCGAAAAAAAACATGGAACAAACGCATTAATTAGAAAAATTATGTGAGCCCCCCGACTCTAAGAATCTTTTAGAGATTTGAATAGTTTAATCTTAAACACGGTCCAGTCGACTCAAGTACTTACCTTAAGAGTTTTTTTGCGACACTAGTTTTACCAGTTTGTGATGGAAGTTTTTGTTCACTACGTGCAGCATTTACCCTTTGAACAGCAGATTCCACTGCTGAAAAATGCAATTATTCAATTGCGAGAAGAATTTTTCCTCCTGGGGGCAGACGCTCCATGTCACCCCTGGTTGCATCAACCTAGAGCCCAAAATCGGTTCCAGATGGCCATAATACATGCGGACCTGCAAAGAGCGGAATTATTCCGCGCCATATACAATAATGCGGAGGTTCCCCGCTGCAGTTGCGCTTTTTGCGAACCAATTGAACGCGCTTTTCCGCCGTTTGAACTTTACGAGGATGCGCCTGAACGCGACCGAGCATTACCACAAGAAAATGCAGGACGACGACCACAACACCCACCACAACAACCACCACAACAACATCCCCCAGAAAACCCAGATCAGGAAGTGCCGGAATTGCCTGATGATGAAGATATGGAGGATCTCGAATTCCTCGTCCGGATAGCGGATGGCATGGTACGCGCTTGGTTGGAAGGAGAGGAAGTGCCACAGGTAGAGGCTAGAATATTAAACTATTTGGACATTTAAGTGCGCCACCATTATAGGTATAATTAAAAAAATTTTAAGTTACCCCTAAGTATATATAACAGTGTAGTTCTTGTTATATTAAAACTTATATATTAAAGTAGTAAGATTTTGTTATATTAAAACTTATATTAGATTAAATAGGATTATTATGTTTTATACGTTTTTACCAGTTTTATAGTAAGTTTTATTTTATAAAGGAATATTAAAATTATCGAGAAGTGTTACTGCAAACCCAACAAACCCAGACTTAAAATTCTAGGATAGAAAATTTTTAATCTATATTAAGTATGAAAAAAGGTAATCAATCAAATATTAAAATTCTTAAAAGTATTGATATCAGGGTCACTAAAACCTAATTAAAAATTACTACCTCATAGATAGGTCATTAACTCGAAAAATGCTAGGTAATTAAAATTTATGACAGGATCTAATATATTTCCTAGAGACTTGGTCAAGTTTACGAATAGGAAGGTAAAACGCACAGACCGATAGGCTTTAGACAGTAACCGAATAACTTTTAGCAGTAAATTTACCATGTGACAAGAAATACGAGGGCCAGGCAAGAAGTAAGTAATTTTTATCAAAGAAGTTATATCCCTTCAGAGATAGTAACTTCTTTAATTAGCAAGGGAGGCATGTAGTATCCCGCCTAAAATATTCTCTATAAATAATAAAACAAAATTTCAAAGATTTGAATTAAATTAAATTTCAATAATTAGATCACCCGCTTAATTATTTCGAGTTGCTAAAAACAATACCTAGAAAAGCCACTACGGGAAGTAATAAAAATTCCTTACTTAATATCATGATTATTTATGGCCATAATAGTTAAAACTTGTATATGTTTAAAAATCAGGTCATCGGTGACAATTCCTTTGTCCCGCATTATTGCGTAGAGATGTAAATAATCATGCACGTTTGTATTGGTTGAAATTCATCTTAAGGACCGCCTAACGGAAAAGGTTTGCATAACAAAGAAATAAAAGTGTTATGATGAGTAATTAATATGACAATCAACCTTGTAAACACGTGCTATTTTCATATGTGTTACTAAGAATTTTGTATTGGAACGCAGGAAGTGATTCGATGTGGATGTAATAAATAATTATTGGAATACGAAAACAACAGGTGGGATTTTGCTATAAAAACAATTTCGCGAGTAAAGAGGGATCAGCTTCTTTTTGTTTGTTCGATCATTAAGTCATTCTTCGTTCAGTTCAACGATTAGTCAGTTTGTCGACCACCCGAGTCAAAATTTTGCCAAAGTTACAAAAATGAAAATAATTAAATAAAGATTCTTATAAATTCTTAGTTATAAAGTGAATAGTGAAATTGTGATTGTTTGCCAGATGAAATGCTGTCTAAAATCTGAGTAACTATAAAACATTTGTCGCCTTTTTAAACATTGATATTTCTTTTGCGTACCGAAAATCGAGATTGTTAAATAGCAAAGTTTCAACTTTATTCCGCCAATATGACGTTGGGTTTGCCTACAAAAATTCTAGGTTAGTTTTTATAAAGGTTTAATGTAATTATAGGAAGTAGTAGATAGGGATTTTGAGAGAATATTCAATGGAATTATAAGCGAATGTTATCACCATAACTTTTTAGAAAATAGATGTCAAATGAATTAAAACTGATCGTGTTTACTTTCCACATAGGCCTCGTATAACAAAAGATGTTAGGACCCTTTGCCAGCATGGTAAAAGGATTTGATAGCGTGTTTAAAGTTTAATGTGAATAACTGGTTGCATAATAGTCCGCACAGAATACAATGAACACAGAATTCTTGAATCTGACTTTAGGTTCATGTCGTTTATGTAGAAATGCATTAACTTCCTTTCTATAACAACTAAAGCTCCCTTTTCGCCAATAAATACATCGTCTACATAAATCGCGAACAACAATCCGGAAGGTTTTCGTCTAGGAATTGATTGGCATTGACACCCAAGGTTCCGAACTCACTACATATCTTATAGCACCGCCTTGTATTGTGATTAATCGGCCAATTGATAGCAAAGTGTAACAATTCTTAAATTATATAGGGCGGCCTGTTATAATATACCAATACAACAGAATCGGGTAATAATATCGGTCGATTTAATAACTTAAAAATTGCCAAAGAAATTTTTAAACTAATATAAAAAAAATAGACAATAAAGGCATGAATCGTACTGGGGTTGAATTCAGTAACTGCACAGCTGCAAATCAATTTGTTAATAATAAAAATCTATTGGATAGAGGGTATAAAATATTTATCCCGTATAATTTCATATCATGTAAGGGCATAGTTAGACGTGTTGACAAAAGTTTCATCGAAGAAGAGTTAATGTCGGTAGGCGCTGTAAGCTCACCAACTAAAATTCTACAAATTAAAAGTGAACAGAAAAATTATCAATGAACCCAATAGAGAAATAACATACGAACCAACAAATACACTTCTATTCACCGTTGAGGGAACTATCTTACCAAAACACATACAAATCTACGGATTAAACCTAGAAGTCGTTCCATATGTTGCACAATGCTACCAATGCCTCTTATTTGGACACACGAAAAAACTGTGTAGGGGTAGAGTTAGATGTTTTAATTGTGGGGAATTGGAGAACCATATGATTGATCCTAATAATACAAAACAATTTAGCTGTGCAATTAAATGCATTTTTTGCAAAAGTATAGAACATAAATCAACATCAAAAAGATGTCCGGAATACACAAGGCAACAAAACATCAAAAAACTCATGGCCTTTCAAAATCTAACATACTTTGACGCAAATAAATTATGTAAACAACATATAGCGAAAACAACACTAATGACAGCAGTGACAGCCCATATACATGCCATCCAACAGACTTTCCAGTATTAAATAGCTCTAGCCGGAACAACCAAAATAATAATAATTCAAGAGGAAACTTAACACAAAAATACAAGTAGGAGCAACCTAGACAACAACAAAAGATCGTACATACAAGCCGCAACAACAAACCCGATAAGAATAATGACTCAAAAGGGTTATGATCGTAGAGCACATGAAGAGATTCTATATTATCCTAATTCAAGACCAAACCCAGCGGAACCAAGCTTTTCAATTTTCTCGACCGAAACAACAAAACCTCCGCAAGAATTGGACCAAGCAATGAACATGCCTAGTAGTCCAAGCAAAACATTCAAAAAGATAACAATGACCCAGTGGGTGCCATATATAATTATTTTTCAATCATTTCAGAAGAACAACAACAAAAACTGGCTGACCTAATTTTAACACATTTAAACTACTCTTCTCAACAAACACCACTAACGCCTCAAATGGAATTGGACTCCCCATTTTAATAAAAGCTTAAAAGGGGAAGGAAGGGAAGGACAAACAAAAGTAAAAAAGAAGGAAAAAGAAACCAAAAAAGAGCATGGAAATAATTAACAAAAAATTAAAAATACTCCAATGGAACATTAGAAGCGTCACAGCAAACAGAGGCGACCTGATTTCTTTGATAAGAGAAGAACAACCAAACATCATTGCACTTAACGAAACATGGTTAAATAAAAAAAAAATATTTTATAGGCTTATACAATAATCAGACAGGACAGAGAAGATGGCTAGGGGGGAATTGCTACCTGCATTAGAAATGACACAAAGTTCACTCTGATAAATAGTAAAAAGTGCGCAGAAGCACAATATATCACAATTAAAGTAGGTAGTATAAATATAATTAACGCCTACTCGGCTCCACAAGAGCATCTAAACCCTAACTTATTAAACACGATATTTGGAAACCTACAGGGTCAATGTGTATTATTGGGTGATCTTAACGCACACCACCAATCCTGGGGAGGGACAAAAACTAATATCAGTGGGAGAACACTGGTTGAATTTCTGGATTCGAACGAAACAATTCTGATAAGTAATGGAGTCCCTACACGGTTCTCCAAGACAGCCGAGAGCCCCCTAGATATCGCGATTATCGACCCCCAATTGAGCTCAAGATGCTCATGGAAAGTACTGACTGACTGCGGCCCAAGCGACCACCATCCCACAGTTTTAGAAATTAACAACATAAAACACAAAGAAACATTCTTTTCATTATATCAGGTAAGGGATTTCGCAAGAGCAGACTGGGAGGCGTTCCACGATATCCTCGAAGAAACAATCGAGAGAGCCGCCGCTGAAACCATTCCAAAAAAAAATAAAAAAACACACCTGTAAGAATAGCAAACCCTTGGTGGGACAAAGAATGTACACTAAAAAGGAAAGAAAGAAAACTATCTATACAAACTTTCAAAGCAAATCCAAGCATTGATAACTACATCAACGCTAAAAGAACGATCGCAGCGGCCAAAAGGCATTTTAAAGAAACAAAAAGAAGCAAATTTATTAAATTTTGCTCAACATTGAATAGAACCTCAAATATAACATACGTGTGGAATAAAGTCAAAGCCTTTGCTGGTACACCTGGTAACAAAAACATACATGAAATCACACACGAATTAAGACAGAGCCTACTAGACAAAATGGCGATAACTTCAATAACACCAGAATTTTCCTTGGAACCACTCACAGGCGAAACAACTCCCTTCACATTGGACGAATTAAATCTGAGCCTACAGAGCAAAAAAAATTCGGCCCCTGGGCTAGACGACATATCGTACCAAATGCTCCAGAACATTCCACACAAAGCACAAACAATTCTGATTAACACTTATAACAAAATCTTATACGGTGAACCGATTCCCCTATCCTGGAAAAACTACAACATCATCGCACTACTTAGTGATGTGAGAGGAGAATATTCTCTGTAAGAAAATTCTCCTGAGAATATTCTCTAGAGAAGTTTTTCTACATAATTTACACCGCCTCGATTTACACTGAAAAATTTTGCAATGATTTTTAAAATTTTGAGTTTCCCTAACCTTTTCTATAACTCTGGCAACAGTGTTTTACGTCTGGCAACAGTGATTCAGGGAAATCCCCTAGAAGCGCGAACGTATACTCGAATGTTTTTAATAGTTAAATGTGATCTTTCTTTATTTGACTGTTTTTTGTTTAGCTTTTAGTTATTCTTGGGAAGGTATGTTATGTTTTTTATATAAAAGTTATATTTCTTTACGTTTTGTTTGATAAACGCCGTTTGACATTTGCCGAAAATAAGCAGAATAGGTAATTCTTAATTTATTTTTATTGCTATTTCTAGCGGTTTTCTTACCATTCTCAGAAAATTCTCTAACTTGAGAATATTCTTGAGAATATTCTCCAAAAGATTATTACCGAGAATTTTACATCACTAGCACTACTAAAACCAAACAAAGATCCTAAAATAACGGACAGTTACAGACCCACTGTGCTTGCATCTTGCTATTTAAAAATATTGAAAATAATGATAAAGAACAGGCTGGAGTGGCAACTCGAGAATAAAAAAATATTCCCATGGTACCAAACAGGTTTGAGAAAAGGCCAAGGCACACACAATGCTCACGCACTATTAATATTACACATCTCACTAGCGTTTGGAGAAAACTTATCTGTATTGGCGGTATTTCTGGACATTAAGGCAGCCTACGATCACATAGATATATCTAGAAATTATATAATAAATTGATTAACTTGGAGGTCCCTTTACAAATTGCAAACCTGATTGTGAAAATACTCCAAGATAGAGTATTATACTCCAAAAATAAGGATGGCAAACTTATAGGACCAACGATGGCTAATTGTGGAATCCCGCAAGGATCGCCCCTTTTAGTACTCTGCTTTTTAATATTTATCTTAGGGACATCTTCCATATCCTTTGCCCAGAGCTCTATCTCATTGGATATGCAGATGATTTGGTAGGTACTGTTCATAAAAGGCAAGAATATCACAGAAATGAAGCAAAAAATCACAGAGGCGTTGGAGAGAATTACAACCTGGCTAGAAGAAAACAACCTATTTCTGGCAGTGGAAAAGTGCGAGGCAGTATTTTTCACAAAAAACAAGCGGCAAGAAGCAGGCGCACCTATTACATTAAAAAATTCACACATAAATTTTAAAAACGAAACAAAGTACCTGGGACTAATCCTACACAAAAACCTTGACAGGAGAAAACAGGTTAAAGCCATCATCTAAGGCAAGAAGGGGTAATAATATTTAATTAAAACATTTTGCCGCGTGTGGTGGGGAGCAGACCCACAGACAATACTAATGGTATACAATGGCTTAGTGAAATCCCACATAGACTACGGGTCAATGTTTTTTAAACCTTCACCTAAGACAATACTATACAAACTAGACACAATACAGTACCAGCGCCTAAGGGAGCCCTAGGTTGTATGAACTCCACCCCAACCAACATACTTCTGACAGAGGCAGCCGAAATTGACTTAGAACACAGAAGAAAAATACTAGCCTCCAATTTTAGCAAAAATTTTATGCATAAAAGAACACCCTCTGGTCCCAGTGTTAGTAAAGACACGTGAGCTCCAGGCAAAGAATGTAGGATTTTGGAAGAACAGAGACTCGCCGTACCTGATACAGGCACTAAACTACTTCATCCCATTTTACAACCACCTATATAAATCTGATAACTACCCTATATTTGACGTTGAATATGAAATACAAATAAGGAGCATAAAGATACTTGATTTAAACCTCAGCAAAAAACACGAAGTTATGGCTAAGAACCAGTTCTGGGAGCGCATAGCGAAATACCAAAATACATTCACCCTGGTATATACAGATGCTTCTAAAAACGCATCCAGAGTGGGATACGGTATACACATCCCGGGGATAAAATATAACTCCTCATCAAGACTCCCAAATAAATTAGGAATTTGCACGGCAGAGATAATGGCCATCCACGAAGCAGCTAATGTTATATTCAGCAAAAATATTAAAAAGGCCATCATCCTATCTGACTCACAAAGCGCTATTAAGAAGATAAAATGGAACAAGCCTACACACAAAAAATAACTTTGTAGCCCTCCTTACAAAAAGACTTTTGCTTGAAGCGCTTGACAGTGGAACAGAAATAAGGCTCGTATGGATACCGGGTCATGTAAAAATACCGGGTAACGAACAAGCAGACCAACTTGCGAAAATTGGAAGTAGCCTATAAACATACCAAAAAACCTAGAGCTAGATAAAGAGGAAATACTACCAGAGATAAGGAAAACAATCCTAAAGGAACATAACATAGCATGGAGGAAATCTTGGAAAATCGAAGGTAGAGCCTACGCTGGCTCAAAGGAGGAATTCCCAAAAAACAGATGGTTCACGAAGATAGGATTTACCGATAGGCGTCACATCACAACAATAATCAGATTGAGATCAGGACACTGTCTAACCAACTACCACCTATTTAAAATTGGAGTCAAAGACAGCCCTGAGTGCGACTGTCGACAAATTGACTACTTGGACCACATTTTTCTAGAATGTCCGATAAATTAAATCCCCGGTTTTAACTTGTATAAGGAACTAAGAAAAATTGGTTGGCAGCTCCCTCTTAATATGAATACAATTTTGTATAATCCAAAAGAAAGAATTATTAAACTAATAATGCGGTACATTAATTATCATAAAATAAAACTATAAACAATTAAGGAAATAAGTTAGTGAAGTGTCTAAGTTCTACTTAGTAAATGATTGTACTGTCTACTAACCCCTAAATCCTTTCTTTTTAGTAAATGTCACTTCTATGTTGTAATTGTCAACTAAACCCTTGACCCTTAAAATAGCAGCTAAGAAAAGGTCAATTACACAAATCTAGAGACTCATACAGTTAAGCAGTCCAAACCGCATTGTACGCAAAGAAGAAAAGTCAGTGGTCGTGATATGGTACAAACCAGACAACATCACGATCACCCCTAATGTGCTGGCAAATTGCCCCCAGGGAGAAGAGCCATTAAGAACAAGACAAGACAACTTAAAATAAAAGTCAAATTTTTGGTTTTGTTGTTTCCTTTTTCTTGCTTTTGTTGTGGTAAATAAATTTAGAAAATAGGTTCTTCAAGAAGAAATATTACAGAAGCTTGTGTATTATGGATCGTTTAAGTTTACTAGAATCCGTAAAGTCGGAATTTGATTACTGTCTCCAGGACGTACCTGATTTATTCAGTTTTGATGATATCAAACAAGAAATTGTAAAAGACCATGTTTCCAGAGTTATAAGCGTTAAAGAAGAGGGCTCTTCGACGTAAGTATAAACCGTATAAACTATACGAAAAGGGGCTTCTAAACTGGCCACATTTATACGGCAATGTGTTGTTGCAATAGTATAGCTAAAAGTTGCCGGAACCATTGCCGGCTATATGTAGAAATATATTGCAATATAATTCGGATTGCCAGGCCAAATATGTTTACTGTTTACTGTGCCGGTCGATCGTTCCTCCATAGAACATACTTGCAATATTGCCGAGCCTTCTCTCGTTTTATCTCGCTTCTTTTAATGTGCATTGTGCGTGCATCTCTTTTTGACAGTTTTTAAAGTGTGTTGTTCTGAAATAATTACTGAAATTGAAGAATCGGATACTCTAAACACATACATTATTTATTTATTACAAACTTTACGGATTTACATCCAATTATAAAGTAGGAAAATTAACCTAAGTTATAGTTAAGTAATTTCGTAGAGTAATTTCTTAAAATTAGTTGCACTTATATTAAATATATCACAATTGTCGCGGATTTTGTTATATAATTTGCACATAACAATAATTGGAGAATTACTATAATAGTTAGTACGGGCTCTTTGAACATATAAGGTTACAGGGTTCCTTGTCCTATGTGGTGGTACATTGAGATTTATTAGTCCTAGTAGGTGAGGGTCATCGATCTGATTATGCAGTAATCTGTGCAGAAACATTAATGATGTTATAACTCTGCGACATTCCAAACTCTTAAGGCCATGGGTAGTCATAATCTCGGTTTTTGGTATATCAAATTGATAGATTCCAGTTTCTTTGTAGTACATGTATCTTAGGAATTTGTTTTGTATTTTTTCTATTTGGTATGTGTGGTTTTTATAATATGGATTCCAGATTATGGTGGCATATTCCAGGATACTTCTTACGTGAGAAACATACAGTGCTCTGATACAGTCTTTGTTTGTAAACAAGGTACAGTTTCTGACGATGAAACCGTACATCCTTGAGGCCCTCCCTGTCACTGCTGCTATATGAGGCCTAAATGTAAGATGGGAGTCAAAAATGATTCCAAGGTCTTTCATTTCTGTCACTCGAGTTAGGGGTAATCCATTAATTTTGTAATCGTAATCGACAGTAACCTTCTTTCTGCAGTAGCTGAGCACAAAGCACTTGGATACATTAAAGTGCAACCTGTTATTTTTGGACCATTCATATATTTTATTTAGATTTTCCTGGATAATAGAGCAGTTGATAATTTTGCATATTTTTAAATATAGTTTTAGGTCGTCAGCAAATATCAATGCTTCACAGCCATTTATCAGTAGTGCTAGGCTGTTGATAAATAGAAGAAATAGTAGTGGTCCCAAACAGGAGCCCTGTGGTATACCTGATGTGGCCAAGAAAGGCTCAGAACAATATCCCCTTACAACCACTTTTTGATATCTGTTACGCAAATAGGACTGAAGGAAATGTACCATATCATCATGAAATCCAAACTCAGAGCTTAGTTTTTCGATTAGGATAGAATGTGACACCTTGTCAAAGGCCTTGGCAAAGTCCGTATATATAACATCTACTTGAAATTTATTGTCTAGACTTTCAGATATATACTGGGTAATATTACATAAATTGGTGGTTGTGGATCTTTTTTTAATAAAGCCATGCTGGAGTCCCGATAATTTGTTTGAGACATATTTATAAATGAATTTATGGATAATCGATTCAAATATTTTGGCTGGGCAAGATAACAATGCTATTGGTCTATAATTTTGAATGTCAGTGCTGTCACCTTTCTTGAATACAGGGCATATTTTAACTTCTTTCCATACCTGCGGGAAGATGTTTGTTTTTAGGGATAGATTGAAAAGTATTTTAAGTGGTTCGGCGAGAAAGCCTATCATTCCTTTAAAAATAAATGCTGGGATATTATCAGGACCTACTGCTCTATTAATTTTAAGATCCTTAACTGCATCACAGACATCCTCATAGAATACCTCCCTCAAACAAAAAGCCTCAAATATTTCACATTTCTTAAAATCATTCTTAGGGTGATCTGTGTTATACACCGATTTAAAAAAAGTTGCAAATGCATTGACTACAGCCTTGCCTTCTGTGTATTCCATATCATCCAGGTGCATCTTATTGGGTATCCCACTCACATTCTGTTTATTCTTAATGTATTGCCAGAAAGATCTTGAATCTTCATTTATATCGAGCTGTATTTTATTTAGATATTGCTTATGAGCGATTTTAATATCCTGTTTTATTTTAGTTCTAAATTCTATAAATTTATTGTGTGTTTCTTGATTTCCGGTTTTCTTACTTTTTAGTCTAAGCTTATCCTTAATTTTTATGTTTTTAATGATATTTTTGTCAAACCAAACAGGGTATGTACGACTTATGTTGGGTTTACTTTTTGGTACACAAATTTCAAAGATATTATTTATTTTTTCGTAGAATCTTTTTACCGCGTTATTAACATCAAGAAATAGCTCCAGTTCATGCCAGGATGTATCCTGTAGTATCTGATACATGACGTCAAAGTTGGCTTTTCTAAAGTTATAGTTCATGACTTGGTTATTATGATTTAAACATTTTTGTTTTGGTTCTTTAAGTTTAATTTCTATTGTTAACGGGGGATGATGTGGATCGACTTCGACAAAGCTAAATGTACTTTCATAGACTTCACAAGGAAGTCGGCTTATAACGACATCTAACAAGTGATTATTGGTATTCAGAACTCGATTAAATTGTTGACAATCATAGAATTGCATGAAGTTTAACAGCCTCTCTACGTAATGATCTCTATAATTTCTTGAATAAAAGTCATTTAGTCGAGATATGTTAGTATCACCAACAACAACAAAATTACCCTGATAGAGATAATTCAGTCCTTCTATGAATGAGTAGAGCTCATCTCTAGATAGAACAGAACAACTAGGCGCAATGTACACATTTAATATATATAAGTAGCTGTTATCATTGTAATATACTTTGACTACTAAAAGGTCAATATCCGCCACCTTCCAGTCTAGATTCATCAAAGTACACTTATACGTTTTTTTAATTGCAAGAAGAACCCCTCCTCCGCGCATGCTATCATGTCTGTTGCGATTTCTAAAAACCATGAAGTTATTAGGAAAAAGTTCACTAGTATATACACTATTGGGTAACCAAGTTTCACTTATGGCCACCACATCATATTCGTTGTCAGTCAAACATACTGAGTTATAAAAGTCCGCAGTTTTACTGTTGAGTCCGCGCACATTTTGATAGGCTATATGAAGGGTCAATTCTTCCTGTACTTGTGGTGGTTTTGATTCGTTTACTGTTGGTGTTG
This sequence comes from Polydrusus pterygomalis, assembly GCA_963969555.1. Taxonomy (NCBI): domain Eukaryota; kingdom Metazoa; phylum Arthropoda; class Insecta; order Coleoptera; family Curculionidae; genus Polydrusus; species Polydrusus pterygomalis. The sequence continues at coordinate 55,374,812 of OZ018382.1, forward strand.
GGAGACAAGTATACTTAGTAGTTGTACTTAGGTCAGAGATAAAAAATGTTCTTCAGTGACATAGTTTGTATACTGTTGTATTCTACTGATCCTTTGCTTGTAAACAGGACAGTTTGCACTTCGAGCTGTATGACTTGTATCGGTTGCTGATTTCAACCTTTTACAGTTGGGGCATTCATAGTTGGTTGTATCACATTGTCTACCATCGTGAGCACCTCCGCATTTATAACAGCACGCGTTCATGGAGGTACAGTATTTCGCAACATGGCCAAAATAGCAGCATTTGAAGCATAATGCTACATTTGTATATTCCTGAAGATATGCTGGGCAAAGGTCAAATGTGAGTCTCGCCCTCATTAACCACTTAAATAAATTTGGAGATGTTTGAAAGATCCAGTTCTCTTTGGAATTGTTTTTGCATTCCCTTTTAGTAATAAATTTGAACTGGGTTGTAGCTTCTTGGCCAAATTTATCTGTAATGTCCGGATTTTCATTAATAAATTCATTTAAAAAGTCTTCAGGAGTAAATCCTTTGAGTATGCCAGTTATCATAATCATAGGATCCGTATTTTGTATTTCCTTGATTACAAGCTCCTTATTTATTAAACTATCCTTTAATTTTTTTTGCTGTGCAACACTATGACACTCAATAATAACACTACCGCTCTGCAGAGGCCTTACGTTTTTAAAACTTTCTACGGCGTTGGCTATTTTTAGGTTTTTCTTGACTTCATGTAAGACAACTCTAGCATCATTTTGATTTTTCATTTTTATTACTGTTTCTAATTTGGTCTTTTGCGGTGGTGTTTTCCACTCAGGGGCTGTTGTTGTGTGGTTGCTTTTTGGAAAACTAGCTTTAACCATATCGCTATATCCAGTGTTACAGCTAGTTAAAGGTTGCGGGGTGTCTTTTATTAACGTATGATCCTGTCCAGTTGGAAAGTTAATATTTGTAAGCTTTATTTTCAGTTCTTTGATCTTGTTATTCAGTTCTGTATTGTTTCTGTCCGTTTGGCCAATCTTGAATGCGAGGGCTGTAACATGTTTGTGAACAGTGAATAAAGCAGAATGAATAAGTCTAGCATTGCTTTCAGGAATATCCTCCGTGGTTTTTTGTATTTTCTCCAGCGCATCAAGAACTTCATTTAGTTGTCTCTCTGTAGACTGCGAGACATCAGTTTTTGCTATAGTTGGACTAGTATTTAGACTGGTATTACTGGGGTTGGCTTTTTTTGTCTTGCGCTCTAAGGATCCTGGGCTGGAATTGGATCTGGGCCGTTTTTGGGAAAGCGTTGGATAATAATCATTGGACTCATCATTAAACACTATGTCAATATCGTTATCTGTATATCCAAATCTTGACTGCATTACAGTGGGTGTACTTACAGGACTGCGTATGAAAGAATTACGCGGTTTAAAAATCTGGTCCGAATTGAAATTAGCGTAATTCTTGCTAAAACTCTCAGTATTCACGTTATCGTTGCGTATATCCGTTTTGGAATGCCCTGGTATTTGACTAATTGACCTGCTATCAGCCAAATCTTTTTTGTTTATTTCACACTTTTTTTGCCCAGTAGGTGGAATATTTATGTTCTTGACTCCGATTATTGAATTGATTTCGTCTTGGCTTAGATTCATTGATCCTAAGGAATTGCATCTTTTTGTAGCTTGTGAGAGTTTACGTTTACTTTCCACGTTTTTTTTTGTTTCCATCACTGTTTTCACTCATTGTCTGATGTTTCTTTAGTTTTTATCGGGTTGATTACACCTGACTTTACTAGATAAAAGACGGAGCGATATAAAACACGTCCGCGCGCGAGTGGATTCAATACATTAGACTCTTATATGAATCTCCAGTCGCCAAATATCGCAGAGTTGTTTGTTTGAAGGTTGTAGACGATGTATCTTGAGTAATAGATGTGTTCTGGACTTCCATTGCCTTTAGTCTTTCATATCGCAACGTTTCAACTGGTAAGTATCTCCAGTCGTCTTCGTCTAGTGACGTATGATCTGGTGCAGTCGTGAGTCATCTGCTTACGTCACCATGATTATTACTCAACATCGCAGAATTATCGCTAATCTTGTGGTAATTGGTATTAAGGTTCTTGTTTGTTTGTTCATGTTTGTATCTTCTTTTTTTATTCTTCGTCCTATTTTATTTAATAGGAACTCGAAGTCACTTTTTGCCATTCTTGTAATTGAATAAATATTTATCAAGTACTAATTCTTGACTTAAGTTATATATATATCACCCCTATTTAAGTAAGGTCGAATCCACATTCTTCTCTTTTTTTTTGTTATTGTTTAGGGTAATAAAAGTAAAAGCCGCTGCAACACGAACAATTTTGTCAGCCATTGTTGTCTTGACTGTGGCCCGTTTATAGGTATATGATATAGGCTATATTGTTGCAGCAATATTAACGGGATGTATAGTGCCATATATATATTGTTGCAACATTGTGATATGTACATATTGCCGGGCTATAGTTTGATAATATTGCAGCCATATATTGCAAAAAAAATGTTGCCCGTTTAGCAGCCCCTTAATGAAGGTACCTAAGTCACTCCATTAATGCAACAAAAGACTACAATTTTATTATGAGCTTCCTTCCTGTAGATATAAGGTCTGGCATGCCATTTTTTCAACTTTTAAAACTATTAACATGGTTCAATAAGAATTGGTGTGACATGGTCAGCTACTAAGATATTTATAATTGAAAAAAGACATATCTGGCCATTTCAAAATTTTAAAGATCCTGGATTGGGGAGGTTGAGAGGCTGAGCAACATCTGAGGATCTCTTGTCAAATGGATAATATAGTTTGTTTGCTTTTGAAAAAATGTTTTATACCTATATGGTTGGAAATTTATATTCAAATTGTTTAAATTAAGTAAATCTGAATGTTCCCTTTCCTAAAACTACAAGTTCAATTTTTTTTTAGAACTCTTATTAATAAGCACAATAATTTTAATAGATTGTCATTGATTAACTATCAATATCCTTTGCCATGACCTGAGAATTATGTTTTTTCTTAGTGTACTTACATCACAGATGTCGATTATTTGTTATAACTATTTTTAATTTACCCTTAAAAGAGTAATTTTTAAAAACTTTAGATTTGTCATTAGAGGATTGCTTGGTTCACTAATCACCAGCACTATATGTAATAACGTTACATTTCGATCTTCGTGTATAATTCATATCCATAGTGTGAAATATTATATTAAAGTACCTACACGTTTTATAAAACATCATTTACGCGTCCATATTAACGGGACAAGTGCTCTACATAACTGCTTTATAAAACATATACTTTATACTATTTTTTTCTATTTTGTGTTTATTACAATAAAAAAATACATATTTAAAAAGAAAATATTGGTTTTCTCACAAATCACAACAGGCCATGCAAGACATCAACAGGACTAAAAATACATATTTTGTTTACAAATAATTACTCTAGATAGATAATGCCACAAAATGACCAATAATCCTATATTCTCTAAAAATATCTACCTACCTGCTTGGTCACATAAGGTCACCCATATTTATAAACAAACTGTTTTAGTATTGTGCCCAATACCTAAAGTTTGTATAGTTGTAGACAAAATGGCATAACTTCCAATAAACTTCCTTAATTTGGATAGATAGATAGATAGATAGATAAATATTTTTTATTCAAAAAAACCAAAAGGCATGGAACAATGTTATAAAAAAGATATTCTACATAGTACTTATACAAAAAATAATATCTAGTTAAAAACAATAATTTGACATAAGGAACAGTTTTATGGTAAAATATTCTTAAGTATAAAACAAGAAATAAAAATATGTATAACAGACACCTACTTCACAAACATAATAGTTGAGGCAGAATTTCCATAATTCTTACCTTTGGTTTGGCTTTCCTTGTTTTATAAGCCTGGACAATGTTTGTTGTCATTTTGCTTGCAAATATACCGTTGACTTGTTTTGGTTTTCTACCATTTTGAACTAACAACTAACGTCAAGTGAACGGGAATCTACTATCTACTTTCTGTTCACGTTGCAGTTTTCTTTTCGGTCAACAGGTAGGATTTCTTTTTAATGTTTCTCAAGGTTTAACTACTCTCTTCTAGGGGGCGTTGTTGTGGATAGCTGAAATTACACCGAGTTTGTAGGTTACCTTCCTGGTTGGTTTTGCGCTTGGAAGAATAGACACCAGAGGGACCTATGAGTACTAGTTTTGAATAATTACAGTGTAGCGCGCGTTTTATCTCACCTTATCCTGTACTTTTTTTGCGACCTTTTTTGCACTATTTGTTCACTGCGAGTACTACGTTGATACCTACCAAAATCGACAAATTCCTTTCTTTCTTGAACCTTTGGCAAAGCTAGTAGCTGTTCGGCTTTGAAAACTTATTTAATTATTTTACCCTAATTAAAAGTTTCACGCTAAGTACCAGGTAGGTGAATTTCCTTATTATATCTAATTCTCAAATAAAGTGTTGCAGTTCATGATATTGAGGTATTTTATTGAGTTTTAAATTTCTCTGTAATTAAGTTGATATTAAAAATGCTTACTCTTTATTATGTTCTTAGAAGAATGGTTACCTATCTGGGACTTACCTTATTTTTATATGTGTTTCCAGATTTACCAAAAAGATAAAAGAAGCAAGAAAGCCTGTCTCCAATTAAAAGTAAATTTACTGGCATGCTCTGAGTTTTATTGGTCTAAACCCACAAATAAAAATATACCCTGAGAAAAAACCGTCACATCTTGGCACCCAATCAAGAGGCCAGAAAATTTGACATGCCAAATTTACAACATTCGCCAGAGGCAGAAAATAATCCATCTTCGGGTGTAGGAACACCTAGGTTCACCAGAAGTGGTAGAAACATCCGTCTTCCTTCCTACTTGGACCAGTTTGAGATGTCAAACTCTAGAAGGCAGCCATCTTCAGAGCCTCGCCTTCTGCCTGAAAGAAGCAGATGGTCTCTGGATCCACCAACTGAAAATATACCGAATATCAATATTCAAGGTAGGATCCAACCAAATTTAAATCGAACTAATCCAACTTTTTGTATGGAGCCCTCCACTGCGGGCTTCAACCATTCTGGGCCGATCAGCGCAGCTGGACAGTCTGCCCAGAACGTGCCGCCACCTCCATCATCGTCTATGGAGGTTCCACCTCCTCAACAGCATATGTTTTTTGCTCCTGCTAATCCGTTAAATGTTCAGAACGAAGATATATTAAGAATAGTAACACAAGTGGTAGCTACAATGCAAAATTTAAATATAAATAATAATTGTAACAATAATTTACCTCAATCTCAGTTAAATAACATAAATATTCCATTCGATATTAAACAGCTGCCAGTTTTCGAAAATAATGGTTCGTTGCACCCCATGGAATTTTTGAGTAGAATTGAAAGTAGTTTAGCAGTCAATCAATTGCCTTATCACGACATTTATAAGATCCTCATTAATTCTTTTAAGGGGCGCGCACGCCTATGGGCGGATGCCTTTTTACATACTTTCCAAAATTATATAAATTTTAAACAACATTTTTGTGAGCATTTTTGGGGGGCAACAAAGCAGTTGCAAGTTAGGTTACAATTAGATTCTGGTAGGTACAGAGAAGGTGACTCCCTAGTGGACCATTTTAATTATTTTGTAAGCCTAGCTAAATTTTTAGACCCACCATATCCCATTGAATTATTAATATCCACTATAGCTCGTCATTTTTCGCCCAGTATTTCTGTATTATTGGTGGGAGCTAATACTTTAGAGGAAGCCCTAAGGAGGCTACGACAGGCCGAGTACTATTTTAGGGGTCATGATGACGTAGTCACACCGGTTACGATACCTTCCAAAAATTATTCTACTCAGCCTAAAAAATATTTTAACGATAGAAACAATAAAAAACAAACTTTTAATCTGGAAGTGTCAGAAACCGTCGACGAGTCGGAAAACTGTTAATTTTCTCGGAAAATCAAGGTCCTATCCGGGAAAATTTAATAAAAAGGACCGTACTAGAAACTTTTTCTGATGAACAAATTGACCTCGATAATGTTTTGAAAGCTAGTGAGAACTTTAAATCGCCTATAATAACAGTAAATTTTTTTAACTTTAATTTCCCTGCTTTGGTTGACACTGGCAGTGAAATTTCATGTTTTTCTTCAGATGTTTGGGCTCAACTAGAGCCTAACCATCATTTCATCCCCTCTTTTTCTTGTGCAGGCGTTAAAGTTATTGGGGCTTTTAAAACCAAACACAAACGTGTAGAAAAACAAGTTTTTATGTCTTTTTCCATTGAGAAAGAGAAGTTTACACATGAATTTTTAATTATTAATGAATTAAATTACCCTGTTATATTGGGTATAGATTTTTTGCGTTTAGTAAAAGCAAAAATTGATTTAGGAAAAAATTGCCTAATATTTTTTTTAAAAGATAAAACGTTGACAGTCCCTGAAATTCCTTCGGTTACTTTCATGGGCGAGCCAGAAAAAATTTGTGCTCGTTTGGTTTCGGAAAAGGTAAATGAAATCGTTTCTCCGGCGTCTTTTCCTGACAATACCTTTGAAGAGCAAGTAAATGCTGTCTTAAGGGATAGTCAGCTTTCTGAAAAGCAAAAAATAATTTTTCGAGATTTTTTACAAAAGAATAGGGAGGTTTTTTCTGAGACTCCGGGTCTTACTAAAATTTATTCGCATGAAATTAAATTAAAAGATGAATCAGAATTTTTTATAAAACCCTATCCCATACCTTTTGCACATAGAGAAGCTGTGGAGAGGTCTATTGCCGATATGGTCAAGTGGGGTATAATTGAACGTGCTAGTCCACCCTATATTTCACCCTTAAGTACTGTGGTTAAAAAAGATGGATCTGTAAGAATTTGTCTGGATGCTCGTCATTTAAATTCAGTTATGTCCAAAGACTTTGAGTTGCCTCGACCAATTGAGGATATCCTAAGGAGCCTTCAGGGTTCACAGTTTCTGTCTTCTCTAGACTTAACCATGGGTTACTGGCAGATTCCATTAAAAGAGGAATCCAGAAAATATACAGGTTTTATGGTAGGTACTAAAACTTATCAGTTTAAGGTTCTTCCTTTCGGTCTCAGCACAGCCGTCTCTTCCTTTACTCGATATTTAGATCTTGTTTTTGGTGAAGGTTTTGAGAATTTTTTAGTAAAATATTTGGATGACTCTTTAGTTTTGTCTCCAGATTTCAACTCTCATTTGCTACACCTGCAAAACATTTTTAATCGTTTATGTCAGGTAGGACTTAAATTAAATATAAAAAAGTGTCGTTTTTTTAAACAAGAATTACCTTTTCTTGGTTATATTTTAAACCAAGAGGGTGTCAAGCCTAATCCAGACCGAGTTTCAGCTGTTAAGGATTACATCAGTCCTTCTAACAAAAAAGAGGTACAAAAGTTCCTGGGACTCGTCAATTTTGATAGGGGCTTTTGCCCAAACCTTGCTGAGGCTACGGAGCCTCTTACTCGTTTACTTCACAAGGGAACAAAATTGTGTTGGGGGGAGGAACAGAAGGAAGCTTTTGCTAAAATAAAAGAAATCCTAATGGAGTCAACGCTTCTTTACTTTCCAGATCCTTCATTACCTTTTCACGTGTCTGTTGACAGTTCTGGCACCGGGTTAGGTGCAGAGTTATTTCAGGTAGCCGGAAATGAAAAGAGGGTTGTTGCTTGGGCAAGTAGGCTCTTGCTGCCACGGGAGTCCAGGTACCACTCTAATGAACAAGAAGTACTTTGTGCTGTCTGGGCCTTAAAAAGATGGAGGACTTTTTTATTAGGAAAGCATTTCTATTTGCATACTGACAATCGATGTCTTACCTTCATTAATTCCTGTCGTTTGTTATCTCCTCGTATAAGCAGGTGGGCACTTTTACTGCAAGAATATGATTTTACAGTACAATATGTTCCAGGTCCTCAAAATGTTGTGGCTGATGCCCTTTCACGCTTTGCCTGTGTCCGTTTACCTGTACCAGATAATAAATGTTTTAAAATTTTGAGCTTCACTCTTCCTAGTAATTTCAGGAAAAAATTAAAGGATATCCCTCGTCTTCAAAGGGAAGATAAAAAATTAGGAGATATTATTATCAAACTGCAAGTTGAATCCAATGAGTGTTCTAACCTGCAAAGTCGTTTCTTGTTGTTTAACGATACGCTGTACATAAGGCACTCCGATGATGAACCTTATCGGCTTTGTGTGCCCAAGACACTGACATCAGATTTTTGTGTGGCTTATCACGAAACCTTGGGGCACTATGGCGCTTTTAAAACTTGGTCAGCCTTAAAACACGAGGTTTGGTGGTCTAATATGTACCCTGAAATTAAAAAAATTATTCGTAGCTGTGATATTTGTCAAAAAAGTAAGACTGTTTCCTTACCAAAGCCAGGTATCCATCCCATTATTCCAAATTCCAAGGGGGATTTAGTGGCCTTGGATCTTTATGGACCTTTAATTCGTAGCCGTGGTGGAGCTACCTATTTGCTTGTCGTTCTAGACGTTTACACCAAATATACTGCTCTTTATCCTCTTAAACGAGCTACTACCCGAGCAGTTTTGAGTAGACTGACTCTTGACTATTTTCCTAACATGGGAAAACCATTGAGAATTCTTAGTGATCATGGTACACAATTTACGGCCAAGTCCTGGAGATCCACCTTAGAGTCTTTGGGAGTTCAAGTTATTTTTTCTTCCATCCGGCATCCCCAGGCCAACCCTTCTGAGAGGGTTATGAGAGAATTGGGTCGTTTGTTCCGGGTGTTTTGTAATGAAAAACACTCCCGGTGGGCATTCGAGGTTAATAAATTCGTTTTCTTCCTTAATAATGTGGTGCATGAGTCCACCGGTTTCACACCCACTGAATTGCATCATGGTACCTCACCGCCAAAATTGTTACCCGAGGATTTTTTGATACCAGGTACCGAACTTTTATCCACCGATGTAAAGTTAGTTCTAGCCAAGGAAACTTTGGTTAGTAAGGCCGCTCGACGGGCGGTATTATACCCTAGTAGGCCCTACCCTGCATTCGTCGAGGGTGATTGGGTACTTTTACGTTCCAACTACATATCTTCTAAACGGAAGTCAGAAACAAAAAAATTTCTTCTTCTGTTTGAAGGTCCGTATTTAATTAAAAAGAAAATCAGTTTTTCTACTTTTATTTTGACTTCTACAGACGGTAAAAAGGAAAGAGGTTCTTTTCATGCCAGTTTGTTGAGACCGTATTTTAAGAGAGAAGGTTAATGTTTGTTTTTAGGTTTCACTGGAGCTTTGAGCTTTCATATTAAACCTAAAAAGGGGGGCAGTTGAGGCAGAATTTCCATAATTCTTACCTTTGGTTTGGCTTTCCTTGTTTTATAAGCCTGGACAATGTTTGTTGTCATTTTGCTTGCAAATATACCGTTGACTTGTTTTGGTTTTCTACCATTTTGAACTAACAACTAACGTCAAGTGAACGGGAATCTACTATCTACTTTCTGTTCACGTTGCAGTTTTCTTTTCGGTCAACAGGTAGGATTTCTTTTTAATGTTTCTCAAGGTTTAACTACTCTCTTCTAGGGGGCGTTGTTGCGGATAGCTGAAATTACACCGAGTTTGTAGGTTACCTTCCTGGTTGGTTTTGCGCTTGGAAGAATAGACACCAGAGGGACCTATGAGTACTAGTTTTGAATAATTACAGTGTAGCGCGCGTTTTATCTCACCTTATCCTGTACTTTTTTTGCGACCTTTTTTGCACTATTTGTTCACTGCGAGTACTACGTTGATACCTACCAAAATCGACAAATTCCTTTCTTTCTTGAACCTTTGGCAAAGCTAGTAGCTGTTCGGCTTTGAAAACTTATTTAATTATTTTACCCTAATTAAAAGTTTCACGCTAAGTACCAGGTAGGTGAATTTCCTTATTATATCTAATTCTCAAATAAAGTGTTGCAGTTCATGATATTGAGGTATTTTATTGAGTTTTAAATTTCTCTGTAATTAAGTTGATATTAAAAATGCTTACTCTTTATTATGTTCTTAGAAGAATGGTTACCTATCTGGGACTTACCTTATTTTTATATGTGTTTCCAGATTTACCAAAAAGATAAAAGAAGCAAGAAAGCCTGTCTCCAATTAAAAGTAAATTTACTGGCATGCTCTGAGTTTTATTGGTCTAAACCCACAAATAAAAATATACCCTGAGAAAAAACCTTCACATAGTGGCAGTTGACACAATGATAATCCAATACAGAGATACACAAATATGCAATATTATTCTTACAGAAGCATATCAGATCTATCTGCATCATTATAAAACTCACTTATATTATAGTATGCTTTTTTAATTAAATAGTTTTTTATAGTACTTTTAACTTTACACTTTGGGAGATTTCGAACACTATCCGGAAAACTGTTATAAATCTTTATTATAGCACTGGGAGCATTTTTCTGAATATAGCTAAAATTACATTTTTCTATGTGTAAGTTAGTCCTTTGTCTAGTTGGATAACAATGTTTTGTTTAGAATCTTCAAACAGATCTCTATTACCATGCACAAACATAAAGGAATCCATTAAATACATACAAACCAATGTTAAAATTTTTTTATCAATGAACACATTTTTACAACTGTCTCGTTGTTTCATTCCGAAAATACACCTGACACATCTTTTTTGCAATTTTAAAATCCTGTCCATATCTGTAGAATTCCCCCAAAAAATAATACCATACCTAATCTTAGATGCAACAAATGCATGATAGGCTGACATTGCAGCCTCTGTGCAGACATTCTCAGCAATAATTCTTAGAGCATAACAGTACCTCGATATACTAGTCGCGATAGCCTCGACATGCGCTCTCCAGTCCAATCTCTTGTCTATTGTTACACCAAGAAAGGAAACCCGATCTAAATTCTGGACTTTACTATTCCTGTAGGTAAATGCAAAAGCATGGTCAGTTCGATTCCCAAATACAATACACTGAGTCTTAGGTATATTTAAAAGAAGATCATGGCCTGAAAAGTACCTGTCAAGGTCACCGCAAGCTCTTTCAACGCTAATCATCATAGAATCAGAGTCCTCCTCGCTAAAGATCAGCATGGTGTCATCGGCATAAAGAACTGTATACTGACCTGTAATACTCACCAATTCATTAGTATACATTATATAAAGCAAAGGGCCTAATATAGATCCTTGTGGTACACCCCTAATAACACTTATTCTATCCGAGGCTATAAGTCTACCATAAGCATCAGTCTCCACAACCTGTTGCGTCCGGTTTTCCAAATAGGATCGAATCAAATCAATAGCATTTCCCCTTATACCATAATTTTCTAGTTTTGAGCACAATATGTTGTGGTTAACACTGTCAAAAGCCTTTGACAGGTCCATGCACATTGCTAAAGTAATTTTTTTATTATTTAATGAATCTAATATATTAGAAAGTGCCTGATAGATTGCTCTTACGGTAGACCTCCCCTTCCTAAAACCGTTCTGTCCATCAGTAATCAGTGAAAATTTCTCAAAAAAATCTGTCAGTCTATTGCATATAGCCTTTTCAAAAACCTTTGCTATAATGGAGAGAAGGGATAAAGGCCTATAATTTTTTTCTTCATCATTCTCACCCTTTTTATATATTGCCTTAACATATGCATTTTTTAATCGATTGGGGTACACTCCAGTTTTAAAGCACAAGTTTATGATATATGATAATGGGTTACAGATTGTTTTAGCAATATCTTTAAGAATCCTCACTGGTATATTATCATCACCAACAGATTTCTTGTTTTTCAAGTTCATTATAAGCTTATAAATTTCACTGCAATCAGTTGGTCTCAGATACATAGACTGTAAGGAAGTAGGGGCTTGTAGTGAAGCATCTCTGTCAGTAGAATCCAGTTTTGGACATGCATCGATGAAATATTTATTTAGGTTGTTCACAATTTTAAGTGGACTATCGTACTTTTTTGAGAAACCCTCAAGGACAGTTTTTTTCTTATTAGTACCAGTTATATTTTTAACTAATTGCCAAGTGGCCCTAACCCTATCCTCAGCAGCATCAAGAAATTGTTTGTTTGACATTTTTTTTGCATTTTTTATAACTTGCCTTAATATTCTACAATATTTAATAAACACCTGATTGGCAATCCTCCCCTGATTTCTTTTGTAGTAAAGCACACGCTTATGTCTACAGGATACTTTGATACCTGTTGTGATCCAGTGTTTGTTGGCTTTAGCCAGCGAACACTTTTTCACAACAAAAATGCTATTAAAATAATTCGAAAGCAAATCTAAAAATACAGAGTAGGCGCCATCAACCGTTTTGGCATCATACACCTGAGTCCAGTCAATCATTTCAATTTCTTGTTTGAAATGCAAGATCTTACCCTGCGAAAAAACTCTCCTAAATTCATATTCCGGTTTTTTTACATTACATGGACCTTTAATACTAATTATTTGGGCATGGTGATCAGAGAGTGCCGAGTTCAATACATAGCTAGAAAAATGTTCAAAATTACAAAATATGTTGTCAATTAATGTAGCTGAATCTTCAGTTTCACGTGTTGCTTTAAAAATACACTGATTTAAATTATATACGTTACATAAATCTAGTAGTTGTTTAATGCGGATACTTTTATTATCAAAAAAATTAAGATTGAAGTCACCAGCCAAGATTATTTTATATTTTGAGTAGTCATTATATAAGAACTCTAGTACCTGTTCGAGTCTTTCCACAAAAATGTCATACACTCCTGTTCCCCTACGATATAAACACAGTATCACAAGTTTACATGTTTCCTGAACTACAGCAGTCAGCTCAATGTCTCCCTCTATACTCATATCACTGATAGTTCGTTCATCCTTAAATTCAATGTTTTCATCACAGTAAATGCAGACACCTCCATGCTTCATGTCTTTTCTTGTATAGACAGAAACAAGATTGTATCCTTCAAGTTTTATTAATGAGGTTTCATTCTGTTCCAGCCAGTGTTCGCTAAAAAGCATAACCTGGGGTTTACATGTAAGACCATCCAGGAAACAGTCTATTTCCAAAGTCTTATTTCTAAGACACTGGATGTTTTGGTGCATGATCGTCATGTTATACTTACTTTCAAGGTCTTCATCGATTATTGCGCTCTTTGGCTGCTATTTTTCAGAGTTGTAGTACTGAACTTTTGTTTCTCTTTCCTTGAAAATATCCCTCATATGAATTAAACTGAACTGACCGAATGCTAATTTTGTGTCAATCGAAAGCATGCTGCAACGTGCATTATCAATGTTCTAGGAATATTATAGCTGAAAATCTTTTGGAGCGTTCAAAATTTTTTTAATCTGATTTAAAACTATCTTTTCCCTGGGCATTTACCATAATATACAAGTTGAGGTAGCTGCAAATCGAACTGCACAAATTTAGTCCCCACCCACCCCTGCCCAAAAATAATTGTAGGTCACATGCCGTCCTTAATAGGTTGTAACTTAATGACAGGTTGTAGATAGTCCCCCTGTGAAGAAAACTTGAATTCGTCCTTGCTCGGTCTGGACAGTAAAACTAAAAAACAAAGTAGGTTGCCTCCAGTACCACTTCCTGGATTAACCAGGTATTTCCTAAATTTTCACCAATTACAATAAAAAATACAGCACTGTTAATATTGATTTTGGAATAAAAATATATTCAGATATTAAACCCAAACAAACCCGAACATTGGAAAACGCAACATCAACTTGAAAATTATGGCATTCAAGGTTTCACCCTAGCCACTAGTTTTTGCAATGATGAAGAAAATAAGCACGGCGGAAGTGCAATATTTGTGAGACATGATATTCAATTTAAACCAAGAACAGACATTAATAATCTAAGCGAAGAATTTAACTTTGAATGTTGTGGATGTGAAGTGAAGACAGGAACTAAGAAAACTCTTATTGTTTCCATATATCGACCCCCTAATGGAAACTTCCACATATTCTTAAGTAAAATGGAACAATGTACTAATTATTTAAACGATCTTATAATTGGTGGGGATTTTACCGTAGATTTTATGTCCAAAAACACGAATATGTCTAATTTGCAGTCAGTTATTACGTCTTTTAATGTCACATCTACCATTTCAGATTATACACATGTATCCAGCACAAGTAAAACTTGTATCGACAACATACCGACAATCTTTGACGGTGACATGACATCCCAAATTTTACACTCATTTATCTCAGACCATACGGCTCAAAAATTAACACTACATACTAAAAAATCAAAACCCACTTTTATTGAAAAAAGAAATTTTAATACCTACAATTAACAAACAAAAATTTAAAAAGGCTCTCCAAGAAATAAATTGGTAAAAACTTTATTCACATGATAGACACTTAGTAAATGAGCAGTGGTCCACTTTTATGAGCCTCCTTTTAGGCAAGTTTAATGAATGTTTTCCCGTTACAAAAGTAGCACTTAGGAATTTTAGTAAAGCCAAGTATACAGGGTGTCTCACGGTGATCGTCCATTAGAATATTTCGGAAAGTAGTGCGATTTGAATCCTGCAAATTTGAACTTTCTGTTACGCCGGAAGTTGACTCAAACTTGCTTATTTTAAATGGATCACCCTATATAATTTTTTCACATAATTCCACAACCGGAATTTCAAGTTTCCTTTTTTATATTTGCAAATATATTTAATTTTCGGCGAATTTAAAGCTCAAAATTTGAGAAAAAAAATTTTTTTTCTTAGAAACGAACGGTTAGCGCAAGATACAATAACTTTTAATTAAAGTCATTGAAAATAAAGACAGGAAAAAAAATTATACAGTGTGGTCCATTTAAAATAAGGAAGGTTGAGACAACTTCCGGTATAACCGGAAGCCGCATACGATCGCTGTTATTTCATTTGAAGAGAGCGTCTCCGAAAACCTCATCATCCAAACTTGCAGGATTCAAATCGCATTACTTTCCGAAATATTCTAATGGAAGGTCACCGTGAGACACCCTGTATACCCAATAATCCCAAGATCAGTGAGTGTAAAAATCAACTGGATGTCCTATATATGATGAAAAATGTAAATAGTAGATATAAGACTCTGTATACAAATAAAAAGAAAGATTATGACAATCTATTAAAAAAATATAAAAAACAAAATTGTGTAACTAGGTTAAACAACTCCGATAATAAAAGTAAGTGCGCCTGGACTATTGTTAATGAAATAAAGGGACGTAGTACAACCACAGACTTAAAGATTAAAGGTAATAAAGAAACAATAGCAAATAATTTTAATGACTTTAGTGAATGTTGCGCCTAATTTGTTAAGACAATTTAAATAATGTACCTTTTAGCTCGAAAATAGAATTTAATCCGACAGCTATTGAATTAGAATCTACACGTATAGAAGAAATATTACAGATTGTTAAAAATATTAAAAATAAATTTAGCTGCGGATACGATGAGATTTCAACAAACCTAATAAAATTTATCATAACATCAATGGTGGAGCCGCTCGTTTATGTCGTTAACAACTCTCTTGCGTTTGGTATATTTCCAGAAACATTAAAACATGCTTTAGTAGTTCCAATTTAAAAAAAAAGCGATTCTAATAATATAGAAAATTATCGGTCAATAAGTCTCCTCCCATCATTTTCCAAAATATTTGAACATGTATATGGAAACGGATTTTAAGTTTCATGTCTAAAAATACCTTACTTAATGAAATACAACATGGGTTCATACAGAGTAGGTCCACTCAAACCGCAGTGTTTACATTTGTAGAACATATCTTAGCAGCCTTGGAGAGTGGCGATATTCCTTTGGGGCTATTCCTTGATTTGTCCAAGGCTTATGATACATTAAGTCAGAATATTCTTATTAAAAAGCTAAATTTATACGGAATAAGAGGAACAATACTTAAATGGATTGAGTCATACCGGTCCGGAAGGCAAAAAAGAGTAGTAATAGGTAAGGGAAACAGTAAAGTCCTGTCACAGTCAAAAAATGTTTTAATAGGAATACCTCAGGGAAGTGTCATTGGACCAATTTTATTTATTTTGTATGTTAACGATATAACCGAATTATGCTCTATTTATGATATGTGCCACATTACAAATTATGCCGATGATACTAATGTTCTGCTACGTGATAAAGATACCATTAGGCAGGCTCTTCTAGCGTTTATGAGAGTGGCTGATGACTGGTTTTGCAAAAATAGACTAATTATTACTAGTTCCAAAACAGGTATAACTATTTTCAGAACGAACAGATTACGGTTTAAACAACCAGAAAGTTTGTAGCTATATAAATAATGCCTGTAATATAGAATTGAAAACTAGCACTAAGTTTTTGGGTATGTTCCTGGATAATACGCTTTCTTGGGAGTGTCATGTCAATTATGCTGTAAATAAATTAGATAGAGTATGTTATAGTATACGAGTAATAGGTAGATATATTCCCCCAGAGACCAAAAAAAATGCTATACTACGCCAACTTTGAATCGCATATAAGGTATGGGCTTATTATGTATGGAAATTGCAGAGACATAGGAAAGGTTTTTATTTGTCAGAAACGAGCCCTTCGAATTTTAATGAATCTAAATTGTCGAGGGTCATGTAGAGGAAAATTTAAGGCGTATAGAGTCTTAACTGTATCTGAAATTTTTATTCAGGAATGCATACTCTTCTTCTTTAAGAATAGGTCGGTTTTTGTAAATATTGAAGCACAACAAACATATCCGATAAGAAATCAAGAATATATCCTAGGCATAGATTAACAATGACTGAAAAAGGTGCATAGGTACTATCAATGTATAAAACTTTATAATCATTTACCTAATGATATAAAAGTAATAGATAACTTGAAAAAACTGAAGAAAAAGATTTTTAATTTACTGTTGGAAATAGAACCCTACAATGTGGATGAATATTATAGACATCTTGGTCACTGATCGTATATAGAGATTGTGTTGACTGATGTAGATCGTACCAATGAGAATATACTCATGTATTTATAGGTAGGTATACATAGTTATACATTAGGTGTACACAACTTATTGTTTTTTTTTCTGTCTTTGTAATTGACACTATTTAATTGTATCTAGGTACTCTTAAATAAAGATAATTTATTTTTATTATTATTATTATTATTATTATTATTATTAATAAAATTTAAATGCAAAGCAACACAAATAATTTAAATCTTCGTCTGCGCCTCCATCCTAAGAAATATGAAATTTACACAAAAGCAACATTTGAGTACCTAGTCAATTTTCCTTTAAAAAAATCCTGAATCCATACCCTGGGTATATTATACCCATTTTAGCAAATACCCATTATATTTTATTTTTACAGATCGGTAGATTTTTATCCTAAATATTTGGAGACACCAATAAAAATTGAAATCGACGAAACCACAAGCGAAGTTGCAGAAACATCTGAAATTGTCTACGATGAATGGAAAATTAAAAACGAGGAAATCGACCTTAAAGAGGAAGGCCTTAAACAAAGCCAAGTGTAAGTATCTCTATTTCCATTTTTTTCTTTATTATATTTTAGATTAGATAGTTTATATATTATAACGACATGCACATTTATCCATAA
Organism: Polydrusus pterygomalis; assembly: GCA_963969555.1. NCBI lineage: Eukaryota > Metazoa > Arthropoda > Insecta > Coleoptera > Curculionidae > Polydrusus > Polydrusus pterygomalis. Next base: position 55,392,374 of record OZ018382.1, read on the forward strand.
CAATGAAAAGTACAAATCGAAATATATGGCATATAATTATGCACTGCACAAGAGGTATGGAAAATAGGCTTTGAAACACTACCTTATGTAACAACAGGTTAGGTCAACATTTTGTAACATATTTGGGTCCAAAATTATACAACAAAATATCATTAGAAATAAGAAATATGAAAGATAAAAACCGTTTTGAAACCGAGTTTAAGAAATTTTTTTTGACAAATATGAATATTTTTACTGAGGTGTTGTACTTAATATCGGCAACTTTAAATTCACTGGACAACAAATTTTAGGTTATTGGTTGTATCGTGTATCAAAATGCATTTTTTTTGTTAACTTTGGGATGCTGAATACAAAAATGATAATGAAATTAAAAACTTAGTTGCCGTTTTAAAAAAAAAGTGGTTATATTTTATTTTTGATAAAATAATAAAAACTACATAATTTTACACTTTAGAGTCACTAAATGCGCTGTCGCTTTGCTACTCTTTTGTGAACTGTTTCTGGAGCATCTCTAACAAGTCCTAAAAAAAGTAACAGTGTCCCTGGTATCTGTTTTCCATGGTTGATATGTCCTGATGGAAGCGTTCGCCGTGCTCATCACTTACAGCTCCGCAGTTGTCAGGAAAAAAGTCCAGGTGAGAGTGTAGGAAATGGATCTTTAGAGACATATTGCAGCCCATTTTTTGATACGACGACAGCATATTTTCAACCAGAGTAACGTAATTGTCAGCTTTTTTATTTCCCAAGAAATTAGTTACCACGAGGCGAAAGTCTTTCCAGGCGTTTTTTTCAATATCTGTTAGAGTGCTGTCAAAGTGTTCGTCTTTCAGAATATTTCGAATTTGTGGCCCAATAAAAATACCTTCTTTAATTTTTGCCTCACTTAGCCTCGGGAATTTCTGACGTAGGTACTGAAATGCTGGCCCATCTCGATTCAGTGCCTTAACAAAGTTTTTCATTAGGCCCAATTTGATATGCAGTGGTGGTAACAAAACCTTTTTGGAGTCTACCAATGGCATGTGTTGTACATTTTTTTGCCCTGGCTCTAATGATTGTCGAACGGGCCAGTGTCGTCTATTGTAATAAAGTGACCTTGCCCGACTGTCTCATTCACACAAAAAACAGCAAAACTTGGTGTAGCCTAGCTGCAACCCAAGTAAAAGTGCAATAACCTTTAAGTCACCACAGATCTGCCATTGGTGCTCATCATATTTTATGGTTGTCAATAGGAACTTCATATTGTCGTATGATTCTTTCATGTGAACTGCATATCCGACAGGAATGGACGGAAGAATATTGCCAATATGTAATAGTACTGCCTTTAAACTTAATTTTGAACTGTCTATAAACAATCTCCATTCCACTGGTTTGTAGTTTATATTTAAAGCCTCCAATAAACCGCCAATATTATTGCAGAAAACTAAGTTATTTTCCATGTCAAAAAATGGCGCTAGACCTTTATGGCGTTTACGAAAAACACTTACAGAGACATCTTCTTCTAACAGGTTCCACTGCTGCAATCTTGATCCTAGTAACTCAGCCTTACTTTTTGGAAGTTCTAGATCTCTCACAAGATCGTTTAATTCTGACTGGGTTATTTTGTGCGGTTGGCGGTATGATGTGCTGGGTGCGAAATCGGGATCTCTTGAAGTTGATGGCATATCTTCTCCTTGGCACAACGCTGTATCGCTATCTGATTCGTAAGTGACTGTTTCTGGGGGTTCTGGAATAGGAAGGTCGTCACTATGTGGTACAGGTCTGATGGCAGATGGTATATTTGGATAGTTAATAACAGACTTTTTCTTCTTGGATATACCGGTGCCTTGCCCAACAGGAGGTATCATGCAGAAATAGCAATCATTAACATGATTTGTAGGCTCTCTCCAGACCATTGGAACAGCAAACCGCATACATCGGTTTTTACGATTTAACCAGCTTGTCAAACTTGAAGCGCATGCATTACAGCATATATGTGGTGCCCACTGTTTGTCTTGATCTCCTATTCTGCAACCGAAATAAAGATGATATGCTTTTTTAGTAGGGTTGAGTAAGCGTTTCTACTCCACCATGGATTTGGATCGCAGACACCCCCACCACCACACCCAAACCTACCAATACAACACTCCCCCACTCCTCCCCCCACTCCTACCCCCACTCCTACCCCCACTCCTACCACCACACCCAAACCTACCAGTACAACATTCCCCCCACCACCACACCCAAACCTACCAATACAACACTCCCCCCACTCCTCCCCCTACTCCTACCCCCACTCCTACCCCCACTCCTTCCACCACACCCAAACCTACCAATACAACACTCCCCCCAACACCACACCCCACTTTGTTGTTGTAAAAAGCAGTCGTTGTTCAGTTTAAAAAATAATAGTTAATAGTAATTTTCGTACAGTATTGTTAAGACCAGTTACACAAGATGTATCAGTGCAGCGATTGCAATAAAACATTCAACCATCAATCAAACGTGTATAGACATAAGAAGGAAACTTGTCCTAATAGATCACCCCATATTAAAAGGAAGAATAACATGCAATTATGTGACGATTGCAATAAAACATTCAGTCATCAATCAAACGTGTATAGACATAAGAAGGAATCTTGTCCTAATAGATCATACCATATTAAAAGGAAGAATAACATGCAATTATGTAAGATACCAACAAAGAAACTTAAAATAGAGGAACCCCAAAAATCAGAACATCAACCATCAATTCCTAAACTTATTCTATCACGATGTAAGGAAATAATTATTGCTGTCCTTCTGTGGTTATTATATTGGCACATATAGAGAGAAAAATTTAGGCGACCTTTCCAGTGATGAATTAAAAAATGTCAGCTTTGAAAAATATTTAATAAAACATTCAACTTCCTATGAACTTCTAAAAATATGGGGAAAAATTACCTAGTGCCTATAAAAATAACATCAGTTTACAAATTTCCCTACCATGCTTTATTTACTACAATAGACTGGATTTTAATGGGTTCACTCAAAGTCAATGAAAATGCACGTGTTGCAATAAAATAAATTATATCTAATATACTTAAAAGTTGAATTTATGTATTATGTTAAATAAAACCTTGGATTGATAAATGATAACCCAACTCTGTAGAAATAAAAGTAGGTAACTTTTTGTAACAAGGTTTTGTTATTTTAATGTTTAATATAAGTTTTTGATAAAATAATATTAGATAAATAATTTTTACTCACATAAGTTTGAAAATTAAATAATATCCATTCAAAGTCATTAACACATTTCATTGAACTCACGACAACCGGTGCTAACTCGATAGACCCCTAGGCAAAACAAGTTTTATTTCCGTACTTCATTTAAAAATTACAAAATTCAGAGAGGTATTAGATATAAGCTAATTTATACTAACATTAAACTTAGTAACATAGAAAAAAACACACCCTATTATAACTATTTCCTTGTTAGAAGCGATATGAAATCATAATAATATAATATCTTAAAGATGTTGATAATGACCGGTTTTATTATACGAACGTGTTTGTTAGTCGGTTAAGTAGAAACTGGGCCAATAAAAATAAAGAATGAATGAAAGAAGAATACAGTTTGATTTTTTTTTACACTGTTGTCAATACTTCCTTAATTTCGCATAGCTCAAATTATTATAAACAAATAAAATTAAATACTCTCCTGCATGAAACGATTGCAAATTATTCAATGCATTTCCTAGTTCATTATCTGATCACCGCAGCGAGTTGTATTTTTTAATAAATACATACAACTTCCCAGTTCATTGGATGGTCAATCGGCCAACTCAGTTCAACTACTGCATTTTTTCGCAAAGTCATTAACACATTTCATTGAACTCGCAACGACCACTGCTAACTCGATAGGCCCCTAAGCAAAACAAGTTTTATTTCCGTACTTCATTTAAAAATTACAAAATTCAGAGAGGTATTAGATATAAGCTAATTTATACTAACATTATACTTAGTAACATAGAAAAAAACACACCCTATTATAACTATTTCCTTGTTAGAAGCGATATGAAATCATAATAATATAATATCTTAAAGATGTTGATAATGATTGGTTTTATTATACGAATGTGTTTGTTAGTCGGTTAAATAGAAACTAAAATAAAGTATGAATGAAGAATACAGTTTGATTTTACACTGTTGTCAATCCTTTATAGCTCAAATTATTATAAACAAATAAAATTAAATACCCTCCTGTATGAAACGATTACAAATTATTCAATGCATTTCCTAGTTCATTATCCGATCACCGCAGCGAGTTGTATTTTTTAATAAATACATACAACTTCCCAGTTCATTGGATGGTCAATCGGCCAACTCAGTTCATCAACTACTACATTTTTTGACTTTGATTAAAATATATAAGCTGGTTGGATTTGCTTCCGAAACATTCACAATCTCTAGCTCGCCTAGAGAGTATAAATATATATATAATTCACCGTTACAAATTAATTTTTTAAATGTCGCGAAAACCAAATATCACAATATTAAAAAATATTATAGTTAAATCAAAAGATGCTTTTGAAGACGTTGTTCCCAAACCAAAAATGGAGTTTTATTTTGATCGTCCAAGTACACCCGAAGAATTTAAAACTCCTATTAATTCTCCGTCGCTGTCTGAAACCCATCAAGCAACAACAAATCTACAAGATTATTTAAATGGAGAGGAAGAGGATTGGGAAACGCTACTTCAACCCTTTTCTCCGGACACACAAGTTCCTGAGATGCAAGCAGCCGAGACGCAAGCAGCCGAGACGCAAGCAGCCGAGACGCAAGCAGTCGAGACTCAAGCATCTGAGACGCAAATTCCAATAGTTCCAGACGATTCAATCACTCCAATGGATCAAGTCGAACCTTATCAACCAGAAGAGAGAAATCATAGATGGCTGATTCACCTCAAAAAAACCAACGAAGTTAACAAACTAATTCAGGAAGTAGAAAAAAAGAAAACCTTGGCTAAAGAACAAATCGAAGATTATGAAAATCTCTTATCAATATTTAAACAAAGAAAAACGGCAATGGTTTTAGACTATGTAAACAATACTAAACAAAACAATTTAATACATCAAATTTCAAAAAGAAGAAAATTATTTTAAAAATAATTTGTAACGGTAAAATATATATATAAATAAATAAATAAATCTCTATACGAGTTAGAGATTTTGAAACAAAGTTATTGTTTTATTTATTAATCTAATATAGTTCTCCGTATAAAATTAACAGAACGTAGAATCATATTAAGACAAAACCTTAGGTATTTATTAAAAATAGAATTATATAGTGCGTTTTCCCTAGTAAGATACATCCTAAAATCAAATGTTATTGATTTGCAGCAACAAATAATATTCAGAATTTAGATAGAGAAAGTTAAAAGAATAGGTGAATCAAGTTAGTTGTTAACTTAAATCAGTAGCGACTCATGATACTTAAAATAGGTGAGATCCAAAAAAGGCATACATTTTGTTATTTTTGATATTGGTCGACTATCCAAAAATTTATCGCTTTTCCACTTCAGTGCGTCTCGAAAAAAGGAGTTTCAAGTAAAGAGGAAATTAATATTATCAGAGGGTTTTATTTTTTATTTATCTAGACAGAACACACAAAACAACTATTTTATTACCTTAAAAAGCGAGCATTTGACAACATGTATGTTGCTTTTAACAATGTAAGGTTGTTATATATATATATATATATATATATTTTTGTATAAAAGTGAGAGTTTTTGAGATATTACAAATTACATTTTTTCGCTTTGTTAGACTATAGCATGTTAACGAATCATGAATTTAAAAAAACTGGTTTTAGTATGTCTTAGTTTTTAATCATGGTGGACATTGAAACTAAAATATACTCCCACTCTTAAAAAATTGATAGGAACCAAATATTAAACTATATAACTTTTGGATTAAAGCTTAATTCTCTAGTTCTAGTACATAACCTTACTCGCTGAAAGATGAAGGATTTACAGGAAAAAGGGGAAATGTAAATTTTTGATATTTTTAAGTTTGGCAACGCTGCATGTTCTTTTCAATGCATTCTTATTTGCTATCTACGCTAAATTGCAATAAGGCGAATGGACAAGATTTTATTGAGCTTCTAATAAACACCTTACAACGGTAAAAGGGAGACCGTTACAGCGAAACAGCGAAAGAAGGGAGGATGTCTTCGATGTATTATCATTATATTATTATAATTACGTAATGTTGCAAGCCGTTTAACTAATGACTATTAAGGAAACTGGCATGTATGAGATAGAAGAGGATAGAATTAATTAGAACATTAATAAGACGTCTATAATAATATAGGAGGTAGTGACAGATACACAGGATATAGATGTGTAGGTCTTAAAAAAAATATAGAACCTTGACTTTGTTATTGTTATATAAATAATTTGTGGTATCTGTCGATTAAGCATTATAAAAGACGTATTACATTAAAAAGATAGTCGTTGGTAATACTGTGGCAAGAAAATGTGTATGAAAATCAATTCTAAATAGAAAATAACCTTATAACTACCTCACCGTTTTATTTGTATGTTAGACATCTAACACTTCATATTAGCAATACAATTGTGGCCCCTATTATAGGTTAGTTAACCAAGGGTCCGTCCTATGGCATCTGTCACCTGTCAAAAACGACTGAGGATACAGTAACTAGATAATATTAAAATGTCACGAGACATGAATAATTATGTATTGCAACAGAAATATATAAAAATTATCCTTATTTCCAAAAAAAAAAAAAAAAAAATATGATATCTGATACATGCGAATATAAGATAGAAAAGGACAACACTAACTAAATATCAACCCAATTAGCACACTTAGAAAAAACCAATGTTGATCGGCCAGCAAGGTTAAAAGTTATAGTTTCACCATTAACATTCATATATCTAAAGGGGAAAGACGAGATTGGGAAAAAAATGAGTAGACAATAAAACAACCTTAGTAAAAAAATAATCTCTAACAAGTTAGAGACTTAAAAATTATAGGTATTATGTTTAAATTATGATAACATTCCTATGACAAGGGATCGCTTATAATAGACAAACTACGAAAAATTGGTTGCCCCCCCTTCCCTAAACGAGAGAACAATAGATAAAAATTAACCTAAACATATCTATAAATAAAACAAATTTGTTAATACCTATACAATCTACAGCAGGTATGGTTTAAAGATCGCCGAGCTGTTAGTGAGAAAAATCTAATAAACAACCAAAAACTACAAAAAATGACCATTGAATCCATAAAATAGCTATTTAACAGTCCTTAAGAAAGGTATAAAACGTTAAATACAACACTAAAATAACACAAAAACGGTCTTTGAATTCATAAAAAAAGTCTATTAAACAGCTCATAAAACAAGGTAAAAATATACATATTAAATAACTATTCAAACCAAAAAGCAGCTTTTGAATATATAAAAACTACTAATGAACGGTTGATAACTACTAATAAACGGAAAACTCTAAAAAAAAAATACTCAAAACGAGATATTTGACACGTATCAGATAGTAGTTTCAGTAAAATTAAGAGGAGAGAAGGAGGTTATCATAGATACAGATGTGGTATCTGATTAATATATATACGCGAATATAAGATAGAAAAGGACAACACTAACTAAATATCAACCCAATTAGCACACTTAGAAAAACCGTTGTCGATCATTCAGCAGGGTTTAAAAGTTATAGTTTCATCATTAGGATCCATATGTCTAAAGGGGAAAGACGAGATTGGGAAAAAATGGGTAGGCAATAAAATAACCTTAGTAAAAAAATAATCTCTAACAAGTTAGAGACTTAAAAATTATAGGTATTATGTTTAAATTATGATAACATTCCTATGACAAGGGATCGCTTATAATAGACAAACTACGAAAAATTGGTTGCCCCCCCCTTCCCTAAACGAGAGAACAATAGATAAAAATTAACCTAAACATATCTATAAATAAAACAAATTTGTTAATACCTATACAATCTACAGCAGGTATGGTTTAAAGATCGCCGAGCTGTTAGTGAGAAAAATCTAATAAACCACCAAAAACTACAAAAATGACCATTGAATCCATAAAATAGCTATTTAACAGTCCTTAAGAAAGGTATAAAACGTTAAATACAACACTAAAATAACACAAAAACGGTCTTTGAATTCATAAAAAAAGTCTATTAAACAGCTCATAAAACAAGGTAAAAATATACATATTAAATAACTAATCAAACCAAAAAGCAGCTTTTGAATATATGAAAACTACTAATGAACGGTTGATAACTACTAATAAACGGAAAACTCTAAAAAAAATACTCAAAACGAGATATTTGACACGTATCAGATAGTAGTTTCAGTAAAATTAAGAGGAGAGAAGGAGGTTATCATAGATACAGATGTGGTATCTGATTAATATATATACGCGAATATAAGATAGAAAAGGACAACACTAACTAAATATCAACCCAATTAGCACACTTAGAAAAACCGTTGTCGATCGGTCAGCAGGGTTTAAAAGTTATAGTTTCATCATTAGGATCCATATGTCTAAAGGGGAAAGACGAGATTGGGAAAAAATGGGTAGGCAATAAAACAACCTTAGTAAAAAAATAATCTTTATCAAGTTAGAGATTTAAAATTATAGGTATTATGTTTAAATTATTATATACCCCCACTCCACCACTTTTCCACTATTATAAAAAGATCTAACCAAAGATGTTAATTTTGTTAATGTTAAAAAATTGAAAAAGCTAACTATTTTTAGGAAATATTGCACCAAACCTATCTTCGAACTTAATGAACAACCAAGTTTACTAAAATCGATACCTAAATGTCGTTTTCATTATAATTCACCATCTATGTGTACACTTTCCAATGTATTTTATTTGTGTGATAATTTTTCATGAATGAATAAACAGATTTATTTAATTTATTATTGTTTTATTTCATTATATTTTAATTTTAATACATTTACATCATCATATAATTCTAATTTAACTAATTCTGTCACTAACTTTAAAAAGTTTTTAGTCTTTAAATAGTCTAAACAAACTTTGACTGCTTTTTTACATAAAAGCGAATGTTCACTATAGTTTATAAACAGCGATAAATCTTGAGCATCATTGTTCGTTTCAGTTAAATAAGTATGATATCGTGAACAAGCTTCTGAAATAATAAAGTCTTCACACATCTCACGAACTATGGTCTCCATATTTACACACAATCACTATCAGAATCTCCAGTGTGTTCTATATCATTTTCTGCAAATTTAATTATGAGCAATGCATCCTTTTGATCCTCTGGCACATATGGTTTTAAAGAGCACTCGCTGGTCTGCTAACCATAGCACTTTTTGTATTTATATTAATTTCTTTTATGAAATTACGTTCAATTTTTTTAACAGCCTCATATAAACTTACTGCTAATATTTTTGACATTACTATTACTATTGTTTGAATGTTTGTAATAAAACTAAATATTGAACTAGCACACAATAATATATTATTATTATGAATTGGCTTTTTCCCCCTTTTTAAGTCGGGCGAGGAGACATCCCTCCACCATTCCCCCACTCCTCTACCACTCCTCCCCCCCTCCCCATTCCAGGAGTGGGGGAATGGTGGAGGGATGTCTCCTCGCCCGACTTAAAAAGGGGGAAAAAGCCAATTCATAATAATAATATATTATTGTGTGCTAGTTCAATATTTAGTTTTATTACAAACATTCAAACAATAGTAATAGTAATGTCAAAAATATTAGCAGTAAGTTTATATGAGGCTGTTAAAAAAATTGAACGTAATTTCATAAAAGAAATTAATATAAATACAAAAAGTGCTATGGTTAGCAGACCAGCGAGTGCTCTTTAAAACCATATGTGCCAGAGGATCAAAAGGATGCATTGCTCATAATTAAATTTGCAGAAAATGATATAGAACACACTGGAGATTCTGATAGTGATTGTGTGTAAATATGGAGACCATAGTTCGTGAGATGTGTGAAGACTTTATTATTTCAGAAGCTTGTTCACGATATCATACTTATTTAACTGAAACGAACAATGATGCTCAAGATTTATCGCTGTTTATAAACTATAGTGAACATTCGCTTTTATGTAAAAAAGCAGTCAAAGTTTGTTTAGACTATTTAAAGACTAAAAACTTTTTAAAGTTAGTGACAGAATTAGTTAAATTAGAATTATATGATGATGTAAATGTATTAAAATTAAAATATAATGAAATAAAACAATAATAAATTAAATAAATCTGTTTATTCATTCATGAAAAATTATCACACAAATAAAATACATTGGAAAGTGTACACATAGATGGTGAATTATAATGAAAACGACATTTAGGTATCGATTTTAGTAAACTTGGTTGTTCATTAAGTTCGAAGATAGGTTTGGTGCAATATTTCCTAAAAATAGTTAGCTTTTTCAATTTTTTAACATTAACAAAATTAACATCTTTGGTTAGATCTTTTTATAATAGTGGAAAAGTGGTGGAGTGGGGGTATATAATAATTTAAACATAATACCTATAATTTTAAATCTCTAACTTGATAAAGATTATTTTTTTACTAAGGTTGTTTTATTGCCTACCCATTTTTTCCCAATCTCGTCTTTCCCCTTTAGACATATGGATCCTAATGATGAAACTATAACTTTTAAACCCTGCTGACCGATCGACAACGGTTTTTCTAAGTGTGCTAATTGGGTTGATATTTAGTTAGTGTTGTCCTTTTCTATCTTATATTCGCGTATATATATTAATCAGATACCACATCTGTATCTATGATAACCTCCTTCTCTCCTCTTAATTTTACTGAAACTACTATCTGATACGTGTCAAATATCTCGTTTTGAGTATTTTTTTTAGAGTTTTCCGTTTATTAGTAGTTATCAACCGTTCATTAGTAGTTTTCATATATTCAAAAGCTGCTTTTTGGTTTGATTAGTTATTTAATATGTATATTTTTACCTTGTTTTATGAGCTGTTTAATAGACTTTTTTTATGAATTCAAAGACCGTTTTTGTGTTATTTTAGTGTTGTATTTAACGTTTTATACCTTTCTTAAGGACTGTTAAATAGCTATTTTATGGATTCAATGGTCATTTTTGTAGTTTTTGGTGGTTTATTAGATTTTTCTCACTAACAGCTCGGCGATCTTTAAACCATACCTGCTGTAGATTGTATAGGTATTAACAAATTTGTTTTATTTATAGATATGTTTAGGTTAATTTTTATCTATTGTTCTCTCGTTTAGGGAAGGGGGGGGCAACCAATTTTTCGTAGTTTGTCTATTATAAGCGATCCCTTGTCATAGGAATGTTATCATAATTTAAACATAATACCTATAATTTTTAAGTCTCTAACTTGTTAGAGATTATTTTTTTACTAAGGTTATTTTATTGCCTACCCATTTTTTCCCAATCTCGTCTTTCCCCTTTAGACATATGGATCCTAATGATGAAACTATAACTTTTAAACCCTGCTGAATGATCGACAACGGTTTTTCTAAGTGTGCTAATTGGGTTGATATTTAGTTAGTGTTGTCCTTTTCTATCTTATATTCGCGTATATATATTAATCAGATACCACATCTGTATCTATGATAACCTCCTTCTCTCCTCTTAATTTTACTGAAACTACTATCTGATACGTGTCAAATATCTCGTTTTGAGTATTTTTTTTTTAGAGTTTTCCGTTTATTAGTAGTTATCAACCGTTCATTAGTAGTTTTTATATATTCAAAAGCTGCTTTTTGGTTTGAATAGTTATTTAATATGTATATTTTTACCTTGTTTTATGAGCTGTTTAATAGACTTTTTTTATGAATTCAAAGACCGTTTTTGTGTTATTTTAGTGTTGTATTTAACGTTTTATACCTTTCTTAAGGACTGTTAAATAGCTATTTTATGGATTCAATGGTCATTTTTTGTAGTTTTTGGTTGTTTATTAGATTTTTCTCACTAACAGCTCGGCGATCTTTAAACCATACCTGCTGTAGATTGTATAGGTATTAACAAATTTGTTTTATTTATAGATATGTTTAGGTTAATTTTTATCTATTGTTCTCTCGTTTAGGGAAGGGGGGGCAACCAATTTTTCGTAGTTTGTCTATTATAAGCGATCCCTTGTCATAGGAATGTTATCATAATTTAAACATAATACCTATAATTTTTAAGTCTCTAACTTGTTAGAGATTATTTTTTTACTAAGGTTGTTTTATTGTCTACTCATTTTTTTCCCAATCTCGTCTTTCCCCTTTAGATATATGAATGTTAATGGTGAAACTATAACTTTTAACCTTGCTGGCCGATCAACATTGGTTTTTTCTAAGTGTGCTAATTGGGTTGATATTTAGTTAGTGTTGTCCTTTTCTATCTTATATTCGCATGTATCAGATATCATATTTTTTTTTTTTTTTTTTGGAAATAAGGATAATTTTTATATATTTCTGTTGCAATACATAATTATTCATGTCTCGTGACATTTTAATATTATCTAGTTACTGTATCCTCAGTCGTTTTTGACAGGTGACAGATGCCATAGGACGGACCCTTGGTTAACTAACCTATAATAGGGGCCACAATTGTATTGCTAATATGAAGTGTTAGATGTCTAACATACAAATAAAACGGTGAGGTAGTTATAAGGTTATTTTCTATTTAGAATTGATTTTCATACACATTTTCTTGCCACAGTATTACCAACGACTATCTTTTTAATGTAATACGTCTTTTATAATGCTTAATCGACAGATACCACAAATTATTTATATAACAATAACAAAGTCAAGGTTCTATATTTTTTTTAAGACCTACACATCTATATCCTGTGTATCTGTCACTACCTCCTATATTATTATAGACGTCTTATTAATGTTCTAATTAATTCTATCCTCTTCTATCTCATACATGCCAGTTTCCTTAATAGTCATTAGTTAAACGGCTTGCAACATTACGTAATTATAATAATAATATAATGATAATACATCGAAGACATCCTCCCTTCTTTCGCTGTTTCGCTGTAACGGTCTCCCTTTTACCGTTGTAAGGTGTTTATTAGAAGCTCAATAAAATCTTGTCCATTCGCCTTATTGCAATTTAGCGTAGATAGCAAATAAGAATGCATTGAAAAGAACATGCAGCGTTGCCAAACTTAAAAATATCAAAAATTTACATTTCCCCTTTTTCCTGTAAATCCTTCATCTTTCAGCGAGTAAGGTTATGTACTAGAACTAGAGAATTAAGCTTTAATCCAAAAGTTATATAGTTTAATATTTGGTTCCTATCAATTTTTTAAGAGTGGGAGTATATTTTAGTTTCAATGTCCACCATGATTAAAAACTAAGACATACTAAAACCAGTTTTTTTAAATTCATGATTCGTTAACATGCTATAGTCTAACAAAGCGAAAAAATGTAATTTGTAATATCTCAAAAACTCTCACTTTTATACAAAAATATATATATATATATATATATATAACAACCTTACATTGTTAAAAGCAACATACATGTTGTCAAATGCTCGCTTTTTAAGGTAATAAAATAGTTGTTTTGTGTGTTCTGTCTAGATAAATAAAAAATAAAACCCTCTGATAATATTAATTTCCTCTTTACTTGAAACTCCTTTTTTCGAGACGCACTGAAGTGGAAAAGCGATAAATTTTTGGATAGTCGACCAATATCAAAAATAACAAAATGTATGCCTTTTTTGGATCTCACCTATTTTAAGTATCATGAGTCGCTACTGATTTAAGTTAACAACTAACTTGATTCACCTATTCTTTTAACTTTCTCTATCTAAATTCTGAATATTATTTGTTGCTGCAAATCAATAACATTTGATTTTAGGATGTATCTTACTAGGGAAAACGCACTATATAATTCTATTTTTAATAAATACCTAAGGTTTTGTCTTAATATGATTCTACGTTCTGTTAATTTTATACGGAGAACTATATTAGATTAATAAATAAAACAATAACTTTGTTTCAAAATCTCTAACTCGTATAGAGATTTATTTATTTATTTATATATATATTTTACCGTTACAAATTATTTTTAAAATAATTTTCTTCTTTTTGAAATTTGATGTATTAAATTGTTTTGTTTAGTATTGTTTACATAGTCTAAAACCATTGCCGTTTTTCTTTGTTTAAATATTGATAAGAGATTTTCATAATCTTCGATTTGTTCTTTAGCCAAGGTTTTCTTTTTTTCTACTTCCTGAATTAGTTTGTTAACTTCGTTGGTTTTTTTGAGGTGAATCAGCCATCTATGATTTCTCTCTTCTGGTTGATAAGGTTCGACTTGATCCATTGGAGTGATTGAATCGTCTGGAACTATTGGAATTTGCGTCTCAGATGCTTGAGTCTCGACTGCTTGCGTCTCGGCTGCTTGCGTCTCGGCTGCTTGCGTCTCGGCTGCTTGCATCTCAGGAACTTGTGTGTCCGGAGAAAAGGGTTGAAGTAGCGTTTCCCAATCCTCTTCCTCTCCATTTAAATAATCTTGTAGATTTGTTGTTGCTTGATGGGTTTCAGACAGCGACGGAGAATTAATAGGAGTTTTAAATTCTTCGGGTGTACTTGGACGATCAAAATAAAACTCCATTTTTGGTTTGGGAACAACGTCTTCAAAAGCATCTTTTGATTTAACTATAATATTTTTTAATATTGTGATATTTGGTTTTCGCGACATTTAAAAAATTAATTTGTAACGGTGAATTATATATATATTTATACTCTCTAGGCGAGCTAGAGATTGTGAATGTTTCGGAAGCAAATCCAACCAGCTTATATATTTTAATCAAAGTCAAAAAATGTAGTAGTTGATGAACTGAGTTGGCCGATTGACCATCCAATGAACTGGGAAGTTGTATGTATTTATTAAAAAATACAACTCGCTGCGGTGATCGGATAATGAACTAGGAAATGCATTGAATAATTTGTAATCGTTTCATACAGGAGGGTATTTAATTTTATTTGTTTATAATAATTTGAGCTATAAAGGATTGACAACAGTGTAAAAAAATCAAACTGTATTCTTCATTCATACTTTATTTTAGTTTCTATTTAACCGACTAACAAACACATTCGTATAATAAAACCAATCATTATCAACATCTTTAAGATATTATATTATTATGATTTCATATCGCTTCTAACAAGGAAATAGTTATAATAGGGTGTGTTTTTTTCTATGTTACTAAGTTTAATGTTAGTATAAATTAGCTTATATCTAATACCTCTCTGAATTTTGTAATTTTTAAATGAAGTACGGAAATAAAACTTGTTTTGCTTAGGGGCCTATCGAGTTAGCAGTGGTCGTTGCGAGTTCAATGAAATGTGTTAATGACTTTGCGAAAAAATGCAGTAGTTGAACTGAGTTGGCCGATTGACCATCCAATGAACTGGGAAGTTGTATGTATTTATTAAAAAATACAACTCGCTGCGGTGATCAGATAATGAACTAGGAAATGCATTGAATAATTTGCAATCGTTTCATGCAGGAGAGTATTTAATTTTATTTGTTTATAATAATTTGAGCTATGCGAAATTAAGGAAGTATTGACAACAGTGTAAAAAAAAATCAAACTGTATTCTTCTTTCATTCATTCTTTATTTTTATTGGCCCAGTTTCTACTTAACCGACTAACAAACACGTTCGTATAATAAAACCGGTCATTATCAACATCTTTAAGATATTATATTATTATGATTTCATATCGCTTCTAACAAGGAAATAGTTATAATAGGGTGTGTTTTTTTCTATGTTACTAAGTTTAATGTTAGTATAAATTAGCTTATATCTAATACCTCTCTGAATTTTGTAATTTTTAAATGAAGTACGGAAATAAAACTTGTTTTGCCTAGGGGTCTATCGAGTTAGCACCGGTTGTCGTGAGTTCAATGAAATGTGTTAATGACTTTGAATGGATATTATTTAATTTTCAAACTTATGTGAGTAAAAATTATTTATCTAATATTATTTTATCAAAAACTTATATTAAACATTAAAATAACAAAACCTTGTTACAAAAAGTTACCTACTTTTATTTCTACAGAGTTGGGTTATCATTTATCAATCCAAGGTTTTATTTAACATAATACATAAATTCAACTTTTAAGTATATTAGATATAATTTATTTTATTGCAACACGTGCATTTTCATTGACTTTGAGCGAACCCATTAAAATCCAGTCTATTGTAGTAAATAAAGCATGGTAGGGAAATTTGTAAACTGATGTTATTTTTATAGGCACTAGGTAATTTTTCCCCATATTTTTAGAAGTTCATAGGAAGTTGAATGTTTTATTAAATATTTTTCAAAGCTGACATTTTTTAATTCATCACTGGAAAGGTCGCCTAAATTTTTCTCTCTATATGTGCCAATATAATAACCACAGAAGGACAGCAATAATTATTTCCTTACATCGTGATAGAATAAGTTTAGGAATTGATGGTTGATGTTCTGATTTTTGGGGTTCCTCTATTTTAAGTTTCTTTGTTGGTATCTTACATAATTGCATGTTATTCTTCCTTTTAATATGGTATGATCTATTAGGACAAGATTCCTTCTTATGTCTATACACGTTTGATTGATGACTGAATGTTTTATTGCAATCGTCACATAATTGCATGTTATTCTTCCTTTTAATATGGGGTGATCTATTAGGACAAGTTTCCTTCTTATGTCTATACACGTTTGATTGATGGTTGAATGTTTTATTGCAATCGCTGCACTGATACATCTTGTGTAACTGGTCTTAACAATACTGTACGAAAATTACTATTAACTATTATTTTTTAAACTGAACAACGACTGCTTTTTACAACAACAAAGTGGGGTGTGGTGTTGGGGGGAGTGTTGTATTGGTAGGTTTGGGTGTGGTGGAAGGAGTGGGGGTAGGAGTGGGGGTAGGAGTGGGGGGAGGAGTGGGGGGAGTGTTGTATTGGTAGGTTTGGGTGTGGTGGTGGGGGGAATGTTGTACTGGTAGGTTTGGGTGTGGTGGTAGGAGTGGGGGTAGGAGTGGGGGGAGGAGTGGGGGAGTGTTGTATTGGTAGGTTTGGGTGTGGTGGTGGGGGTGTCTGCGATCCAAATCCATGGTGGAGTAGAAACGCTTACTCAACCCTACTTTTTTTCATCAATGGAGTCATAGATCGCTTCTGAGACGCAAAAGTCACTTCACCACAAACATAACAGAAGTGATCTGGATTGTTTACACACTTTCGAGGCATTTTACAATCTTAACTATTCGACTTGAATTACTAACTTCGACTGACTAACCTCTCCGCTTACCTACCTGTTTATATCCCCAAATATGGATTATAGATTTTTAAATACATTTCATTATAATTATACTTATAAGTAGTCTATATACAATTTTAAGAAACCAACATAATGAGTTTTTTATTTGTTATTACCTAAATTGGGATAAAGGACACAATGCGACTGAGCAGGTACTAATGGATTTATTGGCCTACATTATAGTACTGTGCTCAGGTAAACCATAGAAATGAGGATAAACAAGGGTCCTTTTATCCGTTTAGTCGTTTATTTATTTAAAATCGGGTAGTAAAGCATTATTTATTTGCCGCTTAATTAAATATTTCAATATTATCCCTGTTTTAGGGTGGTCCCGGCTAAGTCGCCATTGTGTTAATATCCCTATTTAGGTAAATTTATGTAAAACTCATTTCGTTCGCTCTCTTATTTTTGTAAACAGATTTTTATTATATAGGGACTGTTCAGTACAAGGCAGACATGAAAGTGGATTTACATGGGTTTCAATGGCTATCGCTCTTATTTTAAGCAATAGGGGGTTAGGATTTCGAATATAGGGGATCGTCCCTAAGAATCCACCATTCCTTAACTTGGTGAAAATGTAGATTTGGCAATATAAAATCCATATATTGTTATTACAATACAAATATACTACGTGCGTTCTCGCGGTTACAGTGTTAATATATTAGGGGAACATGACGTCACGTATCTCTTAAACGTGAACTAATATTTAAAAAAAAAGTTTATTTTCGATTTAAGCACACCTAAAATAGTAAGATTTAGTTAATTTTATTTCTGCAACATTTCAGCTGTTGTCCAGTGATTTGTGGCTCTCTGCTGTGCCTTTTCTTATTTTTGCCACTGGGTTTTATTATTATTACTACTCTGGTAGGTTTTTTTTTTATGAACTACATTGTTTCAAGTTATTTGTTATTGTTTATATATTTTACTACTATTTTATGTAAAATTTGATTTAGTGAGTTTATTGCTCAAACAGCTGTGATACTTCTAATATGTAACATTCTAAATAAGCACATACAGGTATTTAATACCTAGGTGCTATATACAGGTTGATTCACGGTGGATGGAACGTTAGACGTTTCTGACGAACCAGTAAAGGAATCGTTCTGAAAATTTGGTCGTTTACATAAACGGACAAGCTCTACCTATCTAAAATATTTTTAACAATACAGTGTTGCCGCTTCCACACAAAAATAATGGCTACTTCGATATTTTAAATGAAACACCCTATATATTATTAGATTTTTAAATTCTACATAAAATTATAATTATTGTTTAATAAAAGCATTATTAGTCTATGCTTAATGGTTTTCCGAGATATTGTCTCTTGAAAAATGACATTTTTGAACTTTGACAGCTTCTAGCTTTTTAACTGTACGTCTGAGAGCAAAACGGCTTACATGTCCCTATCCTCGATTTTTATTATCTTTCCAAAAGTGTCAATTTCCGGTTAAACCGGATGTAGAAAATATAATACTTTCGGTTTGACCGGAAGTTGTTACTTTTGGAAAGATAATAAAAAACGAAGATAGGGACATGTAAGCCGTTTTGCTCTCAGACGTACAGTTAAACAGCTAGAAGCTGTCAAAGTTCAAAAATGTCATTTTTCAAGAGACAATATCTCGGAAACCATTAAGCATAGACTAATAATGCTTTCATTAAACAATAATTATAATTTTATGTAGAATTTAAAAATTTAATAATATATAGGGTGTTTCATTTAAAATATCGAAGTAGCTATTATTTTTGTGTGGAAGCGGCAACACTGTATTGTTAAAAATATTTTAGATAGGTAGAGCGTGTCCGTTTATGTAAACGACCAAATTTTCAGAACGATTCCTTTACCGGTTCGTCAGAAACGTCTAACGTTCCATCCACCGTGAATCACCCTGTATACAGGGTGTCCCATAACTTATGGGCTGTAGAGTAACTGGAGATACTAGACATCAAACTAAGCCGATTAAGTCATATAAGTTTTTTCGGATTGTTACTCGTTCTAGAGATACAGGGTGTTGAAAGTAAAAGTTTATTCTCGAAAATAAGCCATAATTTCAAAACCGTTTAATGAATTGAATTTAAAGTTGGCAGTATTATGTTTTTATGAGCAAGAAATAAGAATTTGTAGACATTTTTAGGTTTCACACTAGAGGGCGCTAGTTGCATACACTGGGCTTCATAAATCTATGATTTTTTTTTCTTACCTGTGATATTAGGTGTTTTTCAATTAAAGTTTCTTAAAGAAGGGCATTTTCTGAGTCAAAAAGGTGTACTTGATTGATCTTAATATCTTTAACGGTTTTCGAGATATTTCCCTTTAAACATCCCAAAGCATAAAAAACATAGTACATAATTAAATTAATATTTTAATTATCACAACGCAATAAATTCGAAACAGTGGAACAAAAACAAGAAGCTCACTTTAGTAAATGTTGAAAGTGACCACCGTTGACCTCAATACACTTTATTAAACTTTTAACTAAATAAATAATAATATTAATAATAATAATAATAAACTTTTACTTTCAACACCCTGTATCTCTAGAACGAGTAACAATCCGAAAAAACTTATATGACTTAATCGGCTTAGTTTGATGTCTAGTATCTCCAGTTACTCTACGGCCCATAAGTTATGGGACACCCTGTATATAACTATTTTTAAATGTTTTATAAAATATTACCTGTATATTTCACATCTGTATCTGTATAAAAAATGAAATTTGAAAATTTGAATTTTTAAAACTGACAAAAATAATACACTGAATATTATTGATTACTAATATTGTAGATCTACCAGCATAGGCGGCAAAACCGTTCAAGCTAGTTTAAATCATAGTTTACATAAGTTGTGTACTTTAAATGACAATAACGCAAACTTATTCCATCTGTTTAAGTGAGAGCGTGAAAAACAAGCCCATCAATGAACCAAAAATAAAGAATAATAATGTGGAAACTGTCGTACGCCACCGAATATATATTCTGTTCTTACGCTCCAACTTAAAAATATGAGTCATACTAACTGCGCATTCACCACCGCGTCTGGATGGGAGTTCCATGAGCGATGTACCCGATTTGAAAAAAAGTGCTGTCTACAAAGTTGTTTTTTCGAATATTCAAATGTTAGTTTTTGTATTCTGACTTGTTTGTATTTAAATAGGGTCTTATAATATAACTAAATAAGTTTTTTTTGAATTGCGAAACTGTCAGTTTTACAATAAGCATTTTTCTTAAGATCATGCTTTGTATTGTAATGTAAAATTAAATTATAAACATTTTTTACTTTAAACATTTTTCTAAATTAGTGGAAGTAATAAGCTCTGTTTTAAAAAGTATTGCGTATTGCCTATAGCGCTGTTTTTTAGTCCATAGAGCCGCTGCCGCGCTACAATACCAACAAATATTTAATAATTTGTGTGCTCATTAATAAATTTTTACTAATTTCGATGTAAAATTGTCGTCTGTGATAGTATTGGTAAATTTATATCTGAAAAGTGTTATTGTTTTTATACAAACTACTGACTTGTGTACATTTGTCTGAATATTCTGGATCTCCAAAACCATACATACAATTTATTATAAAAGATGACCAAAAAAAAAATCGGATGGAAATAATTTTTAAGTTCATAATAAGGCTATTCTTTTGTTTTATTACGTAATTGTCCACGGCTGCGTTGGTTGGACTATTATTGCATTTTTTAGATAAATACGAGGATAAATATCTAAAATAATTAACAAGATGAAATAATTTGTTCTTAAAAAACGCCTAAAATTAATAAAGATAGTCAAAAAAGCTATTCCTGTAGGATTTCAATGTTTTAATAAAATAAAAATTGCATAACTTTGGTAAAAACCAAAATGGAATTTGGCCTGAAAAAGCAAAAAGGCACATTGCCTGAAAAAATCATCAGCTCGGAGGGATATTTTCTGGCAATCTGCATGAATGCTTTTATTTGAAGGTGGGAGTATCAACATGCTTGCCAACCTATAACCTATTTCGCGTAGATTTATTTATGTTTTCTAGCTTTTACACAAAATTTAAATAAAATCAGTATCGACTTGATATTCTATAGGTAATAATTGACATATTTAATAAATCAAAAGGAATTTCATAATTTATTTTAGGAGAATTATACAGCGAAAAATATCGGGTAAGCTTTTTTTTATTTATTTATTTATTTATTTATTTATTTATTTATTTATTTATTTATTTATTTATTTATTTATTTATTTATTTATTTATTTATTTATTTATTTAGTCAAGTACATTTACAGGTATATAGATAAACCCTATTATAAAGTACTACAAAGATACAAAACATAAATACAATTCATACTCAATTTTATTATGTAATTAATAAGGAGTTATTAAGTTAAAGTAGTTCCAAAATTTTCTGTTTAAACTGTTTATAGGTTATAAAAAATATATCACACTCACTTTGAAATTTAGTATACAAATTACACATGGCATTAACGGGAGAATTATAGTAATAATTCGTTCTGGCATTGTTTACATAAAATGTTGCTGTATTTCTTGTTGGATAAGCCGGAATATTTATATTCAAATTGAATAGTGTGCTTGGATCGTCAACATTATTATGTAAGAGTTTGTGTAAATAAAGCAACATATTAAGATCCCTTCTCTTTTCTAAACTTAAAATATTATATCTAACAGAAAGTTGATTTTTTGAAATATTGGTCAGTTTCTTTATAATACAAGTATCTTAAAATTCTGTTCTGTATTCTCTCAATTATATAAACATGATTTTGATAATAAGGAGACCATATTATTGATGCATATTCCAGTACACTGCGCACTAGAGCAATATAGAGTTGTTTAATACAATTAACATTCCTAAACTCTCTTGAACTTCTTACTATGAAACCATACATCTTAGATGCTCTGTTAGATACATTTATTATGTGGGAACGAAATGTAAGCATATAGTCAAAAGTCACCCCGAGGTCCTTAATCTCATTCACCCTGGACAACACTGTTCCATCCATTACATAATCAAAATTTATTTTTTCCCTTTTGCGGGTAAACGACATTACGTGGCATTTATTTACATTAAAAGCAATTTTGTTCATTTTAGACCAATTCATTACTTTATCGAGGTCTCTCTGCAGCGCAATGCAATCATCTAGGTTATTAATCCTAGCATAAAGCTTTAAATCATCTGCAAATAATAATCGTTTAGATCGTTTGATTACATTGGCAAGACTGTTAATAAACAGAAGGAACAGCAATGGCCCTAGGTTTGAGCCCTGAGGTACGCCAGAACCGGGAATAAATGAGCGAGAAATATAACCCCTAACCACGACCTTATGGTTTCTATTTGCCAGATACATACATAATAAATGTAGTCAGGTTCTGATGGAACCCAAATTCGCTCCACTAGGTCTGTACGAGAACCGCATGTGAGACCTTATCAAATGCCTTGGCATAATCTGTATAAATCACGTCAACTTGGCCAAACGTATTAAGATTTTCAGAGATAAATTGAGCAACATTACATAAGTTACTAGCCGTGGACCTTTTAGTCACAAAACCGTGTTGAAACTCTGAGATCTTGCTGCAGACTGAGTTGTAGATTTTATTGTAAATAATACATTCAAATACTGTGACTGTGGCTGGGACATTCAAAACTGCGATAGGTCTATAATTTTCGATGTTAGATCTATCATCTTTTTTAAAAATGGGACAAATCTTAACCTCCTTCCA
This sequence comes from Polydrusus pterygomalis, assembly GCA_963969555.1. NCBI lineage: Eukaryota > Metazoa > Arthropoda > Insecta > Coleoptera > Curculionidae > Polydrusus > Polydrusus pterygomalis. The sequence continues at coordinate 55,415,415 of OZ018382.1, forward strand.
CACCTCTGGAAATACACCAAGTTTAAGGGATAGACTAAAAATTGTTTTTAGAGGAAAAGCAAAATGATCAATAAGGCCCTTAATGACATAGGGGGGTATTTTATCAGGTCCAATAGACTTGTTTATTTTAAGAATTTTAATGGCATCACATACATCATCATAATCAACACAATCCAAAGTCACAACTTCACTAAGGTTTTTACAATCGTTAGAAGGTTTAAAATTACGTAAATCACTCTTATCGTACACGGAGCCAAAATACTCAGCAAACGCATTAGATATATGCTGTCCCTCAGAGTATTCAACACCGTTCCACTGTAACCTATTCGGTATAGACCCCGAAATTTTTTATCTTTAATAAACTGCCAAAAAAGCTTTGGATCTCCCTTAATATTATTTTGAATATTTAGTAAATATTTCCGATACGATAACTTGATATCTTTTTTGAGCTGTGCTCTAAGTTGGGTGTAACGATTTTTAGCCGCCACAGACCGAGTTCTCCTAAACAATGCTCTCAACCTCTCTTTCTTTTTAAGTTTCGTAATAATGCTTTTATTAAACCAAACAGGATATTGTCTTGTTTTCTTGGATTTGGGCACACATAAATCAAAAATTTCGTAGACTTTATCATAAAATAATTAAACCGCCGAGTTAACATCAGACTGCAACTCAAGACCACTCCAGTCAACATTAGCAAAACAATTGTACATTAATTCAAAGTTCGCCTTCCAAAAATTGTACGAATGATTTATAGATTTTAATTATTTTTGCCTTTCTTTAATTACATTTAAAGTAATTTTAAGTGACGGGTGAAATTTGTCTTCCGCAACAAGGCCAAATTCACTTCTTGCTACTCGACACTTAATTCTAGTTACCACAATATCCAACAAACGATCCATATAATTCACAACATGATTAGCCTGTTGAATATCATAAAAGTTCAGAAATTGGTTAAAACGCTCAATGTATATATCTGATTGCCATTATTGACATTATTATGTCATTGTTCTGTTACTATACAATTCTCCCAAAATTAGCAATGAAATAAATTGATATTTTTGTAATATATCAGATATTACCTAAGTAATTTGCGACGATACTGATTTTATTTAAATGTTAGTTTAAAAAATAATAAACTTGAAAAAACAAAATCAAAATTAAAGTTGACATAAAATATACAGTTTTGATATTGATTTTGACATAACTTTCTTGGCAATATGACAATTAATAATAGATAAATTACCGAGTATCAATTTGACTTGTCATGACAAAATCTCACAGCCTGGATATATACATATTTAAGCCAATAACTATTATATTTTATTTGTACAGATCAACAGGTTTTTATTAGTGATGCCGCCGAGACGAGAAATTCTCGCGTCTCGTCTCGTCTCGACGAGACGAGAGTGAAATTTTTTTCTCGAAAGAAGTCGTCACGAGACAAGACGAGACGAGAGAAGCTCGTTTTTTCTCGAATTTTCTCGTTTGTTAGAACACTGAATTTTAGGTATCTCCTAATATATAGACAAAAAATAATGTGTTTAACGTTCTCACTCTATCGTATTGTGAAGGCATTTACCTTAAAACAGAGAATAGAACAGAATCAAATTGTCTAGCCTCTTTCTTCTGTCTACGGTTGGTAGTTGACATTTTTAAATAATTAACCAAATCTGAAAGAAAGCATTTTCGATTGAAAACACAATATCGAAAAGGACCCCAGTCAAATTTCATTCACAAGGCGAAAGGCGATAGATTTTGACTAAATTTAACAATTTTGTATCAAAAATTCGAAATTCGCCAAAAACTTCTCACACAAAAATCATTAATAAAAGTGTGAATTTCATTTCATATCTCTTTTACCAGTTTTAATATTTGACATTACTTTCATAACACCCTGTATATCAACCGAAACTTTATTAGGAAATCACAGATAAAGACAACGGAGGGCCATGAAACTAGTGTTATTGAAACAATAGCATTAAGTTAATAGTCTCAATTATGACATTAGTAAATAAATTAAAAATAAAAAGTTTAATATAATAGGTAAAGTGACATTCAGTACGAATGATTCAAGTGTATATCTTATTTTGCCTCATTTTATTACACAGGTCCAGACATAAATTTGGCTATTGAAAATAATTATTAAGTGCGGTAAATGATACTTTTCCGCACGAGGTGGCAGTTGCACGAACGGCTCGAAGCAAGTCCGGGCATGCCACTAAGTGAGAGTGGAAAGGGAACTTTTTGCACATGTTACTTACAATATTGTTCCTAATTGCGTAAAATTAAGCTTGTTCGTAATACATTTTTGTATTTTTTGGGTAAAAGGAGCAAAAAATAAAGTGAATTTTTAAATTTTGATAAGTCAAATAGAGCATTTTCGGAAGTTCTTTCTCTTGCACTTTCTATTAATGTAATAAAAAAATTAAGGTTTTCCCCGGATGACATTCTGGGCTAATCCCTTTAATTAGTCGAATATTTTCCAAACTATTGCAGTTAATTATGCCCCGAATTATGCCAAAAAATAAATAATAAAAGAAGAGTAGTTCCATTATGAATCAATTATTATTATTGTTATAAATCGTTCTCTATTCTGTATCTTTTACCACCCCGTATATTTTGGACTGAAAATACCTCGGTGCCAAGCCTATTATATTACGTGAATTATGTCTTATGGCCGCTTGCAATATTTTGTTGATCTAAGAAAAATAGTTTCTAAGTCACATGACTTAGTGATTTTAAATTTCCGGAAAAATTGAGTCATGGAAAAAAACCGGGTTTTTTTCCGGAAAAATTGAAATTGTGTTTAAAATCAGTGTAGAGTAGTCTGATAAGGAAATTAGCCCAATTATAAGCCTCATAAAAACTTATAAAAAATTTTTTAAATTTTTTAAAATAATGCCGTTTCTGTTTTTTGAAATGATAATTTAAGTTGGATTTTTAATATTTTTTTAAATTTATTTTGTTTAAAAACTTGAAACCACAGTTATTTTTATATTATAAGAAGAAACATTTTATTTGATTTTGACTATTGATCCCACAAGAATGTATAATTTGGTTAATTTACGTTTATTTGTGCTTCTATAAATATATTTTGTGGTTTTTCAATTTTTCTGTTTTTTTCCAATTTTTCCAAGGTATGTGAAAAAAACGGTAAAAAACCGTGTTTTTTTTCCAATTTTTCCCGTTTTTTTCCGAAGCGTTAAATCACTACACATGACTAACAAACCGACTTATATTAAACCCTTCTGCGAGACGACCAGATACTTTTAAATGTTTACCCCCTTTAAGATTCGTATAAAAAAATATTTTTTATGATTCCCTACTCACGAGAAAAAACGAGACGAGACGAGACAATGGCACTCTCGAGCGAGAAAAACGCGTTTCTCGTCGAGACGAGATAAAAAAAATTCTCGCCTCACGAGACGAGACGAGAATGGGCGAATTCTCGTCTTGCGGCATCACTAATTTTTATCCAAAATATTTGAAGGTGCTAGTAAAAATTGAAACCAAAGAAAACACAAGAGAAGTTGAAATAACATCTGAAATTGTCTATGACGAATGGAAAATTAAAAATGAAGAAATCGACATTAAAGAGGAAAACCTTAAACAAACAAAAACGTTAGTATCTTTAATTTCTACTTTTTCTTGAAACCGTCAAAATAATATATATTAGAGTCCTAGAACTGGGAGTAAAATCACCTGCCTTATGAGATACCAAAGGTGTGGTAATAAAAGTGTATAATATAGCCCAAAGTTAAATGTAAACCGCCCGTCTGCCTGCTCGATGTGGTCGCCTTCACCAGATACAAAATAAAAAAATGTAAAAAATAAAAATTACAAATGCCGAATTAATACCAGAATAATGTGCACGAAAAAATGACTACAAGTACCCAATTAGTTCAAAATACCCGCGTCTGCTGCGTGAAGTGGTCGCTGTTTTGTAACAGATAGGATTGAAAAGAAAAAAAACGGCCCTGACTTCCTCACAAGTGATAGCATTTTTAAAGTAGACGAATTTATTGACAATGACAATGTGTAGACTGCAACCCGCAACTATAAATTTTGTGATTTAACTCTAATTTTAGTGGCACACCTTTTGGGCTATGATAATAAAAGGTATAACATTATAGAGAGAAAATTATTAGTAGGTATTTTAAAAAGTATAACATACCACCAAAATTACCCGTAGGTAGCATTAAACGGCGAAGATTGTTTGATGCATTCCGAACTCGTGCGTCTTTTACTTCATTAGAGTCTTTTTATTTGTAAAAAAAAGTCTTATTTATGTATTGAGTGATTGTGATTTAATATACAGACAGGCATCTAATTCGGTAAGTCAACAGCGGCTATAATATAATCCACAATAATGAATCTAGTATTTATGATAAATAAATAGGTATAAATTAGGTTAGGTTATTATAAGTTATAAGAGTATCGTCGACTCGTTGAACATTTATGTATTGGCCAAAACACGCTCGGTGTTGCCAAATTTTAACTTTTTCTGTCTTGGTACTACGATTTATTAAAAGTTACTGACTTATTTTTATAGCAGTTTTTTTACGGGAAAAAATTATATAATAATCCTTACACATCAAAGAGTTTGCTTTAATTATCCTATTTTACTGAAAAAAAATAAACAGAAAAATATTTTTTTGCGCTACCCAAGCAGCAATTTTACGTTGACCCGACGTTGGTCTACGCGACCCGACGTCGCCATCCTACGTCATTACGACTTCTTTACAACTCCTGGATGGACCAATATGGTCAATCATTTTTGGGTCGTTTCGACGTCGGGATCCGCCTTAAAGTTGTGGACAAGAGCAAGTGGCGACTAACATCTTGTGGTGCAAAAAATCAAACCATGTCGTGCAAAATTTTATATAATGATAGTAATAGTCGGCATAATATACCAATTGGTTATATTATTGCTACTCGGCTAACCTATAAAATATGATAGAACAAAATTAACTTGTAACTCATGCCAATATGTTTTTATTTAAAAAGATGGCAAGCATATGGGAAAAGATAAATGGTACCTAATTAAATAATTTCGTTCACGCTACGCATCGTGTAAAAATGCAAACGCACGGTACTTTACTGACAAATATGGGTAAAATATATAGTAAATTAAAACAGGGCTGCGATAATTCACCGTTTTTGCAAAAAAAATATATTTTTGTAAAAAAAAATGGTTGAAGAAAAACTTTATTTTTGCGTCAAACTTTAAAATGATAATCATATTGCTTTATTATGAAGTTTCAATGTGTTTCAAAACATTATTTTAGGAGTAATCATAGTATAAAACAAAAATAATTAAAGTTGAACAACAATGGCCGCCGAAAATACATTGTTGTAAACTGCTAAAATGGAGTAGTCGTAGAAACGACCAAACTTTTACTAATAAGAACTTCTAGTAGTAATTTTTTACCCAGTGCCTCACGAAATATAACTATACCGAGTTGTCTTGAGCAGAGCATATGGGAACTTCAGTCTGATCTGAGATAGGGTTGTTGATGACTTCTTGGCATCCAGTAGGGGATGAGCTTAAGCAACCTTCTTGAAGCTGTTGCAGTTTTTTTTGTTTTTTTTTTATAATAAGTGGCAGAATATTTAAAACGACGTTTCATTTTATTTATTTTACTGAATAATTGAAATGACATACTTATAAAAAACAAGGTTAGAAAAAATTGTTTGCCAACTTTTCAGCCCAAACATGCAATAACCTTAAAATCTAAAATTACTAGAACTTAGTTGTATACCGACGTTGTTACAACATTGGATAGACCACCTAAATGGAAGTATCTTAGTGAAGACTTCACCGACGTAATAACGTCGTTGACTGCATGGACTAAACACGTCTATTCTTTATATGACAAAATCCGACGTCGATCTAAAGTTGGAAAATACACCTTGGTACAACGTCATCAAATATGACCCAGACAAACGTCGCCCCAACATCGTTTAGTAATAGTCAGAGTGCGGCTACTATTTAAACCTAATGCGTCGTCGCCAGTAGCACAGAATTGGTCGGACGTTGTTGAAATGCTACTTGGGTAGTCATATACACACAATTTGTATAAAAAATTACGCACTTATTAAACAAATTTTATTATTGTTTACTCGGATAGATGTTGTTATATGTTATAAAATTTGTGCCCGGGGAATTTTCTTTTCTTTCTTGCTGTTGATAAAATTGAAATGAAATATACGAGGTATATTGAATGTTAGAAGATGTGACATCAAATATTTAAAACTGCCAATTCTAAACATTTTAAGATGCGAAAAAAAATTGTAAATGTAGATTTTCCTGTTTATTGGAGTATTTAAAAGAATATCTTTTATAAGTCTTCCTTTCTTTATTTCTTTATATTGCACAACCTTCATATCTTAAACTGTTATCAGCAAAACTTAATTTTGGCTTATTTGTTTTCTGAAAAATTAATCATGGAAACAAATTTCATGTACCTAGTGCAAACTCTTTGGATAGTATTATGTAATAAAACTATATTTTATAAATAGTTAAATATATTCAGAATGATTAAAACTAACGCATCACCCTTACAAGGCTGGTACCAAAATGCAGTTCAATCGGCGCAAACCCCGTAGATTCGTGTACCACATTATTCAGGAAATATTCGAAATTTTTTATTTCCCATGCCCATTTTGTATTTTTTGAATGACAGTAAGCCCGACATAATCTTCCTAACTCGCGCATAACCCGTTCCGAGCTGTTACCTTGAGGGTGTCTCACCGAACAATGGGTATAACTCCGATACCCAGTGACTGGAGGGTGGTTGCCCAAATCGCGGATGTAAATTGAGTGCCGTGGTGGCCAGCACTCGCAACGGTCGTCCAAAGCTTGGAATATAACTCAAAGTTAACCTATTTAGGCAGGCGCGCGCGGTGGCCTTTTTTTTGGATACAGCGCTACTATCTTCGAAAACAGGTCCAAAATAACAAACACATAAGCAGCGCCTCCGCGACTGATAGGCACAGGTCTGAAGAGGTCGACCGCAACTAACTCTCCTTTATTTTCGGCTACAATCGGATGTATGGGTGGTTTCGGTAAAATGACGTGTTTTGTTTTTTGACAAACTTCACACGAACGTAATATCCTTTTAATATCGCGATACATATTGGACCACCACGCCTTGCGCTTTAGCGCGCACCACGTCTTATATGCACCGAAATGACCGATCCGTTCGTGAAAATATCGCTCAAAATCCAGGGTCACCGCTTGTGGCACACAGAGGACGTATGGCTCATCCATATCCGATCGATAATATAAAATTTCTTCGTTCATCGCAAAACGGTTTTGGAGTTTTTGATCCGTATTCCAGATTATTTCGAATGTTAAGTTTCTCATCCGCTAGCTGACCATTTTGTATATTTTTAAGAATCTTAGCGAAATAAGGCTCGGCTTTAAAATTAACTAAAACTTTAAATTCTCTTCTCATAGGAGTAATGGGCCGCGCGTTCCCTGAAAAACGCGACAAGGCATCGGCCACATAATTTTCGCGTCCCGGAATAAATTTTATCTCAAAATTAAACTCCTGTAGGGCAAGCGCTCAACGTGTAATTCTCGGCGATAACAAACGACAAGTATTCAGATAAGTGAGCGCCCGATTGTCCGTATACAAAGTAAACTTTTTTCCAAGTAATAGTTACGAAAACGCTCCAACGCCCAGACAGCGCCTAATATTTCTTTCTCTGTCGCACTATACCGAGTCTCGCGAGGAAGTAAGATCCGACTCGCCCATGCTACAACCTTCTTGTCGCCGTCGTCCGGTACCTGAAATACCTGCGCGGTATCGCACGCATCCACGACCACGTGCCACTCTAAACTCGGATCCGGATGGTATAACAGGGTGGCGTCCATAAGTAGTTGCTTGACGCGTTCGAATGCCTCTTTTTCGATTTCCGACCACTTCCAACGTTGTTGCTTTCGCAACAGTTTGGTTAATGGTTCGCTGGCGGAAGAAAAATTTGGGCTAAAAAGGCCGGTCGAAATTACACAATCCTAAAAAATTTTGTAGTCCCTTTATATTTTGTTGATCGCGGTATTCCTGGATCGCCTGTACGCGATCCGGTGAGGGTTTCACGCCTTCAGGCGTTAGAATATAACCGACGAATTTTATTTCTGATCGGAAAAAACAGCACTTTTTTAATTTTAGCTTTAAACCGCATTGCTTTAGCCGGTCAAACACTTTTTGCAGATGCGACATGTCCTCCTCAAAAGAAGGTGATAATATTAATACGTCAGTCGTCAACATAACTAAACATATTCGAACGCTGTTATCTTTTTAACGGTGGTCATAATTGGTGAGACATATGGCGTCGCGGCGCGTTCGATTATGCCCCAGGCTTCCATGTCTCTTAACGCCTTCTCGACAGCATCACGATGCCCTAACGGTAGTGGGTATGGTTTAATAAAAAAATCTTTATTATCGTGCAATGTGATTTTGTGAAAGTACTTATCCGTTAGCCCCGGTATATCTGAAAAGATTATTTTGTTATCTTTTAGCACGCTACCGAATTTTTGTCGTTGCTTTAGGTTTAGAGAATTGCAAGTTGACAATATTTCCGTAATTTCGTTGTTTTTTTGTTCAACGTCGTTAATCATACGCGCTTTATCACAAGCTACGATTCTTATTTTAAAATCTGGATTATTCTCGAACTCGTGAAAGTAAATCTCGGGAATAACAATTTTTTTTGATAAACACAGTCTATTTGTTTTTTCGCGAAATCGATGCGTGCGTTTACGGTGCGCAAAAAATCGATACCTAAAATGACAGGAAATACAAGATCAGGTACTAACAAAAATTCATGCTCGAATGTAAAATCGCCTGCACGAAATTTTAATAAACATTGTCTTTCGACCTTTTTCTGTTTTGACTTAAACGCACCTGACAGTTTGACACCTGAGCATAAAAAGGAAGGGATGATGTCGTAGAAATTACTTAGGTGAACCCAGACGCTTTCGGAAATGCATGAAACCTCCATAAAAACATACCGTGATTTGTGACATGTTCAAAATCACAAGTGTCATGCATTTCGTCGCGGGGGTTTTTTTAAAATGACGTCAGATACATGATTCCCCTCCGCTACGTCTAGTGTGGGGAACCCTCCTCGTTTTCCGGGTCAGAATCTAAGGAGTCCTCACCTATTTGCATATTTGCGACATTTTTTTTAAAAGGAGCCGATTTATTAAAGTTACCATTTTTTGTGGAACCGTCAAAATATTTTAAATTTGATTTATTAAAATGACCCGGCATTGGACCGGAATTATTTTTTCTATCAAAATAATAATCGGCCTGTCTAAGCTTTTCTAGAGCCTCCTGAAAATTTCTAACCCCCACTAACACCGATGAAATGTTCGGAGGAAAATGCCTTGCAATAACTTGGATTAAGATTTCAGGAGGATATGGTGGTTCTAAATACTTCGTCTGTCCCACAAAATAATTAAAATGATCAACAAAAGAAACATTATTATCTGAATACCTCGCGGCTTCGATTTTTAATTTTACTGACAATTGTTTGGTAGGCCCCCAAAAATGGTCCAGGCAGGCATTCTTAAATTCTAAAAAGTTATTAAACGTGGACAAATAGGCGTCCGACCACAACTTGGTCTTTTCAGTAAACAAAGAGCTTATAAAAAACACCAAATGGTGATAAGGTACCACCTGACCTCGAAGGTAATTTTCTAAATTATTCAGAAACTCTACCGGGTGTATCGAATTATTTTCGAATGCTGGCAACCTTTTTACATCCAATACATTTTGCTCAACCCAGTATTTAAATTATTGTTACTTAAGTTTACTTGATTAAATTGCTGAATAACCTTTGACACAAGACGTGTTATTCCTTCAGGAGTAAACAATGGTATAGCCGGCTGCGCCGGGGGTTGAAAAAGTAAATTTTCGTTTTGTTGTTGAAAAAATCGTTCCGGGGGTGGTTGGAAACATCTTGGTTCTGGAGCAGAGTTTGGAAAATTTACTGGCCTACCTGATGTGCTCGGAGTCGACAGTGATGGTGGAGGGGGTACCTCTGGAATGAGCCTCAGTGGTGGTTGCTGTGTTGGCTGTTGTAGGCTATCCAAAGGACGTGTATACTCCAACCTGTTGTTATTGAATTGTGTATCTCTTCTCCGTAGGTCATATCTCCGTGCACCCTCTTCAGGAAAGCTGTTCCTTGGTGTATCCCTTGAATTGTTTATTTTATTCGCCGTTCCACGTTGTCGGGCGCCAGATGAAACAGATCTCCGATTCGTTGGGGTTTACGGCGGAATAAAACTGCGTTTTTAGGGACGGGATCGACAGAATGTCTATTGAAAGGTAGATCGTTTTCGCTGAAAAACACACAATAAATTAATACTACAATTACGCAACACATGTCCATTATATCCTACCTGACACTACGGCGGGTATCCGGACCTTAAGATTGATAAATAAGTTGAATACTATGCTGCCGAAAAGTTGCCAGCGAGAAGAACCGCTAAAATTGATCGCAGCACGTTTAACTATCAATCCCACGATAAGAGTCCGGCAAAAAAGATACGTAAAAAACTTGTGCGCTTTGGACCATTATTAGGTCCAACCAGTTGGTTATATTCCTGACACTGGTGAAGGACAACCAAAAATACACGCACAAATACTGGTCCGTGTCACATGGAATCTGTGAAGAATTTCCCTTAAAACACAAAAATGTTAAAAAAATTGTGGTGTTTGATTTGAAAAAACGAAGTTGTCGTGTCCCAATCTTTTGTGGGACAACCTGTATAGAAACAAATATTTTTGAAATGTGTAAAAAATAAAAATAAAATCGACGTGTCCGAGCGTTTTTATGACAATGCATTGATTAAGGAGATATTTGCGATATTCCATTCTTTTGAGACACCCTGTATAATTTATATAATACTAGCGTGTACCCGGCATGCGTTGCAACCCGCTGGGATAAATACAAACCCGAACAAACTCGATATATTAGTACTCGGCATGCCACTTCTTAAATTGCACCCGTGCGAAGCCGGGGCGGGTCGCTAATTATACATAAAAACCTTCCTCTTGAATCACTCTATCTATTAAAAAAAAACCGCTTCAAAATCCGTTGCGTACTTTTAAAGATTTAAGCATAAAAGAATAGGGACGGACAGACGGGGACAGCGACTTTGTTTTATACTATGTTAAGATAATTTAATTATTAAATTTTAGCATACAATAAAATTTTTAATATGTGTAAATAAGTTTCGGTTTCGGCCGAAACTGAGACCAAGGCCGAAGATTCGGTTTCGGTCGAAACTGAAAATCAATGTTGTTTCGGTCGGACACTACTTAAAGGGAACTTGTAAAAAGTTTATAAAATCCAGAGACTTTGGTGCCTAAGTAGAATAAAATATGGTCTATTATTATTATTATTGTATGATGACCACCACGTTCTCCTGAGTTAAATATGTGTGACTTCTTTTTGTGGGGCGCTATTAAAACAGAAGTTTACAAGACTCCGGTAAACACACGCGATGATTTATTGCAGCGGAGTTTAAATACATGCAACCATTTTAATAACCCCGAGACATTAGATAGGGTCCAATATTATTTTTTAAGGAGTGTTAATAAGTGTATTCAGCAAGATGGCGGTAATTTTACACATTTGCTTAAGTAATATTTTTGTTTTACTTATTTTCTTACAATACATGCTTTCAACTTTGTTTTATTTTTATTGTTAATAATTGATGTATCAGCTCATTCAACGAAAAATATTAAAGAGGTAAAATAGCTTCCAAATACATCCAGTCACTCTACAAAAATATCTGGGTTGTCATAACGCCGTTCATATAAAAAATGAGGAGAAATGTTGACGTATTATATCACTTATAACACTTTCACTTATTTACATCCGGTGACTATACTACTAGAAAACGTCATTTTATAGTATTAGTCTACATACTAAAAATCATTAAAATTGATTAGAAGGTTTTCACGTAATTTAGGAAAAACCAATATTTTTACAAATTTTTGACGCCCTCTACCGGCTAAACGAGACAATTTTGGATATAACTAAGTCGGCTTAGATCGACCTATTTTGACGTCAGGAGTCTGTCGTCAAACGTTGTACACGTATTTTCCCGACACCCTGTATATAATTCTCGAGTAATTCCCAATGTTCTCTTTATTTTTTAGTATGGAATTCGATGGCAGCGATCAAGAACACCGTGACGAATATAACAGGTTCAGATGTGGTATCTGTCAATTTCAAACAAGATGGAATTGTAGTTTAAATAAAAATTACGAGGAAGTTTCTAAATTTAATAGCAATTATTGCGATTGTCATATTCTGCAACAACATAACAACACAATAGAAGTTGAGGCTTCACATAAGTTTAGGTGTGGTCAATGTGAATATCAAACGCTTGTGACAAGTAATTTAAAGAGACATGTTTTGGCACGTCATAATAATATAGAGGAAGATGATGCTTCAGATAAGTTGAAATGTGGTCAATGTGAATATCAAACACTTTATAGAAGTGATTTAAAGAGACATATTTTGAGACGTCACAAAAATATAAAGGAAGTTGATGCTTTTGATAAGTTTAAGTGTGGTCGATGTGAATATCAAACACTTTCGAAAAGTCATTTAAAGAGACATGTTTTGGCACGTCATAAAAATATAGAGGAAGTTGATGCTTCAGATAAGTTTAGGTGTGCTCAATGTGAATATCAGACACTTGAGAAAACCAATTTAAAGAGACATGTTTTGGCACATCATAAAAAGATAGAGGAAGTTGATGCATCAGATAAATTTAAATGTGATAAATGTGAATATCAAACACTTAATAGAAGTCATTTAAAGATGCATGTTTTGAGACGTCACAAAAATATAAAGGAAGTTGATGCTTCAGATAAGTTTAAGTGTGGTCAATGTGAATATCAAACACTTTCGAAAAGTCATTTAAAGGAACATGTTTTGGCACGTCATAAAAATATAGAGGAAGTTGATGCTTCAGATAAGTTTAGGTGTGCTCAATGTGAATATCAAACACTTTCGAAAAGTCATTTAAAGAAACATGTTTTGGCACGTCATAAAAATATAGAGGAAGTTGATGCTTCAGATAAGTTTAAGTGTGGTCAATGTGAATATCAAACAGTTGGGAGAAGTGATTTAAAGTTACATATTTTGAGGCGTCATAAAAATATAGAGGAAGTTGATGCTTCAGATAAGTTTAGGTGTGCTCAATGTGAATATCAAACACTTACGAAAAGTCATTTAAAGAAACATGTTTTGGCACGTCATAAAAATATTGAGGAAGTTGATGCTTCAAATAAGTTTAAGTGTGGTCAATGTGAATTTCAAACACTTAATAGAGGGTATTTAAAGAAACATGTTTTGGCACGTCATAAAAATATAGAGGAAGTTGATGCTTTAGATAAGTTTAGGTGTGCTCAATGTGAATATCAAACACTTGAGAAAACCAATTTAAAGAGACATGTTTTGGCACATCATAAAAAGATAGAGGAAGTTGATGCATCAGATAAATTTAAATGTGATAAATGTGAATATCAAACACTTAATAGAAGTCATTTAAAGAGGCATGTTTTGGCACGTCATGAAAATATAGGGAAGTTGATTCTTTAAAAGGGTTTATGTGCGGTCAATGTGAGTATCAAACAGTTAGGAGAGTCTGACAGACTAAGGTCAAGACATATCCATCTATGGTTACGAACTCTATTTTTGGGGACTTTCCTGCTGTTGCCGCTGCAGAAGAAGAGGAAATTTTCATTTTAAACACCACAGATATTGTGGATTGTGAAAATACCGCTGTCGCCGAACAAACTCGAACAAACCCAACAGACGTCGATGTAGAAATGCTCGAAATTGATGATCGTCGTCTGAGATACGGCTGTAGCATTACAAGAAATAAAAGCATCGCGGATAGAGTGCCAACAGAAACTTTTAGTACACAGTGATATAATTACCAATATAAATTCGCTTTTGCTACAGCTTGACATACGTGAACAAAATTTATTAGACCTACAATCTTCTATAATTGAAAGTGATCGATTATTATTGTTAATAAATTAGGGTTGAGATTTCACCTATTTTTTAATTGTAACTTGTTCTTTAGTTATTATCTTGTGTAACATTTTATTTTGATCTTTATTTCAATAATAGAAAGTAATTATTAATATTAATAAATTAGTGTTTAGTTAACTTGTGTAACATTTGGTTTTGCAATACTTTTAAATAACTAACAATACTGTTTTGAATTTTTATTGTAACTGTGCTTTTTTGTGTAACTGTGTTTTAAACAAATGAATGAAAAAATAAAAAACCTTTAAAAAAATATTTTTTGATTTATTTTTAGATAGACTAAAATAGGTTTTCACTTATAGACCAGGGTCGATAATTTTTGAAACAGAAAAAAGAATAGTAGGATGAAACCCATTGGAAAAGGAAGAGAATCGAACAAAAATGAAAGGAAAAATAAATTACGGGTGATCCGAGGTCGGGTAGGGGGGGAGGGGGGGTTTTAAGGGTAGAAAATGATTTCCGGTAAAACTACAAGTCCTATGGAAAAACGTTGAATTGCAAAGTTGTAGGTAATAAAAAGATCTACAACTTTTGTATTCACACTTTTTTCATATAACCTCAAAATGTATGTGAAAAGTTCAAATAACCAAGTTTTTGGTTTTTTATTTTTATCTTTTACAAAAAATTTTTTTTATCCACGAAATTTGGTGAAAACTTACCTTTTCATGTCCTAAACACACTGTAATTTTTTTGATTTAAAATATTTATTTTTTAACCTTATTTTGACTTAACATCGAAAAAACACCCCAATTTTCAATCGAACATTCACACGTCAAAATATCTGCTTTTTTTAAAAAGTCGGTGGGCTTTTTGTTCGTTGAAATCTCTACTTTCTGATAAGGTTAAAAAAAATATACATTACTATGGTAAATGTTCTCAAAAAAATGCAAAGAAACGGAAAAAACTCGAATCCGAAATTTTTTTTTTAGATCAATATGTACAATTTTGAGCTATTTCTTAAAATTTCTACTTTTTTTTATCAATGTAACATGGAATCTTACGTTTTTCGAGTAATTAAAGTATACATTTTAATAAATAGCTCAAAATTGTACCTACATATTGATCTAAAAAAAAAATTTCTGATTCGAGTTTTTTTCGTTTCTTTGCATTTTTTTGAGAACATTTACCATAGTAATGTATATTTTTTTTAACACTATCAGAAAGTAGAGATTTCAACGAACAAAAGCCCACCGACTTTTTAAAAAAAGCAGATATTTTGACGTGAGAATTTTCGATTGAAAATTGGGGCGTTTTTTCGATATTAAGTCAAAATAAGGTTAAAAAATAAATATTTTAAATCAAAAAAATTACAGTGTGTTTAGGACATGAAAGGGTAAGTTTTCACCAAATTTCGTGGATAAAAAAAAAATTTTGTAAAGGATAAAAATAAAAAACCAAAAACTTGGTTATTTGAATTTTTCACATACATTTTGAGGTTATATGAAAAAAGTGTAAATACAAAAGTTGTAGATCTTTTTATTACCTACAACTTTGCAATTTAACGTTTTTCCATAGGACTTGTAGTTTTACCGGAAATCGGGATAAATCATTTTCTACCCTTAAACCCCCCCCCCCCCCCCCCCCCGCCCTTCCCGACCTCGGATCGCCCGTAATTTATTTTTCCTTTCATTTTTGTTCTATTCTCTTCCTTTTCCAATGGGTTTCATCCTACTATTATTTTTTTTCACTTTTTACCATTTTCAAAGGCTTCAGCACTGGTCTATTACCTCATAAGAAATCCATAAATGCACAACCAAAAAGAAAATAGACTTTATGAACACCTCGTATTAATCGTTGATAAAAACTTAAGCAAACGTCATTTATTGATGTTTTTGTTTGGCTACTAAAAGTTCTCATTTTTCCACAGCTTTTTATGTTAAAATGTGAATTAAGTGCACGAAACTTTCGCGGTTATTACTAAAACATATATAGGAGAAGAAGAAGACTAGTAAATTGTTGTGTTTTTAAAAGCTGCGCTTCACAAATAGCATTGGAATCACTTCGATATGAATATAAGTTTTTACAAAGTTTAATGTTAATCACAACCTCTTTACAATGCAAAATATCATATAATGGAATAAATTGATCTAAGTCATCACTTTCCGCTATATAATTTTGAATAGTCGGTAATATATCTAATGAAGCCCGGACGATTATCCTTGGTAGGAATAGGATAGATCCGATAAATTCTATAGAGTTCAGGTCCAACTAGAGGAATATCTAAGACAAATATTAATTTATCTATTGTTTGGTATGCTGCTAACTCTATGATATCTAAATAAGTAACAACTTTTACGTCTCTAGTGGAAAGGAATAGATTATTCTTTTGGAAAGTTTGAGCAATATTTTCTAATGCGTCTATGTATTTTTGCGTAATAATAGATTTATGAATTATGTTTGGTCTGGCGAAAGTGAGGGCTTTTAAGATGTCGTTTAATTGTTCTTCGATAAAAGAGTAAGATACAATTAATTGTTGACAGGTATTTATTAGCTGCAGTTTACTTTCCATTAGTTCAATTTCATCCCATATATTAAAACTATGTTTTCTTTAGAACTTTAGTAATAGTTTCTTCATCAATTTGGAGTTGTCTTATGGTTCCATTGAAATTTTTTTATCTCGGAGGTTGTTACCATCATTTGTTTTTTCATTAATGGTTCGTGTTCGTCTTTCTTAATTTTATTTCTACAGTTATTGTCATATTCTCCGTCTGAAGCATCTAAACTTTCAGTAATAAACCTAGATCCAAATACTTCCTGCACCGTTAATTATTAATGCACGTTTTCTTCTTGGTCTTGTAGAAACGTCTCATTCTTGTTCCTCAAATTTATCTTCTATATATCTTAAAATTTGTCCAAGGAATCCGATAGCTGTGTTTTTAAATCTACATTAAATCGTCTTTCGGAGGAGACGTAAAGCTGTCGGTCCCGGCCATCTCTGGTCGTTAAGTCACGCTAGAGGCGCTTGCGCGACCTGAAAACTCTAGCACCACAAGTAACACGAACTTTACTTGTACTTTTTTGTGAAATAGTTATTTTTATTATTAAATGTTTCATTTAAGTTATGTAAAATGTTGTTATTGTTGTATACCTACAATTCTTTTAGTCTTATTTTTTTATTTGTTCTTTTAGTTTGGGTTCTCTTTGAAAATATAATCCAATGTTATTCTCGATAGGTTCTAATGTGTAACGATAATTATCGTTCCTTTATATCTTGATAGTGCGATTGTGTAAGTAATAACCTGAAACAAATTTAAATTCAAAAATTTCTATATTTCAGATTTAGTCTCTACAGTACCTACATATTTACATAGGTATTACAAAAACGGGAAATGAAATGGCGTCATCTTTATTTCTAAAAAATACTACATGCTTAAATAATCATTTAAGTTATATGGTTCTATAAGTTTACTAGAAGTTGTTTAGTTTTTCTCTTAAATTGTTTAAAATTCTGAATATTTTTGATATCGTATGGTAACTTATTAAATATTTTAATGCACATATATGATGGATGTTTTTCTGTTAGTGTAAGCCTATGAATTGGGTAATTTATATCTAGTATTCTAGTGTTGTAATACATTTGTGTTATTGACTATAAATGAATCCTTATTCTTAAATAAATACATTAGACACTCATGAAGATACAAACCATACATCGTTAGTGTAGTGTCCCAGTCAAATAAAATAAGCGAGCATATTTTATTAGACAAAGTTAAAAGAAAATAATACTAAATATTTTATTTAAACAATCACGTTAATCGATAATCAATCGATAGTCGAACGCTCCGGTTAGTTGAACTTAATTAAACTATTAAAAGTAAAGTTTGAAAAATATAGTAAATAAAATAATTAAAAGTCAAGTTTGAAATAGACCAAGACTATTTAAATAAATTAAATAGAAAACGATAATCCCTTAAACTATGAACGCGATAGGTACAACTAAATAATTATTAAATGATCAAGTAGGTACTACCGCCCGAGAATGCAAAATTATTATAAAAGTCAAAGTTGTTCACTACTAAGTAAAGTATTTCTATAAATAGATCAGACAGCGAAACTATTATTGAAAGTTCATATGTTAAATTGAATCAAAAAGCGAATAGTTCTAAGTCAAAACATTAAAAGATCAAAAACTCAAAGACTTACCTTACAGTTTATAGTCACTACTACACGAGAAATGAAAGCGAACTAAGCTTGAATAAACTTCGGACCGTTAAGTCCCTCCCTTCGACTTGTGTTTAACCAATCAAATCGCGCAAAGACTTGTTCTCACAGGATTTATGCTGACTAACTGTCTGCGCGTTGGTGGTCGCGAAAATGAGATCACCATAGCGTGATAAGAAAAACTGCCACTTGAAAAATGTGTCATTGCAGCTCTCTGAGAATCTTACGCTATAAATCTTGGGGTGACAACCCTGGGAAAGGAATGTACGGCTCTTCGTGACGTTAAAATGCAATTTATGACTCTTATAGTACTAGGAACCCTAAGTCTGGTACGTGAAGGTATGCGGTGAGAACCACTTTTAGCGCAGGTCTATACCTGTTAGATGTATTATTCTTAGTATTTTAAGTGTGGGAACGGTTAATATTCTGCAGGAAAATTCTTGTCAAATTGCTGACAACGAGTTCATTGGTATGTGTGGGAACTTGTGAAAACTGCCCCTCTCTGCATATATTTTACTATATAAACCGGCGCATAACGCTGGAAAAGTAATTCAACTCAATTCAATTCAGTCTTCAGCAGTTAAGAAGTCATGTTGTGACTTAGCAAGCTCTCAACCAGGGCGAGTTAGTGTGGTTATAAAAAGTTGTTAGATGTTAGAATCACGGAGTGTTACCAATTAAGTGATTTTTGTGAATCGTGATTTTGTGCAAGAAATACGATGGGGTTGCAAATTCAACAAATAGGTTAGTGCCAAATAATTGTTAGTACCTAGACATTTCCAATTTTGACGATGATAAGAAATTTTAACCACTGTAATTTTGGAGGTGAAACTGAGAATCTCTAAAACATGAACGTTAGTATGCTATTCTAATTTTAATAAATAACTTTAGTAAAATGATGATAAAAATGATATTTACTTTTGAAACGACTCCCGCAAGAACAAGGCCGTCGTAGGTCGTCATTGCAAGGAAAATGATGCCTTATCTGACAGAGATTTAATTTAATGGTGTTTACACAGATAAGACGTAGAACCTGAAAAGCAATTAATACCCAAAGTCCACGAACCCACATATAAATATTGTAGGTCGCCCATGTGTATAAAAAGTGATTATTAGGCCAACATAAAGTAACAATAAAAGGGTTACGAATCTGACTACATGGATCGGTCGTTACATTAGTAGTCCTTTTGACTTGAAAACACCTCTATACAGCTTTGAAAAAAGTCCATTTTAACGATAATTCGTAAAACCCTTTTTTGAATTTTATATGTACTGTTTCTGCAGCAGAACTGACTCCCCAGAACATAATACCATATCTAATTATAGATTCGAAATTAGCATAGTACATTATTTTAAGAACCTTATCATCTAAATAATTACTTGTAATCCTAATTGCATAACATATTTGATTTAATTTTTTTGACAACTGTTCAATTTGTGGGGACCATTTCAAGAATTCGTCGATGATAACACCTAGAAATTTTGTATAACTTGTTTTAATATCTTTTTTATTAATGGAAATTGATGATGGTTTCTCTCTAGTTACTCTATCTGTACTAAAAGTAATGATGTTAGTTTTTTCATCATTTATGACTAGTTTATTTCTGTCAAACCACTCCTTTGCTTTTAAATACAGATTATTGCTATCCTCGACCAGTTCTTGAATATCTTGTTTACCTGTTAATAAGTTTGTGTCATCCGCGAAACTTGCATTATCTTCTTCTATAATCAAATTTAGATCATTAATATATGTTAAAAATAAAATCGGACCTATTATACTTCCTTGGGGTATACCTACAACATTTTTTATTGAATCGGATTTAAAGTCCTCACCTTTTTTATGGACTAATACCTTTTGATGGCGATTTGAGAGATATGATCCAATCCACTTTAAAGCATTTCCACGAACTCCGTAACATTCAAGTTTTTTAAGAAGATACTCACGATTTAGGCAGTCGTATGCTTTTGATAAGTCTATAAATAGCCCTGTGGCAAGTTTATTGTCCTCTAAAATTCGTAGTATAGTTTGCGTGAATTGAAAGATTGCTGTGTGGGTGGATCTACCCCGCAAATATCCATGCTGAGTATGGTTAAATAATTTACATTCCTTAAAAAAGTCTAAAAGCCTATTACACATTGCTAGTTCAAAAGATTTTGAGAAACTAGGTAGTAAACTTATGGGTCTATAATTTTCTAATAAATCTGGATCACCATTTTTATAAAGAGGTTTAATTATTGATAGTTTAAGTTGTTGCGGAAAAATGCCAAATTTAAGGGAATTATTTAGTATATAACATAATATAGTTTTAATATTGTTTATGCTAAGTTTTACTATACTTGTAGGAATTTCATCTTCTCCACAGCTGAGTTTATTTTTTAGTTTTTTAAATATTTCAAGTAGTTTTCTATAGAAAAAGGTTTAATGAAAAGGGACTTATTATTATCTTTTATATTACAATGAAAGCTAGAGTCTTTAAGATTTTTAATTAAATTTGGTACTACATCAGTTAAATAATTATTATAATTTTTGGCTATTTCCAGTGGCTTCCCCTTAATTTGACATTCTTTTTTAATGGATGTTTTACCTTGTAATTCGTTACATATTGACCACATTGTTTTATTTTTATTGTCGGAGGATACAATTTTGTTTGCATAAAATTCTGATCTCGCATTACGCAATGCATAATCGTACTCTCTTTTTGCCTTTTTATATTGTTCTTTGTAATCATTGGTATATTTACCTAACACTGGTAATAAATCTAGATTTTTTTTAACAAGTTTTAATATTTTTATTATTATACATACTTTTTCTTTGTCTTCTATTTTTATTATTATTTACACGTTTTAATGGGAAGTGTTCATTAAAAATATTTAAATAATCATTTATAAACAATTCCCATTGCTTATTTACATCAGAAATATTTACAGTATATACACTTTTCCAGTCTTGTTCATTTAATCTAGCTAAAAAATTAGTTTTTGCTTCCTTGCTAAAAAATCTAACGTCTTGGTAAAAATTTTCCTTATTTGCATTCCCCAGATCAAAAGAAATTCTTTGAGCTGTGTGATCTGACACATAATTTTCAAAAATTTGACTATATCTACTTCCTGACTTTCTAAATTGGTGAAAGTATTATCTATACAACTTTTACAAGTATCTGTTAATCTAATATAGTCAAAGATACACGCTTGCAGCTGAAAAGAATGTAATATAGAAAATAATTCTGTTTTTTGTGAGTTGTTATGTTTCATTTCTACATTAAAATCTCCTGCCAATAAAATAATTTTATTGTTTACACAAGTGTTATTAAGTAAAAGTTCCAATCTTTGGAAAAATAGTTCTATATTTCCGTTTGGTGGCCTATAAATGGTTATTATGATAATAGATTGTTTATTGATTGTACACTCAGCTGCTGCACACTCAAACTCACCAGTTATGGATAGTTCAGTTAATTTCCTTCTATTTCTATATTTAATACTGTTGTGTATGTAGATTGCTGCACCTCCATGTCTACCCTCTGGACGACAAAATGTTGATGCTAATGTAAAGTTCTGGATTGTCATTACTTTTAACTGTTCCTCTGATTTCCAGTGCTCAGTAATACATACAAATTTGCATGTTTTTGTCCCTCTAAAAAATATTGTAACTTATCTATTGAATTGCCAATGGAGTGGACATTTTGGTGTACCAATGATAACTTATTATATTCGATTCTATTTCTACGATATTGTTGGGTTACTTTGTGGGTTTCGTTATTCATAAAAAATCCCCAGTTGGTTGATTTCTTCGGTATAGATCAAAATTAAAACGTTTTATTCCTACATTTGGTGGCCAAAACTCTGGTTGGTATAATTCATCCTTCCTTTTTAGTGGTGCAGTTACTGCAAAACTTTTAGAGCTATATATTACCGTTTTTTGTAGGAAGCTCCTTAACGCTCACTGTCTCATTTTCAAAATTAGGTTGTTTTCTTATATGCGCCTCCACCATTTGAGCTGTTACATGAGATTTAACTCTGTATATATATAACCAGGCTTTGCGCTCTGCTCCTACAAAACCATTATCTTGTTCCGCATTAGTTACTTGTCCCGTACCTAATATTTTTTTGATGCCTTGTTTTTGCCTGCGATTTTGCACTTGAGTAAAACCATCATCATTTTCGCTATTAATTATTGGTTTATGAGTTCCTAGAACGTTATCAGATGTCATCCCAACTAAGTTTATAATGGCATCAATTTTTTTTCGTTGTTTATTTTCTATTTCTTTATAACTGTGTTGCTTTATTATTTTATCATCACCCCCTGTAGCACGCTGAACTACGGTTGGTATTTTAATTTCGGTTGGTTTTTTTTTATTCTCGCTATTTATCGATTTGTTTGTGTTTATACTTTGAAGTGTATTTATTTTTTCTTCTAATAACATTATAGTTTTGAACATCATTTCTTGATTGTGCCGCAATACAGAAATTGTTTCTTCTTTTGACGCTAAAAGATCGTTTAACAAATTTATTTCGCGTATGTTTGTGTTTTCGTTGGTGATATTACCTGTGATTGTTGTCTGTGCAGGTGTTTGTGTAACAGTTGATTTCATTACTCTTAAACAACATTTCACCAGGTTATCTTTCCCCACGGTAATTAATCATGCCACTCTTACTGCACATGATGGATGGTAAGACGCTTCACATTCCACGCACTCTGAAATTGATTTTTCTATTGTTTTCTTACAGTGTTTGCAAATTATTTTGGCATCACTTGATTTTAACTTATCACTGTCCGCCATTTTTCATACCTCAAACGAAATAATCTAATCAGTATCTTCTTTTGTAGCAGTTCTATCGTCTGGTTTAATTATAAAATCTTCATAATATGGTTTTTAGTGAGTGTTTGTTTCACTCTCGTCTTGCTTTTTCTCGTCTCGTCTCGCGAGACGACAGTAGTCCGGTATCCTACGAGACGCAACATGCATGTTTCTGCGAGAATCTCGTGAGACGAGACCAATATATGCGTAAACGAGAAATCTCGCAAAATCCTAAGATTTTGATAAGGATTTGCTATAAACTTTAAAAAGAATCCCGTTAATATCACTAGTTGTAACATTAATAGTTCGTTATTAATATTTAGGTTGTTTTAAATGTCACTTGGGTTGGGTACTCCAGGAACTCAGTTAGGTTCGTTTAGAGAGCCAAAGGTCGTGAGGTTCTTATTTTTATTTTATTTTCCAGATTTTTATTTTGGGCGCCAATCGAGAGAAGATCTCGATAAAGAGAAAGAGTAAAGAAAGATAGAGAAAGAATGTATAATTATGAGTTAGATCAATATTAACTGCTCACGAGATACCTAAATAAAACACAATAAAATTCGTGTAATAAATAACTTCTATTAAAATCTATTGTTTCAATAAACAGTAAATATAAATACAAAAAGGTATCTACTCATAAAGCATCAATACTAAAAGGGGTAACTACTCTTTATAAATTAATCACAGTAAAGCCTACTACGCTTTAAAACAAATTAAAGCTTGAAGTACTGTCAATAAACAGTAAATATATAAATACAGATAGGCACTCAAAAAGCATCAATACTAAAAGGAGTAATTACTCTATATAAATTAGGCACCGTAAAGCATACTACGCACTAAAATAAAATACAGCTTGCAACTATTAGGCAATTAGTAAATAGTAAATGCAAATCTATATTCGAAATCTCAATAAAAAATATGGGGCAAAACCCGATATAAATTAAGTAGTATTATATACCACAAATTATGATATATTAAAGCTAGAAGCTATTAAGTAAAGTTTCAGTTCTCAGTCAGTGCTAATCTATGCTCAAAATCTCACTTAGAGGTAGAGAAAAACCATATAAAATCGGAATAGATTAAAGTGTACCATGAATTATAATACATTAAAGCTCAAAGCTCTTAAGTATACGGTTTCAACAAGTAGTAAATATAAATTCATGGTCCAAAAGTCAATGAGAGAGGGGGAAAACAACTGAGAAAAAATTATATACAGTAAAGTACACTATAAATTGGATAGTATTAACGCTTAACGTTTTTATGTGAAAGGTATGGTTAGAATGCAATGGTAGTACAACACTAACACAATACTAAGGTATGTTAAAACTTAGAGCTTTTAATGCACATATAATACCATAACTAAGAAAGAATGAGAAGCGTATTGCAAGGTAAATACTATAAAGTATATTATAAATTAAATGACATAAAAGCTTAAAGCCCTTGATGCGTAAATCATACAAAGAGTAAGATAGCGAGGGGTAATGCAAGGTTAATACTATAAAGTATATTATCAATTAATTTACCCAAAAGCTGAGAGCCTCTGTTGTCTAAATAATGCAGTAATATAGGAATACAGAAAGAGGGTTATTGCATTTTCCACTAAGGATGTTTACTAGAGTAGTACAAACTTAGATTTATATTTACGCCACAAAACCAGGCACAACAAATTAAAATTGCCAGCGAGATCGAATGATCGACGTGAAAGTAATAAATTAAAGTTACCTAATCTCTCGAGATATGGTTAACTTTGTAACATTGGCTATAATAATACTAAAAAAAATGAGTCTATACTCAGGGTTTTTTTACTAATATCACCTCTGGGTAATCCTTTAATTGTTAAATGAGATTTTTTTAAAATTAAAATTAAAAATTTAGCATCTTAAAAAGAAGCAAGCAAAAATAGATAGCAAAGGTTATTCAACAATTAAAAGGTTAATCAAAAAGAAAATGTTCAGGAAAATCACAAATAAAGCAACAAGCTAATATTAAACAAAAATACTCATCTTTTAAGACTCCGCTATGAGGGTGCTAGACATTCCTCTGTAGGGCCTCTCCGTAGAAGTTCCTTGGTCACACCACAGGCAAGCGACAAGTACTCTACGACACTTCAGTGAGGAGTAGGACAGTAGCTAAACTACTAATGGCTTCTGGAATAGGCATCAAACAGCAGCTCCGGACAGACCATATAAACGATAACTCCTTCCTGACAAAATTAGGCTCCCAGGCAGCAAATGTGGTGAGCAAATTAAAGCATGGATGTTAAAATTGAGAATCTTATCTCTAAATTGAAACGAAAACTTAAACTTGAAGATGAGAATGAAAATTAAAGTTGTGTATATCGGGGAAACTGCACACGAAATTGAAATTTATGCTGGTGTTTGCATTTTTGGGCAAATGGATGTTAAGTTGCAATTCTGAAACTTTAAACTTGAAGTTTTAAGATGGCATGGTGTACTAAAACTTATAACTAGTGGTGGACAAGACGGATCTATTTTGGGATTCGGGTCACCAAATCCGAATCAGCACAAAGATCCGACTCAATGAGCCGGATCCCGGGTCTTGTCCCAAAAATCATAAAGAAAATCTTATCGGCTCGGTTATTCTGAGTCACGATCCGTGTCATTGAACATTATTTTAAACGATCTTACGCGGTAGCGCCATTTAACATTATTCAAAAAATAAGAACCCCCATCAGTGATTACAGAAATGAACCGCTTATTAAAAGATACGAAGATTCTTTAATATGGTGGTTTCATAGAAAAAACTTACACTATGAAATCATCAAGAAATAAGTGACGCAACCCACAATACAATAAACACAACAGTAATAAATCGCCACGCTTCGTTTTCTTTTCCAACGCTGCGACCCGCATGTCAGGCATCGGAACGACTTTAAAAAATCTTTTAACGGATCCGAGAGCCACGAGCCACTCTCCATCGCATCGCAGCTCGTAGCGCCGCGCGCCGTAGCAGTGAATTCTACCCCTACGCCGAACGTGAACCTAGCGGTCGACAATCAAATCAAATAGATCCGTCAGATCCGTGATCCGTCTATTTTATTTTGAGAGTCGGATCAGTATAAATCTTTCTTAAGATCCGACTCACCGATCCGGCTCAGATCCGATCCGCCCATCGCTGCTTATAACTGAACTTCATGGTTACGTTTAAATTATTACATTAGTCTTCAGGTTGAAGATTGAAGCTGATATTCATAATTAAAATTTGAATTGAAACATCGGAATGAAAATTTAAATTAAAGCATGAAGAATTGAAATTGAAATCCAAGATAAAATCTTGAAGTTAAAATAGAATCGAAATGAAATAGAATTGCAATGCAACAGAATTAAAATGAAACCTGATCTTCGGGTTTCCTTCAGCCCTGAGAAATGAAATTAAACGCCATTGTAGTACTTGATAAAAACTTTTAATCCGGGTTCTCCCGCAGCACTAAATGCCTTTTCGTTCAAATCAATTCATACTTTCGTTCGCACGATCTTTTTTGGGCTGACACCAGATGTTGAAAGGGACGATTTCACATTCCACTGTCACTTTTACTGACCTAGACCTTACAAAAAATGACGGATTGTCTCCAATACCAAACCGAGCAAAAATCACATGACCTCCGATGCACCATGACGTAGGGGAAGCAAAAAAATATGTTAACTAGATGAAAATTCAAATTTAAACCGGAAAATAACAAAATTAACCCTATTTTTACGATTCTTCTGACAGAATAAACGTGCCGAATAAAACCTAATAACCTACTAAATCAGGAAAGGCCAATAACCTCTTTCAAAGGCACAAGACGGATGATGCGTATATAAAGTTGCCTACACAAAGCCTGTTTGTTTCAAGGGTCTTCAATCAGAGTGAATTACCAGAGGCGTAGTAGGAAATTTAAGTTTTAAAAATATTTATGCAATTACCAAAATAAGTTGTAAAAGCACGAAGTGATGTTACATAGTGCAGTAAAAATAAATTATGACCTGGGCAACACATTCTTTTTGCATTCTATTGTAAAAAGTGTCTATTTTAACATATTCGAAATCCCCATTAATCCTGGCCCCGGAAATCAGTCAAAATCCAAGATGGCGGAAGAATTTTGTATTTTTAATTACAAAATTTACAGCTTTGTTTTTATTAGGTGTAACTTGGCAAAAACGTTTAAAATACAAAGATAAAAGTATAAAACGTTTCAGACACTTTCTGGGCTCGGAAGATTGGCATGATGTTTTACAGTGTGATTGTCCAAATCTGGCTTTTAACAATTTCTCAAACATTTTACTGATGTATTACTTTGAAATAAGTTTTTCTTTACAACGAGTAAATCATAACAGGAAATACTTAAATAAATATAAAATCACCCTGGAATTGCAAAGTTTGAAAGATAAAGTAACACTTTATATTGAAATTTCTAAATTTGATGAGCGTTAAAAAGACATTAGTATTTACTATAATCGCAAATACAGGGAGGCACTTAAAACGGCTAGAAAGGATTATCACGACGACATAGTGAACAATGCCCCGAATAAAATCAAAGCCATGTGGTCTGTGATAAATAGCATATGGAAGTCGAGTACGGCTAGAAAAAATATTGCTATAACCCGAAATAATGTGGTGGTCTCCGATGAGACAGTGGCTGGAGGTTTTACTGAGAAATTCATGGTTGACTCAGATAATGCTGATGTAATTGACTACGATTTTTTAACTAAAAATGTTCCATTTAATAATATGTCATATTTTTCCTTAATCCGGTGACAGTATTTGATACCGATAAGTTAATAAATAAGCTAAAAAGAACTCTAATTCTGCTAGTGTGGACGGGATAAGTAATGTTTTACTAAAAAAATGCAAACCGGAACTGATTTCAGTTTTAACTTTCTTGATAAACTTAATGTTTTCCACTGGAATTTTTCCTGATAAACTTAAGTTAGGATGTATAATACCTGTTTACAAGTAGGGATATTCTAATGACTACAGTATCTATACAGACCTATTAGTATTTTATCCAGCATTTCTAAAGTTTTCGGAGCTTGCGATACTTGAACAACTGATCGATTTTTTTAATGGACATAAACTGCTTTCACCGTGTCAGCACGGATTCACTAAAAATCTCAGTACCGAACCAGCCCTCTCTTCTTATGTCAAGTCCATTGTGGATAACTTGGATCAGGGCTTGTTTGTGTCGGGTTTGTTTGTGGATTTTTCGCGGGCTTTTGATTGTGTTAACCATGCTCTATTAACAGAGAAATTGCATCGTTATGGTATTAGGGGTGTTTCTCTTAAGTTAATAAAATCTTACTTGAACAACCGGTACCAATTTGTGAAAGTTAATGAGGCTAAAGGAGCCACTAAGCTGATTTCACGGGGTGTTCCCCAAGGATCAAACTTGGGACATTTTTTCTATATTGCCTATGCGAATGATTTAAGTCCACCGCAGACAGTGGCGGTTGCTCTATAAGGCCGCGCGCCGCTCCTACGAATTATAACTTAACACACAAATTAAATGTTTATTTAAATATTTATTATTACTATTCATTTTAATAGGACTAATATTATTATTCATATAGTTAAAATTTCTAAATTTTAAAAACCATAGCAACTCACCATTTCTGAACTCATCTCTAATTGTCCGTTTTCGTTGACCAACGATAAGCAAGCCCCCTCGTATGAATTTTAGATAATTGAATTCCGTCGTTGAAACGCTGCGACGGACGGTGAATCTCGCCTGGCGTATATAAATTTCGTCGAACGAACCCGAACGTCACCCGGTTATATCCGATTTATTTAGGGACTCTACGGCCGCGGTATTTTAGCGCCTGCATTGCTTTATACATTGGACTTTGTTGTGGCGTAAGTGCGCGTCGAGTTCGAACTAATAAAAATGAATTTCGTCAATAATATAATTCAAATAAATTTTTGTAGGCTGCCATTAGCGGATAAACTTAAAATTAAAGAACTGGGGATGCCGTTGCCAGATATAAAGTTATCACAAACTTGTGAACGACGGGCCAAAAACCGATCTTTTACGCGTCGGTTTTCAAAAGACATTTATAAATGTAGGTATGTATTAATTTACCTAAAATTTTTTTGTAAATAGATACTTTTTCGAGCAATTTACTTATACAGTGACTCACAGCTTAAATAATGCAGTTGCAATAAAAACTAAATAAGTGCTGCCACGATTAAACAATATATTCTTAGCGGACTTTAAGTATCTTAAATATATATGTGTCAACTTCCTGATATATTATTAGCTTATTTTAACAAAAAGTTTTACACAAAACATAATAAAGTGTTACAATACAAAATATGGATAAATATTATGTCACATCAGCTTAAATGATGCAGATACAACAGAACAGTATAAAATTGATCAACTCAAAATTTATGAAGCAGGCGTTGCATTGGCTTCTTATTGCAGTTGTTTTTTTTTATTGACATTCGCCATTTAAACGCATTACATGCGTTATATTTAACAGTGATACTTAATTATTTAATAGTATTAGACATAATATTTATCCATATTTTGTATTGTAACACTTAATTATGTTTTGTGTAAAACTTTTTGTTAAAATAAGCTAATAATATATCAAGAAGGTGATAAATATATATTTAAGATACTTAAATACCGCTAAAAATATATTGTTTAGGTAATCGTGGCAGCACTTATTTAGTTTTTATTGCAACTGCATCATTTTTTAAGCTGTGAGTCACTGTATGTCATTTGGTATTGGATTTCTATTGCGCCCCTCCAAACACAAACCCCACGACACGCCACTGACCACAGAAAAAGTTAGAGATATGTCTGCTATGCAGACGATACTAACATCCTAATAATTGCAGACGATCGGTCGATACTGAGAGATGAATGTGAGAATGTTTGCAGCCAAGTACAGCTGAGGGCTGATAAGAATTTTCTAAAACTGAATAAAGAAAAAACGGTATTGCTTTGCTTTACATTAGCAAGACGAAACACCGAAAGTGATTTTAAGTTGTTTGAGGGATCTCTGGACGAACTTTATTGGGTGTCAGGAAAGTACGAAGATGTTAGGGGTGGGGATTATAAGCTTAAATGGGGATTCCATGTTGACAACTTATGCTCAAGATTGCGCAGCACCTGCTATGAACTACACTTTCTGTCTGGACAGTGTAGCTTGCCTACTCTTATGTCACTATATTTTTCTCTAATTTTCATAGCCACCTTTAGATACGGTATATTGTGCAGATTGTGCTGAGGTAATAGTAGTCAGATAAACAGGGTTTTCTGCTTCAAAAGTTTGCGATTAGAATATTGTGTGGGCTTCAACGTCGGAAAACCTGTAAACTGGCTTTTGGCAGAATAAAATTCTTACAGTTTTCGACATATACAGGGTCCTGCAATAGTGCGTCAGGCTTCCATAGCTCCTATACGAATTTAGTTAGGAATTTTATTCATACGCTAACTTATACTGTATCATACGGGGTACTTCAGGAAAATATTTTCTCATATACAGGATGGCCCAAAAAAGTGTGGTCATAAAAAGTTGTAATTTTTTTAAATGGAACACCCTGTATATTTTAACATTTTTAAATTCCACATAAAATTATAATTATTTTTTATTAAATGCATTATTATCCTATACTTCATAGTTTCCGAGATATTGACTCTCGAAAAGTGACATTTTTGAACTTTGACAGCTTCTAACTTTCTAACAGTACGTCTTAGAGCAAAACGGCTTACATGTCCCTATCTTCAATTTTTATTATCTTCCCAAACAAATCAACTTCCAGTTAAACCGGAACAACAATATTTCCTGCGTTCGAGTTACATCCGGTTTAACCGGAAGTTGATTTTTTGGGAAGATAATAAAAATTGAAGATAGGGACATGTAAGCCGTTTTGCTCTAAGACGTACTGTTAGAAAGTTAGAAGTTGTCAAAGTTCAAAAATGTCACCTTTCGAAAGTCAATATCTCGGAAACTATAAAGTATAGACTAATAATGCATTTAATAAAAAATAATTATAATTTTATGTGGAGTTTGAAAATGTAAAAATATACAGGGTGTTCCATTAAAAAAATTACAACTTTTTATGACCACACTTTTTTGGGCTACCCTGTATATGAAAAAATATTTTCCTGAAGTACCCCGTATGATACAGTATAAGTTAGCATATAAATGAAATTCCTAACTAAATTCGTATAGGAGCTATGGAAGCTTGACGCACTATTGCAGGACCCTGTATAGGTATACTGGAAGTTTGCTCATATGTTTATAGAGATAGGCACACGTTTGAGGGTTGCCGACTTAGTCATAATCTTAGACGAGGTAATGGAGGGGACGCGGCATGCGCATCTACCGCGACAGAAGCAAAGTGTAACCAAAAATTCGATAGGCCGCCATTATTCTGGTGCCAAACATTCGATTGTCACCAAGCGGGTTTTTCGTGTTTTTGATTAAAAAGTGAATGAAACATAGTAGTATTTATCTTTGAATAAAATGGTCGTTTGTTCATCTTACGGGTGCAAAAGTCGTAGCGATCGAAAGGAGCCAGGAATAAGCTTCACAGGTAATAAATGGTAGACCTTATATTTTTGCAAACTGCCATTTTCTTGGTGCCATCTGGTAAATTCTGGTCACAATCGCAAGTTTATGATGCCGCGTCCCCTCCTTTACCTCGTCTAAGGTCATAATTATAATACTAGAGGTCACTTAAGATTGATGCCTCATCGCACAGCTACTTACCAGAAGAGTTTTTATTTTAACTGTTTCAGATTTTATAATGTCCCCGATAATAGCATAAAAGTGGCACCTAATAACAAAGTTTTTAAGAGTAGACTTAAAAAGCTGCTGTTTCAAAAAACTTATAGTCTTAGTGAATTTTTCTTGTAGTTGCTTCATTTGTCTGACATTTTTTCCAATTATTGTAGTGTCCTGTATTACCTTTCAATTGGAGAAATAAACGATATTATTATTATTATTATCATTTTTCTGTGCTCAAACTAATCCCTTTTTATATTTTCGTGCCCCAACAAAGTACCGAGCAGACCAATTTACGATCGCCCCAGTTGGCGAATGGCGCTTAACGCAGCAGGTTGACGCCAAAAAGAAGAGAAGAACTCAAATTCCTTTATATAAATTTTATGTCTCGTTGATGTTAATACACAAAACAAAAGGTGTTTACGTACGTCAAAATATAATATAATAAAGTCCTTAGTCCAATTTTTGGTTTGGTTCCCTTTATTTTTCTTTGTTGGTTCCTTTTTCTTGCTTTTGGGTTGGGAGGTTTTGGTAAATAAATTTAGAAAATAGGTTCTTCAAGAAGAAATATTACAGAAGCTTGTGTATTAATTATGGATCGTTTAAGTTTACTAGAATCCGTAAAGTCGGAATTTGATTACTGTCTCCAGGACGTACCTGAGTTAATCAGTTTTGAGGATATCAAACAAGAAATTGTAAAAGACTATGTTTCCAGGGTTATAAGCGTCAACAAAGGAGAGAACTCTTCGACGTAAGTATAAACTATACGTAATGAAGGTACCTAACGAACTCCATTAATACAACAAAATACTTCAATTTTATTATCAGCTTCCATACTGTAATTATAAGGTCTGGCATGCCATTTTTTCGACTTTTAAAACTATTAACATGGTTAAATAAGAATTGGTATTACATGGATTACTAAGATGTTTATAATTAAAAAAAAAACAAATCTGGCCATTTCAAAATCACAATGATTGGGGAGGTTGAGAGACTGAGTAACATCTGTGGATCTTGTCAAACGGATAATTTACTTTTGAAAAAATGTTTTTTATATGGTTTAAAATTTATCTTTAAATTGTTTAAATTAGGTAAATCTGAATGTTCCCCTTCCTAAAACTACGAGCTCAAATTTTTTTGGAACTTATTTTGATTTCAATGTACTATCATTGATTAACTATCAATATCCTTTGCCATTATGTTTTTTCTTGGTGTACTTACATCGCACACAGAAGGCCATTAGGTATTTATTATAACTATTTTTAATTTACCCTTAAAAGAGTCATTTTTAAAAACTATAGATTTGTCATTAGAGGATTCCTCATAGGACCCATAATGGAATAACTTCTCACTTGTTTTACTAATCACCAGCACTATATATATAAGGTTACATTTCAATCGTCGTGTATAATTCATATTCATAGTGTGAAATAGTAGGTATATTAACAGTTAAAATAAAACAGTTAAAATAAAAACTCTTCTGCTAAGTAACTGTGCAATGAGGTGGTGGCATCAATCTTAAGTGACCTCTAGTATTATAATCATAATTAAGTCGGCAACCCTCAAACGTGTGCCTATCTCTATAAACATATGAGAAAACTTCAAGTGTACAGCGTCTCCAGAGAAGTTCTAGACATATGGAAATTTTCTTTATTGTTGATTTTACGAAAAAAAGTTATTCTTTATAAAAAGTTCTGCTTGATGCGCAAGTATTATTGACATATCAAATCTTAATATGAGTAATAGATGTGTTTTGGACTTCCATTGCCTTTAGTTTTTCATATCACAACGTTTCAACTGGTAAGCATCTCCAGTCGTCTTCAGGTGAATACTGATACTGATGAATCTTAATATATCATGTACAGGGCGGCAAAAAAATATAGAAACAGGGAATTACGTTAAGAGGGAAGTTATAATATTACCACATTTTCTTTATTGTTCTTCCATTTTATATTGTGCTAGCGAGGAAATATTTGACAAATTACAAATTTTACAAAATAAGGCAATGCGGATTATTTTAAATTGTGGCAAATATACAAAAATAAATTTTGTTAAAAAATTTAGATTATAATAAAAATAATAATAATAATAATACATTTATTAAACAATTTAAATAAACAATCACCATTACATCAATAAGATTGAAACTTACATGCATTATCTTATAATCACTTTAAGTTAAGTTTGTACATAGATGCTGTGATGCATCTGTATGTACAGATAAAAGTAAATGTATATAAATCTCAGTTGGTATGATATTAAAAACCTTTGGAGCAAGGTAGTTTGTGCTTCTTAAATTTAGATTTTTGTTACTGTTTGGAATTATCAGATGTTTATTGGCTTTATTTCTAGTTGCATAAAGGTGGTTTACATAATTCCTTACTTTAGGTTTTTTATAAATATATGTGCACATATCCAATACATATAGAGAGCGAATATTCAGAATTTCTTCAGAGAATAGAAGTTGAGTAGAGAATAGTTTATTCTTTCTAAAGATTACT
Source organism: Polydrusus pterygomalis (assembly GCA_963969555.1). NCBI lineage: Eukaryota > Metazoa > Arthropoda > Insecta > Coleoptera > Curculionidae > Polydrusus > Polydrusus pterygomalis. The sequence continues at coordinate 55,449,702 of OZ018382.1, forward strand.
TTCAGTATATAGTTTTGAACCACATTCAATTGTTTTAAGGTATTTTTATACAAGCCACCCCATACGACAAGACCATACCGTAACAGTGACGCTACTAGAGCTTTATAAACGTTAACAAGGAGCCCTTTAGTCAATATATCTCTCAGGATATAAAATTTATGCACTAATTTTCTAACGCTACTGGTAAGCTTAGATACATGTTGCTCCCATTTAAGGTTTTTGTCAATGATGACACCAAAATATTTTATATGTGTTACCTTACTAATACAATCATCAAGGTTATCTATTTCAATTTTATCAAAATTGGGTCAATATATTTGGTTTTACTTATATTTAGGGTTAACTTATAAGTATCAAGCCAATTTTTTATTTTACCCATGCCCAATATTGTCGCTTGTTTAACATCAGACCAGGTGTCACCATAGAACAACACCGCAGTGTCGTCAGCATAGGAAACCACAGAACCATTTGTCACATTAATACCTGTTAATGAATTTATATATGTTATAAATAAAATAGGGCCTAACACAGTGCCTTGTGGAACACCTATTTTAACCACCAGGGGCTCACTAGTAATGTCCCTAATCCTCAACACCTGAGTTCTATCATGAAGATAGCTTCTAAAGACCTCCAACGCTGTGCCCCGCACCCCATAAGAGCTCAACACCTCAAGAAGCCCATCATGGGGAGCAGTGTCAAAGGCTTTCGCTAAATCCAGAAAGACAGATAGACACTTATTTCCCACATTGAGATGATCAGTGATTTGTTTATTGAGCTCATACATGGCATCTGCGGTACCTAAACCATTGGTGAAACCAAACTGATTTTTTGACAAAATATTGTTACTTTCCAAAAATTTAATTAGCCTTTCTTTAAGACATTTTTCAAAAATCTTAGCAAAGGTATTAATTACGCTAATCGGTCTGAAATTGTTTATATCAGTTTTATCTCCGGCTTTATGGATTGGGGCTACTACAGTAGTCTTGAAATGCTTGGGGACTATTCCTGATTTAAAGATCAAATTTATTATGTGAACCAAAGGTTTCAACAGATGTAAGTGTAAATGCTTTATAATTTTGGATCCTATGCCGTCAACGCCCGGAGCGCAATAATTGTTCTTTAAAGAGCCCATCTGTTTAATTATATCACTTTCTCTTACAGGTGTTAAAAACATAAAATTTATCGACTGGTAATTATTTACAAATGGTTCATCTGCATTTTTTATTTTATCGAACATCCTTTGACCTACATTCACAAAAAAAAAATATTATAGTAGGTACACGTTTTATAAAACATCATTTTATAACATTTTATTTTATTTATTTGTTTATTTTGTTAAGATAATTTGTTTACATAAGTTATAATATAAATAGTAACTTAAAATTCATAATTTTATAATTTAATATAGTAATATAATCCAATATTGGTAATTTATATTTTATCACAAACTGTTTAAGTACTGAATATTTACAAAACTGCTACAGTATTACGTAAATAAACTTATAGGTACATTTAAACAAACTATATCACAGAAATGTTTGTAGGTATACAGTTATATTAAATTAACCAAATCAGACGGAAATAATATGCACCTAAGTGAATTAACACTTGTTTTATGCCTATAATTTCCCATAAGTAATTGAGAGTACAAAGTACTACCCAATATAGTAATATACGCATGCACACAACACGACAGCAGAAAAACCCTAAACCAATCTATTGTAAGTGAATAAATTGTAATTAATTTTATAAAAAGATGATAATGACACTAATAAATCTTTTACAGTTGTATGAAAATCTTTTATAGCTGCTTATAGTTTTAATTTCATTAGTTAACAAATTATAGCATTTTGGACCTAGAAATGTTACAATCCTTTTTCCACAGTTAAAAGTAATTTGAGGACATTGAAGTAGTCCACTCGTGATACTACGGGTCACAGTGTCATGAGAAACATAATTCCTAAGAGCGGGATGCCTATACACGAAGATACACGACGCCAAAAAGAAGATAACTTTTAAAGTCAAATTTTTGGTTTTGGTTAATTTTTTTCTTGCTTTTGGGAGGTTTTGGTAAATAAATTTAGAAAATAGGTTCTTTAAGAAGAAATATTACCGAAGCTTGTGTATTATGGATCGTTTAAGTTTACTAGAATCCGTAAAGTCGGAATTGGATTACTGTCTCCAGGGCCTACCTGATTTGATCAGTTTTGACAATATCAAACAAGAAATTGTAAAATACCATGTTTCCAGGGTTATAAGCGTCAAAGAAGAGTGCTCTTCGACGTAAGTATAAACTATACGTAATGAAGGTATCTAAGTCACTCCATTAATGCAACCAAAGACTACAATTTTATTATCAGCTGGCTTACTATAATAATTATAAAGTCTAGCCTGCCATTTTTTTGACTTTAAAAACTATTAACATGGTTAAATAAGAATTGGTATTATGGTTATCTACTACGATAGTTATAATTGAAAAAAGACAAATCTGGCCATTTTAAAGCGATCCTGGATTGGGGTGGTTGAGAGGCTGAGCATCTGAGGATCTCTTTGTCGATAATAGTTTGTTTACTTTTGAAAAAATGTTTTTTATATGGTTGGAATGTTACCCTTAAATTGTTTAAATTTGGTAAATCTAAACGTTCTCTTTCCTAAAACTACAAGTTAAAATTTTTTTGGAAATCTTATTAATTAGCAGAATAATTTCAATGTATTGTCATTGATTAACTATCAATAGGTAACCTTTGCCATGACCTGAGAATTATGTTTTTCTTGGTGTACTTACTTACATCACAGAAGGCCATGAATTGTTATAACACAAGTTATTTTTAAAAACTATAGATTTGTCATTAGAGAATTCCTCGGAGGACCCATAAATGAATGACTTCTCACTTGGTTCACTAATCACCAGCACTATATGTAATAACGTTACATTTCGATCTTCGTGTTTAATTCATTTACATAGTGTGAAATAGTAGTTACCTATATTAAAGTATGTACACGTTTTATAAAACATCATTTTATAACACTCGTCCATGCTAGAAAACCAGCCGCTCGCGGCGAGTTTTATAATCGGACCAGTGCTCTAACTGCTTTATAAAACATATACTTTATATTCTTTTTTCTCTTTTGTATTTTTTACAAAATAAAAAAATAGAAATTTAAAAAGAAAATATTGGTTTTCTCGCGAATCACAACAGGCCATGCCAGACATCAACGGGACAAAACATCTAATTTATGTTATTAAAAATAAAATTTAGAAAAACATAATTTGTTTACAAATAATTACTTTAGATACCCATAATGCCACAAAATGAGCAAACATCCTATATGCTCTAAAAGTACCTATACTTGGTCACATGAGGTAGCCTATGTTAATAAACAAACTGTTTTAGTATCGTGCCCGATACCTTACTTTTTTACTTTTAAAATAACTTTATTGTTTGAAGTATATTTTACATGTCACATAAATTACAATTTTACCGTTTTATAGGACTACTCGGCGAGTTGCTCCCCGAGGAAACGCCCCTGTGTGCCCACAGGGTGGCTGGTGTTGGCCTTGGTAATTTAGAGATGACTTTTTGTTATATCAATTTAGCCAGTTCCGGTGATCCTCTACGGCTATACGGGAATTTAACTTTGCCTTTCGGTTTGAAACAATTTTGAATTTATTTTTAATTTGTTATATATGGATTTTTGCATTAGTTTTTGCTGGAAAAGTAGATGAAAAAACCAGCTTGATCATTTATCTATCAGGTACAACGTAGCACTAAGTTTGCTGTCTTAGAAGTATCGTGGGCGGTTACTAGTATAAGGGTGCGTGTTTATTATTTGTCCGGGATTTGTGGTTTTTAAAGGTGGAAATGTTAATTTTAATTATAAAATAGGGGTAGTCTTGAGTGCAGGGGGTAATGGGTTAAGTATTCATCATATTTTACGTTTATTATATTTTGAGTGAGTCTTAGAGTTTTGTGGTTGTGTAGTGTAAAAATTTATTGCATTGTCTTGTACATAGTCAATTATGTATGGTGTATTTGTTATTCGGTGCAGCATGCGTATTTGCATGTTTCTTGGAGCTAGTATTATTTGTCTTAAATTTTTGTTTTGTAATATTTGAAGTTTTTTATAATGCGCGTCCGCCATGCTGCACCAAACTGGTCCTGCGTATGTCAGTATTGGTCGTATACATTGATTATAAATTATTTGTTTGTTTGTCGGTGAAAGAGGGGATCTATAATTAAGTAATTTGTAAAGTCTGTTAGTTGCGTTGTAATATTTTTGTTTTATATAATTTGTATTATTTTGAAATTTTAACTTACTGTCTAAGACGACCCCTAAATATTTTAATGTTTGTTTTGGTACTATTTCTTTGTTGTTAATTTTTATGTTTTGATTAATGTGATTATTTGTTCTTTTTCTTGATATGACTAGGCATTCGCATTTATTTTCGTTGATTTCTAATTTCCACCTTTTATACCACGGGAGAAGGATGTGTAGGTGATTGGAGATGTGCTGTCTGGCCACATTTGCATAAAATGAATTTGCATGTAGTAAGACATCATCTACAAAGATGGCCAGTTCAGAACTAGGGTGCGAGGGGATGTCAGAGGTATAGAGGTTAAATAGGGGTGCTGCCAAAATCGTGCCCTGCTGTAAGCCTGCGTGAAGCACAACGGGGGCGGATGTATTGCTTTCTATTTTAACCGTGAGTGTTCTGTTGGTTATGTAAGAGTATATTAGTGTTGTGATGTAAGGTGGAAAGTTGTGTAATGTTGCGAGTTTAAAGATTAATCCGTTGAACCATACACTGTCAAAGGCTCTCCGGATGTCGAGTGATAGAAGAACTGTATTTTGCTCTTTTTCCATATTACTAATTGCTTTTTGCGCTACATGCGCAACGAGCAGTACAGCTCCTCTACCTTCTCTAAATTCGAATTGCTCCTCAGACAGGTTCTGGTCCAATTTCATACTCTTTATTCTCGCGTGTATTATTTTTTCCGCAAGTTTCCCGAGCGTGCTTAAGAGGGCAATTGGCCTGTATGAGTCCGGTCTTATATCGGGTTTGCCAGGCTTAAGTATTGGTTTTACAATTGCCCTCTTCCACGCGCTCGGGAAGTGCTGCAGAAAAAATATTGAGTTAATGATGTAGATTAGTTGTGCTATTGTTTTTTGTGGTATGTTTTTGATTAAAATATTTGCAATTTCATCCTCTCCAGGTGCTTTATTTAATGGCAACTGTCTGATTATGGATTTAAGTTCGTTGGAATTTGTCAATAGGGTGGGTAGGATGGGTGGTGGTATTGGATATTTTTGTCTAATAAAATTATTTGCGATATTTGTTATTACATTCTGTTCTGCGGTAGTATTTGGTTGCCCTGCGCATGTTTGTGAATAATAATCAGCTAAAGTCTGTGCCTTTTCTGTGTTATTTTGGGGGTTGTCTGTAAAAGAGGGTATTTTTGTATGTTTGTTTGTTGTTCTTCTAATTATTTTCCATAGTGAGTTATTTGTGGTTGTTAGGTTTGTGATAATTGTGGTCCAAGTACTATTTTTGTATTGTTTTATTTTTTGTTTAATTTCGTTTTGCAGTTGGTTGATTTCTATTGCATCTTGTCTTGTTCTATGCCTCTGCCATCTTTTTCTAAGTGCATTTTTGTACTGTATTAGGTTAAGGATGTCGTTTGGTAGTTTTTTTTCTTTTGCTTCGATGGTTATTTTCTTAGCTACCTTGTTTCTTGCTTCTTCGATGTTTTTTGTAAGTTTTTCCACTTCTTCTTCTAGTTCTTGTACAGTTGTTATGTTATTATTTATTGTTGTTTTTTGATTTAAAATTTGTCTGTATTTGTTCCAATCAGTATTTTTGTATATCAATGTTGTTTGTTTTTCATCTTTTATTATGTTTATTTGTAGTTTTATAAAAATAGGTATGTGGTCCGAAGATAGCTCGTCTATTGTAACGAAGTTACTATATTTTCCGGGGTTTTTAATATTTTTACCGCTTTGTTTTATATTTTTAAATGGTTAGTATGCGTGTCCGATATTACTTTCTTATTTTTCGTGCTACAACGTTCGTTCTTGTACGTAAATAATTTATTTAATTTATACTGTTCAAATCTATTAAGTTTTCCGTCGCGAAACATCGAGAAAATAGTTTTCACCATTTTCCGGCCACAGTCGTTAGTACTGCTGAGCGCGCCGCCAAGTCCAAGCGCGTACTGTACCCCCAGATGCTTCCGCGCGAGATCGAAGCGCGTACGGTACCACCGCGTCTATGACCGTGACGTAGTTTCGCCGAGTCAATTTATACGGGAAATCGACCCATTTTAAATCAGAACTCGTGTTCTCACCGTCCCGACCACTCGACATCGTAGAACCGCTCCCGATCCGACCGACGACCACCGAGGCTGACCGACCGACTTCCGACGGTAAGAAACTACCATCCGAACCGCCGTTTCCCCGCGCCGCTTCCATTTTTCGTAGACCGCTGCACGTTCTGGCTATAAGGTATGGTTCTCACTCTTACACACAGGTTTTAGGTACTATCCTACACTTTCTCATACACACACCGGGCCGACCATATGTTTGCTTTGTTTCTTACATATAGGATAAAGCTGCTCTCGGAATAAGTACCGGGTGGCTATGTCTTATTTTAAAACACGCGAGCCGTCATATTACTGTTGTCACATACATATGCGATCGAACTACTCTCGGAATAAGCACCGGGTAGTTCGGTCTCGTTTTAAACACATGCAACACAACTAATCTACACACCTACACATACACGACCGAACTACTCTCGGAATAAGCACCGGGTAGTTCTGTCTCACTCACTCACTCTCATGCACACACCGATCAACGCTTGTTCTCACCTATGACACCAGGCTGCTCTCGGAATAAGGACCGGGTAGCTTGGTCTCATTCTTAGCCTTCAGCTATTTTTGTTGTCTCTGTCACATACGAAACCGGATTTCTGCAGGATCCTGTCTCGTTCTAACTAATAGTTAAAACGGGTAAATATCGGGTTTCTACACACACACACACCGGCTTTGTCTTACACACACCTTTACCGTCTCTGTCACATACACATAGTACCTTCTCCGTCATACACATTACTTCAATACCAGAACGCGCCCGGCCGCAGGTTAAGTTTTTAATATGTTATAATTAGCCGCGTATTCGCAGGGAAACGACGTCTTACCGATTCACCACCGATCATTGTTCGTATTACCGCTTAGTTAGGAACTTTTTCCGGCCGCCTCGGTTAAAGTTTAACATCCGCGCCCGTCTTCGCAAAACACCGCACACCTGTCCGTAGATAGCACAAACAAACCGCGTTTTAAGGCACAGCCGCAAGTCCACGTACCGCGTTACCTTTCCACTGACCGAATCTGATAAAGCTAACCGCAAACCTTACTTGCCGCCTGCTACCGACCGCGACCGTTTACCGCTACCGCTGATACAACCGCCGCGTTTCTTGCGAATTTGATAACATGCGCCCTATTCAAGACCGATATTATTAGAATAGAATCGCCGGATCATTTCATTTCATGTCATTTCATTAAGACCGATTTGTCGCGAGCATACACGCATACTCTTCCTTCTCTCTCTCTTTCATTCATATCATTTCACCGCATCTCATTTAGACACATTGTAATTTACAGAGAGTTAATTTATAATACAAAATGTTGTACCGAATCGATTGTTTTATTTTCCTTCACCGAAACTGTTTCTTTCAGGACGCTTTAAAAAAAAATATATAGTCGCTAAATGCGTAGTTGAACGCCTGGTTTAATTTTCTCCACTGTAACAAGCTACCTGGTGCATCGTGGGCCCCTTACCACATTAATCCAAGGGGTGGCGCCCGAGATACCGTTGGAAACTCATTTTCCATCCGTCCGATATATATTGAAAGAAAAAGCTTTATTCATGTCAGTACTGTTCACTAAATGAGCAGATATTGGCATTGAAACTAAAAGCGACAAAACAATATTTTTAAACCGATATTTTATTTATATATAGATAGATTTTTCTTTCTAAAAAAATTTGAAAAGCACCATTACACTATTATTATTGGGTTTGGGGTGTTCTGTATATTTTTGTTAAGTATTATGTCGAGACTACTTGGCTGTCCACCATGCGCAGGGTAGTATGTTGGTTTTTCTGTCAGTAATATTTGAATGTCATTATTGTCTATGTAATTTTCTAATAGTCGTCCGTGTTGGTTTGTTAGGTTATGTTGCCAATAGGTATTTTTAGCATTTAAGTAGGTCTCCAAGAATAAGTATTTTATTTCCTGTATTAAGAATTTCGTCCAAGTCATTGTTTGTAAGTGGTGTACGTGGTGGTGCATAACATGAATAAAGTATTATATTATTTTTTAATTTAATACCAATATGTTCAATGTCTGAGTTAGTTTGTTGCAGAACAGAATGCGGTATGTTATTTTTTATAAAAATACCTACCTGCTTGGTCACATAAGGTCACCCATGTTTATAAACAAACTGTTTTAGTATTGTGCCCAATACCTAAAGTTTGTATAATTGTAGAAAAAAATGACATAACTTCCAATCAATTTCCTTAATTTGGATAATTTTCCTTGAAAATATCCCTCATATGAATTAAACTGAACTTATCGAATGCCTCATAATTTTGTGTCAATTGAAAGCATGCTGCAACGTGCATTATCAATGTTCTAGGGATATTATAGCTGAAAATCTTTTCGGAGCTTTTAAAAAATGTTTAATCTGATCTAAAACTATCTTTTACCATAATATACAAGTTGAGGTAGCTGCAAATCGAACTGGACAAATTTAGTCCCCACCCACCCCTGCCCAAAAATAATTGTAGGTCACATGCCGTCCTTCATAGGTTGTAACTTTATGACAGGTTGTAGATAGTCCTCCTATGAAGAAAACCTGAATTCGCCCTTGCTCGGTCTGGACAGTAAAACTAAAAAAACAAGTAGGTTGCCTCCAGTACCACTTCCTAGATTAACCAACTGAACTTAATGGCAGACTTAGAATGTGACTGAACAAATCTTCCTCTAATTTATGTATTTATTTCCTAAATTTTCACCAATTACCTACAATAAAAAAATATCGCACTGTTAATATTAATTTTTGACTAAAAATATATTCAGATATTAAAATTTAAATGCAAAGCAACACAAATAATTTAAATTTTCGCCTGCACCTCCGTCCTGAGTAATATGAAATTTACACAAAAGTAGTGTTCGACGGAAACAAGATTTTCTGTTTCGGCCGAAACTTATTTATACATGTTAAAAATGTTATTGTATACTGAAATTTAGTTTATTTTATATATAGGACGAGATCGATCTTGGGAAAGGATTGAACACTCTTCCCACTAAAAAAAAAAGGACAAGATCGATCTTATAAAAGTTCGACAAGGAAAAAATATATTTATTTATTTATTCAACGACAATACACTACAGAAAAAATTTCCAAATGGTATGTATAATACAAAATATAAAATAAATATATAAAAGTTAAAAATTAACAATAGGACAGTAGGTACTAAATAAATACAAAAAAAAGAAAAAACATAGTGACAGATTAAAATATGTAAAAAACGAAGGGCGAACATTTTGTATTGGAGATTTTTTACGTAATTAATGCTTAACCTAAATATATCGCAGTTAGAAAAAAAAACAGTTATAATTATATGTAACAATCTGGTGATAAATGCGTTTTGGCCATAGTTAGTTCTATGTGTTCTTTCAAAAAACAGTAGCTCCTGCCTCTTGCGTCTAATGGGAACCAGAAACAGAACAGACTCGACTAAAGCATCACAGCAGATTGTCCCATTAACCAGTTTATATAAAAACAACAACAAAGATTTTTTGCGTCTGCACTCCAGGCTCTGCATAACACAGAAAAGAAGTCTCGTTTCGTGGGTGGGAGACTGTTTGATACGGAAACCTTAGTTTGAATAGGAGATATTTTGCAAACTTGTTCTGGACACGTTCGATTCTTTTAATGTGGCGTTGATAACTGGGACTCCATATGACGGAACAATAATAATAATAATAATAATAATAATAATAATAATAATAATAATAATAATAATAATATATTACTTAAATTGTTTACAATTTTTTAAAATATAATTGTGCATTTATCTAAAATATTTTTATGGTTCAATGCTATTTTTTAATTGCACACCTAGGTAAGTAAATACCTGTCTGTGCGCTATTTTTAATTAGGAAGTATACAGATATTACTACTTAATTCTATCTATAAATTATTATCATAATATTAATATAAAATAATAATTAAAATAGAGAACAATAGATCTAAAACTATAAAATTACATTATCTGGCAATAGTTATTACATACTAATATTTACTTATGTTAAAAAGAAGGAGAACTTTATCCGATTTTTATAAATAAAATTTCGACAGTTTTTGCTGAATTGTTTAATATTTGTAGCCGTTTTTACCTCAGTTGAAATAATGTTATAGAATTTAGGTGCTAAATAATCTATAAATCTGTGACTTAAATTTTTATTTTTTTTTGGTATTTGTAGGTGCTTGTTATTTCTACTTCTTGTTTCATAAGAATGGTTTATATAATTTTTTAATTTGGTTGTTTTATGAATATGGATACAGGTAAATAAAATATACAAGTTGCGAACGTTAAAAATGTTTTCAGAATATAGTAAATGTGTCGGATATCTCTTTTTTTTCTTATTAATTACTTTTAAAATATAATTTTGAACTACGCATAATTGATTTAGAGAATTTTGATAGAGGCCACCCCATACAATTATTCCATATCTTATTAAAGACTCGATTAATGTTTTATAGATATTTATTAAAAGTTCTTTGTCAAATATGTCTCTTATTATATAAAACTTATATATTAAAGATCGAATGTTTGCCGTTAATCCTAACACGTGCCGATCCCATTTTAGGTTTCTGTCAATAATAATGCCCAAATATTTAGTAGATGCTACTTCATTTATTCGAAGCTCCTTAGTTTCAATATAATTAAAGTTGGGACGGTTTGCGGCTGTAATTGAAAATGCAATATAATTTGTTTTATCTACATTTAGAGTTAGTTTAAAAGAATCTAACCAGTTTTTTATTTTTACTAAGCCAACTTCTGTAGACTGTCTTACTTGTGACCACGTAGACCCAGTAAAAACAGCGACCGTATCATCCGCGTAAGAAATCAGTTTACAGTTTTCTATATTAATGTTTGTTAGAGAGTTTATATATACAATAAAAAGTATCGGACCCAATACGGTACCCTGGGGTACTCCTATTTTTACTTCTAGAGGTTCACTGTATGTTTCATTAAGTTTTAATATTTGTTTCCTGTTGCTTAAGTAGCTGTCGAAGACATCCAACGCTAATCCCCTTACTCCATATTTATTTAATATAGCAAGGAGTGAGTCGTGTGGTACTGTGTCGAATGCCTTTGCTAGGTCTAGAAATACAGAGAGACATTTATTATTGCTATCAAGGTTTTCTGTTACCATTTTAGTTAGTTCACTGCGTCTGAGGTACTCGAGCCACTAGTAAAACCAAATTGATTTTTCGAGAGAATGTTGTTAGCTTGTAGAAAATTTATAAGTCTGTCCTTTAAACATTTTTCGAATATTTTTGCAAAATTATTTATAACGCTAATGGGTCGGTAGTTATTTATACAAGTTTTGTCACCTGACTTATGTATCGGGGAGACTACGGTAGTCTTAAAATTACTAGGCACAACACCATTTTTAAAAATTAAGTTTATTATATGAACTAATGGCCTAATGAGGTATATGTGGTAGCGTTTAATAAATCGAGAGTGAATGCCATCGAAGCCGGATGCACAGTCATTTTTTAGAGAGTTGATCTGCTTTATGATTTCATTTTCATGTACTGGTTTTAGAAACATTGAAGAAATTGCTTCATGTTGTAATTGAAATTTGTTGCTTGGCTTTTTTATTTTTCCTAACATATTAATGCCAATATTTATAAAAAAAATTATTACAATAGTTTGCCATATCTGTATTATTTGAAAACGTTTTATCATTTTCTTTTATTTGCAATTTTATCGTGTCTTTTTTTGTAATTTGATTCGTAGCGTCGTGAATTCCTTTATATATTTTTTTTATGTCTTTTTCATTATTTTTTATTTGATTTTTATAATACTCGCATTTACATTTGTGTATTAATTTATTCAGAGTGTTTCTATAATCTTTATATTTTTGTTCGTCATTGGGATTAAATTTTTTTCTTAAAGCTTTTTTCATTTGATCTCTATGTTTTATTGATAGAACGATAGCTGATGTTATCCAAGGTTTTATTTTTTTAATTTCTTTATATTTTACAATCTTCTGAGTCTCGGATTTTTTTATAATTTCTGTTATTACGGTTGCAAAATTGTTGGTCGCAGTTTCTACGTCCGTGTTTGTTACTACACAATCCCAATCCTGTTCAGATAATAGACGGTCTACACATATATGATCGATTTTAGTCACAGTTTTTGTAATGAACTTGGAAGATTCCTGTAAGTTATTTGTCTCTTTATTAAAATTTATCATAACTGGAAAATGGTCAGTAAGGTCAGAGTCAAGGATGTAAGTGTCATACTTAAGTGTGGGACTAATTAAATTTTTTCTTATAAATATGTGATCCAGACATGACTTGGAAGTTTGCGTTACTCGTGTTGAACCATTTATAAGTGATTGAAAACCATGGGAATGTAAAAGTGCTAAATAATTATTTGTATGAACATCAGTTTTTGACCCCAAATTGATATTTATATCACCTAGAAGAACTTCTATGTGATTTTGAATATTGGTGGATATAATATGTTCATCTAAATCTTCAAGAAAAGATGGAATAACCGTGGATGGTGGCCTATATATACAAGTAATACCATATCTAACATTATTTAATGTGAGATTAATTTTACTTAAAGTTACACCAGATTTAACAAGCTTACCATTAGTAAAATTTGTAACATCTAAAGTATTCTTAATAAAAATAACCATACCATCATTTTGGTTAAAATCGCCTTTGCTATAAAACATGTTAAAATCTTTCAAATTGTAGATATTGTTTGTGATTTGCCACACTTCACTTAAAACAATAATGTCACAATATACTAAGAGATTATATGCCTGAAGAAACACTAACAGTTGATTAAAATTTTTATTTATACTTCGTATATTGAAATGAATAATATTTAGCAGTTTTTTTTTATGTCAATATTTTTACTCACAAGTTTACAGTCTATACACTCTTGAATTGGTTGGTTATTCAACGATTCTAATTCTTCCAATATTATGATTTCTTGTGACTTATAATCCATTTTGACTCATATAATCATAGTCAATTTTGCTTCTTAGTATTTGGACGAGATATTCGTATGATGGACAATCCTTGTCACTTGCTGCATGGTTTATATTATGATTCATGTTAAATTTATCATTAGCGATTTCACAGTTTATACATTTTTTCAATTGTTTATTGCATTCTTGAACCCGGTGGTTACCTGCACAATATTCACATGTAGTGTCATTAGAGCAAGTATTATTTTTGTGGTAGTGCTCCTGGCAATTGAAACAGCGCTGGATCCCGATATCTTCATATATTGGGCATCGTTCCCACAATAAAACAACTTTATTTACTTTCATAAATTTGTGAAACAATTTTGGTGAACATTCCCCATATATTGTGTACGATGCATTTGTTTTATGTTTTTTTACAAATGTCACTGATAACTCGTCATCGGCTTCAATAAAAGTATTTTGTTCCCTTATGTAAGTCTCTATTTTATTCTTTTCTAAATTGCTTTCTGTGCCCGCCTTATAACCTATAATTTTAAAACGAGGTTTTCGCATTTTGGTTACATGTACTTCATAGTTTTCAAGATTATTTTCAGCTGCGATTTTTAGTGTTTCCACGTCATCTCTATTCTGACACTTTACAATTATTCCTCCATTTTTTATGCTTCGTGTATTTTTTATACTAACTTTTAATACGGATGGATTAATATATTCCTGTAGATCTAGTTTAGTTTTTTCAATGCTCTGTTGTTTTTTTGGTTTTATTATAATATGAGGTACATTTTTTGGTTGAGTTGGTTCTAATGTAGGCTTTTGTAAGATGTCGCTATAAAGTGGATGTTCAATTCTAGAGTTTTGTTTTGTTTCTAAATCCGAAATTTTTTGTTTTAATAGGGTGATTATTTCATCTTTACCTTCTATTATTCTTATTTTGTCCTCTATTGAATTGTATAACAGCGTGTGGGTATCAAATTTTAAACAATTTTGACAATTAAATTTTAAAATTCTCTCCCCCTTGCCATTTAGTACTTTTAATTCGGGTACTGAAAGATTACTACATGATTGACATACTCCCTTGTTGCAATTATCACATGCATATACCGTTTTTTGCTTAGTTTCACAAATGTCACATTCCATTTTTCCTTTTTTGAATAAATCTAACTGCCACTAATAAACCGTAATTTAAAATGATTTAGGCACTTGGCACACAGATGTTTTATTGCATTAGGGCTTCGGACCCGTTTTTATGGATTTATTTCTCTTGACCACCCCGGTAAAATATCTCGAAACATCTTCACTCTTTGATGGACAAACTACAACTCTAGCAACGATCGGACTAGTCCATTATAGAGAGCCAAAAGAGCCTTTGTGTCGTGGATATGTCCTGTGTTACGCTTATAAAGCCAAGCATTCTAAAACTTTTCAGTATGACGTTGTCCATAATATGCAGGTTGAATGTAAGATCTTTGTCGAAGATGACGCCGAGATCGTTAAAGTGTGATACAACATTCAATCTAGCATGCTCCACCACATAGGCATGATTTATCGGAGAATTGCCTTTGTAAAAGCGAAGGACCTTACACTTGCTCACATTTAGATATAAAAAATTGGCTCTGCACCAAGCAGCCAATCTGTCCAGATCGGATTGCAAATGATTTTCGTCAGAAACTCTGGAATAAAATTTCAAGTCATCAGCGTATACAAGGAACTTTGATCCTTTAAAACAAGATGTGGCATCGTTTATAAATAGTAATTAATTATCCATGCCTTGGTACATAAATAACTATTGTAGTTCTAGATTCAGTCTAATCTCTTTGTTCTAAATAATAATAAATTTACTAACTTGAAATAAGAACGAGAGAGGAGACTAGGTTACAGCCTCTATACTCTGAGTTAGCTCAGTATAAATATTAAAATTTAAAATCTACAAAAGAGGCTGTTGAAACATTGTTTCATAAGGTGTACAGGTACTAAACGAAGTATAATTCTTAGGTAGACAACACTGCCTACAAACCCACCCAAAGTTAGCCGAACGGTGCGCGACAATTTACGAACACTGACTTTCGGCATGGCCGAAGGTTCGGCCGGTTTTTGGCCGAAGGTTCGGCCGGTTTTTGGCCGAAACTGTCACCGAAACTAGATTTTTTGGCCAAAACCGAACCTACGGTCGGTCTCTACACAAAAGCAACATTTGAGTACCTAGTCAACTTTCCAAAAAAAAAATCGTGAATCCATACCCTGGATATATTATACCCATTTTAGCAAATACCCATCGTATTTTATTTTTACAGATCAGAAGATTTTTATCCTAAATATTTGGACACACCAATAAAAATTGAAATCGACGAAACCACAAGAGAAGTTGTAGAAACATCTGAAATTGTCTACGATGAATGGAAAATTAAAAACGAGGAAATCGACCTTAAAGAGGAAGACCTTAAACAAAACCAAGCGTAAGTATCTCTATTTCCATTTTTTTCTTTATTATATTTTAAATAGTTTATACTTATATTATAACGACATGCAAATTTATCCATAACAATGAAAAGTATGAACTGTCTTTATGTTTTTGTAAACAAGCTACGACTATTTTATTTTTATTTTTTTTGTATGCTTTTGGCAATTGTTATGTATGGGTGTATTTAGTTTTAGGCATACCATTTAGAATTCATATTCTGTAGTGTATCGTAAATAAATAAATAAAAAAAAATATATATGCCACATATGTACATACCTACTGCAAAAGAGGTATGGAAAATAGGCTTTTAAACACTATCTTATGTAACAACAGCTTAGGTTGGGTCCAAAATTATACAACAAAATGCCATTAGAAATAAGAAATATAAAAGATAAAAACCGTTTTGAAACCGAGTTTAAGAAATTCTTTTTGACAAGTATGAATATTTTTACTGAGGTGTTGTACTTAATATCGGCAACTTTAAATTATATGTGGCTCTCTGCTGTGCCTTTTGTTATTTTTGCCACTGGGTTTTATTATTATTACTACTTTGGTAGTTTTTTTTTGAATGAACTACACTGTTTCAAGTTATTTGTTGTTGTGTGAGGGTGTGTGTGTGTGTGTGTAAGTAATTTTCAATGGCACTGGAAAACTTCCAACAGGCCAGCCGGTTTTTGTAGGTTGACTACTTAATATTGTCATTCTTGTTGTTTTTTTTCCGTTGGTCTTGATTCATTTAATAACAATAATTTAACCTAACAATAATCTTTAATAACAATCAGATTAAGTATATAAACTCTCCTTTTTCTTTTGTATTTTTATCTTTTTTTTATATTTTATTTATTTTGTCAGTATTATACAGGGTGTTAATTAATGTTATGCAGATATTTCAGGAGGTGATAGTACTCGTCAATATAAGAAAAAAATGCAAATATATGCATGGTCTAAAACGCGTTACGTTATACAGGGTGGCAAAGTTTCAATTTTTTTTTCGTTTTCTCTCTTATATTCAGCGATAATTGTTTCAAATTTGGAACATCAACCCTTTTTTTACATCTCTACAATAAAGTACCAAAATTATCGGTCGCAGTATACAGGGTGTTACATTTTCTTGAATCGGCTACAATTTTATCTTTCAGAACTTTTATTTTTGGCTCCCTGTATAAATTCCGGTATGTAATTTGAACTCTCCGTTCCTTTGTTTAGCGTTCTGGTCTCCTGCACTATTCTCGTATCTGTGACCGTTTTCGATTTATTTGCATTAATAGCCATCGATGGAAATTAAGTGTATTCGAAATAACGCAATAATAAACGGCTAAACGTACAATATTATCGTCAATTTCTTTAAAAGGAACTCCCAGGGCTGCTAGAAGAGGTACCAATTCTTGTCAGAAACCAAATGTGGTTCATGCACGATGCTGTACCACCGCACTTCAGCATAGCATAGAGGTGAGAAACTTTCTCAATCAAATTTTTAACAATCGTTGGATAGGTCGAGGGGGACCTCAGCCATGGCCCCCTAGATCCCCAGACCTGAATAGCCTGGATTTATTTTTCTGGGGACACCTGAAAGCATTAGTGTATCAGACCCCAGTCCAGACAAAAGAGGATTTAAGAAACAGAATAATACCTTTATGCGACATCATTCGCAATACTCTGTAACGTGTCATTTTCTCAATAGGATAATCCAAGCTTAAAAATACTTTAAATATTTCTTTAGCAGAAAGCTACAGGATTTGCAATTAAAAGATTACACATTCATTGTGAGAAGTAGTTTTAATTAAATAGAATTTTACATAATAGTCTAGTTTTACAATACCTTCTTGCTTAAAAGTTGCACAGCCTCCCCTTAGATATGATATTTTCATTGTACTTACAGCTTGCTAGGTAATTCATGGTACTTCTTATGTTTTCTTAATATTAAAAGGTGGTGTTGTAGTGATTTTTGGTTCTCCTGTCTTCTCAGGTCATTGAAAAGTTCTAGAAGGCATCACTGGACCTGTGCCTTGCTGTTATTTGGGCCCCTTTTAACTCTCAAGCATCATTAGCTCGATAAGCCTCCGAAGGCTAAGTTTATGCTAAAAATAAAGAGAAAAAGAGATTAGATTTCTATAGAATAGAATAATTTGTCTATGTGGACCTACCTCAGGCATGTTTTAGCCGCCCTAACATATTTCTAGAGCCTCAGGCGTTGATTTTCCACTGACAGGACTACTTTCTTTCCCCTAAGTTTAGCAGTGATTTTGAAGCATTCTAGGCATGAATTTTCCTTGGAATACAGGCTTGGCAGTCTGGTGGATCCTTCAAGCCTCGAGCTGCTCTGTTGTGTGGCGATTCTAGCTAAAAATAATGACTAATTAGTCGCTAATCAATAAGTGTCGATTTACAATTTGAGGTTGGAAAATATAAGATAGCAAGGTTTTGGGATTGTTTTTAGGTAATATGTAATGGATAATCGGAGAGAGTACTTACCTACAGACATCGATTATAGGTTTTGTGGTAAATTTTTCCATTTCTTTCCGAAAAATTTACAGGTTAATTTTGATTTATCTGTCGGACTTTGACGTATAACGTCAAAGTATGACGTTTCGACCGGACGAGTACGTGAATTTCAAGATTTGGATGTTGTGATTGGCGTTCGGCCGATAATGCAAAGGTCCGACATTACCGACTGGTCTATGGCGGCCAGGTCATTTTGCCACCACATGGATCGGCCATTTTATCACCCGATGCACTGTTGCCGGGTCGTGATCTTGAAATTCCTAGGCGAAGACAGTTATGACGTCACATGACGTCGCATGCTTATTAAGAACTGGAATCGAGGGAATTCCTGGGTTTTGCTGGTAGTTTTGAGTTATTAGGGTCGTAGGGTTATGTGCTACCCTGGACGTGTGTATTTGAGCAAAATAATGGTTTTACCCGTCGATTCTGGTTGGTAGTTTCGGCGATTCATCGTTAGTTGTGGGGAAACTGGCCGAGATGCGGCAACGTCGCTTTCATTCTCAAGAAGTTCTCTTCGTACCTCGGAGAGGAATTTCATGGTCTTCTTATAGATGTAAGCCCAAGGGGCCGGAAGTCCTCCATTTTTCCAAAGTATTTTGCTGAATATATTTCGCCACTAAAAGTAGTGTGGTGCCTTGGAGAAAAGGGATTATTATTCAGTGAATTTAAGCGGGATTTATGCCAATTTTGGAAGCTTTGCTTGATGGTCTGTTTTATGGTATTGGCCCCGCATCCACGTGGTTGGAGGTTATTTCTTTGGAGTAGGTCTTCCCTACATCGTAACACAGTAACCCCGCACAACAACTAAGGTATGTTTCGCTAATTTTTCGATTCATGTTTATCTGTATAAATGTATATTAAATTGTATAGTTATCGATTGATGTAATAGTATCTATTACACGTGCTACTGGATGGAAAATGAGTCTAACGATCTCTTTTCTTTTCAGGGGTTTTAGGTTTTAGGATTTAGGCTTTAGGCTTTAAGTCCTACCGTTTAATTTTGTCTTCACATATAATTTTGGTTTCCTGTTGTTTCGAGGAGCCGATGTGAAGAGGTTCTTGTGTGGTTTTGGTGTATTTGATGGTACCACCTGTGTCTGTCCTGTCCATAATAGCCTATCTCTTGACACTGGCCGCTGGAAGAATCAACCCGCAGACCCAGTGCAGTTGAGCTCCACGTCCTAGCTTCAATATTATTCAGGAAAAGCGCAAGTTTTTGAACATGTTATAATTTTTTTTTTAAATTTTATTAACGGCATAAGAATATGCAGTCACAAATAGCTACTAGATAGAGTCCTATAGACATACGTTAATTGAAGCCTACACGTGTTCATTATCCGTGTTGGTATTCCTAGTTGCTAATAGTAGCCGTATGAACATTTACTTGCATCCATGTATATTTTGATTGAAAATTACTCATTGTGAATTAGTCGTGTTGATATCCGTGCATTGATTAACCGTGTTGAGACTCAAGTCAGGGGCTGCACTGATATGCATAAGAATTAAGAGAGGGATAGTGAGGGCTATTATTTTTGCATTGTATTTTTTTTAGCGTTTCATGTTATATGTTAGTAAGTAATTGTAAATAAGTAACTGTACAATGAGCTTTATAAAGCACAAGATGTTTTAGTTTTGATTTTGTATTGGTGAGGAAGAAGTACATTCTTCTAATAATATTTATTTTATTTTTATCTTACTTAAACTGCTGTTGATTTGGTAACGTTGCATTCTGAATATCAGAAATTTCATTTTAATAATTTACTAGCGTTTATGTAAAGGTATATGATCATATCCTGCGCTGACAGTATATATTATATTTCATGATATTTAAGAGTACAGGTTTAAGGTTATGACTTTTGATTTATGAACTACCTTAAGTAACTTACCTTCGCTTTATTCAGTTGTGTTCTTTTTAGACAGCCGTTACCCCATACTAGTTGCCCGGTTAATTTGGCCCGAGGCTAACTTAATACTGATAAGTGATTACCAATTTATTTAAAAATATATTTACGAATTGACCTCCGCCATTTTGTCAACAATAGTAATCAACCAAGCAACTAGATACTGGGCGTACTCGAGCCAATAAGATATCTTCATTCTCAACTGAAATTCATTTAGATTTTCCCTAAGATTTTATCCACATTGAATTAAATAATAAATATTGTTCCAACTCTTTAAGGGGAAATTATTTTGTTTTATTTGCGCGCATGCGCTATAGGTGTGGACTGGTATTTTAGGAGATTACTAAGCTGATTGCAGGTGTAGGTGATACCAATTCGCGATTTATTGGTGCTCCTACTTTTAACAACAAATAACTGACTTGACGTTAATTTACCAAATCGCGTGGCGCCCTTTTTGGTTATATTAAACCCCCCCTTCTCCACTGTCGAAAAGCTAACGGCCGTCAATGTTCAGGTGCATAATACACCTCGATTTTTGCGAAGTAAACTCAGATAGTAATACTTTATTATTTTCTTTGAAGGTTAGATATCTTATTAAAAATAATTATAATTAAAAATAAAAAGGCGTTACAATTTTTGGCGCCCAACGTGGGGCCCTTCGTTTTGCAACGTTGCCATTTTCCGAAAAATCCCTAAATTTAAGGAATTTTTTTTTGGTCGGATTTTTGTTTCTTATTACTGTGGGAGTACTATTAGTACGTTTTAGGTCATAATTTGTGAAAACTTAGAGATATTTATTTAAAAAAAAAAAAAAAAAAAAAAAAAAAAAAAAAAGGTTTGATTTTGAGTGGTAGTTACAAGTGACAACTAGTAGTGAGTTTAATTGGAGCGTATAGAGCCCATTCCTTTTGCTGCAATAGGTGTTATAGTGCAGTGAAGTTAGTGGTAGATTATACTTAGATAGTGACGAGTGACTACCCAATTGTTTATTTTTTTTTTTGAAGTGTGATTTAATTAGTGAAACTTTCAAGATGTCGAGGAAGATGGAAGTAAATCGACTGGATAAAGATGAACTTACCTATGAGTTGGAATTTCGAGGAATCGCGTCTGGAACGGTCGAGGAGATGAGAAGTAGATTGGTGCTGGCGAGGCAAATGGAAAAATCTGGAGAAAGTCTACACTATCCAACTTATCCGTTTACATTCGCAGAAGATGCCGCAGCGGTGACAAAGAAATTGGATGACCTTGTTCCTGAAATAGGTGTATTCGCCGATACAAGGAAGAGTGGCAAGTTCTTGAAATTTTATACAAGACTACAACATCTTCTGGGACGGATTGATAATATGACGAGTAGTACACCAGAGGAAGGTAGTGTACGAGGAGTACTAGTGGCGCAGACGCTAACTCTGATCGACCAATTAAATACTAAAGCCGCACTAGCTGAAGGGAAAAATCAGCCAGTTCCTCCTAACCTAAGTGTTCTTCAAGGTGGATTACAGACACAACAGCCAACACCCGTGCAACCTCAGCCAACCAATCCTACTGTTGGACCTCCGCTTTCCAGTTCTTCATTTATTGGACCTCAGTCCCCCATTGTTGGTCAGACCCCCTCTTCGTCACATCCTATAGCTGGAATTAATCCGATCTTACCGCATAAGTGGAATTTGAAATTTTCTGGCGAGAGGAAGGGCATGTCGGTGACAGCTTTCTTCGAAAGAGTAGAGGATCTACGTCGCGCCAGGAATGTCAATAAAGATATTTTGCTAGAATCTGGCATAGATTTATTTGAGGGAAGAGCTTACGAATTTTACCAGGATCTCCGAACAGAAGTTCAAACATGGGATGAATTAGTTGTAAAATTTAAAGAAGAATATCAGCCCGCGTTTTATACTGAACGACTATTAGAAGAAATAAAGCGAAGGACGCAAGGTCCAGACGAAACTATAGGTACTTATATGGCGATAATGTCGAAATATTTCCAACGACTACAGTGCCCTATTTCAGAAGATGCAAAATTGAACATTTTGCTTAGGAATGTTGCACCGTTGTTTCGGACTCAATTAGGAGCATTGGAGATTACGAGTTTGTCTCAGTTGAAGTCATTATGTAAAAGAATTGAACAAAGAATGCAGTCTGGTGACTATGTAATGCCACCGAAGAAAGTTCAGTCCTTGGAGCCTGACTTGGCATATGTAAGCTTGGAAGAGCAAGTTGACGAAATTGGGATTTCAGCTCCTCAGCTCCGGGAACTAGTAGGAACTCGAACGGGAACCAAAGAGAAATAATATGCTACAAATGTCAAAAGCCCGGTCACCGAGCATTAGGATGTGCAGCCCAAAATAGCAACATATATTGTTATAGGTGTAAAAAGCAAGGATTTACAAAACGCACCTGTCCTACGTGTAATTCGGGAAACGGACGACGGCACTCTTAGGAGGTCGGCCTTGGAGTAAGCCAAACCGTCCCACCGGCTATAAACCTATCCTGGACTACATACTTAACCATGCACAACGAGACGAAAGACCCTACTTGGAAGTTGATATCCTTGGCTATCAGTTTTTAGGATTATTGGATTCTGGAGCATCCAGAACGTTTATTGGACAAAAAGGATGGAATATACTGAAGCACCTAAACTTACCTTTGAATAAAGAAAATAAATCGGTCTGCACTGTTGCTAATGGACAGCAAACTAAGAGTATTGGGACCTTGGAATTACCCATACGTCTTCGAGATAGAATAAGGATTGTTGAGGTTATTGTTTTACCGGATTTGCCGCACTCATTGATTCTTGGTTACGATTTTTGGATTGTTATGGGTATCGTACCAGATTTGAGGCATAATGAGTGGCATTTTTCGGAGAATGTTGATTCTATTTGCTGCCTGGAAACGGAACAGCTTCAGACCGTCTTAAGTGAAAATGAAAAGCTAGAATTGGAGGAGCTTATTTTAAGACATAAACAGTTAATGGGTACAGAAATTGGTTGCACTACCCTTGTGAAACATAAGATTATCACGAGTTCAGAACCGATTAGACAGAGGAGCTATCGGGTGTCACCAGTCATGCAGAAGCATATCGATGATGAGATTGACCAGATGTTAATGCAGGATATTATTGAGCCCTCTAGGAGCCCATGGGCTTCCCCTGTAGTGATTGTTAAGAAGAAAAACACTGATAAGATGAGATTTTGTGTAGATTACAGACGATTGAATGCCGTAACGGATAGAGACAGCTATCCCCTCCCCCTAGTATCTGAGACCTTGGACAAACTGAAAGATGCAAAATACTTGTCCAGCCTAGATATAAAAAGTGCGTATTGGCAAGTCCCCATGGATGAGGCATCTAAACCATTGACAGCTTTTATTTGTCACAGGGGACTATTTCAATTTAAGCGCCTCCCATTCGGCCTGCACAATGCGCCGGGGACTTGGCAACGTTTGATTGATCAGATATTAGCAGGCTTAGAGCCCTCAGTATTTGTTTACTTAGACGATGTAGTAATAGTATCGCAAAATTTCGAAGATCACCTGAAAATTTTAGATGAAGTTTTTAGACGACTGCGTGAAGCCGGCATCACTGTAAGTTGGGATAAATGTCAGTTTTGTAGGCCCGAGATGAAGTATTTAGGCTATGTGGTCGATAGGCGTGGCCTTCACGTGGATCCAGATAAAGTCAGAGCTATGTTAGAACTTGGCCGTCCAAAAACCGTTACTGAAGTGCGAAGAGTCATTGGAAGTTTCTCATGGTATCGAAGATTCGTCCCTGAATTTTCTAGTATTGTTGCTCCAATAACTGCACTTACGAAAAAGAACAATAAATTTATTTGGACCAAGGCGTGTGAAAGCGCTTTCATGAAAATAAAGGAACTATTGGTATCAGCCCCAATATTGAGCTGCCCCGACTACAGTAAAGAATTTATTATACAAACTGATGCATCTGGTTATGGTATAGGCGCCGTACTTGTTCAGCCCCACGAAGAAGGAGATAAAATTATTTGCTATTTAAGCCGCTCGCTAACCAAGCAGGAAAGACTATATACTACTTCAGAGAGAGAGATGTTGGCGTTGGTTTGGGCTATTCACAAGCTCAGACCCTATATAGAAGGTATTCCATTTACGGTCATCACGGATCATTTTAGTTTAAAGTGGTTACTGAATTTGAAGGATCCAACTGGTCGTCTGGGCCGTTGGGCAGTGAAACTGCAGATGTACGATTTTAAAGTGCAACACAGGAAAGGTCGAGATTTAGCTCTCCCAGATATGATGTCCCGAACTGTACCCGTCATAGATAGCGTGAGGGAGCGTCTAGAACCAGAAAAGATTGTTGTAGATAAATGGTATTTAAAGATGAAAAAGAATGTGAAAGATACTCCTCTACGATTTTTGAAATGGCGATGCCAAGACGGTATTTTATACAAATATGTACAGCAAGATTATCCGGCCCTATCGTCAGATAATGACTGCTGGAAGATTGTGGTGCCCAAGGAAGATAGAGTTGAAGTGATTAAGGCGGCGCATGATCCTCCTTCAGCAGGTCATATGGGCGTTTATAAAACTTATTCAAGGATAACTGAGAAATATTACTGGCCTAAGATGCGTAGTGACGTAGCGAATTATATCAGAAAGTGCTATACCTGTATTGCCTACAAGGGTGACTCAACCGGAAACAGAGATCACATGGTATCTCATCCCAAACCATCACGACCGTGGGAAATGATCTCGACAGACTTAATGGGTCCATTACCAAGATCCACAAAAGGCAATTCATTTATATTGGTCGTCACAGACTATTTGAGCAAGTTCTCTTTGGTATTTCCTCTTCGCAAGGCGACGACGGAGACTATCGTAAAGCGGATAGAAGAGAGTGTGTTCTTAGTATTTGGAGTCCCTCGTCTGCTTTTATGCGATAATGGACCGCAATACCGTAGCGCTGCATTTAAACGTTTTGTCGAAAAGTATGATTGTACTATCAAGTTTAATGCTAACTATCACCCTAGAGCAAATCCAACCGAGAGACAGAATAGGACGATCAAGACGATGATTTCTATGTATATTAAAGACAATCACAGGTTATGGGATACCAACATTCATAGCTTAGCTTGTGCATTGCGCACGGCACGACAGGAAGTCACACGGGTCTCGCCGTATTATGTGAATTTCGGGCGGAATATGTGTTTATCAGGGAAAGATTATACCCCGAATGTCCAAGCCTCGAATAGTACAGAAGACCAGCTACAGACTTCGAGAAATAAAGCTTTTATGGACTTGTATACTGAAGTTAAACGACGGCTTGAAATTGCCGGTGATAAAGGTGTTGCCAGGTATAACTTACGGAAGCGAGATGCAGAGTTAATAGTTGGTCAGAAAGTTTTCCGGAAGAACTACGTTATTTCGGACGCGACTAAACATTTTAATAAGAAACTAGCACCTAAGTATGTTGGACCATTTATCATCAAATGCCGCGTTTCGCCATGGACTTACGAGCTCAAAGACGAGAAAGGTACTCTCCAGGGCGTGTGGCATCTTAAGGACTTAAAGGAAGCACCCTATCACGTCGATTAACCTCAGGAGGTTAATCATCTTGAAGCTAAGGGGGGAATTTGTAACGTGTCATTTTCTCAATAGGATAATCCAAGCTTAAAAATACTTTAAATATTTCTTTAGCAGAAAGCTACAGGATTTGCAATTAAAAGATTACACATTCATTGTGAGAAGTAGTTTTAATTAAATAGAATTTTACATAATAGTCTAGTTTTACAATACCTTCTTGCTTAAAAGTTGCACAGCCTCCCCTTAGATATGATATTTTCATTGTACTTACAGCTTGCTAGGTAATTCATGGTACTTCTTATGTTTTCTTAATATTAAAAGGTGGTGTTGTAGTGATTTTTGGTTCTCCTGTCTTCTCAGGTCATTGAAAAGTTCTAGAAGGCATCACTGGACCTGTGCCTTGCTGTTATTTGGGCCCCTTTTAACTCTCAAGCATCATTAGCTCGATAAGCCTCCGAAGGCTAAGTTTATGCTAAAAATAAAGAGAAAAAGAGATTAGATTTCTATAGAATAGAATAATTTGTCTATGTGGACCTACCTCAGGCATGTTTTAGCCGCCCTAACATATTTCTAGAGCCTCAGGCGTTGATTTTCCACTGACAGGACTACTTTCTTTCCCCTAAGTTTAGCAGTGATTTTGAAGCATTCTAGGCATGAATTTTCCTTGGAATACAGGCTTGGCAGTCTGGTGGATCCTTCAAGCCTCGAGCTGCTCTGTTGTGTGGCGATTCTAGCTAAAAATAATGACTAATTAGTCGCTAATCAATAAGTGTCGATTTACAATTTGAGGTTGGAAAATATAAGATAGCAAGGTTTTGGGATTGTTTTTAGGTAATATGTAATGGATAATCGGAGAGAGTACTTACCTACAGACATCGATTATAGGTTTTGTGGTAAATTTTTCCATTTCTTTCCGAAAAATTTACAGGTTAATTTTGATTTATCTGTCGGACTTTGACGTATAACGTCAAAGTATGACGTTTCGACCGGACGAGTACGTGAATTTCAAGATTTGGATGTTGTGATTGGCGTTCGGCCGATAATGCAAAGGTCCGACATTACCGACTGGTCTATGGCGGCCAGGTCATTTTGCCACCACATGGATCGGCCATTTTATCACCCGATGCACTGTTGCCGGGTCGTGATCTTGAAATTCCTAGGCGAAGACAGTTATGACGTCACATGACGTCGCATGCTTATTAAGAACTGGAATCGAGGGAATTCCTGGGTTTTGCTGGTAGTTTTGAGTTATTAGGGTCGTAGGGTTATGTGCTACCCTGGACGTGTGTATTTGAGCAAAATAATGGTTTTACCCGTCGATTCTGGTTGGTAGTTTCGGCGATTCATCGTTAGTTGTGGGGAAACTGGCCGAGATGCGGCAACGTCGCTTTCATTCTCAAGAAGTTCTCTTCGTACCTCGGAGAGGAATTTCATGGTCTTCTTATAGATGTAAGCCCAAGGGGCCGGAAGTCCTCCATTTTTCCAAAGTATTTTGCTGAATATATTTCGCCACTAAAAGTAGTGTGGTGCCTTGGAGAAAAGGGATTATTATTCAGTGAATTTAAGCGGGATTTATGCCAATTTTGGAAGCTTTGCTTGATGGTCTGTTTTATGGTATTGGCCCCGCATCCACGTGGTTGGAGGTTATTTCTTTGGAGTAGGTCTTCCCTACATCGTAACACAGTAACCCCGCACAACAACTAAGGTATGTTTCGCTAATTTTTCGATTCATGTTTATCTGTATAAATGTATATTAAATTGTATAGTTATCGATTGATGTAATAGTATCTATTACACGTGCTACTGGATGGAAAATGAGTCTAACGATCTCTTTTCTTTTCAGGGGTTTTAGGTTTTAGGATTTAGGCTTTAGGCTTTAAGTCCTACCGTTTAATTTTGTCTTCACATATAATTTTGGTTTCCTGTTGTTTCGAGGAGCCGATGTGAAGAGGTTCTTGTGTGGTTTTGGTGTATTTGATGGTACCACCTGTGTCTGTCCTGTCCATAATAGCCTATCTCTTGACACTGGCCGCTGGAAGAATCAACCCGCAGACCCAGTGCAGTTGAGCTCCACGTCCTAGCTTCAATATTATTCAGGAAAAGCGCAAGTTTTTGAACATGTTATAATTTTTTTTTTAAATTTTATTAACGGCATAAGAATATGCAGTCACAAATAGCTACTAGATAGAGTCCTATAGACATACGTTAATTGAAGCCTACACGTGTTCATTATCCGTGTTGGTATTCCTAGTTGCTAATAGTAGCCGTATGAACATTTACTTGCATCCATGTATATTTTGATTGAAAATTACTCATTGTGAATTAGTCGTGTTGATATCCGTGCATTGATTAACCGTGTTGAGACTCAAGTCAGGGGCTGCACTGATATGCATAAGAATTAAGAGAGGGATAGTGAGGGCTATTATTTTTGCATTGTATTTTTTTTAGCGTTTCATGTTATATGTTAGTAAGTAATTGTAAATAAGTAACTGTACAATGAGCTTTATAAAGCACAAGATGTTTTAGTTTTGATTTTGTATTGGTGAGGAAGAAGTACATTCTTCTAATAATATTTATTTTATTTTTATCTTACTTAAACTGCTGTTGATTTGGTAACGTTGCATTCTGAATATCAGAAATTTCATTTTAATAATTTACTAGCGTTTATGTAAAGGTATATGATCATATCCTGCGCTGACAGTATATATTATATTTCATGATATTTAAGAGTACAGGTTTAAGGTTATGACTTTTGATTTATGAACTACCTTAAGTAACTTACCTTCGCTTTATTCAGTTGTGTTCTTTTTAGACAGCCGTTACCCCATACTAGTTGCCCGGTTAATTTGGCCCGAGGCTAACTTAATACTGATAAGTGATTACCAATTTATTTAAAAATATATTTACGAATTGACCTCCGCCATTTTGTCAACAATAGTAATCAACCAAGCAACTAGATACTGGGCGTACTCGAGCCAATAAGATATCTTCATTCTCAACTGAAATTCATTTAGATTTTCCCTAAGATTTTATCCACATTGAATTAAATAATAAATATTGTTCCAACTCTTTAAGGGGAAATTATTTTGTTTTATTTGCGCGCATGCGCTATAGGTGTGGACTGGTATTTTAGGAGATTACTAAGCTGATTGCAGGTGTAGGTGATACCAATTCGCGATTTATTGGTGCTCCTACTTTTAACAACAAATAACTGACTTGACGTTAATTTACCAAATCGCGTGGCGCCCTTTTTGGTTATATTAAACCCCCCCTTCTCCACTGTCGAAAAGCTAACGGCCGTCAATGTTCAGGTGCATAATACACCTCGATTTTTGCGAAGTAAACTCAGATAGTAATACTTTATTATTTTCTTTGAAGGTTAGATATCTTATTAAAAATAATTATAATTAAAAATAAAAAGGCGTTACAATTTTTGGCGCCCAACGTGGGGCCCTTCGTTTTGCAACGTTGCCATTTTCCGAAAAATCCCTAAATTTAAGGAATTTTTTTTTGGTCGGATTTTTGTTTCTTATTACTGTGGGAGTACTATTAGTACGTTTTAGGTCATAATTTGTGAAAACTTAGAGATATTTATTTAAAAAAAAAAAAAAAAAAAAAAAAAAAAAAAAAAGGTTTGATTTTGAGTGGTAGTTACAAGTGACAACTAGTAGTGAGTTTAATTGGAGCGTATAGAGCCCATTCCTTTTGCTGCAATAGGTGTTATAGTGCAGTGAAGTTAGTGGTAGATTATACTTAGATAGTGACGAGTGACTACCCAATTGTTTATTTTTTTTTTTGAAGTGTGATTTAATTAGTGAAACTTTCAAGATGTCGAGGAAGATGGAAGTAAATCGACTGGATAAAGATGAACTTACCTATGAGTTGGAATTTCGAGGAATCGCGTCTGGAACGGTCGAGGAGATGAGAAGTAGATTGGTGCTGGCGAGGCAAATGGAAAAATCTGGAGAAAGTCTACACTATCCAACTTATCCGTTTACATTCGCAGAAGATGCCGCAGCGGTGACAAAGAAATTGGATGACCTTGTTCCTGAAATAGGTGTATTCGCCGATACAAGGAAGAGTGGCAAGTTCTTGAAATTTTATACAAGACTACAACATCTTCTGGGACGGATTGATAATATGACGAGTAGTACACCAGAGGAAGGTAGTGTACGAGGAGTACTAGTGGCGCAGACGCTAACTCTGATCGACCAATTAAATACTAAAGCCGCACTAGCTGAAGGGAAAAATCAGCCAGTTCCTCCTAACCTAAGTGTTCTTCAAGGTGGATTACAGACACAACAGCCAACACCCGTGCAACCTCAGCCAACCAATCCTACTGTTGGACCTCCGCTTTCCAGTTCTTCATTTATTGGACCTCAGTCCCCCATTGTTGGTCAGACCCCCTCTTCGTCACATCCTATAGCTGGAATTAATCCGATCTTACCGCATAAGTGGAATTTGAAATTTTCTGGCGAGAGGAAGGGCATGTCGGTGACAGCTTTCTTCGAAAGAGTAGAGGATCTACGTCGCGCCAGGAATGTCAATAAAGATATTTTGCTAGAATCTGGCATAGATTTATTTGAGGGAAGAGCTTACGAATTTTACCAGGATCTCCGAACAGAAGTTCAAACATGGGATGAATTAGTTGTAAAATTTAAAGAAGAATATCAGCCCGCGTTTTATACTGAACGACTATTAGAAGAAATAAAGCGAAGGACGCAAGGTCCAGACGAAACTATAGGTACTTATATGGCGATAATGTCGAAATATTTCCAACGACTACAGTGCCCTATTTCAGAAGATGCAAAATTGAACATTTTGCTTAGGAATGTTGCACCGTTGTTTCGGACTCAATTAGGAGCATTGGAGATTACGAGTTTGTCTCAGTTGAAGTCATTATGTAAAAGAATTGAACAAAGAATGCAGTCTGGTGACTATGTAATGCCACCGAAGAAAGTTCAGTCCTTGGAGCCTGACTTGGCATATGTAAGCTTGGAAGAGCAAGTTGACGAAATTGGGATTTCAGCTCCTCAGCTCCGGGAACTAGTAGGAACTCGAACGGGAACCAAAGAGAAATAATATGCTACAAATGTCAAAAGCCCGGTCACCGAGCATTAGGATGTGCAGCCCAAAATAGCAACATATATTGTTATAGGTGTAAAAAGCAAGGATTTACAAAACGCACCTGTCCTACGTGTAATTCGGGAAACGGACGACGGCACTCTTAGGAGGTCGGCCTTGGAGTAAGCCAAACCGTCCCACCGGCTATAAACCTATCCTGGACTACATACTTAACCATGCACAACGAGACGAAAGACCCTACTTGGAAGTTGATATCCTTGGCTATCAGTTTTTAGGATTATTGGATTCTGGAGCATCCAGAACGTTTATTGGACAAAAAGGATGGAATATACTGAAGCACCTAAACTTACCTTTGAATAAAGAAAATAAATCGGTCTGCACTGTTGCTAATGGACAGCAAACTAAGAGTATTGGGACCTTGGAATTACCCATACGTCTTCGAGATAGAATAAGGATTGTTGAGGTTATTGTTTTACCGGATTTGCCGCACTCATTGATTCTTGGTTACGATTTTTGGATTGTTATGGGTATCGTACCAGATTTGAGGCATAATGAGTGGCATTTTTCGGAGAATGTTGATTCTATTTGCTGCCTGGAAACGGAACAGCTTCAGACCGTCTTAAGTGAAAATGAAAAGCTAGAATTGGAGGAGCTTATTTTAAGACATAAACAGTTAATGGGTACAGAAATTGGTTGCACTACCCTTGTGAAACATAAGATTATCACGAGTTCAGAACCGATTAGACAGAGGAGCTATCGGGTGTCACCAGTCATGCAGAAGCATATCGATGATGAGATTGACCAGATGTTAATGCAGGATATTATTGAGCCCTCTAGGAGCCCATGGGCTTCCCCTGTAGTGATTGTTAAGAAGAAAAACACTGATAAGATGAGATTTTGTGTAGATTACAGACGATTGAATGCCGTAACGGATAGAGACAGCTATCCCCTCCCCCTAGTATCTGAGACCTTGGACAAACTGAAAGATGCAAAATACTTGTCCAGCCTAGATATAAAAAGTGCGTATTGGCAAGTCCCCATGGATGAGGCATCTAAACCATTGACAGCTTTTATTTGTCACAGGGGACTATTTCAATTTAAGCGCCTCCCATTCGGCCTGCACAATGCGCCGGGGACTTGGCAACGTTTGATTGATCAGATATTAGCAGGCTTAGAGCCCTCAGTATTTGTTTACTTAGACGATGTAGTAATAGTATCGCAAAATTTCGAAGATCACCTGAAAATTTTAGATGAAGTTTTTAGACGACTGCGTGAAGCCGGCATCACTGTAAGTTGGGATAAATGTCAGTTTTGTAGGCCCGAGATGAAGTATTTAGGCTATGTGGTCGATAGGCGTGGCCTTCACGTGGATCCAGATAAAGTCAGAGCTATGTTAGAACTTGGCCGTCCAAAAACCGTTACTGAAGTGCGAAGAGTCATTGGAAGTTTCTCATGGTATCGAAGATTCGTCCCTGAATTTTCTAGTATTGTTGCTCCAATAACTGCACTTACGAAAAAGAACAATAAATTTATTTGGACCAAGGCGTGTGAAAGCGCTTTCATGAAAATAAAGGAACTATTGGTATCAGCCCCAATATTGAGCTGCCCCGACTACAGTAAAGAATTTATTATACAAACTGATGCATCTGGTTATGGTATAGGCGCCGTACTTGTTCAGCCCCACGAAGAAGGAGATAAAATTATTTGCTATTTAAGCCGCTCGCTAACCAAGCAGGAAAGACTATATACTACTTCAGAGAGAGAGATGTTGGCGTTGGTTTGGGCTATTCACAAGCTCAGACCCTATATAGAAGGTATTCCATTTACGGTCATCACGGATCATTTTAGTTTAAAGTGGTTACTGAATTTGAAGGATCCAACTGGTCGTCTGGGCCGTTGGGCAGTGAAACTGCAGATGTACGATTTTAAAGTGCAACACAGGAAAGGTCGAGATTTAGCTCTCCCAGATATGATGTCCCGAACTGTACCCGTCATAGATAGCGTGAGGGAGCGTCTAGAACCAGAAAAGATTGTTGTAGATAAATGGTATTTAAAGATGAAAAAGAATGTGAAAGATACTCCTCTACGATTTTTGAAATGGCGATGCCAAGACGGTATTTTATACAAATATGTACAGCAAGATTATCCGGCCCTATCGTCAGATAATGACTGCTGGAAGATTGTGGTGCCCAAGGAAGATAGAGTTGAAGTGATTAAGGCGGCGCATGATCCTCCTTCAGCAGGTCATATGGGCGTTTATAAAACTTATTCAAGGATAACTGAGAAATATTACTGGCCTAAGATGCGTAGTGACGTAGCGAATTATATCAGAAAGTGCTATACCTGTATTGCCTACAAGGGTGACTCAACCGGAAACAGAGATCACATGGTATCTCATCCCAAACCATCACGACCGTGGGAAATGATCTCGACAGACTTAATGGGTCCATTACCAAGATCCACAAAAGGCAATTCATTTATATTGGTCGTCACAGACTATTTGAGCAAGTTCTCTTTGGTATTTCCTCTTCGCAAGGCGACGACGGAGACTATCGTAAAGCGGATAGAAGAGAGTGTGTTCTTAGTATTTGGAGTCCCTCGTCTGCTTTTATGCGATAATGGACCGCAATACCGTAGCGCTGCATTTAAACGTTTTGTCGAAAAGTATGATTGTACTATCAAGTTTAATGCTAACTATCACCCTAGAGCAAATCCAACCGAGAGACAGAATAGGACGATCAAGACGATGATTTCTATGTATATTAAAGACAATCACAGGTTATGGGATACCAACATTCATAGCTTAGCTTGTGCATTGCGCACGGCACGACAGGAAGTCACACGGGTCTCGCCGTATTATGTGAATTTCGGGCGGAATATGTGTTTATCAGGGAAAGATTATACCCCGAATGTCCAAGCCTCGAATAGTACAGAAGACCAGCTACAGACTTCGAGAAATAAAGCTTTTATGGACTTGTATACTGAAGTTAAACGACGGCTTGAAATTGCCGGTGATAAAGGTGTTGCCAGGTATAACTTACGGAAGCGAGATGCAGAGTTAATAGTTGGTCAGAAAGTTTTCCGGAAGAACTACGTTATTTCGGACGCGACTAAACATTTTAATAAGAAACTAGCACCTAAGTATGTTGGACCATTTATCATCAAATGCCGCGTTTCGCCATGGACTTACGAGCTCAAAGACGAGAAAGGTACTCTCCAGGGCGTGTGGCATCTTAAGGACTTAAAGGAAGCACCCTATCACGTCGATTAACCTCAGGAGGTTAATCATCTTGAAGCTAAGGGGGGAATTTGTAACGTGTCATTTTCTCAATAGGATAATCCAAGCTTAAAAATACTTTAAATATTTCTTTAGCAGAAAGCTACAGGATTTGCAATTAAAAGATTACACATTCATTGTGAGAAGTAGTTTTAATTAAATAGAATTTTACATAATAGTCTAGTTTTACAATACCTTCTTGCTTAAAAGTTGCACAGCCTCCCCTTAGATATGATATTTTCATTGTACTTACAGCTTGCTAGGTAATTCATGGTACTTCTTATGTTTTCTTAATATTAAAAGGTGGTGTTGTAGTGATTTTTGGTTCTCCTGTCTTCTCAGGTCATTGAAAAGTTCTAGAAGGCATCACTGGACCTGTGCCTTGCTGTTATTTGGGCCCCTTTTAACTCTCAAGCATCATTAGCTCGATAAGCCTCCGAAGGCTAAGTTTATGCTAAAAATAAAGAGAAAAAGAGATTAGATTTCTATAGAATAGAATAATTTGTCTATGTGGACCTACCTCAGGCATGTTTTAGCCGCCCTAACATATTTCTAGAGCCTCAGGCGTTGATTTTCCACTGACAGGACTACTTTCTTTCCCCTAAGTTTAGCAGTGATTTTGAAGCATTCTAGGCATGAATTTTCCTTGGAATACAGGCTTGGCAGTCTGGTGGATCCTTCAAGCCTCGAGCTGCTCTGTTGTGTGGCGATTCTAGCTAAAAATAATGACTAATTAGTCGCTAATCAATAAGTGTCGATTTACAATTTGAGGTTGGAAAATATAAGATAGCAAGGTTTTGGGATTGTTTTTAGGTAATATGTAATGGATAATCGGAGAGAGTACTTACCTACAGACATCGATTATAGGTTTTGTGGTAAATTTTTCCATTTCTTTCCGAAAAATTTACAGGTTAATTTTGATTTATCTGTCGGACTTTGACGTATAACGTCAAAGTATGACGTTTCGACCGGACGAGTACGTGAATTTCAAGATTTGGATGTTGTGATTGGCGTTCGGCCGATAATGCAAAGGTCCGACATTACCGACTGGTCTATGGCGGCCAGGTCATTTTGCCACCACATGGATCGGCCATTTTATCACCCGATGCACTGTTGCCGGGTCGTGATCTTGAAATTCCTAGGCGAAGACAGTTATGACGTCACATGACGTCGCATGCTTATTAAGAACTGGAATCGAGGGAATTCCTGGGTTTTGCTGGTAGTTTTGAGTTATTAGGGTCGTAGGGTTATGTGCTACCCTGGACGTGTGTATTTGAGCAAAATAATGGTTTTACCCGTCGATTCTGGTTGGTAGTTTCGGCGATTCATCGTTAGTTGTGGGGAAACTGGCCGAGATGCGGCAACGTCGCTTTCATTCTCAAGAAGTTCTCTTCGTACCTCGGAGAGGAATTTCATGGTCTTCTTATAGATGTAAGCCCAAGGGGCCGGAAGTCCTCCATTTTTCCAAAGTATTTTGCTGAATATATTTCGCCACTAAAAGTAGTGTGGTGCCTTGGAGAAAAGGGATTATTATTCAGTGAATTTAAGCGGGATTTATGCCAATTTTGGAAGCTTTGCTTGATGGTCTGTTTTATGGTATTGGCCCCGCATCCACGTGGTTGGAGGTTATTTCTTTGGAGTAGGTCTTCCCTACATCGTAACACAGTAACCCCGCACAACAACTAAGGTATGTTTCGCTAATTTTTCGATTCATGTTTATCTGTATAAATGTATATTAAATTGTATAGTTATCGATTGATGTAATAGTATCTATTACACGTGCTACTGGATGGAAAATGAGTCTAACGATCTCTTTTCTTTTCAGGGGTTTTAGGTTTTAGGATTTAGGCTTTAGGCTTTAAGTCCTACCGTTTAATTTTGTCTTCACATATAATTTTGGTTTCCTGTTGTTTCGAGGAGCCGATGTGAAGAGGTTCTTGTGTGGTTTTGGTGTATTTGATGGTACCACCTGTGTCTGTCCTGTCCATAATAGCCTATCTCTTGACACTGGCCGCTGGAAGAATCAACCCGCAGACCCAGTGCAGTTGAGCTCCACGTCCTAGCTTCAATATTATTCAGGAAAAGCGCAAGTTTTTGAACATGTTATAATTTTTTTTTTAAATTTTATTAACGGCATAAGAATATGCAGTCACAAATAGCTACTAGATAGAGTCCTATAGACATACGTTAATTGAAGCCTACACGTGTTCATTATCCGTGTTGGTATTCCTAGTTGCTAATAGTAGCCGTATGAACATTTACTTGCATCCATGTATATTTTGATTGAAAATTACTCATTGTGAATTAGTCGTGTTGATATCCGTGCATTGATTAACCGTGTTGAGACTCAAGTCAGGGGCTGCACTGATATGCATAAGAATTAAGAGAGGGATAGTGAGGGCTATTATTTTTGCATTGTATTTTTTTTAGCGTTTCATGTTATATGTTAGTAAGTAATTGTAAATAAGTAACTGTACAATGAGCTTTATAAAGCACAAGATGTTTTAGTTTTGATTTTGTATTGGTGAGGAAGAAGTACATTCTTCTAATAATATTTATTTTATTTTTATCTTACTTAAACTGCTGTTGATTTGGTAACGTTGCATTCTGAATATCAGAAATTTCATTTTAATAATTTACTAGCGTTTATGTAAAGGTATATGATCATATCCTGCGCTGACAGTATATATTATATTTCATGATATTTAAGAGTACAGGTTTAAGGTTATGACTTTTGATTTATGAACTACCTTAAGTAACTTACCTTCGCTTTATTCAGTTGTGTTCTTTTTAGACAGCCGTTACCCCATACTAGTTGCCCGGTTAATTTGGCCCGAGGCTAACTTAATACTGATAAGTGATTACCAATTTATTTAAAAATATATTTACGAATTGACCTCCGCCATTTTGTCAACAATAGTAATCAACCAAGCAACTAGATACTGGGCGTACTCGAGCCAATAAGATATCTTCATTCTCAACTGAAATTCATTTAGATTTTCCCTAAGATTTTATCCACATTGAATTAAATAATAAATATTGTTCCAACTCTTTAAGGGGAAATTATTTTGTTTTATTTGCGCGCATGCGCTATAGGTGTGGACTGGTATTTTAGGAGATTACTAAGCTGATTGCAGGTGTAGGTGATACCAATTCGCGATTTATTGGTGCTCCTACTTTTAACAACAAATAACTGACTTGACGTTAATTTACCAAATCGCGTGGCGCCCTTTTTGGTTATATTAAACCCCCCCTTCTCCACTGTCGAAAAGCTAACGGCCGTCAATGTTCAGGTGCATAATACACCTCGATTTTTGCGAAGTAAACTCAGATAGTTAAACTTTATTATTTTCTTTGAAGGTTAGATATCTTATTAAAAATAATTATAATTAAAAATAAAAAGGCGTTACAACTCCTGGAATATTTGGCAGAGTCCGTCAGTCCATGAGGCGAAGACTTGATTCGTGCATTTTAGCAAGAGGCGAACATTTTCAACAGTTTTTATAATTTTGATTTATTTTAATTTTTATTTGATTAACTAATAAATTGTTTTGTTACACGGCTTTTTAATCTGCGTTATTTCGCCTACACTTAATTTCCATCGATGGCTATTTTTGCAAATAAATCGAAAACGGTCACAGATACGAGAATAGTGCAAGATACCAGAACGCTAAACAAAGGAACACAGCGTTCAAATTTCATACCGGAATTCATACAGGGTGCCAAAAAAAATAGTTCTGAAAGATAAAAATGTAGCCGATTCAAAAAAATGTAACACCCTGTATACTGCGATCGACAATTTTGATACTTTATTGTAAAGACTTTAAAACAGGGTTGATGTTCCAAATTTGAAACAATTATCGCAGAATATAAGAGAGAAAACGCAAAATACGGGAAAAAAATTGAAACTTTGCCACCCTGAAATATCTGCATGACATTAATTAACACCCTGTATAATATATTATGCATAATAGACAGGGTGTCCGGAAAATACGTGTACAACGTTTGACGACAGACTCCTGACGTCAAAATAGATCGATCTAAGCCGACTTAGTTATATCCAAAATTGTCTCGTTTCGCCGGTAGAGGGCGTCAAAAATTTGTAAAAATATTGGTTTTTCCTAAATTACGTGAAAACCTGCTAATCGATTTTAATGATTTTAAGTATGTAGACTAATACTATAAAATGACGTTTTCTAGTAGTATAGTCACCGGCTGTAAATAAGTGGAAGTGTTATAAAAGTGATATAATACGTCAACATTTCTCCTCATTTTTTATATGAACGGCGTTATGACAACCCAGATATTTTTGTAGAGTGACTGGATATATTTGGAAGCTATTTTACCTCTTTAATATTTTTCGTTAAATGAGCTGTTTTGCCAGAAGAAAATATTTACAATTACCTGCATACATCAATTCAATAAAAATAAAACAAAGTACAACAAAGTTGAAAGTATGTATTGTAAGAAACTAAGTAAAACAAAAACATTACTTAAGCAAATGTGTAAAATCACCGCCATCTTGCTGAATACACTTATTAACACTCCTTAAAAAATGATATTGGACCCTATCTAATGTCTCGGGGTTATTAAAATGGTTGCCTGCATTTAAAATCCGCTGCAATAAATCATCGCGTATGTTTACCGGAGTCTTGTAAACTTCTGTTTTAATAGCGTCCCACAAAAGGAAGTCACACATATTTAACTCAGGAGAACGTGGTGGCCATTTTACTGGTGCATCATTGCCCCTTCCAATCCATCGGTTGGGATATTGATGATGTAAGTATTGCCGAGCGGCAACGGAAAAATGGGGCGGGGCACCATCATGCATATACCACATTTCTTTCCGAAGTAAAAGGGGCAAATTGTCCAGAAGAATTGGTAATGTGTCTTGCAAAAAATTTAAATAAATATTTCCATCTAACCTGTCTGGAATAACAATGGGACCAATAATACCTGCCCAAATATTTAATTTAAATTGATGCTGATGATGTGCAACTTTAATGGCATGTGGATTTTCATCGGAATAAATATGTTCGTTGTGCAGATTGGTTACTCCATAATTGTTCTACAAAAATTTGGATCACGGATTCTTTTGTTTCTAATAATTTGACAAAATGAGAGCCGCATGGGGGAATCAGTCGGTTAAAGTTCCTGGACTTTTTGCACGTGATAAGGATGTAACAACTGTTCTTTTAAAACCTCATTGACAATCGTTTTAGGAACATGTAACTCACGTTCTAAGCGACGGGTACTGGTACTTGGTTCTTCTTCAACTCTTTCCAGAATCATCTCTTCTGTTTCCACAGTTCGAATACGACCCCTGCCTTCAAAGTTTTTCTCAAAGCTGCCCGTTTCCCGAAGATGACGCTCGATATTGGCAAATGTTTGGTGGTTTGGTATTCGACGGTTAGGAAACCTCTCCATGTAAACCCTAACACTCTGACGCCCATTTCCTTGACAAAACCCATATACCAGGAGTAAGTCAACATTCTCAGAGTTCGTATAATTTTTCATTTTTAATGGTAAAATGAACTTGTAATTCAGAAATGTTGATCGTATACTTGAGTAAATTTCATAGACTGGTGACAATTTGTCAATAATTGTCAAATTATTAAATGCCATAGCAACAAGGTCACTTAAAAAATTATTGTTACAGGTAATTTGATTTTAGTATTATTGCTAATAATACTAAATATTGTAAATATTTTCTTCTGGCAAAACAGCTCATTCAACGAAAAATATTACAAATACATCCAGTCACTCTACAAAAATATCTGGGTTGTCATAACGCCGTTCATATAAAAAATGAGGGGAAATGTGAACGTATTATATCACTTTTATAACACTTCCACTTATTTACAGCCGGTGACTATACTACTAGAAAACGTCATTTTATAGTATTAGTCTACATACTAAAAATCATTAAAATCGATTAGCAGGTTTTCACGTAATTTAGGAAAAACCAAACGGCTAAACGAGACAATTTTGGATATAACAAAGTCGGCTTAGATCGACCTATTTTGACGCCAGGAGTCTGTCGTTAAACGTTGTACACGTATTTTCCGGACACCCTGTATATATTTTTTTTATAATTCTTTTTTTTATTCTTTTTTTTAATTACTTTTTTTTTTAATTACATATTTTTTTTTGTTATCACTGGGACACTGGGTAGGATATTTAGTTTTCCGGTCGGCTGTCCCGGATGGATATACTAACAAGAGGCCGGAGTTTGGAGTAAGGGTAAACATGGGGTAACACAGGATTCTTATAGTTAGTGTCTCATTGGTCGAATGTAGGGTTGGTTAACCCACATTCAGACAAAGAGTAATTTTGATTTAGTATAATGCTTATAAACTATATTAAATTTATTAACGTCGGACAGTAGATTTGCTAGGTTTGTAGGAAATATAGTTTTTGAGTTATTTAGTTGTATGAAAAATTCTTCAATATTATTTGTATTTAATGAGCATTCAAAAAGAATATGTTGTGGATCGGCTATTTCATTACAGGTATTACAATAAGGATTATCTCTTAGTCCTATTTTAAATTTATAGCTAGGGCAGATAACGTGGTTTGACCGTAATCTCGTTATAGTTTGTATAGCCTTTTTATTAGTTGTATTTGAAAACCATGGTTTGCTACTTAATTTGGGCTTAATGTTACGGAAATAAGACCCTTTTGTCGCTAATTGGTATTGGGATTGCCAATCTTTATTCATCTTCTCTTTAATGGTCCGATAGAAATCTGTTTTTGGAGTTCTATAGTTCGTATCTACCTGTCCAGTGCTTGTTGCTTCCTTTGCTAGTTTGTCCCCAATTTCGTTTTCGTTAATTCCAATATGTGATTTTATCCATATTAATTTAACTGACTTAGCCTGGTTTATTATTTCGTAATTTAATTTTAGAATTTCGGCCATCAAATGATTGACTTCAGTAGCCGGGGAAGCTGATTTCAGTTTTTGTAAAGCGCTTAGGCAATCCGTAAATATTATGTAGTGTTGATTTTCATTTTCTATGCATATTTTATATGCCTCCTTAATTGCATTGGGTTCTGCGGAGAAATTAGACGAGTATTTGGGTAGTTTAATTTTGATTCTAATATTTTTGCTTGGGTAGAATACAGCGCTCCCTACTTTTCCATTTATTCTGGATCCGCCTGTGTATATTATTTCGTGGTTAGGCCATCTTTTATTTATTTCTAATTTAAAGGTGTTATTGCGGAAGCTCTCGGGTAAATTTCTATAATCTTCTATGGAGTCTGTATCCACATTATGGAAAAAATGTTCGTAATGATTTACAAAATTTGGTAGTTTCCTGTTGGTGTAAATTTCCTCGGAAAACTCTGATCTTCTTCGAGTACCGTGTCCGTTACCGAACGTTGGCTACCATTCTGGCTATCATGACCTTATTAGCTGCTGCACGAAATAGGGATGTGGTGGACTTCTGGAACCAATCTCGGAGGTTCTTTAACCAGGATGTTCTTCTTCGGCCTAGCCCTCTTCTTCCTACGATTTTGCCTTGCATTATAAGGTGAAGAATTCCGTATCTTTCTGGATGTCGCATCACATGCGCAAAATATTCCAATTTACGTATCTTAATTGTCTTCGTTATTTCCGTATCCTTGCCCATGCGTAGTAAAACGTCCTCATTTCGGACCTTGTCGACCCAGCTAATGCGTAGTATTCTACGGTATACCCACATCTCGAAGGCTTTGAGCTTCTTTAGTAGTGTGTCTGTCAATGTCCAACCTTCGAATCCATACAGCAGTATTGGGAATATGTAGCACTTTACCAGTCTAATCTTCAGTTTGTTGCTAATACTCCGACCACAAAGTACCTTTTTCATTCTAAAGAACGCATCTCTGGCCTTCTCTATACGGATTCTGACCTCTTTGCTCATATCCCAGTTGTCGTTTATATTGCATCCGAGATAGGTGATATTGTTGACCCTTTCACAAACTCTGATACGTAAATAAACCCTTCTACGCATAGGGGATTATTTTTAATATTCCAGTATCTGTGGGTAAGACATAGTGTTGTGAGTTGGTTGATTTTCTTCAGTAAAGGGCTATCCTTAGAGTGTAGTTTAATAATAAATTTGTCCAATGATTAACCTATCCATTATTAGTAATTGAATCAAGTTCTAATTTTTTTTAATAACTTCTAACAAATCTAATTTTTGAATATCAACATTTTTTTTCTCCTTTAGGGAGCTAACCACAAACATAACAATATCAAATATTTTATAGGTAAATACCTCTTCAACAGAGTTAGCCTGTATGCCAGAATTGTAAGTGGAGTCATTTAAGATTCCTCCCCTTTGGTTGGGAAGAGTAAAAGTTTTAATTAATTGATTATGTTCCATTGTGGTCACGTCTGGACCTGTAGGACGGGGTCTTTTATTGTTTGTTTTATTAGCGAAGGTAAAATATGTTACAGGAGAGGAAATGTTGGCTCTAGAGGTGCTAGGGACCGGGTTATCAAAAATATTTAAAGTGATCTTTTACAGGATGTTTATTTTGTGTTGTTTCTGGGGTATTATGGATCCTATTTTCTTTTTCGGTACCTATTTAAATTTAAAACATCAGGATACGACTTTTTAGGGACTTTTCCACTGGCGTCTCTGTAGGATAAGTTTTCCAGTACCATTGTTTCTTTAATCAGTTTTTGTCTTTTGAATTCTTGACAATTTTTAAAATCCGATGTCTGGTGAGAACCTTTACATCCGAAACATTTAACAAGTGTTTGTGAGTCAGTACAGTCTTTAGTCTTATGTGATTCGGTGCATTTTTCACATCGCGGAACGCTTTTGCATTGTTTTGCCTGATGGCCATACCTACAGCAATTATAGCATAAAATTACTTTTTGTATATAAGTTTCTACTGGGTATCTTACATGACCTATACCTACATATTTGGGTAACTGTTGTGTTTTAAACGTAACGATGATTGTACGTGAGGGAACTCGCTTATGTTGTCCGTTTTCATCGATTATGGGTTTTTTGTTTTGGTCCAGCTCTTTAAAAGTAATTCTTTGAACTTCTTTTACCGTAAATATGGAATGCATATCAAATGGTTTTATTTGGGTTTTTAGAAACTCTTCAGAGAATTATGTGTCACTCTTTTTGATGACTCCTGTACGCAATAAAATAAAAGTTGGTAAATATGGGTTCAATTTATGATTTTCATTTAAATATGTCGATTTAATTAATAAATTTGCCGATTTATAATCTGTAAATATGAATCGAATTTTCTTTCTACCGATTGATTCTATTTCTTTAATTTTTCCATTAATTTCAGGGTGGCATGAATATATTATCATATTTATTTTAATTGCATTTAATTGACCTGCAAAATTAGGATCTAAAGGTTCAATGTATACCTGATAAGAAGCGACATTCCTTTCATTATAAAGATATATTTCTTGTTTTTTTGTTTGCTTATCGCTGTTTTTTTCGGGGTTTATATTTCTACTTGGGATTCCTGTATATTGATTGTTGGATAATGGGTTATTTAAATGTGTTTTTCTACTTACAGTCTCGTTAGCATCAAGATTAATTAATAAATTTTCATTATTTTTTTTAACACCTGTTAATTGTAACATTCGGGAAATTTTATTATTTGCATCGCGCATTTCCTGGTCGTCAAATCCGGAAAACTCATTTTCTGGTTCCTTTTGATTGTCTGGGTAAGGGGGGCGACCCCCCGGGTCAACGTTCATTTTAAACTACTATTCGTCAATTCTTAGCTTACTCTTATGGGTCACCGTTAACAATTCGCACGCTTGATCGAGTTCGGTACGACCTTCTCGGACGATAGCAATTCGATCACTGTTATTTGTTGTTGTTTATCTATATATTTTACTACTATTTTATGTAAAATTTGATTTACTGAGATTATTGCTCAAGCAGCTGTAATACTTCTAATATGTAACATTCTAATACCTAGGTGCTATATGTAATTTATAAAATATTACCTGTATATTTCACATCTGTATCTGTGTAAGAAAGTAGTGTTTGCAATAAATTTGAAAATTTTAATTCTTAAAAACTGACAAAAATAATACACTGAATATTATTGATTATTAATAATGTAGATCTACCAGCATAGACGGCGAAGCCGTTCAAGCTAGATTAAATCATAGTTTACATGAGTTGTATATTTTAAATGACAATAACGCAAACTTATTCCATCTGTTTAAGTGAGGGCGTGAACAACAAGGCAATCAATGAACCAAAAAAAATAATGTGGAAACTGTCTTACGCCACCGAATATATATTCTGTTCTTACGTTCGAGCTAAAAAAAATATGAGTCATATGCATTTTGAAAGGGGTATACTGACTGCGCATTCACCACCGCCTCCGGATGGGAGTTCCATGAGCGATGTACCCGATTTGAAAAAAAGTGCTGTCTACAAAGTTTATCGAATAGTCAAATGTTAGTATTTGTACTCTGACTTGTTTGTATTTAAATAGGGTCTTATA
This sequence comes from Polydrusus pterygomalis, assembly GCA_963969555.1. Lineage (NCBI taxonomy): Eukaryota > Metazoa > Arthropoda > Insecta > Coleoptera > Curculionidae > Polydrusus > Polydrusus pterygomalis. Next base: position 55,494,263 of record OZ018382.1, read on the forward strand.
AATAAATAATTTTTTTTGAATTGCGAAACTGTCAGTTTTACAATAAGCATTTTTCTTAAGATCAGGCTTTGTACTGTAATGTAAAATTAAATTATAAACAGACGAACAAACCCGGAGGGATATTTTCTGGCAATCTGCATGAATGCTTTTATTTTAATAAATAGGCTGCAAACTAAATTTTTCAAAAGTTTTCAAAGGAGATTTGGTTAGCACGAGTTATATATTGAATATCCCAAATAAAAAAAAAAACAATAGAAATAAAATTTAAAAAAAATTTTGTTGAAAATTTACATCATTATTTGAATTCTCAATAAAATAAAAACGAAATAATTGGAAAACTAATACACTTAGGGTTTTTTAAATCAAGATTGAAGTTGACATAAAATACTTATACAGTTTTTATATTGATTTTGACATAACTTTCATTGGCAATATGACAATTAATAATAGATAAATTACCGAGTATCAATTTGACTTGTTGTCGTGGCAAAATCTCACAGCCTGGATATACATATATACATGTTTAAGCCAATAACTATTATATTTTATTTTTACAGATCAACAGATTTTTATCCAAAATATTTGAAGGTGCCGGTAAAAATTAAAACCAAAGAAAACACAAGAGAAGTTGAAGTAACATCTGAAATTGTCTATGATGAATGGAAAATTAAAAATGAAGAAATCGACATTAAAGAGGAAAACCTTAAACAAAAAAAAACGTTAGTAACTATCTCTAATTTCTACTTTTTCTTGAAACCTTCAAAATAATATAACATAGGTATTTTATGTTAATTTTTGTTGTCTGTCTTAATACTTAACACATTCACTGCCCTTGGGAAAAGGCTGTGTCACAGAAAATATAGCTACGCAAAATATAGCTACGCAACAGAACGATGGAGACGTGGCAACAAATCGCCCCCGAAAAAAGAAGCCGGCTGCCGGCAGCGGGCTTCCCTACAAGATTCAGGCGGTTTCTATGGGAAGATTTCCTAAGAGATGTCGTGCGTGCAAGTCCCACGTTGCCAAACGTACCGTTGTGTATTTAAATGTGAGGAAAAGTATTTTAATAAATCAAAGTACATCTTATAGAAAATGTAGAATTATAAAATTTAAAGGGCTGATTTTAAAGAGTGTATTAAATTTATGTATTACCAACATTAAAGCCTTGATACAACATATTTTATTATCATGGAAAAGATTTAGGCGATAATTAATGCCAACACAGACTAAGTAGTGGCGCAGCGAGAAATTCCACCTAGGGGGGGGGGGGGGTTTACCACAAAAAAGGTTCTTATTATATAAAGTAGGTGTACCGCAGGCAATGCGGTGTAGGCGACATATGTGTTTGTCTATTATTAATGGGTACCTACTTCAATAATAACTATTAAGATTAATTTTTTAATAAGTCTTTGGAGGGGTTGGTTGTGATGAAAACGAATTTCTTGGTTCACTAAGTTTACCAATTATAAGTGAAACAAAACAAATATATTATAATATAGTACTTCCAAAATGTTTGTTTTTAAAAATATATCGAAAATGTAAGTAGGTACAGGGCCAGTTAAAGGATGGGGATGTTCCAATGGAATTATTTAGATCATTAACGATAGGTAAGTAAAGTCAACTTTTTTATTTCTACGTTAAATGTATATACTTACATATAACTTTTGTCAGTTTTGTTGAAATATAAGTATATAGGTAGGTGTACTTTAGGATTATTATGCTAATTTTTATGCTTTTAACGTCAAACTTACTGACAATTTTAAGTTTGTAAAAGCAAGCAAATTTTTTGCAGAATTTCCTACCAAATTGAATTATATAAACATCGATTTGTTAGTGCCTAAATTGTGTACAGGATAAAATTATGCAGTTTCTACATTTACTTTTTACTTATAATATGATTTTCGAATTCGCGATCCGGCACTTTCCCTACTAAGCAGCTATCTTTTAAATCGTAGACAAAAAGTTGAAGTAAAACAAGAATTTAGTAGTTTACAGGAAATTAAGTATGGTGTACCGCAAAAGGGACAGTATTGGGTCCAATACTGTTCAACATTTATATAAATAATTTGTTAATTCAGAATTATACTGGTGAAGTAATATCTTTTGCGGATGACACAGTTTTGTTTGTTGAAAGTAACACATGGAAAGGAGTCGAACAAAAAATTAATTGTAATTTACAAAAAAGTGTGCGGTGGTTGGATGATAATTTGTTGACCATCAATTTAAGTAAAACCAAGTATTTACCCTTTGCAAGAAATATCTCAGGCCTTCCGCAAAATGAGCAAATAAATGTCGATTTACCATTTAGATTTGGAACTTAGAAAAATCTGACTCTGTTAATTATTTAGGAATATTATTTGATAATCATTTAAAATGGAACAATCATATATAGCAACTTACTAAGAAACTTCGGTCCTTATTTTATCTGTTCAAACATATCAAAAAAATATCTGACATAAGTTGTATGCGAACAGTATATTTTGCTTTAGTTCAGTCTCTGTTAAGCTACGGAATAACTGCATCGGGAGGAGCTTACGAAAATACCCTTAAACCTTTGGAAGTTAACAAAATATTTAAAAGCCATATTTTTGTATACTCAGTAATTATCGAATGTAATATCTACCACAAGATATTTCGGGATTACCGAATAATACTTTTGGAGGAGTGGTGTTGCTGATGGTAACTCGTTGAGTGCCAGGTAAAAGTATTAGGTAATCCCAAAACATCGAGTGGTATTCAAAAGATTATATAACGAACCATAATTTGAATAATTATTCATTTTTATTATTATTGATAACAAAGTTACAATTATTATAATAAATATTATTTACTCCAGTGCGATTTTTCTGTATTTTTTGGCCTCAAATTCACTTCGGACAACGAAACACTTCCAAATCTCGTTTGGTTTGACACTTTTTTTAAAAATTATGTCACAATTAAATATTTGAACATACCGAAACCATGTAACGACCACAAGCTAAACAAACTTTAGGTTGAAAAATTATTTAACACTACAAACGCGGAAAAAAAATGGATCCTTTAGAAACGATGCTGGCCATTTGGTTTCAACCAGTGCCAAAACCCCTCTATATACACACACACACACAAATATTTGATAATGTGTTACCATGACAGTAACAATCGTTCCACCAAAAGCGATAATCCCAAAGGCTTATCACTTATCATAAGCCTCTCGAGCTATATGGGAATTATGTACCGGGTGGTCAAATAAGCGAGGACGTCAGCTTTATCTCGGAAACCATTAATCGTACAACTTTCGGAAAGATTTTTTATGAGTAAAGTGGTCAAGAGAAATTGCTGAAAATTACTTTTAAGTTCCTCATTTCGCCGCAAGGGGGCACAATCAAAAATTGTTTTTTTAAATTCTACTTTTCTCCGAAAATTCCCGTATTAAGGTATAACGCTGATTACATCATTCGAAAGCCTAGACAATTCTGCATCATTTTGGTTTAAGGCTCATTGGCGTACCGACCTTGATAAGAGTGGGAGAAGCTATTGAAAGTGTAAACATTAAAATCGCTGTAACTTCTAAACGACTTATCCGATTTTACTAAATTTAAGCTTGTTTGGAAGGGGAAAATAAGTATCTTCAATTGCCGTATCCAACAGTACGATATTCTATATATTATTCTATAAAATTGCTAGAGGGCGCAATTTGTAATAATAACAGTTTTTTCGATTTTATCCCGAAAATTCAAATCATACGGTATAACTATGACATCATAATCGAAAAGTAGATGAAATTTGCAACAAAAGATGTGAAGACCGCAGTTCGATATCTTTATTCGTTTCAGAGTTATTGCCAAAACAATAATGTTTAATACAAATTGCGCCCTATAACAATTTTGTTAGAAACTATCGTGTACCATTAGATACGGCTATTGAAGGTACTTCCAAACAAGCTTAAATTTAGTAAAATCGGATAAGTCGTTTAGAAGTTACAGCGATTTTAATCTTTACACTTTCAATAGCTTCTCCCACTCTTATCAAGTAAAATTGTAAACAGTAAAATCGCTGTAACTTCTAAACGACTAAACCGATTTTAGTAAATTTAAGCTTGTTTGGAAGAAAAAGGTAAGTATCTTTAATTGTCGTATCGAATGGTACAAGATAGTTTCTAATAAAATTGCTAGAGGGCGCAATTTGTATTGAAAATTATTGTTTTGGCAATAACTCTGAAACGAACATAGATATCGAACTGCGGTCTTTACATCTTTGGTTGCAAATTTCATCTACTTTTCGATTATGATGTCATAGTTATACCGTATGATTTGAATTTTCGGGATAAAATCGAAAAAACTGTTATTATTACAAATTGCGCCCTCTAGCAATTTTATTAAACACTATCGTGTACTGTTGGATACGACAATTGAAGATACTTGTTTTCCCCTTCCAAACAAGCTTAAATCTAGTAAAATCGGATAAGTCGTTTAGAAGTTACAGCGATTTAAATGTTTACACTTTCAATAGCTTCTCCCACTCTTATCAAGGTCGATACGCCAATGAGCCTTAAACCAAAATGACGCAGAATTGTCTAAGCTTTCCAAAGATGTAATCAGAGTTATACCGTAATATGGGAATTTTCGGAGAAATTTAGAATTTAAAAAAACAATTTTTAATTGTGCCCCCTTGCGGCGAAATGAGGAACTTAAAAGTAATTTCCAGCAATTTCTCTTGACCGCTTTACTTATAAAAAATATTTCCGAAAGTTGTGCGAATAATGGTTTCCGAGATAAAGCCTACGTCCTCGCTTATTTCACCACCTGGTACATTGAGTTGTATAATGTATAATCAGTAAAATAATTAAACTACAATTTAAAGTTGCGTTCTAGAACAAGCAAGTTCATTATTTTGGAAAATTAATGTTCATTGAAAGTAAATATAAAATAAAAAACCTACTGGAACTGGATAAAACGGAAAGTTTGTGTGTGTCAAGCTATTATATAAATTTTAGACTTTTCACCGATAACAATTGAACGTTGCATTTGTGGGAATTTTAATATTTTATATAGGTACCTATAAAGCTGACTGAATTATTTCAATGTTCACTAAATAGATCCAATCTCTTATAATTACAATCCTTAAAGTTGCCACGTTAGTGAAAAAATGTCGGACATTAATGTAACAGTATAAGGCCACCTAATTTTAAGAGCCAAAATATTTCTCATTACGGATCTCCTTTGAATTTGTGGTATTTTAATAATGACATTAGGAAAGCCTTAAATTGAATATTCCTCCAAGTTTAAAATAAATACATGTTATGGGTATTTTTAAAGGTAGTTATTTACAGTTTAACTGACTATTTTAAAAATCTTATCTAGGTATAATGTCTCTTTGCCCTTAAAAAATAACAATTTATTTTAGAGATTGCAGGTTTAAAATTAAGATTTTTTAAATCTTAGTTTTTAAGTCTTAGTTACCGCTGTACTTGAATTGCGAATCCGAACGCATAAAAAGTGCTGGTGATATTTTATTTCTGGGTATTTATCTATATTATAGATATACAGGGTGTCCGCTAATTAATGGTATATCGAAAAACCACAGACTCATTACGTAAAAAATATTATCATTTAATCATACTGAATTATCTACATCCGAAAGTTGATATTGACTGAGATACAGGGTTACAAGTTAAAACTTAATTTTTGTTTGTGTCCAATAGCTTTGAGAAAAACGTTTTTTCACAAAATTTTGCAATTAAGTTTTTTTTTAGAACGATAAGTTTATTTGAGTGTGAAATTTTAATGTACAAAGTAGGTGGCGCTGTTTGCGGTATTTTTCGCACATTTATTAGGTCATAACTTTTTTGTGCCTCAGTGTATTTAAGTTTTTAACGAAAATAATACTTTACAGAGTTACCGTTTCAGAGATATTTGCATTTAAATTATTCAGTGTACTAGCTCAGGCAAGTAAAATATAATGTTTTTATTATCTTCATTAAAAACTTAAATACACTGAGACACAAAAAAGTTATGACCTAATAAATGTGCGAAAAATACCGCAGAGAGCGCCCCCTACATTGTACATTAAAATTTCATAAAAAAATTAATTTCTCGACCTAAAAAAACCCTTAATGCAAAATTTTTGAAAAAACGTCAGTTTTTCTTAAAGCTATTGGAGAAAAACGAAAATAAAGTTTTCTTTAACCTACCTCAGTTAAAATCAACTTTCGGATATATGTATGTATGAATAAATCCTAATATTTTTACATAAGGAGTCTGTGGTTTTTCTATGTACCATTAATTAGCGGACACCCCGTATATAATAATAACTTAATAATTTTTGGTAGTAGGTAATTTCGCAGTCTGTAAGATCAAGGAGCCTTAATTGATTTGGTTGATTTTAATTTATAGAGGTGGCTTTCGCATAAAATGTATGTTTTTGTTGTAGCGGGGGCGAACCTTGGTTTGTCTAAAAGAGGGTAACAGGTAAACCTCTCTGATCTACCACTTTAGCCGCCGGAAAAAACGCCGATAGGAAGCGGCATTCCGGGAAAACGTTTGAAGTCTCTCCGACATTATTAGCGGCAAGGTTTTAAACTCTCATTATGTAGCAATGCCAAAATTAGAGACCAATCGAAGGTTCGGTTTCGGCTAGTTTCGGCCAAAAAATCTGTGACAGTTTCGGTTTCGGTCAAAAATCGGCCGAACCTTCGGCCGCGCCGAAACTCAGTGTTCGTGAATTGTCGCGAACCGTTCGCCTAAATTTGGGTGAGTTCGTAGGCAGTGTTGTCTATAGAAATAATGTTTTTTCGCTGTTGACCTTTTTTTTTAGGTGGGAAGAGTTCAATCCGTTCCCAAGATCGATCTCGTCCTATATGTATAAAATAAATAAGATTTTAGTATACAATAAAATTTTTAACATGTATAAAAGTTTCGGTTTCAGCCGAAACTGAGACCAAGGCTGAAGGTTCGGTTTCGGTTTGGGCTGAAAATCTTGTTTCGGTCGGACACTAGCCAAAATATAAAAAATTATTTATTTTTACAGGGACAAAATAAAATGCTGTGATTTTAAATAACTAAATTCATAAATTAGAAAACTCGTCATTAAAATCTTTCAAATAAACCACTGTTTTTCGTAATTAAAAAAGAACTTCTACAAAATATTTTATGTTGGTTAACATAACTTTTTACACTATATACAGGGTCTGTTGAGATTAAGTGGTGGTACTAAGAGAAATAATTATGAAACTCAGGTAAAATGTAAAATACTTTATTACGAACAAAAACGAATGGTTACAAAGACCGGGCTTGTGAATTATTGTGATAGACAATAATTGAACTATAACTTACTGTTCTTTCTTAAAACAAACAGAAAGAACCCTTGACAAATATTACGTCTCGAATTACGCCATGAAAATGGAAAATGGAACCGCCATCGTCGAAACATAAACAAATCGGTTCGACATTCAGATAAACCATAAACAGAATAAGCTCTTAGTCAGCGTTACTTTTATATTTCAACAGGGTCGCTAATAATCGATGCCGATTATTTTTTAAAGATAGTTAAAACGAAAAGTGTAAAAAACAAAACTTTGATCGGTTTTTAGTCTATTAGAATAACAAAAATAAAATAAAAAATTTGAAGAAATAGTCCATACTTAAAGTGGAGTTGAAAGTATGAAAAGGAAAGAAAAACACAAAGTCTTCCTCCACAAAATTTAATAGAATAAAATTCTAGTTCGAAAGGTCTCTACATGTTTCGAACGTAGAAACGTTCATCATCAGGAGACAGAAATCTATTTTATGCTGATGTTGTTAGCAAAAGAGAAAATTAGAACCTTAATGGAGCTTTTATGGACGTAAAATTTTTAAATGTAGAAGAAACATGGCTTGAAAAATTGACAATGGATGAATACTGAGCATTCAAAAACGTTGTTAAAGTAGGCTTAAACCAACCAAACTAAATGGAGAAGAAGAGAAAAGAAAAAACCCGGGAGAAAAAAACTTTCTAAAAAGGTGTAGGAAATTATTTAGATTTCATTCTTAATATTTATATCCAGCATAAGTGACACATTATGAGGATAGAAGTGCAGTAGCACAATAATGTTGTTGTGTAAAAGTAAAGTTTTTTGGGGTACGCGGGGTTACTGAGGTTTAATCCTCAGTACCCCAAAAAACTTTACTTTTACACAACAACATTATTGTGCTACTGCACTTCTATCCTCATAATGTGTCACTTATGCTGGATATAAATATTAAGAATGAAATCTAAATAATTTCCTACACCTTTTTAGAAAGTTTTTTTCTCCCGGGTTTTTTCTTTTCTCTTCTTCTCCATTTAGTTTGGTTGGTTTAAGCCTACTTTAACAACGTTTTTGAATGCTCAGTATTCATCCATTGTCAATTTTTCAAGCCATGTTTCTTCTACATTTAAAAATTTTACGTCCATAAAAGCTCCATTAAGGTTCTAATTTTCTCTTTTGCTAACAACATCAGCATAAAATAGATTTCTGTCTCCTGATGATGAACGTTTCTACGTTCGAAACATGTAGAGACCTTTCGAACTAGAATTTTATTCTATTAAATTTTGTGGAGGAAGACTTTGTGTTTTTCTTTCCTTTTCATAAAATAAAAAAGTTATTCCAATTTAAAAAATTGCCAAATACCCACCTTTGCCCAGCACTTTATTTGTCGCTCGATAGTCGATATACATTTTTAGTTGTTTACCCTGAATCTACTAGACTCTGATCACAGAATACCCATATAACGCGCTGGTATAGCACAATCAAATTACTTATAACAGGTTTGAAGCAGTGTTAATACTTAATCCATATACAAAAGTTTATCATTCTCCGTCATCTAGGGACCCCCAAAACATCGACATCTCATAATGTAAAAAAAAATTTGCGACCTTTATTATTATTATTATTATTATTATTATTATTATTATATTATGTAACCCTTTCTGTTATATTATATGTAAGTACATTTTTATTTTTATTTTGATAGGTCTGTCATTCAATAAACCGCATTATGATATAAAATAATAAATAAACTTGCGAAAATCCAAGTAAGTGTAAATCGAATTGCAAGAGTGTATCTGAACGGCAACATCACCAAATAAATTCTTTCTCAGAACAGCGCGAAATCGGCGAAATACGATAAATGCTTGTACTGTTACTTGCAGCGCCACCTCGAACCTTTCGAGTAACCATTCGCGGCCGTTTTCGTTTGTCGCCTGTCTTCCTATTCTCATCAGCGTTCTGTTGCGTAGCTATATTTTCTGTGGCTGTGTTCTGCCATGTGCCACGTAACTTTTTTTGCATATTGAACATAATAGGAGTGAATTGTTATTAAAATAAATAAACCTACATTTTTTCAAATTTTTATGTAAAAAAAACAAAAAAGCGCGGGTTCTGGGCACAGGTCAACTGATAAGACATGCTCGGTGCCCATAATGGATAATAATTGATAATAATTAATAATAAAGATTTATAATTGATAGATATAAAACGCACCTGGCGCGGGCAGGCCACCACATTGTGATCATGGTGAACGCGCCAGGCGCGTTGTGGGCAGTGAATGTGTTAATTATAATTAATATCCTCTTTCAATATTTTTAAATTTAAAAACGTTTCAGTTTCACAATAAGCTTTTTTCTAAAAATCGGGCTTTACTTTAATGCAAAATTGATTTTAAAATTAATTAAAATGATAAGCTCTGTTTAGAAAACAATTGTCTATGATTGATTTATGTGCTAACTTTACGAATTTTTACTAATTTTAATGTAAAGTTTTCGCCTATGGCGCTGTTTCATCGGTAACTTGGTATTTTTAGTTTCTGAGGTGTAATTATTGTTGTGTAATTTTGAAAAAAAACGTTTTTAACTCGGTCGGTTGTTCTAGGACCGCCCGTGGAAGACACAGTACTATTTTTTTATTAGAACTTTAATCTCAACAAATATTTCAACTTGGTTAACTGTTTTTTATCATCGTTTATGAGAATACGAAACTTTCTGAATATTTAGAAAATTTTTCCAATGACGAAGCGAGGGCATCTTCCTGTTGGGAGGGAGCAAATCGAAAATGATCAATTAACTACAAATTCGTTTATTAGATAATGAACAGAAACAAAAAAAAAAGGAAAATGATTATTTAACATGTTCACCTTGGTTAACTCGCTAGGTTATTAATTATTATTTGTAGTGCTTGTATTTAAAATACAAAAAAAAAAATGGTATAAGCTGAATATAAGAGAACATTTACGGTTTTGCTGGACATAAGGCCGAAGCTTATCCTGTAGTTCCTCTGTGATATCCGATGTATGCACTTTTTACCTATGCATTCGGCTTCTAGATCTAGATACCTACTGTGTTTTTCTCTTAACTTTGTGCCTCCCCTGACAATTTTTTCTCTGCACAAGATAAACACTCTACCTGAAATCAGCCGCTCTTATTCACACTAAAATATATATTACCTGTCGCCATTGAGTCCAAAACACAGAAAAGAAAGAGGTTTGTTCGAAACAGCAGATCCAGCGTACCGTCGTGAGTCGTCGCTTCATTACAAACGCTACGAAAGCAGCAATAATTAAGAAGTGCAATATGTCATAATTATAATTTAATTTTAAATCAGTATATTAAAAGGAATAAAAATATATTCTAACATGAAGTTTTCAAATACTCAAGCTTCGATTTATGCATCTTTTACAGGCTTATAAACTCGTTATCTTGGTACCAATACCGTTGTGCTGTTTAGGGGTCAAAAATAAAATGAATGATTTAATATTAACCCCCCCAATAAATACTTTTTGCGATTTGCGGGCCGTAAGAAAGTGTGCCACCAAAAGTTTGAGTTTCCTGTAAATAAACCACGGACTAGCCTACATTAAACAAAAAGGTGTAATGTTAATACGGAAAGTGCAGGTTACCGGATAGCAATTTATCTTCCGTTTTTGGACAATTATTGGTCGGATTTCAAAGCCTCTTTCACAAAGGTCCATTCATTATCACCGAGGAAACGCTAACTGAATTCCAGCCTCTTGTATTATTTTATACACATGACCTGGCACGAACCAAAGATGAGCTAGTTGTCGAACTTGGACTTTGGTACAGAGAAATTGCTAAACTGCCTAATAAAGAGTGTCCCAGAGATTCCTTAAGCACGTTACAACGCGTTACTGACACCTTTAAAGATATCAGGACATTACTTCGTATATTAGCTATATTGCCTGTCTCTACTGCGGAAGGTGAACGTAGTTTTTCAACTTTGCGAAGACACAAAAATTATTTCAGAAATAGTTCTTCGGAAAACCGGCTCTTTTGTATATTTATAGAAATATGACCCCGCCTGTGGAGAATATTTAAATAAATTCGGCGAGAAGAACATTTAAACTTAGCTTGGCTTAATAAACCTTTTTTGTCGCAAATACGTTGTTTGTTAAATTTTATTTTTTCAGGCCAAATGTATATTATGCACCTTTGGTTTATTATAAACTTTTTTCCTGGGTGCGTCCCTGGATATTATATCAAAGCATTGTGCTTTGTATTTTTATATTAGGATTTACGGACTTAAATACAGGGTGCCCCAAGGTGGATGGCGTATTGGACGTTTATGAAGAACTAAATAACGGATCATTTTGAAAGTTTGGCAACCAGGATAAACGACCATGATCTACAGTTTAAAAATAATTTTGACCATGCGGTGTTGCCGCTTTTACTCTAAACCGGTGGAACATCGCTATTTTAAATAGAACCCTGTATGTTCTTCAACATTCGATTTTCGCATATAATTATAAAAAACTTTTCTTAATATTTTCCTATACCTATCTGTAGCCATTTATCGAGAATAAATTAATTTCACTTTTTCTTAACGAATAAAGGACTTTCATTAAATATTAATATCTTCCTCCTATAAAACAATTTTGTGCTGAAATTTGCATCATACCTGAACAATGCCTTAAGACATATGATCTTTTGCTCACATTTCCTCCTATAAAACAATTTTGAGCTGAAATTTGCATCATACCTGAACAATGCTTTAAGACATATGATCTTTTGCTCACATCTTAGTTTAAATATACAGGGTGGTACCAAAATTAATTTTTGTCGGCAACTTACAAAAATGTCAAAAAAAGATTTTTTTTAAATGGAACATCCTGTATAGTTATACGGATTTGAAAAGCTGGTAAAACTATCTTTTAGACTTGTATACTTGGCATAATACCTAACTCTTCAAGATTTCGATTTATTAGCGTTTAAACATAAAACTTCATAAATCGACACACTTTCAACGGTTTTAATAGTAGTGGGCTATGGGTTTTATAGAAATGTCATTCTTTTAATACTTATGATTTGAGTACCTACGATGGCGGATAATAATTACTCTAATACAGTTTTAATGAATTTATTAATTTTCCATGGACTGTGTGATCAAATAATTAGCAGAACATTCAGAAAATTTAATGAAATGTACCCGAATTTGCCGCAGATAAATAACAAAAAAATTATTCGGCTTCAGAACAATTTTAGACAGTTTGGATCAATTCGGAATGCAACAAATAATAACAAAAATAATAAAAAGTATCACAAATCGAACTAGATAATAAAATGCAATAAAAGTGAAATAAGACTATTAATAAAAATAAATGGACTATTTTTTAAGCAATTGTTCAAAATGTTGACCATTAACATCTAGACACTTTAATAAACGGGTGTTGACACCATCCGTTGTAGCACTTCGAATTTTATTTGCGTCAAGGTCGTTGAACGCTTGGATGAGTCGATGCTCCAGTTCTTCTCTTGTATTCACAGGTGTTCTGTATACTTTCTCCTTCAATACACCCCACAACTAAAAGTCTAAGGGGGTTATATCAAGTGATCTTGGTGGCCAATTCCACGGTCCTAATCGTCGAAACTATCGATCATCGAATATCCGTCTCAGCTCCACAGATACTTCAGCGGTACAATGTGCGGGAGCTCCGTCAAGTTGATACCAGCACCTTCTGTAGTTTCAAGTGAAAGACTATCCGTGAAGTTTTCGACTGTTGTGTTTAAAATATCTACATATTTTTTAGAGTTTAGGTTTTCATCGTAAATCACATACCTCACTTGATTATCCATTAATAAGCAGAACACATTGAAACTGAATTTATCTTGAAAATGTGCCTCTCTTGTGACATGGGGATTTTTATTGGCCCAAAAGTGGCGATTGTGACGATTAAAATTGCCCTCCCTCGAAAATTTGGATTCGTCAGTCCATATAATTTTACTTAAGAAATTTGGATCTTCCTGTATATGCACTAGCATCATTTCGCAAAACTCGACTCTATTTTGACTATCTCCAGGCTTAAGAGCTTGCATCCGGGTAAATTTATAATCATGCATGCCATGTTTCTTTAGAATTCCTTCTACCGATGAATGTGCAATGCCTAAGTCTTCGCGCTACGCCTAAGTCTTCGCGCTACGCACGGAAGCGTGAGGATATGCGTTAAAGTATGCCAGAACATTAATTTCATTGTCTTCATTAGAAGTCACGGGTCTGGGCAAATTTCTTGGTGCTTTTAAAATTGATCCAAACTGTCTAAAATTGTTCTGAAGCAGAATAAACTTTTTGTTATTTATCTGCGGCAAATTCGGGTACATTTCATTAAATTTTCTGCATGTCCTGCTAATTATTTGATCACACTGTCCATGGAAAATGAATAAATTCCTTAAAACTGTATTAGAGTAATTATTATTATCCGCCATCGTAGGTACTCGAATCATACATATTAATAGAATGACATTTCTATAAAACAAGAAATTGCCATGGTGACTATGTACCAAAAGAATTGTTTCCATAGCCCACTACTATTAAAACCGTTGAAAGTGTGTCGATTTATCCAGTTTTATGTTTAAACGCTAATAAATCGAAATCTTGAAGAGTTAGGTATTAGGCCAAGTATACAAGTCTGAAAGCTAGTTTTATCAGCTTTTCAAATCCGTATATACAGGGTGTTCCAGTTAGAAAAAATATTTTTTTGACATGACAAGTGGCCGACAAAAATTAATTTTTGTACCACCCTGTATATTTAAACTAAGATGTGAGCAAAAGATCATATGCCTTAAGGTATTGTTCAGGTATGATGCAAATTTCAGCTCAAAATTATTTTAGGGGGAAGATATTAATATTTAATGAAAGTCCTTTATTCGTTAAAAAAAAGTGAAATTAATTTATTCCCGATAAATGGCTACAGATAGGTATAGAAAAATATTAAGAAAAGTTGTTCATTATTATATGCGGAAATCGAATAATGAATAATATTCAGGGTGTTCTATTTAAAATAGCGATGTTGCCACCGGTTTAGAATAGAAGCGGCAACACCGCATGGTCAAAATTATTTTGAAACTGTAGATCATGGTCGTTTATCCTGGTTGCCAAACTTTCAAAATAATCCGTTATTTAGTTCTTCATAAACGTCTAATACGCCATCCAACTTGGGGCACCCTGTATAATAAGCCATAACACCCTCTATATATATATAATTCTCGAGTAATTCCAATGTTTATTTTTTAGTATGGAATTCGATGGCAGCGATCAAGAACACCGTGACGAATATAACAGGTTCAAATGTGGTATATGTCAATTTCAATCAAGATGGAACTGTAGTTTGAATAAAAATTACGAAGAAGTTTCTAAATTTAATTGCAATTATTGCGATTGTCATGAAAAGGCTCAGCAATGTAATTTAAAGATGCGTTTATTACCACAAAATATAGAAAAAAGTGATTCTTTAAACAAAAAATTCTTCTACAAAAAATGTAATCAATGTAATGAAACAATTATTGAGAAAGGAAGTTTTAAGATACATATTCTGCAAAAACATAACAACACTAAGGAAGTTGAGGCTTCACATACGTTTAAGTGTGGTCAATGTGAATATCAAACAGTTCGGAGAAGTGATTTAAAGTTACATATCCTAAGGCGTCATAAAAATATAGAGGAAGTTGATGCTTCAGATAAGTTTAAGTGTGGTCAATGTGAATATCAAACAGTTCGGAGAAGTGATTTAACGTTACATATCCTAAGGCGTCATAAAAATATAGAGGAAGTTAATGCTTTAGATAGGTTTAAATGTGGTCAATGTGAATATCAAACACTTTCGAAAAGTAGTTTAAAGAGACATGTTTTGGCACGTCATAATAATATAGAGGAACTTGATGGTTCAGATAAGTTTAGGTGTGCTCAATGTGAATATAAAACACTTGCGAAAAGTCACTTAAAGAAACATGTTTTGGCACGTCACAAAAATATAGAGGAAGTTGATGCTTCAGATAAGTTTAGGTGTGCTCAATGTGAATATCAAACACTTGCGAAAATTCAATTAAAGAAACATATTTTGGCACGTCATAAAAATATAGAGGAAGTTAATGCTTCAGATAAGTTTAAGTGTGGTCAATGTGAATATCAAACACTTCATAGAGGGTATTTAAAGAGACATGTTTTGGCACGTCATAAAAATATAGAGGAAGTTGATGCTTCAGATAAGTTTAAGTGCAGTTATTGTGAATATCAAACACTTGAGAAATCCAATTTAAAGAGACATATTTTGACACGTCATGAAAATATAGAGGAAGATGATGCTGCAGATAAATTTAAATGTGGTAAATGTAAATAGCAAACACTTAATAGAAGTTATTTAAAGAGACATGTCACAAAAATATAGGGAAGTGGATGCTTCAGATAAGTAAGAATGCACCAAAGGAATTACCATATTAAAATATTATTGGTATTGAAGGTTCCAGTAAGTTGTATGTATGGTATATACCGGGTGTCCATGGAAGGTGGTTCGCCCCTCTAACTTTTTTGTTTTTTAAGATAATGGAATAAAATTCGGGGGATTTGTATACGACATAAAACGGCATTTTTTGACAGGTGACTCAGTATTATGGAACTTCCGGTTTAACCGGAAGTGACATAAACTTTCGATTTTTAAATGGGACACCTGGTATATTTTTCCTTTTTTTGACTCCGAAATTCTAAATACAACGATGTGTCACTTGTAACTTTTTGTCACCAAGAAAATTTTTTTTTCCAAATTTATTGTTTTATCTAGAGGGCTATGAATACCCAAAAACCACTTATTTCAGTTCTTTAATCTTGGAAAAAATACAATTTTACTATTTTTGGTCCAATGCCATGTGCTGTGTAAAATTGAATCTTTAAAGTTGTATAACTTATTTTTTTTAAATGGCAACATGGTGGCTCGTCGGGTTAAGAAAAAAAAAGATTTTATTACGATTATTTTGATACTATACACTATTAGGTTTTAGAAAAGCGGCCATTAAAAAACTTTAAAAAGTTAACTTGGAACTTTCCTAAAATAAAGCATCTTTTGAGAATAAATTTAGATTTAAATGTATCAAGTAGCCTGTGACCAGCAACACTGATAAAACAAAACCATGCCTTTAAGAAAATTGACATGCAACAGCTTCTGCCAAAGTAAATTAGTTTGTTGTTTAAAAAACATGGAAAATAATAGTTTTACAAGGAGTGAAAAAGTGGATATGTTATTATTGTCGGGCTCATTTCGCATTTTCGGAACCAGTTTTGGGTACCTACCTAATAGTACCGGGTTGGGTGACGCCTATTAAAATATCTTTGTGCGTAAAATCGTGCACCATCGGTTAAATTATTTCTACATTCTCCAAGCACTAATAACATATCAACTTTTTCACTCCTTGTAAAACTATTTTGCTGGTCATAGGCTGGCTACTTATTCTCAAACGATGCTTTATTTTAGGAAAGTTCCAAGTTAACTTTTTAAAGTTTTTTAATGGCAGCTTTTCTGAAACCTAATAGTGTATGGTATCTGTTGTAGTGAAGCCTGGGGCTAAAGAATACACTACTGCGGTTACGACACGTTTAATGATCTTTTGTAACATTAGTAATAAACATAATTAAAAGGGTAAACAATGGCGCGCGTCCATTCAACCGATAGTCAGTATTTCCACTGTTGTTCTAACGCTCACTCGACAGTGTTGCCGGCTCGGCCAACTTATCCCTTATACATAACAGTATCAAAATAATCGTAATAAAAGATTTTTTTTCTTAACCCGACGAACCACCATGTTGCCATTTAAGAAAAATGAGTTATACAACTTTGATGATTCAATTTTACACAGCACATAGCATTGGATCAAAAATAGTAATAATTCAATTTTACGCAGCACATAGCATTGGACCAAAAATAGTAAAATTGTATTTTTCCCAAGATTAAAGAACTGAAATAAGTGATTTTTGGGTGAGCATGAGGATCAAAAATAAACTTCTCGCCAGTCCTAACGGATCTAGGTCCTTTTGGTCAGTCGCTAAGGCCGTCAGTCAAAATTTTACCAAATCAAATATTCCACCGCTAACACGGCTGAAGATAAAGCGAACTTACTCGCAGAACTATTTGCTTCAAACTCCACGGTGGACTTTCAGGGAAAAACACCCCCGAACATTCCAGCAGTTCGATCGGAAATGACTGATATCGTATTCCGTCAGCGTCCTGTCAAACGAATTCTGAAGGGGCTCGATGCCAAAAAAGCTTCCGGTCCAGATGAAATTCCTATTATAGTGCTCAAGAAATGCGTCGATGAACTCACACCAGTATTTTGTAGACTTTTTAACCTATCCTACAAAAAAGGAATATTTCCATCTTGCTGGAAAAAGGCGCGAGTCCAGCCTATACCAAAGAAAGGCAAGAAAACCCTGCCAAACAACTATCGACCAGTCGCATTGCTTTCAGTTATATCAAAGGTGATGGAGAAAGCTATTAACCAACAACTTCTAAAATACCTAGAAGGCCTTAAAATTATCAGCGACCATCAGTATGGTTTTCGTAAGTCCAGATGAACAGGAGACCTTCTAGCCTATGTCACTCATCTTTGGAGCAACGCAATCGAACATCATGGGGAGTCCCGGGCTATTGCACTGGACATCTCTAAAGCCTTTGACCGTGTCTGGCACGAGGGGCTTCTAAGTAAACTGCGTTCTTATGGTATGCCCGGTCGATTTTGTTCATGGTTGTCTAGCTTCCTCAAGGACCGTTCTCTGCAAGTGGCGATTGACGGGTTTCTCTCAGACACCTTCACCATCAATGTTGGTGTTCCTCAAGGGTCCATGTTATCCCCCACTCTCTTCTTACTGTACATTAACGACCTTCTAACGAAAACAGAAAATCCAGTATATAGCTTTGCTGACGACAGCACACTTATCTCATCTTTTACTTTGAAATCTCAAACATCGGCTGCTGACGCACATCTTCGCAGACAACATGGGGTATCACGCCTCAATAAAGACCTGGAAGACATTTTGTCTTGGGGTGACAGTAACCAAGTCGAATTTAACGCTCAAAAAAACCAGGCAGCAGTTTTCTCTAAGAAGGTTAACATTGCAGAACCCGATATCCTTATGGCAGGACACGCAATTCCACTGACTTCGTATATTAATTTGCTGGGTGTCAACCTGGGAGGAAATATGTCTTGGCATAATCACGTTGTGGCAATCGCCAGGGCAGCTTCTCAGAAGCTCGGTATACTTTTCCGTACCAAAAAGTTGTATACACCTCAACAACTTTTGACACTCTATAAAGCCCAGATTCGACCATCACTGGAATACTGCTCTCATATCTGGAGTTCTGCACCGAAGCATACCCTTCGGTTGTTGGATTCCATCCAAAGGAGAGCCGTTCGTCTAATCGGCGACCACGAGCTGACTAAGAACCTCGACAGCTTAGAACATCGAAGACAGGTTGGTGATTTGACTCTCTTCTACAGATATTTCCATGGCAAGTGTTCGACAGATATTGCCCACTCAATTCCACCTAGAGTAATGCATAGCAGAAACACACGACGAACCACTGCCGCCCATCCCTATGTGGTTCAACTTAGTACACCCAAAAAAAAATTCATAGCCATCTAGATAAAACAATAAATTTGGGAAAAAAATATTTTCTTGGTGACGACAAGTAACACAACGTTGTATTTAGAATGCCATATGGAGTCAAAAAAACGAAAAATATCCCAGATGTCCCATTTAAAAATCGAAAGTTTATGTCACTTCCGGTTAAACCGGAAGTTCCATAATGTTGATTCATCTGTCAAAAAATGCAGTTTTATGTCGTATACAAATCCCCTGAATTTTATTCCATTATCTTGAAAAAAAAAGTTAGAGGGGCGAACCACCTTCCGTGGACACCCGGTATATACCTGTAACGACCCACCAGTGTATTAAAATGTTATTAATTATTTAAATAATTAAAGTTTTTATAATATTAAGATGTTATTTCGAAAGGAAGCATTGTAGTGGTGGCGTACGAGATATAATTATTATTTTAGGGTTCTTTTGTTTATTCTCTATTAGGTATGTAATAATTTTCTGAAAACCTACTCACTGTTTACTAACTTTTCTTATTTACTAGTCGATGAAAATAATAACCCACTGTTTGGTGACTTTTTATACATTTATTTTTACTTGCTTTAAAATAGTTAATACAAAATTTTACACATCGCCAAATTTCATACTAAATATGGTTCAATAGAAAATAGGGAATTATTGGAA
The DNA here is from genome assembly GCA_963969555.1 of Polydrusus pterygomalis. NCBI lineage: Eukaryota > Metazoa > Arthropoda > Insecta > Coleoptera > Curculionidae > Polydrusus > Polydrusus pterygomalis. Next base: position 55,513,812 of record OZ018382.1, read on the forward strand.
CGATAATTTTTACGTCAGCACTAATAAGGGAATGCCCTATTTTAATAAGGTCTTAACCTTATTTCTCTAAAAAATAAAGACTTATTGGAACGCTTTCCTGTTTACGACCGTTATTTTTAACCTAATGTCTAATGACCTCCCATCCTTCAGGATTTGATAAGGGATTTTGTCCCACAAATTCTCTTATAATAGCTAAATCGTCATTCTAGGTAAACCTTAACCTGTTAAATGCAACCATCTGTTTTTTGAGGTTCGGTTTGCCGAATAAGGGAAATAAGGAAACGTTATTTTACTTACAGTAAGTAGTCGCAAATAGGGGAAGGCAGTATTTTATTATGGTTCCCATATTAAATAATTTTGAGTGCGCATGCTTAACTGTCATTCTAAGAACGACCATAATAAGGCCTTGACCTTCTAGCGTTTCCAATAATTCCCTAATAAATAAAATGTAACATGCACAATTTGCTTCTTTGAAAAATACATCAATTAATAAAATACAACATGCACAGTTTTCTTCTTTGGAAAATACATCAACTAATAAAATACAACATGCACAGTTTTCCGTCTTTAGTTTCCTCCTATCTTTTACAGTAATACTAATAATTCTTTAGTTTTATTTTTCCCTGAGGGCTTTTCATAATTAAATACTATTTTATTAAAATTTTATAATTCCATTTACTTCATCCTTGCAGGATATTTATAATTAAATAATTTTCTATGACTTAACGTACACTTGAGTTAACTTCACCCCTGCGGGGTATTATCTAATATGACTGGTATTTCCGATTTATTAATAGTACTGGATACATAGCTTAAATATCAATAATTCAGGTTACAAAAATTAGGGGAAACTTTCTGTACTGTGTACATATCTTAATTCTACATAAATCGTGTACTATTATATTATGTACTGCATACATATCCCTAAATCAATAAAATACATAATTTGGCTAATTAGTTCGGTTTGTCTTTATATCACTGAAATCAATAAAATAAATGTTTCTAAATGTCTTTTACCTTACATAAAATTCCAACTAAGTTCAACACTGTGGCCACCCCCGCCCATGATCTAACTCACAATATAAACACCGAAAGTTAACGTTAAAGTGCATTCTTGGGTTTGTTTATAAGAACGATGAACCCTTCGGGTGTTTCGGTATTTTACACTTTGACTTTTTCACGCTACATTGTATTTAATAAAAGTTTTGGTCAATATCGATATTAAGAAAAATTACTTTTATTTGGGGAATTAACGAACCCTGGAGCACTACATCGGAGCAGTTACTTATTCAAGAAGAACTTTTAATATGAAGTGAATTCTAATTTTTAGTCGCTCTTGTCGAGTTTTTATAGCTGGGAAAATATATAACCCCGCCTACTTGAATAGTCTTTATTAATTTTAATTGGTTTAAAGAACGGATCTGAGAAAAGTTACACCTCTTGATTCCTGGTTACTATAGCAACCGTCTTCCTTTGAACTTAAACAGGGGGGTCAAGAAAAACATTATCTTTTTTTTCTACTATTTAAAATAACAAAGTTAACGGATTTTGGTAATTACACGGGTTTATATAAACACAATTATACGCATTTTTATTACTTTTAGCTTCCTGTATGGTTTGATATAGAAATTAATTTTTAGAACTGAGAATAATAATAACAAATACAGGAAATGAGTGGTACTTATCTAGTGTTGTTTCATTGGTAATTACTGCTTCTAACTTTTTATGCGCGAATAATGGAAACGCCTTTTTTTCTGTCTTTCTTTAATTTTCTTGACTCTTTTTAATAAAGAAATTTGTTAAACATTTAGCTCCGTGTTTTATTTAAAATGAAATGGATTTGCTTTTGATTTCATAAAATAAAATATTCAATATTTAACTTTAAGTGGGTAACGCTGACCCACGACATACCTGGGACTTTGTTAGCATATAACAATTTAGCCCCGCAAGCGAAGCCGCAGATACCCGCTAGTCTTATAACCGTAAACAATGAGAGCGAGTAAAAACCCGCAAAAAAGTGGGTCGGAAGAATTTTGAAAGAAATACGCTCGTATTCGTTCTAGGCTGGAGATTTCGGGAAAAATAATAGACACTTAAGGCAGTGCATGAGAAAGCAACGTAAACGTATCTTATGACATCTACTCATGCGCAGTTTAAATTTTCGTTACGTTACGTCAGACGTAAAGATACGGCTTTTCACGTGCACCCAGAAACGCGGTATTATCGACCCGATGACACCCGACTACCTGTTAGAAAACCACGAAAGGAAGAATTTTTCTGGAAAACATACTTACATACCTACATATACTATTAAATCCAACACAAGCTCCATTTTCTCAAAAATTAATAAATAATCCAACGCGACGCAACCAAAAACCAGAACATGAAAAATAGGTTAGGACTTAGGTTAGAAAAAGTAAAAAAACAAGATACCTAGGTACCTCTCAAATTCCCGGTCTTGCCTTAACTGTATTTTAGGACGCCAGAACTACATTAACGTAACGGGTTTACGTCGCGTGGATACGTTTACGTGTTGGTGTTGCCTTAAGTGTCTAATGAAAAAATTCACGAGCGTCTCGCGGGAGAAATGATTCGGCCTCGAGATCTATGCACTAAATGCACTGTTGTCAAATGTGGCAATTACAGCTGTTCTGAAGTTTTCTTTCGTTTGTTTATGTTAGGTTAAAAATTTAAGACTTGCATTTTTGTGTTTGTCCAAAACATTTTATTTGTTTTGTGGCTCGTCCTTTTTAAATTTGACATTCTTAAATCTTACGTTTAACGACAAATTTGATCAGACAGCTATATACAGATTGTTGCTGTACGTTTCATTTTTTATTCAATATCTCTATCCCAATATTTATGTAATACCTAGTAATATTTATCACAAAAATTGTGACGGTTTTTTCTCAGGGTATATTTTACGTGGGTTTAGACCAATAAAACTCTGAGCATGCCAGGAAATTTACTTTTTATTGAGACAGGCTTTCTTGTTTCTTTTACCTGTTTTTGCAAATCTAGAAACACATATAAAAATAAGGTAAGTTCCAGATAGGTAACCATTTTTCTAAGAACATAATAAAGAGTAAGCATTTTTAATATCAACTTAATTACAGAGAAATTTAAAACTCAATAAAATACCTCAATATTATGAACTGCAACATTTTATTTGAGAATTAGATATAATAAGGAAATTCACCTACCTGGTACTTAGCGTGAAACTTTTAATTAGGGTAAAATAATTAAATGAGTTCTCAAAGCCGAACAGCTACTAGCTTTGCCAAAGGTTCAAGAAGGAAAGGAATTTGTCGATTGTGGTAGGTATCAACGTAGTACTCGCAGTGAACAAATAGTGCAAAAAAGGTCGCAAAAAAAGTACAGGATAAGGTGAGATAAAACGCGCGCTACACTGTAATTATTCAAAACTAGTACTCATAGGTCCCTCTGGTGTCTATTATTCCAAGCGCAAAACCAACCAGGAAGGTAACCTACAAACTCGGTGTAATTTCAGCTATCCGCAACAACGCCCCCTAGAAGAGAGTAGTTAAACCTTGAGAAACATTAAAAAGAAATCCTACCTGTTGACCGAAAAGAAAACTGCAACGTGAACAGAAAGTAGATAGTAGATTCCCGTTCACTTGACGTTAGTTCAAAATGGTAGAAAACCAAAACAAGTCAACGGTATATTTGCAAGCAAAATGACAACAGACGTTGTCCAGGCCTATAAAACAAGGAAAGCCAAACCAAAGGTAAGAATTAAGGAAATTCTGCCTCAACTGCCCCCCTTTTTAGGTTTAATATGAAAGCTCAAAGCTCCAGTGAAACCTAAAAACAAACATTAACCTTTCTCTTAAAATACGGTCTCAACAAACTGGCATGAAAAGAACCTCTTTCCTTTTTACCGTCTGTAGAAGTCAAAATAAAAGTAGAAAAGCTGATTTTCTTTTTAATTAAATACGGACCTTCAAACAGAAGAAAAAATTTTTTTGTTTCTGACTTCAGTTTAGAAGATATGTAGTTGGAACGTAAAAGTACCCAATCACCCTCGACGAATGCAGGGTAGGGCCTACTAGGGTATAATACCGCCCGTCGAGCGGCCTTACTAACCAAAGTTTCCTTGGCTAGAACTAACTTTACATCAGTGGATAAAAGTTCGGTACCTGGTATCAAAAAATCCTCGGGTAACAATTTTGGTGGTGAGGTACCATGATGCAATTCAGTGGGTGTAAAACCGGTGGATTCATGCACTACATTATTTAGAAAGAAAACAAATTTATTAACCTCAAATGCCCACCTGGAGTGTTTTTCATTACAAAACACCCGGAACAAACGACCCAATTCTCTCATAACCCTCTCAGAAGGGTTGGCCTGGGGATGCCGGATGGAAGAAAAAATAACTTGAACTCCCAAAGACTCTAAGGTGGATCTCCAGGACTTGGCCGTAAATTGTGTACCATGATCACTAAGAATTCTCAATGGTTTTCCCATGTTAGGAAAATAGTCAAGAGTCAGTATACTCAAAACTGCTCGGGTAGTAGCTCTCTTAAGAGGATAAAGAGCCGTATATTTGGTGTAAACGTCTAGAACGACAAGCAAATAGGTAGCTCCACCACGGCTACGAATTAAAGGTCCATAAAGATCCAAGGCCACTAAATCCCCCTTGGAATTTGGAATAATGGGATGGATATCTGGCTTTGGTAAGGAAACAGTCTTACTTTTTTGACAAATATCACAGCTACGAATAATTTTTTTAATTTCAGGGTACATATTAGACCACCAAACTTCGTGTTTCAAGGCTGACCAAGTTTTAAATGCGCCATAGTGGCCCAAGGTTTCGTGATAAGCCACACAAAAATCGGATGTCAGTGTCTTGGGCACACAAAGCCGATAAGGTTCATCATCGGAGTGCCTTATGTACAGCGTATCGTTAAACAACAAGAAACGACTTTTCAGGTTAGAACACTCATTGGATTCAACTTGCAGTTTGATAATAATATCTCCTAATTTTTTATCTTCCCTTTGAAGACGAGGGATATCCTTTAATTTTTTCCTGAAATTACTAGGAAGAGTGAAGCTCAAAATTTTAAAACATTTATTATCTGGTACAGGTAAACGGACACAGGCAAAGCGTGAAAGGGCATCAGCCACAACATTTTGAGGACCTGGAACATATTGTACTGTAAAATCATATTCTTGCAGTAAAAGTGCCCACCTGCTTATACGAGGAGATAACAAACGACAGGAATTAATGAAGGTAAGACATCGATTGTCAGTATGCAAATAGAAATGCTTTCCTAACAAAAAAGTCCTCCATCTTTTTAAGGCCCAGACAGCACAAAGTACTTCTTGTTCGTTAGAGTGGTACCTGGATTCCCGTGGCAGCAAGAGCCTACTTGCCCAAGCAACAACCCTCTTTTCATTTCCGGCTACCTGAAATAATTCTGCACCTAACCCGGTGCCAGAACTGTCAACAGACACGTGAAAAGGTAATGAAGGATCCGGAAAGTAAAGAAGCGTAGACTCCATTAGGATTTCTTTTAAAGTATTAGCTCCCTTCTGTTCCTCCCCCCAACACCATTTTGTTCCCTTGTGAAGTAAACGAGTAAGAGGCTCCGTAGCCTCAGCAAGGTTTGGGCAAAAGCCCCTATCAAAATTGACGAGTCCCAGGAACTTTTGTACCTCTTTTTTGTTAAAAGGACTGATGTAATCCTTAACAGCTGAAACTCGGTCTGGATTAGGCTTGACACCCTCTTGGTTTAAAATATAACCAAGAAAAGGTAATTCTTGTTTAAAAAAACGACACTTTTTTTATATTTAATTTAAGTCATACCTGACATAAACGATTAAAAATGTTTTGCAGGTGTAGCAAATGAGAGTTGAAATCTGGAGACAAAACTAAAGAGTCATCCAAATATTTTACTAAAAAATTCTCAAAACCTTCACCAAAAACAAGATCTAAACATCGAGTAAAGGAAGAGACGGCTGTGCTGAGACCGAAAGGAAGAACCTTAAACTGATAAGTTTTAGTACCTACCATAAAACCTGTATATTTTCTGGATTCCTCTTTTAATGGAATCTGCCAGTAACCCATGGTTAAGTCTAGAGAAGACAGAAACTGTGAACTCTGAAGGCTCCTTAGGATATCCTCAATTGGTCGAGGCAACTCAAAGTCTTTGGACATAACTGAATTTAAATGACGAGCATCCAGACAAATTCTTACAGATCCCTCTTTTTTAACCACAGTACTTAAGGGTGAAATATAGGGTGGACTAGCACGTTCAATTATACCCCACTTGACCATATCGGCAATAGACCTCTCCACAGCTTCTCTATGTGCAAAAGGTATGGGATAGGGTTTTATAAAAAATTCTGATTCATCTTTTAATTTAATTTCATGCGAATAAATTTTAGTAAGACCCGGAGTCTCAGAAAAAACCTCCCTGTTCTTTTGTAAAAAATCACGAAAAATATTTTTTTGTTCTTCTAAAAGCTGACTATCCCTTAAGACAGCATTTACTTGCTCCTCAAAGGTATTGTCAGGAAAAGACGCCGGAGAAACGATTTCATTTACCTTTTCCGAAACCAAACGAGCACAAATTTTTTCTGGCTCGCCCATGAAAGTAACCGAAGGAATTTCAGGGACTGTCAACGTTTTATCTTTTAAAAAAAATATTAGGCAATTTTTTCCTAAATCAATTTTTGCTTTTACTAAACGCAAAAAATCTATACCCAATATAACAGGGTAATTTAACTCATTAATAATTAAAAATTCATGTGTAAACTTCTCTTTCTCGATGGAAAAAGACATAGAAACTTGTTTTTCTACACGTTTGTGTTTGGTTTTAAAAGCCCCAACAACTTAAACGCCTGCACAAGAAAAAGAGGGGATGAAATAATGGTTAGGCTCTAGTTGAGCCCAAACATCTGAAGAAAAACATGAAATTTCACTGCCAGTGTCAACCAAAGCAGGGAAATTAAAGTTAAAAAAATTTACTGTTATTATAGGCGATTTAAAGTTCTCACTAGCTTTCAAAACATTATCGAGGTCAATTTGTTCATCAGAAAAAGTTTCTAGTACGGTCCTTTTTATTAAATTTTCCCGGATAGGACCTTGATTTTCCGAGAAAATTAACAGTTTTCCGACTCGTCGACGGTTTCTGACACTTCCAGATTAAAAGTTTGTTTTTTATTGTTTCTATCGTTAAAATATTTTTTAGGCTGAGTAGAATAATTTTTGGAAGGTATCGTAACCGGTGTGACTACGTCATCATGACCCCTAAAATAGTACTCGGCCTGTCGTAGCCTCCTTAGGGCTTCCTCTAAAGTATTAGCTCCCACCAATAATACAGAAATACTGGGCGAAAAATGACGAGCTATAGTGGAAATCAATAATTCAATAGGATATGGTGGGTCTAAAAATTTAGCTAGGCTTACAAAATAATTAAAATGGTCCACTAGGGAGTCACCTTCTCTGTACCTACCAGAATCTAATTGTAACCTAACTTGCAACTGCTTTGTTGCCCCCCAAAAATGCTCACAAAAATTTTGTTTAAAATTTATATAATTTTGGAAAGTATGTAAAAAGGCATCCGCCCATAGGCGTGCGCGCCCCTTAAAAGAATTAATGAGGATCTTATAAATGTCGTGATAAGGCAATTGATTGACTGCTAAACTACTTTCAATTCTACTCAAAAATTCCATGGGGTGCAACGAATTATTATTTTCGAAAACTGGCAGCTGTTTAATATCGAATGGAATATTTATGTTATTTAACTGAGATTGAGGTAAATTATTGTTACAATTATTATTTATATTTAAATTTTGCATTGTATATAGCTACCACTTGTGTTACTATTCTTAATATATCTTCGTTCTGAACATTTAACGGATTAGCAGGAGCAAAAAACATATGCTGTTGAGGGGGTGGAACCTCCATAGACGATGATGGGGGTGGCGGCACGTTCTGGGCAGACTGTCCAGCTGCGCTGATCGGCCCAGAATGATTGAAGCCCGCTGTGAAGGGCTCCATACGAAAAGTTGGGTTAGTTCGATTTAAATTTGGTTGGATCCTACCTTGAATATTGATATTCGGTATATTTTTAGTTGGTGGATCCAGAGACCATCTGCTTCTTTCAGGCAGAAGGCGAGGCTCTGAAGATGGCTGCCTTCTAGAGTTTGACATCTCAAACTGGTCCAAGTAGGAAGGAAGACGGATGTTTCTACCACTTCTGGTGAACCTAGGTGTTCCTACACCCGAAGATGGATTATTTTCTGCCTCTGGCGAATGTTGTAAATTTGGCATGTCAAATTTTCTGGCCCCTTGATTGGGTGCCAAGATGTGACGGTTTTTTCTCAGGGGATATTTTACGTGGGTTTAGACCAATAAAACTCTGAGCATGCCAGGAAATTTACTTTTTATTGAGACAGGCTTTCTTGTTTCTTTTACCTGTTTTTGCAAATCTAGAAACACATATAAAAATAAGGTAAGTTCCAGATAGGTAACCATTTTTCTAAGAACATAATAAAGAGTAAGCATTTTTAATATCAACTTAATTACAGAGAAATTTAAAACTCAATAAAATACCTCAATATTATGAACTGCAACATTTTATTTGAGAATTAGATATAATAAGGAAATTCACCTACCTGGTACTTAGCGTGAAACTTTTAATTAGGGTAAAATAATTAAATGAGTTCTCAAAGCCGAACAGCTACTAGCTTTGCCAAAGGTTCAAGAAGGAAAGGAATTTGTCGATTTTGGTAGGTATCAACGTAGTACTCGCAGTGAACAAATAGTGCAAAAAAGGTCGCAAAAAAAGTACAGGATAAGGTGAGATAAAACGCGCGCTACACTGTAATTATTCAAAACTAGTACTCATAGGTCCCTCTGGTGTCTATTATTCCAAGCGCAAAACCAACCAGGAAGGTAACCTACAAACTCGGTGTAATTTCAGCTATCCGCAACAACGCCCCCTAGAAGAGAGTAGTTAAACCTTGAGAAACATTAAAAAGAAATCCTACCTGTTGACCGAAAAGAAAACTGCAACGTGAACAGAAAGTAGATAGTAGATTCCCGTTCACTTGACGTTAGTTCAAAATGGTAGAAAACCAAAACAAGTCAACGGTATATTTGCAAGCAAAATGACAACAGACGTTGTCCAGGCCTATAAAACAAGGAAAGCCAAACCAAAGGTAAGAATTAAGGAAATTCTGCCTCAAAATTCGATGCCTCAAGTGAATTACTGAAATTCTGACCATCCTTATTTTTTATATTTAAAAAAGTATTGTTGTTTTTATTGTTTTCATAAGTAGCATCTTTAATTATTTTGTAAATTTTTTTCGTGTCGCCCTTATTATTTTCAATTTGATCTTTATAACATTGATTTTTTTTGTTTATGTATAAGTATGTTTAAGCTATTTCTGTATTCCCTTTCCAATTGGGGGTTAAAATTTTTGGATAATTTTTTCTTCATTTTATCTCTAATTATAATTGACGTAATAACCCACTAAGCAAAAAAACATCTTAGTTCTGTTAAATTTGTGTTTTCTTGTTTAAGTGAGTACATTCGTTATATTTCCTTCAACTTAACAAAATCGCAGTTACGTTAAAACAAAAAACGGTTTAGTTACGAAACTCAAAAAGCCTTTTAACGTACTTAACACTATTAAGAATCCAACAAATGGTTCGTACCATTTTCGTTATTTTGTTCGCGTTCTGAAAATGTGCTTCAGGGGAGTGTAAGGGGTGTTTTTTTTACGTTAACAATAATTCATACTACTGTTCTGTAACATTTTCGTTATTTAGTTACATTATAAAGATGATCTACTGGGGCGTTAAAATGGCGGTTTTGTACAGGGTGTTCCAACGAAATGTAAAGGAGCTATAGATCTCGGAAACGACGGAAAATAGACCAGACGAAACTGGTAGGGGCAGCTTAGCTCTACAATTTAGCACAATAATTTTCAATTGTAGAACAAAGCTGTCCCTACAAATTTTGTATAAGAAACTTTTTGCATTTTATATCGTTTTCGAGCTATAATAGGTCCTTCACATATCGTTGGGTTACCCTGGGTATAGCCATTAAATAAGATAAAAATAGTTAGGACTTTTTCAAGACGACGTTGATAGATTATCTCTCGAGGCATTCCCAACTAAGCACATGTTTTAGCTTTTATTTGAAGCGTCAAAGAAAATGGTAAATTTTAATATTCTTTAACCAAACACCCCCTCCCCCAAACTCTAGATATTTTTTTGGGATAGGTATTTAATAAACTGTCTTTTAAATTTGGCATTATTCCCAATAATATTTAAAATAAATGATATTGGATTAAAAGATTATAATAATAATAATAATAAACTTTATTTCAAATAATGTTTACATAAATGCAACACAAAGTGAAATGGCGTCATACAAAAGAGAAAAAACCATATATATTATATTCACAAATTGCTACAATAATCATTCAGGTTGTAGGGTTCCAGTTCCACCAAAAACTTTCTCACCCGTTTTTTAAATACTTTTGGTACACTTATTATTTTTAGTTCTCGAGGCAATGCATTAAACAACTTTAAGCACATGTATTGAGGACATTTTTCAGTAAACGTAAGTCTATGACTTGGATACATTACTTCTAAAGTTCGTGTTTCATATCTACTTTGGGACTGAATTCCAAAACGATCCTTATTTTTAATAAAAAATAGTAAACATTCATATATATACATTGCATATACAGTCATTATATCTAGATTTCTAAATAAACCTCTACAGCTTTCTAAATATTTTTTTTTCTTAATAACTTTTAATACACGTTTTTGCGCTACAAAAATACTTTGTGTTAAACTATGCCTACCCCAGAATATTATGCCATATTTTAACACTGACTCAAAATTTGCCATGTATGTTATTCTCAGTGTTCTCTCATCCATGTACTTACCCATGATTCGTATACCATAACATATTGAATTTAGTTTTTTAACGGTACTATTTATATGATCCGACCAATCTAAATGCTCATTAATATAGATACCTAGAAATTTAGCTTTATCGGATATTGCAATGTTTACATCATCTATTTTGATAATTTCTGGTTTAGTTATTGCAGCCTGTTTTGTACTGAAAACAATAGCATTTGTTTTTTCTTTGTTCAGAAGGAGTCTATTTTTATGAAACCACTCTGTGACTTTCTCAAAAAAGGCCCTTGATTTCACAAGCAGATCTTCTAATTCTTTACTACCCGTAATTAAGTTTGTGTCGTCTGCGTATTTTACAATATACTCAAATGATTTATTGATTATAGTAGACAAATCATTGGCAAATACAATAAACAGCAGAGGACCCAGAATGCTACCCTGTGCTATACCTATATTGTTTTGGAGCATATCAGATCGTGATGTTTTCCCATTTTTTGTTATACTGACACATTGTTTTCTATTATCTAGATAAGAAATTAGCCACTTTTTAGTGTTACCCCTAATGCCGTACAGTTCTAATTTTTTAATAAGTATCTGTCTGTCTAAACAGTCATAGGCCTTAGATAAGTCTAGAAACATGCCAAGTGCTAAATCACCATTTTCGATCAGATTCAGTATATGTGTAATAAATTCGAAAATTGCCGTTTGGGTAGATCTATTTTTTATAAAACCATGTTGACAACTTGTGAAGATGTCACATTCAGTCAAAAAATTCATTAATCTTATGTTCATTGCTTGTTCGAAGATCTTTGAGAACGCGGGTAATAAGCTTATAGGCCTATAACTATCCATACTTTCCGGATTTCCTTTCTTATATAATGGTTTAATAAGTGCAGTTTTTAAGTTATCTGGAAACACTCCAAAGCTAAAAGAATTGTTGATTATATATGACAGTATATTTTTTAATACTGGAGTTGCCATCTTTACAATGCTTGTTGGAAGTTCATCTATACCACTGCTGTGCTTATTTTTTAATTTGCTAGCAATTTCCACAATTTCGTTTGGCCGTACAGGTTTCAAAAACATTGATTGTACGTTGCTATTTATGTTACTAGAAAACGGTATATCTCTTAGATTATTTAAAAGTTCTGGAACAACTGATAATAAAAATTCATTATACCTATTCCCTATATCTTCAGAGTTTCCCTCTACCTTAATTTCAGAAAAATCAGAATTTTTTCCTGTAATCTCTCTGCAAATTGTCCACATACATTTTGTCTTATTATCTGAGTTTCTTATGCGACTTGCATACCTTTCTTTTTTTATTGATATTAATATTGAATCATATACTTTTTTTTCTTCATTATATCGTTGTTTATAGTTTAAATCAAATCTAGAGAGCAATAATAAATTATCCAGTCTGCGTTTACATTCTAACAAGGTTATATCTGTAGGAGGTTTTTTACGTGGTTTTTTATTTATAAGTTTTCGAGGGAAACTCTGATTAAATAAGGCCAATACCGTATTCATAAAAATATTCCATTGTTTATTGACATTACTTTTTTCTACCCTATATACTTCCAGCCAGTCTTGTTCATTTAAACTGCTCAAAAAATTGAGTTTGTTTTCCTCATTAAAGAATCTAGTATATACAGAAGGATTTTCTATAGTTAAATTAATCTCAAGCTCAATCTTCTGTGCAGTATGGTCAGATACAAAGTTCTCAAATACCCTAGCTTTAAAGTATTCCGCATTTGTGAAGATATTATCTATACAGCTAGCACTATTTCTCGATATTCGAGTATTTTCAAAAATAGTTTGATAAATGTTAAATGAGTTTAATATGGAAAGTAGTTCTATTTTCGTTTTATTCTCATTTAGAAGTTCTATGTTAAAATCACCTGTAATAATAATTAACCTATTTTCTTGAAAGATTTTTGTTAGCAAGAATTCTATTTTATCCAAAAAAATAGTACTGTCCCCTAAGGGTGGTCTATATATACCAATAATAATGGTTTCCATCTTCCCCAAATTACATTCTATTGCTACACATTCAAATACTCCACTTATTGCCATTTTCGTAATGTCTAACCTTTCCTTACATTTTAGGTTTTTCCTAGCATACAGGGCAGATCCACCATGTCTTCCCTCTTCCCGGCAAAACTTTGACACTAGGCTAAAATCGTCTATTGTGTAATTTTTCAGCTGGTCATCACTTTTCCAATGTTCGGTTAAACACAAAATTTTGCAGTTTAAATTGGCTTTCATCATGTCATTAATTCGGTCTATTGAGTTCCCAATCGATTGAACATTTTGGTGAATTATGCTAATCAGTTTTTTGTTCGAAACTTTTTGATCACAATTTTTTGTATGTGTCATATTTTCTACGCCTGTGTTAAAAAAGAACTGGCATAATTTATGTGGTTCCGATAAAGTGACAGTCTTCTTTGATATATTGGGCATTTGATATCCCTTGCGGAGTGTATAGCTTCTTCCGGCTTGTATTTCATTTTACTACAGTTTGGACATTTCCATTGTATTGTCCGACAATCCTTACCAACGTGTGCTTTCCCGCATTTATGACAGCACAGCCCTTCTCTGCAGTACTTTGCTACGTGTCCGAAACCAGAGCATTTAAAACAGATTGCTAAATTAATATGTTCCTGGACGTAAACCTTTACCAGATCAAAATTAACTGTTTCTCTTTTTAGAAACCATTTTGCAATATCTGCGGGAGCTTGAAGGGCCCAGTTTAGTATAGTAGTAGTTTAGTATATTAAAAAAAAAACATTTACATGTAAAGTTATAAATATGTAATTAAAAAAGTAATAAATCAACGTCTTGTGAACCTGAAAAAAAAATTATAAATTAATATACTTTACAATATAATCAGCTACAAATAAATTTGAAGAGCTTAAAAGAACCCCGCACTTCTTTTATGGAAAATGGCCCTCGGTCAAATTTTCTAAATTTTTAGTATGTTGCAGAGAGTGCCATTCTGATCAAAAGTGTTCGTGGCCAAAACAATATCTGCAGACCAGTTTTTCAGATACAGGGTGGGTGTCCAAGTTGCAAAATATAAATTTTCACTACATTATATTTTCGTAGTTTATTATATGAATTCGTTTTGTTTTACTAAATTTTTGATGGCCCTGTCGTAGATAGAATAGAATACTATAAAAATAGTTTACATTTTTTTATTATATACCGGGTGAGTGACGAAAATTATTTAATATTTTTTGTTAAATCATTGTATTTTCGGCATTAAATTAAATGTTTACAAAGTAATACTGTAGATGACATTAGCTTGGAGCAAGCTATCAGAATTTATATTATTTATATTTATACAGGGTAAGTTAAAAAAGTTAAAAATTTTTTTATTAGTTTTGAAAGAAATTTTGTAGATATTTCTTTATGTACCTACTACTTGTCGCTTATCGTATGCTTCCAAATATATATAATTATCAAGGTTATACAGGGTGTTTCCGATGATAAGCGATAGAAAAATAACAAAAAACTGCAAGTATTTATAAATCACCCGGTATATAAAAAATAGATTGGTTAAATTTCGTGATTTTTTAATATTCTTTGCTTGAAGTGTTTTGCTTACATGTTTGCTATTGATTTCCCTTTTCCTATGACCAGTTCTTTAGTAATTTGTATTTGTTTATTTCATGTCATTACAAAAAAATTAAGATATACAGCGTCGAACAGACTCAAAACTCAAAAAATAAGCAAATAAAATAACAATTTTTTCTTAAATTTCAATAAAATTTGTTATATAAGTTTATTTTATGGTTAAAAATAAATATATTTAATACTATACAGGGTGTTTCAAATAATTAGGGGCCTACTTATTATTTTTGGATATAATAAATTGTTCATAGTTTTTATAATAATAAACTTTATTTTTCATATTGTGTTAATACATCATAAAAAATAACATACCCAACACAAAAGAAATGGCATCAAATATATATATATTTCTTATTTGCAATACAGTGTTAGAATCTCATAATTATTTGAAACACCCTGTACAGCATTAAATATATTTATATTTAACCATAAAATGAACTTACATAACAAATTTTATTGAAATTAATAAAAATTGCTATTTTATTTGCTTATTTTTTGAGTTTTGAGTATGTTCGACGCTGTATATCTTCAGAACTGGTCATAGGAAAAGGGAAATCAATAGCAAACATGTAAGTAAGACACTTCATGCAAAAAATATTAAAAAATAATGAAATTTAACCGATCCATTTTTAATATACCGGGTGATTTATAAATAAATGCATTTTTATGTTATTTTTTTATCGCTTAGCATCGGAAACACGGAAACACCCTGTAAAACCTTGATAATTATATATATTTGGAAGCATACGATAGGCGACAAGTAGTACATAAAGAAATATCTACAAAATTTCTTTTAAAACTAATAAAAAAAATATAAACTTTTTTGAGTTACCCTGTAAAAAATATAAATAATATAAATTCTGATAGCTTGCTCCAAGCTAATGTCATCTACAGTATTACTTTGTAAACATTTAATTTAATGTCAAAAATACAATGATTTAACACAAAATATTAAATAATTTTCGTCACTCACCCGGTATATTATAATAAAATTTTTTTAACTATTTTTATAGTATTCTGTCCTATCTACGACAGGGCCATAAAAAATTTAGAAAAACAAAACGAATTCATATTATAAACTAGGAAAATATAATGTATTGAGAATTCATATTTTGCAACTGGATCTCAAAAACTGGTTGGCAGATATTGTTGTGGCCATGAACACTTTTGATCAGAATGGCATTCTCAACATACTAAAAATTTAGAAAATTTAACCGAGGGCCATTTTCCATAAGAGAAGTGCGGGGTTCTTTAAGAAACTAATAAAAAAATTTAGAAAAAATACTTCGCAACCAAGATTC
Organism: Polydrusus pterygomalis; assembly: GCA_963969555.1. Lineage (NCBI taxonomy): Eukaryota > Metazoa > Arthropoda > Insecta > Coleoptera > Curculionidae > Polydrusus > Polydrusus pterygomalis. Next base: position 55,529,661 of record OZ018382.1, read on the forward strand.
TATATTTTTATTATTTTACAAAATATTCCAGTGTATGACAGCTGAAGCCAATAAGATTTTGGTAAAAAAAAAACGTATTTTTTTTTTATTTTAAAGTCTTAACTAAAAATTAAAATTCTTTAATAGTTCAAGTAAAAATATGTACTTTTAAATGGTGATTATTAGAGCAATAATTTTAAGTTTGATTAGTAAATTATATTACTTTCTTACTAACTACACATACCTCTTCTCTCTTGAGTCGTTGATTGTCGCGACGAAACCACTTCATGATGACTGACTCCCTGACTCTAGGTCCCGGTCGTTGGTTGTGAATACTTGTTGTACTGCATCTAAATATTTGGAAATTAAAACTTATTATAATTTATGTTAACTTATTGATGAATAATTTGGCAACAACTTCTCCAGGTCAAACCTACCCATTGCTTGGCCCTGGCAAGCCTAGACATTAATCAAATTAAAAATCTCCAGGTCAGACCAAGAGGAAACAGTAGCAACCCTCAGCCATACATGTGTACTATACAGGGTCCCGCAATAGTGCGTCAGGCTTCCATAGCTCCTATACGAATGGGGTTAGGAATTTTATTAATATGCCGACTTAAACCGCATAGTACGGGGTACTTCCGGAAAATATTTTCTCATATACAGGGTGGCCCAAAAAAGTGTGGTCACATAAAGTTGTGATTTTTTAAATGGAATACCCTGTATATTATTAAATTTTCACAATCTACATAAAATTGTAATAATTTTTTAAAAATGCATTACTGGTCTATACTTAATAGTTTCCGAGATATCGATATTTGAAAAATGACGTTTTTGAACTTTGACAGCTTTTAGCTTTCTAACTGTACGTCTTAGAGCAAAACGGCTTACATGTTCCTATCTTCGATTTTTATTATCTTTCCAATAGTGTCAACTTCCGGTCAAACCGGATGTAACTCGAAAGCAGAAAATATAGTACTTTCGGTTTGACCGGAAGTTAAAATTTTTGGAAAGATAACAGAAATCGAAGATAGGAACATGTAAGCCGTTTTGCTCTAAGACGTACAGTTAGAAAGCTAGAAGCTGTCAAAGTTCAAAAACGTCATTTTTCAAATATCGATATCTCGGAAACTATTAAGTATAGACCAGTCATGCATTTATAAAAAAGTTATTATAATTTTATGTAGAATGTGAAAATTTAATAATATACAGGGTATTCCATTTAAAAAATCACAACTTTATGTGACCACACTTTTTTGGGCCACCCTGTATATGGGAAAATATTTTCCGGAAGTACCCCGTACTATGCGGTTTAAGTCGGCATATTAATAAAATTTGTAACCCCATTCGTATAGGAGCTATGGAAGCCTGACGCACTATTGCAGGACCCTGTATATGCATGTTTAGCAATTAATTTAAAGATAGTTTTAAAAATATTTATAGGGGCAGGGCTATTTAAGTTCAATAATTCATACATGTGGTTTATTCTTAACGAATTTTAATGGCTTTCAGTCTCGGGTCTTGGCACTTAGAATTGACCAACCTGTACGTTTACTTGCAGACCTGTACCAAACATAGAAACAGACAATTTCAAATATAAATGCAGCACTTTAGAACGAGACCTTAATTTACTAGCATAAAGTTTAAACTAAAAGAAAATTATAGACATGTATCTTGTAGCCTCGCTGAGTAGGTACCTATCTGTAGGCGTAGCGGCGTAGGTTGTAGGTTACAATGCAAATATATCAATAACTTTTGTTTTATAGAAACTAATGCAATGTACTTACCTTTCTAACCATTTTTTGTTCTTTTCGGAAACCTCCAAAACCACAAAAAATAAATTATAGCACAGCCGATGACAAATAAATGCAGACGCGTGGGACCATTGACTTATTAAGTCAATGCGTGGGACACGAAAAAGTAAGGTTCGGTTAGTTCGGTGAATGGTTGTTGGTGTCAACGGTGGAGTTCCGTTCAGGGTTGCGTTCAGAAAACGAAACTGACATGAAACTTGTTTTACATTTTTGCGACGAAATCTATCAGTTATCTCCCGAACATAACGGGTTTGAAAATAAAAAATCATTATAGTAACGGTGCAGGGGTAACGTTATCTGTTTAAACAAAATAGTTCCTGATCTGAAACGTTTAGAAAAAAGCATAACGAGCACGCAATTAAAAGAGCGTTCTTTTAATGGAAACATGTTGACGTTAATAAAAGAGTACATAAAATATACGGTTTTAATATGTTTATTTGTTCAATGAAACAAGTACAGTAACGAGATTATGTTAAAGAGACGTAAATATTAAATACGTTCCTAGAAAATGTAAAAACGATGATAAAAGAACGTTTGAACTAAAACGTTATATAAGTTACTTTTAAAAAACGTTACGAAACGTACCAAAGCTGTTTTTTGCTTAGTGGGAATGCTGTTACTAATCCAATCTTTTATTTTTTTTGTTTTTTGTGTTTAATAGTGTATGTTTGTGTGGCGCTTGACAATAATTGTTGATAAGTCTCCAAGAAAATTGTTGTTGCTGTTTCAGGGTTTTTTTTATTCATTTCAATTGACCAATCATTTATAATATAAATATAATGTATACAATTATTTTTAATATGTATTTATAAAAACTTTTGTTATTATAATATTGTTTTCTAATAAAGGCGGTGGATTGCGCAACGAGATTTTCCAAAGTAGTATTTTGTAAAATATCCTGTTCCTGTGCCTGCTGCAGTTACATATTGTATTATTTGTATTTAAAAAAAAATTATAAATCAATAACTATTTTTAGAGAATGGCATTTTTTTCACTTATTAACCTCTTATCCCAGACTTTTGGATGTATTAAAAAATTGGGTACCTATTTAATTTAAAATCTGCTATTTTGCCCTTCAGAATTAAGTACCTACCTATCTAAAAATAAAGCGAAAAAAAACTTTACCTTTGGCAAGTCAGATAAATATTTTGATTAAATATAAATAGACATTTGTTCATTTTTATGTGCATAATTAATCAAAATTCTTAATAATGACAAGATGACAATAGTCAATAATAAATAATAATATAATCACAACAAAATATTAAGAATCCAAATAAAAATACTTTTTATTTCTCATACAATTATATTTTTTTGTGTCCCCCTTTCTATTTCCTTGACTTGGCAACAATGTACTACCTATTTTCTAAGCACGTGAATGCGCATGATTCCCACGGCCACATAAATTCTCTCGCGAGACACTCGTAAAAATTCCGCTGTCCAAGTTTGACGCCTGTCAATGTCAAATTCTTTTTCGGGAAACGCCATAGAGCCAAAATCACAGAATAAAGAATAATATTCTTTATTCAATGAGCCAAAATATAAGAAACTCTAGGAACTAGGGTTGGGCAAAAATAACCGGTTATTTAATAACCGTTTTTTTTAAATCGGTTAACCGGTTTATAATTGGTTTTTGTTGCTCAGGTCAAACCGACAAAAGGTTATTAATTATCAATAACCGAAGAACGGTTATTAACAGGGTTGTGTTTGACATTTAGTTAAATAATAAGAAAAAAGGAATTATCTATGTCCAATACCTATATGTTAATTTGTGTCTTTGGTCTCATTATTGACTATAACCCTAGAATAGGAAAAAAAAATAGAGATAAAAGTTCTACTTTGAAGACTGGTATTCTAGTGTCATAACGGTAAATTGAAAGGCACAATGGGAAGAAAAATTGGAAAAGGTTATTAACCGGTTATTTTTTGTCCGGTTAACCTAGTCTCGGTTAACCTGACGTAATAAATAACCGGTTAATTAATAACCGGTTATTTTCCAATAACCGCCCAACCCTACTAGGAACTTTTAGGAAGAAACTAGTATCAGCTGTTAGCTTAGACAAGGTAAAGGAGGGGACGCGGCATGCGCATTTACCGCGACAGAAGCAAAGTGTGACCAAAAATTCGATTATTCTGGTGCCAAACATCCTATCAAACCGTCTAAACCCCTATATAGATCCAAAACTCCTTAAGAATCCTAAAATCCATGACACAGTTAAGAGAGAGACGAACCAATGTATGAAAGTCATTGATAAACTAAGTGAAGTCAGTGTGGATGAAAAGTGGAAACAAATACAAACAGGATTAGAAACAATAGCCAAGAAACATCTAACAAACAAAAGAACTAGGAAAAAACCTTGGATAACAACAGAAATTCTAGACCTTATGGAAGAAGGAAAAATACACAAAGGCAACAAAGATGAGTACAGAACCCTACACAAAGCAGTGCAGAGAAAAGTTAGAGCGGCCAAAGAAGAGTACCTAGCAGCTCAATGCGCGGAAATAGAAGTTCTGGAAAAGAAATTTGACAGTTTTCACATGCACAAAAAGATAAAAGAAATGGCTGGATGCAATAAGGTGAAGGCTACTGGTAATATTATCAAAGGTACAGATGGGCGTATAATAACTGACGTGGGGGACAAACTTAAGAGGTGGAAAGCATACCTGTCGGAGCTTTTCGATGATGAAAGGCCTCCAAAACCGGTCGTAGAACCGAGTAATTTTCATTTAAAAATATTAAAGTCAGAAATAGTATATGCCTTGGAAACTATGAAACCCGGTAAAGCTGCTGGTCCTGATCAAATACCCATAGAGCTTATTAAACTCTTTGACGACGATGTGATTGACATTCTCTTGGACCTTTTTAATCGCATTTATGATAAGGGAGAAATCCCTAAACAATGGTTGTCATCCACTTTTGTGCTCATACCAAAGAAACCAAATCCAAGAGAATGCTCAGATTACCGAACAATCGCACTAATGAGCCACACCCTGAAGTTATTCTTAAAGATCATCCACAAGAGAATTTATAGGAAACTCGAAGAAGACATAAGCAACACACAGTTTGGATTTCGACAAGGACTTGGAACACGAGAGGCGCTTTTTGGGATTAACGTTCTTTTTCAGCGCTGTCTTGATATAAACCAGGATGTTTATGCATGTTACATCGATTTCGAAAAAGCCTTTGACAAAGTGAAACATGATAAGTTATACCAGCTACTCGTCAACAAAAACATTGACTCGGACGATATAAGAATAATTAGTAACTTATACTGGGGCCAAAGAGCTAATACATTGATAGAAAATCAACCAACAGAGGAAATGGAGATTCGTCGTGGTGTGAGACAGGGATGCATCCTATCGCCTCTGCTATTTAACCTCTACAGCGAGGCTATTTTTAGGGAAACCTTAGAAGAAGAGTCAGTGGGAATAGTTATAAATGGAGAAGTGATAAATAATATGAGGTATGCTGATGACACCGTCCTGTTAACGAGCAATCTTGAAGACACACAACATCTTCTAGAAAAATTAAACGATCGATGTAATGAGTACGGTCTTAGGATCAATTTTAAGAAAACCAAGCTAATGATAGTCACACAGTTCCCACAAAATCTCAACCATGTGAACCTGACGATAGCGAACACCACAATAGAGAATGTGCCGACATATAAATATCTGGGAACTTGGATAGAACAATCGGGTGACCAAACAAGGGAGATAAGAACGAGAATAGAGATAGCCAGATCAACATTTGTAAAAATGAAAAAACTATTTATTAGTAGGGATATTAAGGTGGACCTTAGGATGAGGATGCTGCGCTGTTACGTTTTTTCCACGCTTCTGTATGGAGTTGAAACATGGACTCTCAAGAAAATTCACATAGACAAACTACAAGCCTTCGAAATGTGGTGCTATCGTAGAATGTGGCGTATTCCCTGGACCGATAGAATCACTAATGCCGAAGTCCTGATCCGGATGCAGAAGGACTGCGAAATTATTAACACCATTAAAAAGAGAAAACTTCTATATCTGGGTCATATAATGAGAGGACACAAATACACACTGCTGCAGTTGATAGTCCAGGGAAAGATTAATGGAGGAAGGAACATTGGTAGACGCCGTGTGTCCTGGCTTAAGAACCTGAGGGACTGGTTTAATTGTAGTAATGTTCAACTGTTCCGAGCTGCAGTCAACAAGGTCCGGATTGCTGTGATGATAGCAAACCTCCGATAGGAGACGCACTACAAGAAGAAGAAGAAACATCCTATTGTCACCAAGCGGGTTTTTGTGTTTTTGATTGCAAAGTGAATGAAACATATAGTAGTATTTATCGTTGAATAAAATGGTAGTTTGTTCATCTTACGGGTGCAAAAGTCGTAGCTATCGAAAGGAGCCAGGAATAAGCTTCACACAAACTGTCATTTTTTTGGTGCCAAACAGTAAATTCTGGTCACAATCGCAAGTTTATGATGCCGCGTCCCCTCCTTTACCTCGTCTAAGGCTGTTAGTTTCACATATGTGGGTGTCAACTGTCGAAACACTTTATTTTTAGAAAAAGTTGACTACCGCTTGATTTTATAAATGGCAATTGGAACGAAATTGCTTGACCAGCGGCACAGCGAGTCTTATATTTGCGAGAAAATTTTTGTGATAATTTAAGTTGCCAAAATAATTTGATGTGTGCTTTTATTAATAGGGTCTGAACCTTAGACGAGGTAAAGGAGGGGACGCGGCATCATAAACAGCGATTGTGACCAGAATTTACTGTTTGGCACCAAGAAAATGGCGGTTTACAAAAATATATTATTACCTGTGAAGCTTATTCCTGGCTCCTTTCGATAGCTACGACTTTTGCACCTGTAAGATGAACAAACTACCATTTTATTTAACGATAAATACAACTATGTTTCATTCACTTTGCAATCAAAAACACAAAAACCCGCTTGGTGACATTAGGATGTTTGGCACCAGAATAATCGAATTTTTGGTCACACTTTGATTATGCGCATGCCGCGTCCCCTCCTTTACCTCGTCTAAGGTCTGAACCTAAGGTCTGAACACTATAACTTAAGACCTATCATTTTTCTGTGCTAAAACTAACCCCTTTTTATTTTTTTTTATATTTCTGTGCCACCTGAACGAAGTACCGAGCAAGACGTCTATTCTCGAAATAGGCGAATGATCATTTCAAGAGAAGTGATTACTATTTCTCTTAAGAATAATTAAACTGTATTCTCGAAACTTAAAATGACTATTCATTTCCACGACGATGTGAGCATAATATGATGTGAATTGTCCGATTGTCCCTTCTCGCGAGAGAGCGTTCACTTCTCTTAAATTGGAGAATAATAGTCGTCACCAATTAACGATCGCCCAGTTGACGAATGGTTCTTAACACCGGAGAAACCTTTTATTTTTCTGTGCTGAACGCAGCCGGCCGACGCGACGTCAAAAAGAAGAGAAGAACTTAAAATAAAAGTAAAAGTCAAATTTTTGGTTTTGTTTCATTTTTCTTGCTTTTGGGAGAAGGTTTTGGTAAATAAATTTAGAAAATAGGTTTTTCAAGAAGAAATATTACAGATGCTCGTGTATTATGGATCGTTTAAGTTTACTAGAATCCGTAAAGTCGGAATTTGATTACTGTCTCCAGGACGTACCTGATTTAATCAGTTTTGAGGATATCAAACAAGAAATTGTAAAAGACCATGTTTCCAGGGTTATAAGCGTCAAAGGAGAGAACTCTTCGACGTAAGTATAAACTATATGTAATGAACTTGAAGGTACCTACCTAGTCACTCCATTAATACAACAAAATACTTCAATTTTATTATCAGCTTCCTTACTGTAATTATAAGGTTGGCATGCCATTTTTTCGACTTTTAAAACTATTAACGTGGTTAAATAAGAATTGGTATTACATGGTTATCTACTAAGATGTTTATACTTAATTAAAAAAAGACAAATCTGGCCATTTCAAAACAACAATAATTGGGGAGATTGAGAGACTCCGCAACATCTGAGGATCTTGTCAAACGGATAATAGTTTGTTTACTTTTGAAAAAATGTTTTTATATGGTTGGAAATTTATCTTTAAATTGTTTAAATTAGGTAAATCTGAATGTTCCCCTTCCTAAAACTACAAGCTCAAATTTTTTTAGAACTTATATTGATTAACTATCAATATCCTTTGCCATGGCCTGGGAATTATGTTTTTTCTTGGTGTACTTACTTCGCACACAGAAGGCCATTATTTATTTATAACTAGGTATTTTTAATTTACCCTTAAAAGAATAATTTTTAAAAACTATAGATTTGTCATTAGAGGATTCCTTGGAGGACCCATAATGGAATAACTTCTCACTTGTTTCACTAATCACCAGCACTATATGTAATAAGCGGGGTAATAAGGTTACATTTCGATCTTCGTGTATAATTCATATTCATAATGTGAAATTGTATATTAAAGTACACGTTTCATCAAACATCATTTTATAACATTTTATTTTATTTAAGTATTTGTTTATTTTGTTAAGATAATTTGTTTACATAAGTTATAATATAAGTAGTAACTTAAAATTCATAATTTATAATTTAATATAGTAATATAATCCAATACTGGTAATTTAGGTTTTATCACAAACTGTTTAAGTAGGTACTGAATATTTACAAAACTGCTACAGTATTACGTAAATAAACTTAATTTAGTAATAAATAGGTACATTTAAACAAACTATATCACAGAAGTGTTTGTAGGTATACAGTTAGTTATATTAAATTAACCAAATCAGAAGGAAATAATATGCACCTAAGTGAATTAACACTTGTTTTGTGCCTATAATTTCCCATTAGTAATTGAGAGTACAAAGTACTACACACAACACGACAGCAGAATACACTAAACCCTAAACCAATCTATTGTAAGTGACTAAATTTATTTATTTATTTATTGATAGTATCAACAACTTAACAAGTTAATTATAGATACATAACCTATTTCTAAAAACTTATACCTAAGCTATAATAATAATTCAATTAGCATTATTACAATTACAGTAATTGCCTAAGCAGTTCATTCCTTAATTTTAATTTGAATTTTTCACAGTTTACATTATACAGGGTGTTAATTAATGTCATGCAGATATTTCAGGGGGTGATAGTACTCGTCAATATAAGAAAAAAATGCAAATATATGCATGGTCTAAAACGCGTTATTTTCATTATACAGGGTTTTTTTCTCTTATATTCTGCCATAATTGTTTCCAATTTGGAACATCAACCCTTTTTTAAAATCTCTACAATAAAGTATCAAAATTATCGGTCGCAGTATACAGGGTGTTACATTTTCTTGAATCGGCTACATTTTTATCTTTTAGAACTATTTTTTTTTGGCTCCCTGTATGAATTCCGGTATGAAATTTGAACTCTCTGTTCCTTTGTTTAGCGTTCTGGTATCTTGCACTATTCTCGTATCTGTGACCGTTTTCGATTCATTTACAAAAATAGCCATCGATGGAAATTAAGTGTATTCGAAATAACGCAATAATAAACGGCTAAACGGACAATATTATCGTCAATTTCTTAAAAAGGAACTCCCAGGGCTGCTAGAAGAGGTACCAATTCTTGTCAGAAACCAAATGTGGTTCATGCACGATGCTGCGCCATCTCACTTCAGCATAGCATAGAGGTGAGAAACTTTCTTAATCATGGATAGGTCGAGGGGGACCTCAGCCATGGCCCCCCTAGATCCCCAGACCTGAATAGCCTGGATTTCTTTTTCTGGGGACACCTGAAAGCATTAGTGTATCAGACCCCAGTCCAGACAAAAGAGGATTTAAGAAACAGAATAATACCTTTATGCGACATCATTCGCAATACTCCTGGAATATTTGGCAGAGTCCATCAGTCCATGAGGCGAAGACTTCATTCGTGCATTTTAGCAAGAGGCGAACATTTTCAACAGTTTTTATAATTTTGTTTTATTTTTATTTGATTAACTAATAAATTGTTTTGTTACACGGCTTTTTACTCAGCGTTATTTCGCCTAAACTTAATTCCATCAATGGCTGTTTTTGCAAATAAATCGAAAACGGTCACAGATACGAGAATAGTGCAAGATACCAGAACGCTAAACAAAGGAACAGAGAGTTCAAATTTCATACCGGAATTCATACAGGGAGCCAAAAAAAAATAGTTCTGAAAGATAAAAATGTAGCCGATTCAAGAAAATGTAACACCCTGTATACTGCGACCGACAATTTTGATACTTTATTGTAAAGACTTTAAAATAGGGTTGATGTTCTAAATTTGAAACAATTATCGCAGAATATTAGAGAAAAAACGCAAAATACAAGAAAAAAATGTGAAACTTTGCCACTCTGTATAACGAAAATAACGCGTTTTAGACCATGCATATATTTGCATTTCTTTCTTATTTTGACGAGTACTATCATCCCCTGAAATATCTGCATGACATTAATTAACACCCTGTATATGTCAATGTCTCCACCGAGGTCTCCACAATATTTATTAACATAAGAGCACAGTCTTATAAGTGGTGAGTTTTTGTATAGATTTGTCCTCGGTGCAGGAATATAAAATACATGTGCGGATCTAGTATTGACTAAGCCTATTCTAAACGGAAGCTGTCCTAAGAATTCTTTATTAATTATCTATTTTGTCTCTAATTGTTTTATATAGAAAAATAATTCCTGCTTCTAGACGCATAGACGCAATAGTCTTAAAGAAGGAAAATTAAACAAATTATACAAGAGCCTTTGATCTGTACCTCTTGGCGGATAAACTGAAAATGACTTATACTACTAAAATTTTAAAAATTTACGCTGAACAGATTCCAACAGAGTAATTTTATTGGCATACTGAGGATCCCAAATAGTGCATGCATACTGAAGTTTTGTAACTACCAGGGATTTATACAAAGTTATTATGGCGTTAACATTTTAAAATTATTTACAAGTTCTTATAATAAATCCTAGCATTTTTAAAGCACTGGCAGTAATATTATTAATAAGCCCAACAAAACTTAACTTAGGATCGAAATAGACACCAAGATCTCTGTGAAAATCAGTTATCTTTAGAGGCACATTATCAATGCAGTAATTAAAATTAATATTTTGAGTTCTACATGTAAAGGACATTACCGCACATTTACCTGCATTTACATTTAAATTATTTATTTATTTATTTATTTATTTATTTATTTATTTATTTACAATGTACTCTACAGAATCCTAAGATCTAAATGGTACATATATTAAGACACATAGTTACATTGTATAAATTCAATGTCTCTTTAGCGCCCTGAGACTCGTCCCAAAAATATCACAATCTGCAAAATGTCTGTTGTAATTACTTAACATCCTTTCAACAAACGCACTTCTACCGCAATTTGTCCGATGTGTCCGTTCCAGGAATAATTGGAGTTGTCTGGTTCTCCTTACTGGGACGCGCAATGAGATCATATGGAGTAACCACTCGCAGTTCACATGACCATTGATCACCTTGTATAAAAAAATTAACAGAGCCATCCTTCTGCGATATTCAAGCGTTTGTAGACCACATAGAAGGAGCCTAGTTTCATAAGGAACGCCTTGATATGGAAAATGTAATTTAAAAAGCAGATATTTCGCAAATTTATTCTGTACCCTTTCCAGTCTGTTAATATGACATTGATGTTCTCTACACCAACGCACAACTAAATTCAAATCGTTTGGTAGGGTCCTTGCATCACGTTCATCCACAATAGTATGAAATAGCTTATAATCATCAGCAAAAATAAGACCTTTGGTGAAATTAACGCTCACTCCAATTTTATTGATAACTAGTAAGAACAGAAGTGGTCCAAGATTTGAACCCTGGGGCACCCCTGATGTGGGTGAATATATTTTTGAAGTGTAGCCCTTAAGTTCAATGAATAATGATCTTTTATGCAAATATGATGATAATAATGAAATAATGTTTTGGTCCACTGAGAAGTCTTGAAGAGCTGTAATTATCTCGCCAAAGTCCACCTTGTCAAACGCTTTTTCCAAATCGTTGAAAATAACATCAACTTGTTGGTCTTCTTTAAAAGAATTATGAATGAATTGTGTAAAATTTATTAAGTTAGTTATAGTTGAGCGCTTGGGTAAAAATCCATGTTGCTGGTCCGAAATTATGTGTTTAACATCGTTATACAGGGTAACTCGGATCTAAATGTACATACGTCACCAGGAGATAGTGGACATCTTGGAGGTTCTAAATAATCTAACTTTAGTGGGTCAATCTTCCCTCGTTACCTAGATACAGAGTGTTTTGTCATGTTTGGCTAATTTTTGTTTTTGCCATCATTTTTTTAGCACCTGGTATAATATGTTCATACTCGGTGGAAATATTTTAAGTACGTATCGCTTCAAGATGCCGTACGAGCTTTTTTTGAAATTCAGGTCCGGACTTACAAAAATTGACTGATTTTATTTTTGTTTAATTCAACACCCTGTATATCTTATTATTGAAAATTTTATTTTTTATTTGAAAGGCACATAAAAAACTACTTCTAAAGATATACCTATCAAAAGTGCCACACTCACCACTAATCATAATAAATAGCAGTTCTTTAGATATTGAAAAAAATTAAAAATATTAACTGTTTTTATAACGACAATAATAACAATAATAAGACAAATAACAATAAAATAATTATTTGAGAAAATTTTTAAAATACCCTCCATTAACTTCTTTACATTTGAATGAATGAAGTGATAATGAGTTGCATGAGCTGGTCACGTGTGGTAATTTCATTCTCGTAAACTAAATTTTTTATATACCTCCAAAGAAAGAAGTCCAATGGGTTAAAGTCGGGGACCTTGCTGGCCAAGAATGGGGCCCCCGCGACCTATCTATCTGTTGGGATATCTATTGTTTAAAAATCCGGAAGCAGGTCTTGCATAATGGGGAGGGGCTCCATCGTGTTGAAAATACATTCCTCTTAAAATAGCATTCTCATTTTGAAGAAGATTTGACAAAATGTTTTCTAAAAAGTGTAAATATTGGTTTCCATCTAACCTTCCTTCAAAGAATTGTGGGCCAATCAATTTACTATTGATTATACCCGCCCAAACATTTACTGAAAATCTATGTTGCGAATGCGACTGCCTAATAGCACTTGGATTTTCTAGAGGCCGTAGATGACAATTTCTGGAATTGTTGACGCCATCTCTGGTAAACTGAGCTTCATCGGTCCACAAACTCCGATGAAGATCTCTTCGGTGCCTTCTAATCCACTGACAAAAGACCAACCTGTTAGCATAGTCACCTCGTTCCAACCTTTTACTTCTTGAATATGATAAGGATAAAGGCCTTCCTTTCGTATTGTTAAATGGGTTATTTTTTGCGTTATATGCAGACGCCTAGCATTTTTTCTTGTGGATATTGTTGGATTTTCTTCGATCAAATTTAAAATGTCTTCTTCTTGTTGAACTGGTTGTCTCACAGGCTGATCAATATTATTTTGTGTCGGAAAATGTCCTTGTTCACGAACAAAAGAAAATGCATTTGAAAATGTTTGATGGTTTGGACATCTTCTTCCAGGAAACCTCAATTCATATTCTCGAGAAGCGGCTCGTCCGTTGCCGCCGCAAAAACCATAGGTATACAAATATTATCTCAGCGTATTCTTGGTTTGAAAATTGATAGGACATTTTAAACGAGAAATAAATGTTTATTAAAAATGTCTTAATAACATCAAAAAATCTGACAGGTTACAACTGGCAATGACTTTTTATTATGCTTGGTTGCCCCCCAATATTTTGTTTTTTCTTAGGTGACTTAGCCATATGGAGTCCAATTGAATTGAACATTTCGAAAATTTTTACAAGCCGCTATTTTATTACCTTTGTTTTTTCTTATTATTGTTATTATTAGTAGTAATAGTAGCAACAAGATTTATTGTTATTATTGTTGTTATAAAAACAGTTAATATTTTTTATTTTTTTCAATATCTAAAGAACAGCTTTTTATTATGATTGACTGGTGAGTGCGGCACTTTTGATAGGTATATCTTTAGAAGTAGTTTTTTATGTGTCTTTCAAATAAAAAATAAAATTTTCAAAAATAAGATATACAGGGTGTTGAATTAAACAAAAATAAAATCAGTCTATTTTTTTAAGTCCGGACCTGAATTTAAAAAAAAGTTCATACGGCATCTTGAAGCGATAGGTACTTAAAATATTTCCACCGAGTATGAACATATTATACCAGGTGCTAAAAGAATGATGGCAAAAACAAAAATGAGCCAAACATGACAAAACACTCTGTATCTAGGTAACGAGGGAAGATTGACCCACTAAAGTTAGATTATTCAGAACCCCCAAGATGTCCACTATCTCCTGGTGACGTATGTACATTTAGATCCGAGTCACCCTGTATATTCTATTACAAATAATTAATTCTAAAACCTTTGAGCAAGCCGAAACACGACTAACAGATCTATAGTTTTTAATGTCATTCCTATCACCACACTTAAATATCGGAATAACCTTACTTTCTTTCCATTTTGTGGGATATATTCCTTTTTTTAGACAGAGGTTAAAAATATGTTTTAGCGGCTTTACAAAAGAATCAACACAACCTTTAAGAACATATGCAGGTAAATTATCTGTTGCTACGGACCTGTTGACTTTTAATTTTTTTAATTGCTTCCCTAGTTGAGGGTCTTATATTGAGATGGTTGGAGAGTTTCCTGACAGGCAGATATCAATGTGTTAAGATTAACAACTACTTGTCAAATCAATTCATGGTAACATCTGGGGTACCGCAGGGCCCCTACTATTTCTTTTGTTTACTAATGACATCAACCTTTCCTCCCTTCATCTGCGGTTTGCAGACGACCTAAAATTATACCGAGTTATAAGAAACATTCAAGACTCCAAAGAACTACAGGGTGATTTGGATGAGCTGTCTGAATGGTCTTGTGAAAATGCGCTTCATCTAAATATTTCTAAGTGTTCTGTGATAACATTTGCTAGGAACAAAAACTGTCAAAGATTTGTTAATGACATTAACGATGAAAGCTTGGCACGGAGGTCGGAAGTTAAGGATTTAGGAATTATATTCGATAGCGAACTAAATTTCAGAAGTCATGTTAACTATATAACCGGCAAAGCTTTGAAACAACTTGGTTTTATTCTCCGCAATATTAAAGATTTTTCTCCGAATACCCTAAAGCTTTTATATTGTACTTACGTCCGTCCATGTTTGGAGTATGGATCGATCGTCTGGTCCCCCTATTAGCAAACTCATATCTACTCTATTGAGCGAGTACAAGCTAAATTCTTAAGGTCACATGCATTTAGAACAGGAGCATATGTCTTCGACACAGGATATTTGGAAAGGTGTGAGACTTTGGGTTTTCAGCCTTTGGAAGCGGGTAGGCACTGTCAGGAACTCATGTTCCTATATAAAATTGTTAATGGCTTGATTGATGCACCGAAATTGCTCGAGCTCCTTAATTTTAACGCACCCTCTGCCACAGTCACAACACACGTAACTGTGACCTTTTTAAACCTCCGTTCCACCGGACAAACTATGGAATCAACGATCCCATGTCCAGAATCCAAATAAGGTATAACATGGAAGCTGGAGATTTGGATTTGTCAATGCCCATGAGCTCATACAAGACAGCATGTTTTAATTTGTATAAATAGTGTCTGATCCGTTTTATATATATGTTTCTTTTTGTAGGTTATATTTGTTAATGTTCATTACGTCATCTTGTAATATGTAACTTTATGTACTTTGTATCTGTATTGTAAAAATGGAGCTTTTCCGTACCTATACAAATAAATAAATAAATTTCGACCTCGGTAATTTCTTCAAAAGCAAAACTGCAAAAGGTATTAAAATTATTGGTGTAGGGTTGATTGTTATTATTATAAACAGAACTAAAATATTCAGCATTTAGAACACTTTGAGCCCCGTTGATCTCGTTTTGATTGATAACCATATTATCTGGAATGTCGGAATTATTTTTTTGATGTCTTATAAACTGCTTTAAATTGTAATTAGTTTTATAAAAAGATGATAATGATCACTAATAAATTTTTTACAGTTGTATAAGTAACTTTTATAAGTAGCTGCTTATAGTTTTAATTTCATTAGTTAAAAATTTATAGCATTTTGGACCAAGAAATGTTACAAACCTTTTTCCACAGTTAAAAGTAGTTTGAGGACATTGAAGTAGTCCACTCGTGATACTACGGGTCACATAGAGAAACATAATTCCTAAGAGCGGGATGCCTATACACGAAGATACACAATGAATGAAAATACAGAGATCTGATAGTGCATAACATGCGTCGATATTAACGGGACAAGTGCTCTAACTGCTTTATAAAACATATATTTTATACTATTTTTTTCTATTTTGTGTTTTTTACAATAAAAAAATACATTTAAAAAGAAAATATTGGTTTGCCAGACATCAACAGAATAAAACATTTCATTTATATTATTCAAAAAAATATTAGTAAAACATATTTTGTTTACAAATAATTACTCTAAATACCCATAATGCCGCAAAATGACTAAAAATCCTATTTGCTTTAAAAGTACCTACCTACTTGGTCACATGAGGTAGCCCATGTTAATAAACAAACTAGTATTGTGCCCGGTACCTAAAGTTTGTATAATTGTAGACAAAAATGACATAACTTCCTTAATTTTGATAATTTTCCTTGAATATATCCCTCGTATGAATTTAACTGAACTGACCGAATGCCTCATAATTTTGTGTCAATCGAAAGCATGCTGCAACGTGCATTATCAATGTTCTAGGGATATTATAGCTGAAAATCTTTTGGAGCGATTAAAATTTTTTTAATCTGATCTAAAACTATCTTTTACCTGGGCCCTATTCATAATATACAAGTTGAGGTAGCTGCAAATCGCACTGGACAAATTTAGTCCCCACCCACCCCTGCCCAAAAATAATTGTAGGTCACATGCCGTCCTTAATAGGTTGTAACTTAGTGACAGGTTGTAGATAGTCCACCTATGAAGAAAACCTAAATTTGCTCTTGCTCGGCCTGGACAGTAAAACTAAAAAACAAGTAGGTTGCCTCCAGTACCACTTCCTGGATTAACCAACTGAACTTGGTGGCAGACTTAGAATGTGACTGAACAAATCTACCTCTAATTTCTGTATTTATTTCCTAAATTTTCACCAATTACAATAAAAAAATATCGCACTGTTAATATTGATTTTTGACTAAAATTATATTCAGATATTAAAATTTAAATGCAAAGCAACACAAATAATTTAAATCTTCGTCTGCGCCTCCGTCCTAAGAAATATGAAATTTACACAAAAGCCACATTTGAGTACCTACCTAGTCAATTTTCCTTTAAAAAAATCCTAAATCCACACCCTGGATATAATATTCCCATTTCAGCAAATACCCATCATATTTTATTTTTACAGATCAGAAGATTTTTATCCTAAATATTTGGAAACACCAATAAAAATTGAAATCGACGAAACCACAAGCGAAGTTGCAGAAACATCTGAAATTGTCTTTAATGAATGGAAAATTAAAAACGAGGAAATTGACCTTAAAGAGGAAGACCTTAAACAAAACCAAGTGTAAGTATCTCTGTTTCCATTTTTTTCTTTATATTTTAGATAGTTTATATATTATAACTACATGCACATTTATCCATAACAATGAAAAGTACAAATCGAAATATATGGCATATAATTATGTACTGCACAAGAGGTATGGAAAATAGGCTTTGAAACACTACTTTATGTAACAACAGCTTATGTCAACATTTTGTAACATATTTGGGTCCAAAATTATACAACAAAATACCATTAGAAATAAGAAATATAAAAGGTAAAAACCGTTTTGAAACCGAGTTTAAGAAATTCTTTTTGACAAATATGAATATTTTTACTGAGGTGTTGTACTTAATATCGGCAACTTTAAATTATATGTGGCTCTCTGCTGTGCCTTTTGTTATTTTTGCCACTGGGTTTTAATATTATTACTACTCTGGTGGGGTTTTTTTTTGAATGACTTACATTGTTTCAAGTTATTTGTTTTTGTTTATATATTTTACTACTATTTTATGTAAAATTTGATTTACTGAGATTATTGCTTAAACAACTTCTAATATGTAACATTCTAAATAAGCACATACAGGTATTTAATAGCTAGGTGCTATATATAACTATTTTTAAATGTTTTATAAAATATTACCTGTATATTTCACATCTGTATCTGTATAAAAAATGAAATTTGAAAATTTGAATTCTTAAAACTGACAAAAATAATACACTGAATATTATTGATTACTAATATTGTAGATCTACCAGCATAGGCAGCAAAACCGTTCAAGCTAGTTTAAATCATAGTTTACATAAGTTGTGTACTTTAAATGACAATAACGCAAACTTATTCCATCTGTTTAAGTGAGAGCGTGAAAAACAAGTCCATCAATGAACCAAAAATAAAGAATAATAATGTGGAAACTGTCTTACGCCACCGAATATATATTCTGTTCTTACGCTCCAACTTAAAAATATGAGTCATACTAACTGCGCATTCACCACCGCGTCTGGATGGGAGTTCCATGAGCGATGTACCCGATTTGAAAAAAAGTGCTGTCCACAAAGTTGTTTTTTCGAATGTTCAAATGTTAGTTTTTGTATTCTGACTTGTTTGTATTTAAATAGGGTCTTATAATATAAATAAATGAGTTTTTTTTTGAATTGCGAAACTGTCAGTTTTACAATAAGCATTTTTCTTAAGATCAGGCTTTGTATTGTAATGTAAAATTAAATTATAAACATTTTTTACTTTAAACATTTTTCTAAATTAGTGGAAGTAATAAGCTCTGTTTTAAAAAATATTGCGTATTGCCTATAGCGCTGTTTTTAGTCCATGGAGCCGCTGCCGCGCTACAATACCAACAAATATTTAATAATTTGTGTGCTCATTAATAAATTTTTACTAATTTCGATGTAAAATTGTCGTCTGTGATAGTATTGGTAAATTTATATCTGAAAAGTGTTATTGTTTTTATACAAACTACTGACTTGTGTACATTTGTCTGAATATTCTGTATCTCCAAAACCATACATACAATTTATTATAAAATATGACTAAAAAAAAATCGGATGGAAATAATTTTTAAGTTCATAATAAGGCTATTCTTTTGTTTTATTACGTAATATTCCACGGCTGCGTTGGTTGGACTATTATTGCATTTTTTAGATTAATATCTAAAATAATTAAAAAGATGAAATAATTTGTTCTTAAAAAACGCCTAAAATTAATAAAGATAGTCAAAAAAGCTATTCCCGTAGGTTTTCAATGTTTTAATAAAAGGAAAATTGCATAACTTTGGTAAAAACCAAAATGGAATTGGGCCTGAAAAAGCAAAAAGGCACATTGCCTGAAAAAATCATCAGCTCGGAGGGATATTTTCTGGCAATCTGCATGAATGCTTTTATTTTAAGGTGGGAGTATCAACACGCTTGCCAACCTATAACCTATTTCGCGTAGATTTATTTATGTTTTCTAGCTTTTACACAAAAATTAAATAAAATCAGTATCGACTTGATATTCTATAGGTAATAATTGACATAAATCTCAAGGAATTTCATAAGTTATTTTAGGAGAATTGTATAGCGAAAAATATCGGGTAAGCTTTTTTTAACATTATTATGTCATTGCTCTGTTACTATACAATTCTCCCAAAATTAGCAATGAAATAAATTGATATTTTTGTAATATATCAGATATTACTTAAGTAATTTGCCGACGATAGTGATTTTATTTAAATGTTAGTTTAAAAAATAATAAACTTGAAAAAACAAAGCGAAATAGGTTATAGGTTGGCAATAAATTGAACGACGTTGAGAATTCCACCTTAATAAATAGGCTGCAAACTAAATTTTTGAAAAGTTTTCAAATGAAATTTGGTTAGCAAGAGTTATATATCGAATATCCCAAATAAAAAAAAAATAGAAATGAAATTTAAAGGGCAAATTTTCAATTTTTTGTTGAAAATTTACATCATTATTTGAATTCCCATTAAAATAAAAATGAAATAATTGGAAAACTAATAGGTACACTTGGGTTTTTTTTAATCAAAATTAAAGTTGGCATAAAATATACAGTTTTGATATTGATTTTCACATAACTTTCTTGGCAATATGACAATTAATAATAGATAAATTACCGAGTATCAATTTGACTTGTTGTCATGACAAAATCTCACAGCCTGGATATATACATATTTAAGCCAATAACTATTATATTTTATTTTTACAGATCAACAGATTTTTATCCAAAATATTTGAAGGTGCCAGTAAAAATTGAAACCAAAGAAAACACAAGAGAAGTTGAAATAACATCTGAAATTGTATATGATGAATGGAAAATTAAAAATGAAGAAATCGACATTAAAGAGGAAAACCTTAAACAAACAAAAACGTTAGTATCTTTAATTTCTACTTTTTTTGAAACCGTCAAAATAATATAATATATATTATAGACCGAGAGCTGGGAGTAAAATCACCTGCCTTATAAGATACCAAAGGTTTGGTATTAGAAGTGTATAATATAGCCCAAAGTTAAATATAAACCGCCCGTATGCCTGCTCGATGTGGTCGCCTTCACCAGATACAAAATTTAAAAAAGTAAAAAATAAAAATTACGAATGCCGAATAAATACCAGAGTAATGTGCACGAAAAAATGACTACAAGTACCCAATTAGTTAAAAATACCCGCGTCTGCTGCGTGAAGTGGTCGCTGTTTTGTAACAGATAGGATTGAAAAGAAAAAAAGAATGGCCCTGATTTCCTCACAAAATACCAAGACATTTTTTTATCCAAATATTTTGCAATCGTTGAAATAATCGATTAAAAAAAATTAAACATCAGCAGACGGTCGTGTAACAAGTTCAGACGGGCATAAAATTAATTAAAAAATCACTCATATTGATACTCGGTTTTGTGGCATTACTTGACTGCCTTATAAATATCAAGATGGTTTTCGCGAAGAAAAAATATTCACGCGTTATATTCTTGCTCTATTAACGTCTGTTGCTCACAAGTGATAGCATTTTTAAAGCAGACAAATTTTAAGGGGTATTGGACATGGAAAAACACGAAAATAATGATGAGAGTCATAAATTAAAGCGATTGAAATAGTGGTCTTAAAATAAATACAAATAAATTATTTTTAATTTAAGACCGGCATATTAAAATGTTTTTTTACATGAAGTATATTTATGGGGCAAATATACCAATACAAATAAAACAAAGTAAATGAAACAAACAAACTAAATTAAAATCATCGCTAGGCTGGTTATAGGATACACCTTCATCGTCACTATCAAATGAAACTAGGTCAGCTAAAATTTCTGTTCCCAAACTTTTTCAAACTTTCGAAAAATTTTTTATCGAAAAGACTGGGTGTGTTTTATTACACTTTTTTATTATATTTAAGTTGTCTTCGGTAGGTTGATTTTCCGGTTCAGTCGGAGGGTGAAATGAGAGAAATTCCTGTAAAGTATTATTTGTAATGATCTTAATTTTTTTTTAACTGCAGTAAATTTCCTATAACAAGTAAAGTGGTTAGAGTGGTATCCCAAAAGCAA
Source organism: Polydrusus pterygomalis (assembly GCA_963969555.1). Taxonomy (NCBI): domain Eukaryota; kingdom Metazoa; phylum Arthropoda; class Insecta; order Coleoptera; family Curculionidae; genus Polydrusus; species Polydrusus pterygomalis. The sequence continues at coordinate 55,551,120 of OZ018382.1, forward strand.
AAAGTCATGCTAATACAGAAACTGTATATCAGCATACTTCATTCCAAATTTTCTTCTACAACATAGAGCTAACTGATATTTTTTTAACGTTTCTGTGGTGAATTCCTTTATACCTTTCACTCCAGTCATCTTCTAAATGAATACAGCAAGTACGTCTAATACCATTCGAAATGCTAGATAAAACGTTATTATCCATTTCCAAAACCTTTAAAATAAAGGACAAGTAATTAACCCGGTTTGTATGAAATACTAATTTATATCCAAAGAGTTTGCACTAGGTACAGGGTTATCCAACCAAGACTAGACAAGGCGATTTTTTTACTTTTCCTGTACTTTTATAAAAAAAACTGAAATAGCCATCTTAAGTCATTTTCTCCCGCGAATTCGAATATCTTCAGCAAAAAACAATTGAACATCAAACAAAAGTACTAGGGGTCACTTTGATATTTTTTTAAATGGAACACCCTGTATATTTTTACATTTTTAAATTCCACATAAAATTATAATTATTTTTTATTAAATGCACTATTAGTCTATACTTCATAGTTTCCGAGATATTGACTCTCGAAAAGTGACATTTTTTAACTTTGACAGCTTATAACTTTCTAACAGTACGTCTTAGAGCAAAACGGCTTACATGTCCCTATCTTCAATTTTTATTATCTTCCCAAAAAAATCAACTTCCAGTTAAAACGGAACAACTATATTTCCTTCTTTCGAGTTACATCCGGTTTAACCGGAAGTTGATTTTTTTGGGAAGATAATAAAATTTAAAGATAGGGACATGTAAGCCGTTTTGCTCTAAGACGTACTGTTAGAAAGTTATAAGCTGTCAAAGTTCAAAAATGTCACTTTTTATGAAGTATAGACTAATAGTGCATTTAATAAAAAATAATTATAATTCTATGTGGAATTTAAAAATGTAAAAATAATATCAAAGTGACCCCTAGTACTTTTGTTTGATGTTCAATTGTTTTTTGCTGAAGATATTCGAATTCGCGGAAGAAAATGACTTACGATGGCTATTTCAGTTTTTTTTATAAAAGTACAGGAAAAGTCAAAAAATCGCCTTGTCTAGTCTTGGTTGGATAACCCTGTACATGAAATTTGTTTCCATGATTAATTTTTCAGAAAACAAATATAATTACAAAATTAAGTTTTGCTGATAACAGTTTAAGATATGGCTGTGCAATATAAAGAAATAAAGAAAGGAAGATTTATGAAAGATATTCTTTTAAATACTCCAATAAACAGGAAAATCTACATTTACAATTTTTTTTTCGCATCTTAAAATGTTTAGAATTGGCAGTTTTAAATATTTGATAATGTCACATCTTCTAACATTCAATATACCTCGTATATTTCATTTCAATTTTATCAACAGCAAGAAAGAAAAGAAAATTCCTCGGGCACAAATTTTATAACATATAACAACGTATATAATAAAAATTGTTTAATAAGTGCGTAATTTTTTATACAAATTGTGTGTATATGACTAGCGCAAAACAATATTTTTCTGTTTATTTTTTTTTCAGTAAAATAGGATAATTAAAGCAAACTCTTTGATGTGTAAGCATTATTATGTAATTTTTTCCCATAAAAAAACTGCTATAAAAATAAGTCAGTAACTTTTAATAAATCGTAGTACCAAGACAGAAAAAGTTAAAATTTGGCAACACCGAGCGTGTTTTGGCCAATACATAAATGTTCAACGAGTCGACGATACTCTTATAACTTATAATAACCTAACCTAATTTATACCTATTTATTTATCATAAATACTTGATTCATTATTGTGGATTATATTATAGCCGCTGTTGACTTACCGAATTAGATGCCTGTCTGTATATTAAATCACAATCACTCAATACATAAATAAGACTTTTTTTTACAAATAAAAAGAATATAATGAAGTAAAAGATGCACGAGTTCGGAATGCATCAAACAATCTTCGCCGTTTAATGCTACCTACGGGTAATTTTGGTGGTATGTGTTATACTTTTTAAAATACCTACTAATAATTTTCTCTCTATAATGTTATACCTTTTATTATCATAGCCCAAAAGGTGTGCCACTAAAGTTAGAATTAATTCACAAAATTTATAGTTGCGGGTTGCAGTCTACACATTGTCATTGTCAATAAATTCGTCTACTTTAAAAATGCTATCACTTGTGAGGAAGTCAGGACCGTTTTTTTTTCTTTTCAATCCTATCTGTTACAAAACAGCGACCACTTCACCCAGCAGACGCGGGTATTTTGAACTAATTGGGTACTTGTAGTCATTTTTTCGTGCACATTATTCTGGTATTAATTCGGCATTTGTAATTTTTATTTTTTACATTTTTTATTTTGTATCTGGTGAAGGCGACCACATCGAGCAGGCAGACGGGCGGTTTACATTAAACTTTGGGCTATATTATACACTTCTAATACCAAACCTTTGGTATCTCATAAGGCAGGTGATTTTACTCCCAGCTCTAGGTCTTTTATGTTAATTTTTGTTGTCTGTGTTAATAGGTACTTAATTATAATTAATATCCTCTTTCATTATTTTTAAATTTAAAAACGGTTCCGTTTCACAATAAGCTTTTTTTCTAAAAATCGGGCTTTACTTGAATGCAAAATTGAATTATAAATAAGTATTATCTATTTTAAAATTTTTTAAAAATTAATTAAAATGATAAGCTCTGTTTAGAAAACAGTTGTCTATGATTAATAATTTATGTGCTAACTTTCCGAATTTTACCAATTTTAATGTAAAGTTTTTGCCTATGGCGCTGTTTCATCGGTAACTTGGTATTTTTAAGTTTCTGAGGTGTAATTATTGTTATGTAATTTTGGAAAAAAACGTTGTTTTTAACTCGGTCGGTTGTTCTAGGACCGCCCGTGGAAGACACTGTACTATTTTTTTTATCAGAACTTTAATCTGAACAAAAATTTCAACTTGGTTAACTGTTTTTTTATCATCGTTTATGCGAATACGAAACTTCCTGAATATTTAGAAAAATTTCCCTAGACCCAAGCTATTGTCAGTGGCGCACCCAAGAGGTGGGAGAGTGTTTGGGGGGTTGTTTACTTTAAATGGCTGAGCATTAATACCGAAAAAACCAGTAATATACCGGGTGTCCACGGAAGGTGGCTCGCCCCTCTAACTTTTTTGTTTTTTAAGATAATGAAATAAAATTCGGGGGATTTGTACACGACATAAAACTGCATTTTTTCACAGGTGACACAATATTATGGAACTTCCGGTTTAACCGGAAGAGACATAAACTTTCGATTTTTAAATGGGACACCTAGTATATTTTTACTTTTTTTGACTCCATATGACATGCTAAATATAACGATGTGTCACTTGTCACTTTTTGTCACGAAGAAATTATTTTTTTTCCAAATTTATTGTTTTATCTAGAGGGCTATAAATACCTTAAAATCACTTATTTCAGTTCTTTAATCTTGGGAAAAATACAATTTTACTATTTTTGGTCCAATGCTATGTGCTATATAAAATTTACTCTTTAAAGTTGTATAACTCATTTTTTTTAAATGGCAACATGGTGGCTCGTCGGGTTAAGAAAAAAGACGATTTTATTACGATTATTTTGATACCATACACTATTAGGTTTTAGAAAAGCTGCCATTAAAAAACTTTAAAAAGTTAACTTAGAACTTTCCTAAAATGAATCATCTTTTGAGAATAAATTTGGATTTAAATGCATCAAGTAGCCTGTGATCAGCAAAACTGATTAAACAAAATCATGCCTTGAAGAAAATTGAAATGTCAACAGCTTCTGCCAAAGTAAATTAGTTTGTTGTTTAAAAAACATGGGTAAAAAAAATATATTTAACAAGGAGTGAAAAAGTTGATATGTTATTATTGTCAGGCTCATTTCGCATTTTCGGAACCAGTTTTGGGTACCTAATAGTGCCGGGTTGGATGACGCCGATTAAAATATCTTTGTGCGTAAAGTCGTGCAGCATCGGTTGAATTATTTCTACATTCTCCAAACACTAATAACATATCAACTTTTTCACTCCTTGTAAAACTATTATTTTCCATGTTTTTAAAAAACTAACACACTACTAACAAACTAATTTACTTTGGCAGAAGCTGTTGGCATTTCACTTTTCTTCAAGGCATGATTTTGTTTTATTAGTTTTGCTGGTCACAGGCTACTTAATGCATTTAAATCAAAGTTCTAAGTTAACTTTTTAAAGTTTTTTAATGGCAGCTTTTCTAAAACCTTATAGTGTATGGTATCAAAATAATCGTAATAAAATCCTCTTTTTTCTTAACCCGACGAGCCACCATGTTGCTATTTAAAAAAAAATGAGTTATACAATTTTAAAGAGTAAATTTTACATAGCACATAGCATTGGACCAAAAATAGTAAAATTGTATTTTTCCCAAGATTAAAGAACTGAAATAAGTGATTTTAAGGTATTCATAGCCCTCTAGATAAAACAATAAATTTGAAAAAAAAATATTTTCTTGGTGGCAAAAAGTGACAAGTGACACATCGTTATATTTAGAATGTCATATGGAGTCAAAAAAAGTAAAAATATACCAGGTGTCCCATTTAAAAATAGAAAGTTTATGTCACTTCCGGTTAAACCGAAAGTTTCATAATGTTGAGTCACCTGTCAAAAAATGCAGTTTTATGTCGTATACAAATCCGCCGAATTTTATTTTATTATCTTGAAAAACAAAAAAGTTAGAAGGGCGAGCCACCTTCCGTGGACACCCGGTATAATAAAACAAAAAATTGACTTGTAAATCAAAAAACCAAATGTTTAATGAAGTGACTGAATACAAATATCTGGGACTCAAAACCTCGATGACTTAACATCAAATACACATGTAGATAGCGTAATAAAATAGCTTGTGCCTGTCATTTGAGCAGTTAGAAGATGCGCGCATCAACTGAGCAATAGTGCTAAATATCTTTTGATGAACAGCAGCATCATCAAACCACATATTAAAGTATCTTATCCCTTTTTGGGGGAACGCGAGTAATGTACTAAATAAACTACAGAAATATCTAAATAAGACAATCAAAGCTATATTTTAACTAAAATATTATACATCGACAGTTGATTTCTACAGCCAATACCCGTTTTTAAAAATAAAACAAATGAAAGAATTTTCCCAATATAAACTAATCTATAATACAAAGAATAAATTACTTAAAACGAAAGTTGTATTACATGAAAGTGAAGATATACAGAACCACAACATGCGATTAAAAACCATCTAAGAGACACTGACGCCAAAACAAAAAACTGAGGACTCCAATATACAGAGGTGTACAAGCATAAAATAAAATAGAAACCATATTATTTTATAAACTTTTACAAAAAAAAAAGTTTATAAAATCCAGACTTCGGTGCCAAAGTATGAAATATGGTCTATTATAATTATTATTATTATTAATATTATTAATATTGTAAATGGCAACTAAATAAATTTGAGCTAGAAATGTTAAAATTTATTTAAAAAATTGTTAATGACTTACTTAAGTTACAATAAATACTTTTTGGGATTTGCGGACTATTTTTAAACGTAAAAAAAGTGTGTCAAAAGTTTGAGTTCCCTATAAATAAACCACGGACTAGCCTACATCAAACAAAAAGGTGTAATGTTGATACGGAAAGTGCAGAAGATTATTAGCGGATTGCAATTTATCTTCCATTTTTGGACTCTTTTATAAGTAATTACAAGGAAGATTTTTATAACAAACAAATATTGGCCGGATTTCAAAGCCTCTTTCACAAAGGTCCGTCCATTCTCACCGAGGAAACGCTAACTGAATTCCAGCCTCTTGTATTATTTTATAAACATGACCTGGCAGGAACCAAAGATAAATTATTAGTTGTCGAACTTGGACTTTGGTACAGAGAAATTGCTAGACTGCCAAATGAACAGTGGCCCAGAGATTCCTTAAACACGTTACTGACACCTTTAAAAATATCGGGACATTAGACATTACTTCGTATATTAGCTATATTACCTGTCTCTGCTGCGAAAGGTGAACGTAGTTTTTCAACTTTGCGAAGACTCAAAAATTATTTAGGAAATAGTTCTTCGGAAAACCGGCTAAACCCTCACTTTTTTGCATATTTATAGAAATATGACCCCGCCTGTGGAGAATATTTTAAATACATTCGGCGAGAAGAACATTAAAACTTAGCTTGGCTTAATCAATTTTTTTGTCGCAAATACGTTGTTTGTTAATTTTATTTTTTCAGGCCAAATGTATATGCACCTTTCGTTTATTATAAACTTTTTCCTGGGTGCGTCCCTGGCTATTATAGCAAAGCATTCTGCTTTGTATTTTTATATTAGGATTTACGGACTTAAATATAATAAGTCATAACACCCTCTATAGATAATTCGCGAGTAATTCCAATGTTCTCTTTATTTTTTAGTATGGAATTCGATGGCAGGGATCAACAACACCGTGACGAATATAACAGGTTTAGATGTGGTATATGTCAATTTCAAACAAGATGGAATTGTAGTTTAAATAAAAATTACGAGGAAGTTTCTAAATTTAATTGCAATTATTGCGATTGTCATCAAAAGGCTCAGCAATGTAATTTAAAGGTGCCTTTATTACCACAAAATATAGAAAAAAGTAATTCTTTAGATAACCACAAATGTAATCAATATGATGAAACAATTATTGACAAAGGAAGTTTTAAGGTACATATTCTGCAACAACATAACCAGACAATGGAAGTTGAGGCTTTACATCAGTTTAGGTGTGGTCAATGTAAATATCAAACACTTTCGAAAAGTCGTTTAAAGACACATCTTTTTGGACGTCATAAAAATATAGATGAAGTTGATGCTTCAGATAAATTTAAATGTGGTAAATGTAAATATCAAACACTTTATAGAAGTTATTTAAAGAGACATGTTTTGAGCCGTCACAAAAATATAGAAGAAGTTGATGCTTCAGATAAGTTTAAGTGCAGTTATTGTGAATATCAAACACTTACGAAAGGTAATTTAAAGAAACATATTTTTGGACGTCATAAAGCTACAGATAAAGTTGATGCTTCAGATAAATTTAAATGTGGTAAATGTAAATATCAAACACTTAATAGAAGTGATTTAAAGAGACATGTTTTGAGACGTCACAAAAATATAGAGGAAGTTGATGCTTCAGATAAGTTTAAGTGCAGTTATTGTGAATATCAAACACTTACAAAAAGTTCTTTTAAGGCACATATTTTTGTACGTCATAAAAATATAGATGAAGTTGATGCTTCAGATAAATTTGAATGTGATAAATGTGAATATCAAACACTTATTAGAAGTGATTTAAAGAGACATGTTTTGAGACGTCACAAAAATATAGAGGAAGTTGATGCTTCAGATAAGTTTAAGTGCAGTTATTGTGAATATCAAACACTTAAGAACACCAATTTAAAGAGACATGTTTTGGCAGATCATAAAAAGATAGCGGAAGTTGATGCATCAGATAAATTTAAATGTGATAAATGTGAATATCAAACATTTTATAAAAGTCATTTAAAGAGACATGTTTTGGCACGTCATAAAAATATAGAGGAAGTTGATGCTTCAGATAAATTTAAGTGCAGTTATTGCGAATATCAAACACTTGAGAAAAAAAATTTAAAGAGACATGTTTTGGCACGTCATAAAAATATAGAGGAAGTTGATGCTTCAGATAAGTTTAAGTGCAGTTATTGTGAATATCAAACACTTACGAAAAGTCATTTTAAGAGACATGTTTTGGCACGTCATAAAAATATAGAGGAAGTTGATGCTTCAGATAAGTTTAAGTGCAGTTATTGTGAATATCAAACACTTGCGAAAAGTCGATTAAAGAAACATGTTTTGGCACGTCATAAAAATATAGAGGAAGTTGATGCTTCAGATAAGTTTAAGTGTGGTCGATGTGAATATCAAACACTTGCGAAAAGTCAATTAAAGAAACATGTTTTGGCACGTCATAAAAATATAGAGGAAGTTGATGCTTCAGATAAGTTTAAGTGTGGTCAATGTGAATATCAAACACTTGCGAAATGTCAATTAAAGAAACATGTTTTGGCACGTCATAAAAATATAGAGGAAGTTGATGCTTCAGATAAGTTTAAGTGCAGTTATTGTGAATATCAAACACTTGAGAAAACCAATTTAAAGAGACATGTTTTGGCAGATCATAAAAAGATAGAGGAAGTTGATGCATCAGATAAATTTAAATGTGATAAATGTGAATATCAAACACTTAATAGAAGTCATTTAAAGAGACATGTTTTGGCACGTCATAAAAATATAGAGGAAGTTGATGCTTTAGATAAGTTTAAGTGTGGTCAATGTGAATATCAAACACTTGAGAAAAAAAATTTAAAGAGGCATGTTTTGGCACGTCATAAAAGTATAGAGGAAGTTGATCCTTCAGATAAGTTTAAGTGCAGTTATTGTGAATATCAAACACTTGCGAAAAGTCAATTAAAGAAACATGTTTTGGCACGTCATAAAAATATAGAGGAAGTTGATGCTTCAGATAAATTTAAATGTGGTTAATGTAAATATCAAAACACTTAATAGAAGTTATTTAAAAAGACATGTTTTGGCACGTCATAAAAATATAAGGGAAGTTGATGCTTCAAATAAGTTTAAGTGCAGTTATTGTGAATATCAAACACTTGAGAAAACCAATTTAAAGAGACATGTTTTGGCACGTCATAAAAATATAGAGGAAGTTGATGCTTCAGATAAATTTAAATGTGGTTAATGTAAATATCAAAATACTTAATAGAAGTTTGGTTAATCTTGATGATTTTTCTTTTAATTATTAAATGATTTAATGTAAATATTACGTTTTAATGTTTTTTGGGAAAAAAAATATTGTGGCAATAACCACTCCGTTTCGTTTAAATATTTTTAAATTTCGCGGCTCCTATTGGCACGACTTACTGGGCGATACGGTACCGCGAAAGAGAAACTCACTCGCGCATTGACCGGAGTGAAGGGCAGATAAAAATTGGTGTGACCAGCCAATCTGCTGAAAAGAATGCATAAAAAATTGGAGAAAAGGCAGCCTGCCGCGGCGTAAATAAGGCAATTGGTAAATCCACGGCTGTGCCAATAATCGTTCCTTTTTTTTTATTTTTCTCTATAAATTGCTATTTTTTTGGATATACAGTCCACTTGCCCATTTTGGCATTTTCATCATTTGGTCCATACGACCCGAATAATTTTTTTTTTTTTAAACTTATTAACATAATAATTATAGTGGTTATTGTTGCGCCAGTTGTCGCAGACAATTTAAACAGTTAATTAAGTGGGTTCTTAATAATTTATTATATAAAAATGAAAATATTGGTAAATTAAAATTGTTGATTTTTTGCCATTTTTTGGATCATAATGCGAAAAGTTAGATGTCAAAGTCCGTCAAAAGGTATCAATACATTTGTTACCTCCTTAGAAACAAATTTAGATAATATTATTAAAAAATTTTGGGATATAGAGGAGGTTCCTAGCAAATCAGTTAGGTCTCCCGATGATTTATTATGTGAAAGGATTTATGCTGATTCCCATTGTCGTAATCAGTCTGGACGTTATATAGTTAAACTTCCTTTTGGCAATACAGAACCTATTTTTCATAATTCTAGAAATATAGCGTTGCGACGTTGGTTGGTTGCTCAGACAAAGGTTATTATATTCCACATCATTGTATAATAAAACCTGATAGCAGCACGACAAAGCTCAGAGTTGTTTTTGACGCTAGCGCTAAGGAGGGCGGCAAATATTCTCTTAATGATACTTTGTTTATAGGCAAAAAGCTTCAGCAAGATATTTTTTGTCTTCTATTGAATTTTAGACTATATTCTGTAGTATGGACGGCTGATATAAAACAAATGTATAGGCAAATTTTGGTTTCTCAGTCTCATCGTGACTATCAACGAATTTTTTGGAGATTCTCTGTATTAGAGCCGATATAAGAATTTAGGCTTAACACAGTAACATATGGCGTGTCATCCGCGCCATTTTTAGCCATTCGCACATTATTGCAGTTGGCAAAAGACGAAGCTTCTAGGTTCCCTAAGGCCTGTGAAGTTTTAAGAAATTGTACCTACGTTGATGATGTTCTTGTAGGTGCCGATTCTGTAGAGGAAGCCTTAAATCTACAAGTGGAATCGATTAATCTTTTAAAACAGGGTAGATTCACACTTCGAAAATGGGCTTCAAACCATTGTGCTCTGTTACAAAATATTAGTCCGGAAGACTGTCAACAGGATGCCCTATCCTTTGACTGTCAGGATACCACTATTAAAATTTCAGGCCTTAAGTGGCTACCTTCTTTCGATTGTTTTAGTTATTCTTGCAAAACTTTTGATCGACCATGTACAAAAAGGTCCATTCTCTCAGAATTAGCTCGTATCTTCGACCCCCAAGGTTTTTTGTCCCCAGTCTCATTTTTTTGTAAAAATTTGTTGCAACATTTATGGGCTTAGGCTGGGATGAGATTCCTTCTGAAAACGTTGTTAACCAGCGGACTCAATTTAAAAATGAATTACCTTGCTTAAATGACTTTAAAATTCCTAGGCGTTTAAAGGTGGATAATTTTTGTCGCACTGAAGTGCATGGTTTTTGCGACAGCAGCGAATGAGGTTATGCATGTTGCATTTATTTTCGTTTTATTTAGGAAAATAGTGTCAGGGTATTTTTTGTATGCGCGAAGTCTAAGATTGCGCCTCTAAAGTGCATTTCTATTCCTCGGTTGGAATTGTGCAGTGCCGTTTTATTGGCAGACTTATTAAGTGTGGTTATTAACACTTTTTCTGAAAAACTTCAGTTTGATAAAGTTTTTGCCTGGTCCGACTCCATGGTAAGTTTGACCTGGATTAAAAGTTCTCCTCATCGATGGAAGACATTCGTGAGCAACAGGATTACTTTTTTTACTAATTTCAAATATTTTTTCATTTGTCAATAGACTTGCAAGGTTAAATGGAGAAGTTATTTGTACATTATATAGTTCAATTAGAATTTGGTTTATATTGTTCATATTTAATGTACAGGGTGTCCAGTTTTCGACACTTTTGACGGGTATCTCAGTTATTAGTACAGATAGAATGATGCGGTTTTCGCAAACCTGTGTCACTTTTTTGTGAAACAAACGATGCCCTTAACGGATTTATCATGGCCATCTTGGTTTTTGAGATACAGGGCGAAATTGAAAACGGTGCATTTTCAGACACCCCTTGTATTTTAGTTATCTTATACCTTATCGAAAATATAAGAATGGGGTGTTATACAGTTTTTGCGTAGAATCCAGTGGCGTAGTTAGTATTTTTTCAGGTGTTCCCATTTTTGAGAAATATACCAAAGTTATGTTTTTTTAAATGGAACGCCATGTATATTTTTTCATATTTGCGTTCTGCTTACTGAGAGCTTTTCAAAAATATATAATAGTTGGCACTTTGTTTTAACAGGAAGGTTAAAATTCATATTTTTTAAATAACAAGCTTATTTAAGTGGACAGTAGGCCGTGTATTTTATTTTAATAAAAATAAATTGACGATACACTACAGTCACTACACCATCAATATTACTTTATAGTTTAATTTCAAACTTTTAAGTTTTTTAATACTTACAATAATAAAAAATTATCGGAATAAACAAAAACATCTAGTAGGCCTTGACTTATCCAGGCTATAAAACAAAATTTTCATAATGGCGTTAAGCTCTTGTCAGAATTGTATTTAAGTATTTAGGGTTGAAAAGTTACTCATAATTTATTTATGATATTGTTCAATTTCAACGATGGCCCAAAAGTATGAAAACTATGAAAAATACGATATGCTGGTATGCTTTATACAAAGCCATTAAAACTCCCATAAAGCTGCCGATTTATATTTCAATAGGTAGGCATATTATTATTTTTTACAACGACCATTTTTAAAGTTATATACGGAGTGTTTGTTTAATTAGCGTCTTATATTATCTTCATTTTATAGATAGCCTGAAAGAAGGCAGCCATTTATAAATTTTCCCTATAAAGAAAAATTTAATTGAACATGGAACCTTTACACAGCCTCGACCTAAAACTTACAATAAGGAAAATAGAGAAATAGATAAGGTAAATGTTTTGGCTTATGCAACCGTTATTCCTTCAACTTCATGCAAAAATATAGAAAAGGAAAATGGCATAAAGATCAAAAATGGATAGGCAAAAATAGAGCTGTAAGATAGCCACCGCGATCGCCCGATTTATCTGTGTTGGACTTCTTTCTTTGGGTTTTTTTGGAGAACAAGATATACAATACCAGGCACAGAACTGTAGAGGAACTTCGACAGGCTACCCATTTAGCATTTCAATTTCTACAAAACCACCTTATAATAATTTTAAACGCCTTGAGACGAATTACCGAAATGTGTCAGCGTTGTATTAGGGAGAAGGGCAACCATTTTCAACAATATTTATAAATAAAAAGTATGCATTTTAATCCACAATTTAATTGTTCTAGTGAAACAAAATCCAAGGCCTGCTCCCAATTTTTAAAAAAATATGAATTTTAACCTTCCTGTTAAAACAAAGTGCCAACTATTATATATTTTTGAAAACCTCTCAGTAAGCAGAATGCAAATATGAACAAATATATAGGGCGTTCCATTTAAAAAAACATAACTTTGGTATATTTCTCAAAAATGGGGACACCTGGAAAAATACTAACTACACCACCGGATTCTACGTAAAAAACTGTATAATACCCGGTTCTTATATTTTCGGTAAGGTATAAGATAACTAAAATACAAGGGGTGTCTGAAAATGCACCATTTTCATTTTCGCCCTGTATCTCAAAAACCAAGATGGCCATGATAAATCCGTTAAGGGCATCGTTTGTTTCACAAAAAAGTGACACAGGTTTGCGAAAACCGCATCATTCTATCTGTACTAATAACTGAGATACCCGTCAAAAGTGTCTAAAACTGGACACCCTGTACATTGTAGTAATATATGTTGTGGATCAGCTATTTCATTGCATATGTTACAATTTGGGTTATCTAATCAACCAATTTTATATTTATAGCTAGGGCAAATTATATGGTTCGTTCGTAGCCTTAACATAATTTTAATTAGTTTTTTGTTATTTATATTAAAAAACTACGGTTTATTACTTATATTAGGTTTAATATTTCGAAAATATATGCCTTTATGAGTCGATTCATAATAAGTTTGCCAATCTTGGTGCATTTTTTCTTTTATTTTTCCAAAGAAATCAGTTTTTGGTGTTTTGTAGTTAACATCTACCCATCCGGTGTCTGTGGCCTCTTTTGCCATTTTATACACTGTTTCGTTTTCTTTAATTCCGATATGCGCTTTAATCCAAATTAACTTTACCGTTTTTCCCTGATTTATAATTTCGTACTTAAGTTTTAAAATTTCAGCTAGTAAGGGGTTTATATCTGTGATTGGTGAGATGTTCTTAAGCTTTTGTATGGCACTCAAGCAGTCTGTAAATATAATATGGTGTTGTGTGCGCTTACTCAAACATAGGTTAAATGCTTCCTTGATTGCCATAAGCTCTGCTGTAAAATTTGACGAATACTTCGATAATTTCTGTTTAATTGTTATATATCCTTAGGATAAAATACTGCACATCCAGTATTATTAATTTTAGAACCGTCTGTGAATATGATTTCATGCTGTGGCCATCTTTTTTCGACTTCTGATCTAAAATGATTGTTACGTATGGCTTCAGGTATGTTTTTGTAATCTTCTAATTCGTCATTTTCTATTTGGCAAAGAAAATGCTCATATGGGATTAAATAATTTGGTAGTTTATTACTTGTATATATTTCTCTGCAGAATTCTGAGACATACGTAAAGCTTTCTACTTTTGGAGTGGTATATGTTTAACATTCAAATATTGGTGGGTTAGACACAGTGTAGTTAGGTTGCTGATTTTGTTAAGTAAAGGGCTGTTTTTTGCGTGTAATTTAATGATTAATTTGTTCGTCAAACATTTTCTACGTAGTGCTAGCGGGGGTTCACAAGCTTCTGCTTCTAAGGCTACTATCGGCGTACTTGGTAGGAATCCTAAACATATCCTTATACTCTTATTTTTAATTTTTTCAATTTTTTCCAAGTGTGTTTTGGCAGCTGAACCATAGAAGATACTTCCGTAGTCTAATATTGACTTTACTAGACTTTTATAGAATAATAAACCTATATTGGGGTCAGCACCCCAACTATGACCACAGAACGTTTTTAATATATTTATAGCATTTTCCGCTCTTTTTAGTGTATAGTTTATGTGTTCTTTCCACTTTAATTTTTGGTCTAGAATTATTCCTAGGAATTTTGTGGAGGTTTTGAGAGGAAATATATAGCTTGCTAAATCAATGTAATCTAATGGTACTCTTAACCGTTTTCTAGTAAAGTAAACCACTACTGATTTATTTTCGGAAATTTCCAGTCCGTGTTCTCTAGTCCATGTGTGTACTTCTGACATAGCTGTGTTAAGGTGGTCCTGACAATTTTGAATCGACTTTCCTATAGAAAAAATGCATATTTCATCAGCAAATAGCAGTACTCTTATATTTAGTTCAAAAATAGATTTAAAGTCTGCAACATAGAGTAAGTACAGTATAGGGCTTAAGATACTTCATTGTGGCAGTCCTTGGCATGTAACTCGTGGGCCAAAAGACTTGTCTTGAATCTTAATATACGTGTTCCTTTCCTGGTATAATTTAATTATGTTGTAGACCATATTTGATGGGATGTCCATTATCTCAATTTTTCTTGCTAGGATATCTAAGTTAACATTGTCGTATGCACCCTTTATATCAATAAATGCCGCTGTTATCGAGTACTGTTTGGTAAAAGTCAGTTGAATTTCCGTGACGAAATCTGCTATACTTTCTTGCGTGGAACATCCCTTCCTAAATCCAATTGGTTTTTTGGAATCTTATTATTTTTTTCCAGCCAGTGTTCCAGTCTATTTTTAATTAGTCTTTCATGCGTTTTTAGAACACATGAGGCTAAGGATATTGGTCTGTAAGACTCGGCCATGTTAGCTGGTTTTCCTGGTTTTAAGATTGGGGTAATATTGTAATTATACCAATCTTTTGGTACATCTATTTTGTTGCTCCAAATGTTGTTAAACAGGTTCAGTAAGGTTGTCTTAGCGTTGGTTGATATGTTCGAAAGCATTGAGTAGTGGATATTATCCATTCCTGGGGCTGTGTTGTTATTGTGCTTTAAGGCCCATTCTAGTTCTAGCATACTAAATAGTTTTGACAGATAAGTATGTTGTAGTGTTTGAGTTACTTGTTGATGTAGTTTTGGTGGTTGCGCCAAACAAGGAGCTATTTTCTGATGGAAATGTTCTATCCAGTCACGGTTGTTTATGTCAATAGGAATATTATTGTCTTGTTTCCTGTTCTTGTATCTATTTACTTTATTCCATATATCTTTTAGGTTTGAATTTTTATTCAGGGATGAGCAGTATTCACGCCAGCTTTTTCTTTTTGTTTGATTGATTGTTTGTTTTGCTTGAACATCCGATTTTTTATATTGTAGTAAATTTCGTAAGTTAGAATTAGTCCTATACAATATGTAGTCTTCTTTTCTTTTGTTTACCGCGGCTTGGCATTTGTCATTCCACCATGTTTTAACTTTCGTATTTTTGCCATTTGTATTATATTTTGGTATATTCTGTGATACGATTAAATTCAATTCTTCCATAAATTTTTCATAGTTGTTTGATGTCTGATCGTTTGAAATAGTAGTTGTTTCATGATAGAAATTTGACCAATTTGCTTTTTAATATTCCACTTCCTGTTTGAATATTTTGTCATAATATGGGGTACAAGGTTGCAATTTATCAATATTGATAGATGGTCGGAACCACACGGGTCTAATGTACCCAAATAGCATTTAGACGTCTAACCAACGTCGCTATAGACAACCCGACGTCGGTAACTGACGTCGAAACGACTACGTGTGGACCCGTTTTTGCACTAAAATGGAGCAGACAAATTTGAGTTGTTTAGACGTCGGTAACTTTACTATTGAAGTATACTCTTTTAACCAAATTTTACGCTATTTAACGTTAACTTTTGATAACCAAAAATGTGTACTAAAAGTTTTATTTGGTCATGTGGAAGTACCTATATGTTGCTCCCGTACAATGTGGTGTAAACAAAATATAACCTAATTTGTTGTTGATCTGTAGAAAGAACAAGACCAGAAATTAAAATATCAAACAGTTTTCTTATTGTTAAACGATGTTTGTTATAGACGTAAATAAAATGAGATTATAGGGTTTCTCGAGAATAAAAGTTGCTTGCGAAGGGTACTTTACTGATAAATGTGACCAAAATAGATCGAAAAATATGTGTTCGCCTCAAAATAAACAAATATTTAATAATTTTTAATATATATGTTTTTATGAATGACCAGAAAAAAAATCATATATTGGCTTGATTTCCAACTCCATCTAAATAAAGCTATAAGGAAATTAAATTTTATTCATATAGTTGCCATTTGAAATGGTATTTATTTTCGAAATTTCAAAAATAAACGTACTGTGTTTTAATGGCCGACGGGACGCTACAACGCTCATCAGCATAAAAATGGCGGAGTTAGCTAATGTACCTTAATTTACTCAAATACCACCAAAGGTTACTTTATATCCAAAATTTTATCCAAACTTAACTTAAACTACCACCCGCAAACGGCACACCAACGTCGGATGATTAGAATTCCAAACCACAACCAGGTTTTAACCTTAAGACATTTGAACTACTTAAATTGACGACCAAAGGACGTTAAAAGTAAACGTCAATTTCTGTAGATAAAAATTAACAAACAGAAATGTCATATGTCATTATTTTTTAATCGTATATTTAACCCCAATAAAAGGTTTTTCAATTTTTCATCTCTCATCCAACACTCGCCTTACTGGGGGTACCACGGAATGAGCTAGCAAATTGCCTCGTAGCAGAGCCAAAAGACATACAATACAATACAAATCTCTCATCCAACATCCCAGCTTATCCTGTAATATTTTATTAATTTTCGTTGGTAAACAACTAAAAAAATGGATCACTTTAAATTATAGTAGGTATATATTAAAGACCTTAATGAGGTTGAGCCGGCCCCACATAAATATAATAATAATAATAATAAATTTCTAATTAAATAAACTATACAATTCACATAAAAGGAAATGGCGTCAGCAAAGGGAGAGCATTAACTCTCCATGTAGTCCTTTAAACAGTATGGTTCCATCTGTACTAAATGTTCCGTTAACTTTCTTTTAAATACCTTCACACAGAACACATCGAACACCCACATAATAGGGTCCACTTTCAAAAATAGACAGATGATGTGCTGGATAATTTACATCCACAGAACGAGTACTATACTTATGATTCCTCTCAGCATAAAGACCCTGTCTATTCTTAAAAAAGAACATAATGGTATCAAAAATGTATAAACCATAAATTGTCAATAAAAAATTATTTCTAAAAACATTCCTACAAGTCTCTCTAAATGACATTTTATACATTATTCTTAGTAAACGTTTCTGTATAATAAAAATATCCTGTATTTTTGAATTTCCACCTCAAAAAATTATCCCATACCTTGCCGTAGCCTCAAAGTTTGCAAAATACAGGGTCCGCAGGGCTGCTGTTGAAACATACTTCGAAATCACTCTGATACCATAGCATATACTGTTAGTTTTTTACCAAGTGATTCTATTTACTCGGTCCAGTCTAAAAATTCATCTATATAAATTCCCAGAAATTTTGTTTGGGACTCAAGCTTAAAATCTTTGTTATTGATTTGAATATTTTCTGGTTTTTCCATTCTATTTAATTTTGTTCTAAATAATAAGATATTTGTTTTGTTCTCATTGACTATATAACAGTCTATTTTTTTCAAACCAAGAGCAAATTTGCAAAAATATATCTGCAGTCTCGTTAGTGAGTTCAGTTGGGTCATTAATTTTTAATAAGAGATTGGTATCATCAGCATAGGATGTAAGAATAGCATTTGAGTTCCTTATTTCCAAATTTAGGTCATTAGTAAAAAAAAAAAAAACTGGTCCCAAAATGCTGCCCTGGGGGATTCCTACATTATTATTCACACTTTCAGACTTATAGCTTACCTTATCTTTATTAACTACTACCTTATGTATTCTATTATTCAAGTATGACTTAAACCATTTTAACGCATTACCCCTTATTCCATACATATCAAGTTTGTTTAACAAAATTTCTCGATCAAGACAGTCGTATGCTTTTAAGAGATCCAGAAATACTCCAACAACCACTTCACCCTCCTCCAGTTGCTCAAGAATGCCATGAGTGAATTGAAATGTTGCTGTCTGAGTTGACCTGCCCCTCATGTAGCCATGCTGGTTACCCGAGAGCAAACTGCACTGTCCCATGAAAGACACAAGGCGGCTGCAACCAACTCAAACAGTTTTGAAAAACCTGGAAGAAGGCTGATCGGCCTGTAGTTATCGAATTCCTCTGGATCTCCCTTTTTCAATAGAGAGGTTTTAAAACTGCTGTTTTAAGTTGTTCCGGGAAATGGGAGGTAAGTGGCATAATTTGGTTTCCCCAACGTCAGAAAGAAATTAGACTTTTACAAGTAATATTAAAAGTTCACCCAATAAAGAAACATGGAAACGATACAAAAACTGCAAAGTTAAAGCTCAGGGTTTTGCGGCTTTTGAATTTGCAACAGCTGCTGCTGACTAACTGGAGACTAACATGAGCTTGTAATCCTATCAATTTAGCTTTTTTTCTATAAAAAGTATTAGTATGGCGGTAGGCTCTTTTTCCTTTATTTAAGGACATGCTCATATTGCTTGCAGGTCTACTTGCTTGCAATAAAAGAACTGATTTTCTAAAAAATAATCCAACATAAACAAATAAGTAAGGTTATTTTCACAGAACCCAAACAAGAGGTTATTTCCGACAAATTTCGTCTTTTTATTTTAACTGGCTGCGACTGACGAAAAAAGAAGTGATGTTTTTTGTATCAAGTTTGGTAGGTGGACGGGGCGACGTCGAAACGTGGTTCGCAAATTCCATAAAACTACACTTTTTCAAATAAAAAAAGTGTTTGACGTTACGCGGACGTCAAATTCTTTACCATAAAATAACTATACACGCTTCGACCACTATGCGACGTCGGCTTAGAGGACGTCATATCTTAACGTTCGTTTTACGTTAACTTTAGGTCCATAACTGTTCATTAAGAAATAAGTCAAGCAGTGACTTGAAACATTACCAAAAATTACGTCCTTATAGGTACAAATTTAGTCGTAAGTCAGAAAAATGCTAATTGGGTAGTGTCCCATTGGCAGCAATTAGCTATATCGGGGGTTGTGATTGTAATGTCTATAGCTGTATTTCTACTGTTAAATCTGCATATATAGGTATGATTTCCGTTATTTAAAATTATTAAATTACTTTGGTGTAGAGCTTCAAGAAGGTTATTATACTTCATATTTGTACTATTCTAACTTATTACTAAGAGATGGGCGGACAAACATTTTCCCTATGTGTATATGGGTATTTCTATTTTAACTTTAAATTACACCAAAAAAACAAGAAAATATTTTTCTTTCAAATAACCACTTGGTTACGTCGTTAAACATTTAATGTTACCTTCCAATTATTGAAAACAATGATGGAAGTTGGGTTTCTTAAGCATTTTTATAGGCAAGGCAAGGACAAAATTCTTAAAGTCGCTAAAAATGTCACCTCTGTCCCCTTACACAATGTTTAGATTTCTTGAATATCAATCTACTGGAACACATACATCTATATATATTTTTTGTTTAAAATTATTATCATATAGAAATTTTATTATAATTTTAGTAAATTTTATTAAAATAGTAAAAATAATCGTAGAAATTGGTCAGTTTTATTAATATTTTTAATTTTGGGAGAGATTTTTTGTTTTCATTCAAACAATATAAGTACAATCTTATGACAGTTAATATTATGGATACAGTTTTATCAGTAAATTGTGGCGAATTTAATTCTACATCCAAAAAGTAAAGATAAAATTGTTTTGAAGCAAATAAACAATGGGGACAGAAGTGACCAAGAAAGGGACAGAAGAGACAAAAAGAATCTATGAAATATTTATTAATTATTTTATTAAACGTGAACACAATAATGAAAGAAACATAGTAATTTAACAATTAAAAATAAATGAACTAAAAGATAACAAAACATTAGAGCAAATCAGCATTTATGTTAAACTTAAGTAATCCACGTCCATACTTCTCCGCCTCTGTGAGTTTTCCTAGGATGTTCTCGTAATTAAATTAAAAAATATCAGCAACATCTGGAAAACCATAAATGTATCCTTGATAATCTCTTGTTGCGTTTTTTCTTAAGAATGTCCGTTCAAATTGTTGTCCTATTGTTAATACTTGACATAATAATATGTAGGTAAAACAGAGGTTTGGAACCTTAATTATTTTGGCCTTTTGAACCATTTTTTTCTTTGTTCTTTCTGCTCACGAAAAGACATTTCTGTTATAACTTCAATTTTTTTCAGTCTTTTTTTTCATAATAAAGTTCTCTTTCCTTGTTTTCTTTTTACTCGCGTTCTTTTCGACGATTTTCTTCAGTATAAATAGTGAGTTTTTTAAATTTTAGTCCTCTCTTTTATAGCTTGATATTTAGATTTCTTCGCTTCGCATTATCGGTAGAATCAATTGTTATCTGTCTTTGCTTCTTCTTCTCATAGTATCTTTGTCTTTCTCTCTGCTTCTTTTCTACATACTTAGCTTTTTTTCTTTGTTTTCTTTCATCAACCATTAACATCAATGATAGTTTTTCTTTTCCCCGTAGAGTCCATATTCTAAAACAAAAAAATGCAGTTGAAACATATTTTAATACTAACTTGAAATACGATTTTATTGTTGACCCTGTTAACTCATTTCAATACTAAGCTGACATGTTATAATTTTGTTTGTTGACCATCTTAACACATACATTATGTAAAATAATCAGTTTACCTATAGCTCAGTTTAAATTGTGATACATTTTTTGTCACCTCTGTCCCTCCAAGTCACTTCTGTCCCCTTTACACGATTGAGGCAAAAGGGGGCAGAAGGGAAGGGTACATAATAGACATTTTTTTCATTTTTCTCTTTATTAAAAAAAAGTTTGGTCATGTTTTAGAGTTGCTTACATTTTAGGTTTCTTGCTTTTGCATACATGCATCGTAAAAACAATAAAAAGCAACAAATTAATGAAGTTAATGCATTTTTGCCAAGGGACAGTAAAGACTGAATAATAGATTTACTTACCTTTTTAAGATTTTGCACTTTTATTTAAGGAAAAACAAAAACTATTGCTTAAAAATAACATATCACACTAAGCAATGACGGTTTACTGAGTGGTTTTAACCTACCTTCCTGAAAGAAGCGCAAGCTACGGATGAGCTACAACTTGACAAATGCCAAGAGACAGAGGGGACGGAAAACGCTGGGGACAACTTGTTGTTTAAGAAATATGAACCTATAATATATAGATTTATAAATTATAGGGCAATTTTGCGAAGTAAACACTCCTAAAATTATTTTTTTTATATGTGAACGTTAATACACATACATTTTTAGCTGGCAAAATACGTTAGTATGACAAGTTTTATCAGTGGTCAGTTATTTAAACTGTAACCTTTGTAAAAAACTATGATTTTAATATGGTTCTAATTACCAACCAGTGTGTATTTTATGTTAAAAATTAAACATAAATCAAATAATAAACTTTAGGGTAAAAAATGTTCACGGGGCATGGTTTTTTAAAG
The DNA here is from genome assembly GCA_963969555.1 of Polydrusus pterygomalis. Classification (NCBI taxonomy): domain Eukaryota; kingdom Metazoa; phylum Arthropoda; class Insecta; order Coleoptera; family Curculionidae; genus Polydrusus; species Polydrusus pterygomalis. The sequence goes on from OZ018382.1 coordinate 55,572,957, forward strand.
TTATAATAGAAATACCCATATATAGAAATTATAGTTAATATTGAGTTATTAATTTTTAACCCCATTCCTACTACGTCTATCCCTTCACCCAATCGTGAACGTTTGAATATATTATAAACTATATTTGACTTTTTTACGTTAATTACTTAAGTTTAAAACGGAAAATATCGAAAAAAAACCGCTAAATTAAATATTTACAGTATAGAAAAATGGCACAATAGTCGAATTAATACATCTAGACGTGGCGACGCCCGCTCACTCGTTATTAGATCAAAAGGCTCATACCCCAGTCAGAGTACATATATCGACCGAGTAAAGTCACTCCTCACGTGTACTCTCTCGTTAGCTATTGGGGGGGGGGGGGGGGGGGGGGGTTCGATAGGTATTCACTAAAAATTCTTCCGTCAGTACTCGGAGTCATCATAGAACTCTAAATAATTAAAACTCAGCGATTGTTAGCGTTTTTATTTATAAAAAAAACATATAACTAGAGCTTAAAATAACAAATATATATATTTTCAACGACAAATCAAGGTTTGCCAATATATTGTTACAAAAATGTAATAAAATATACAAGTACCGTATGGTAGGCTACCATAATTTTATTATATATTGAATTTAAAATATATATGTATAATACGACATACAATAAATTATAATAAAAGCTCCGCAAAACCATTATTACTGTATTTATTATATCTTACCCACTTGACCAAAACATGTCACTGTGATGTAACAGTTAAAAAACATTGTTTAATGTTTTATCACTGAGCTAAGCACACAGATGTCACAGAGATGCTCCTAACTTGCACTAATGTCGCCACAACCAAGGATTTAAGCTTTATCACAGAGACAAAACGCAAATCTATGTCAGTGACAAACCATGTTCCATTTTTTATCTTTTGGCTTGACAGATGAAATCTGTTATTGTTTCATCCCTGTGATATCTTTGTTTTATATATCTTATGTCAAATAAATCCATGCGGTTTGACAGATGTAATATATTGTAGTTACATCTTGGAGATAAAACTAGATTGGAACAAATAATAATAATAACAATAATACTTTTATTGGAAAAATTTTAAAACAATTTTATTTATTTAATTTTTCGTCACGTCCCAATCTTTGTTTGCCTTGACGCACCCAGTCACTAGTGACTTCTTCAAAAAGTTTTTCCGTGCAGTCTGGCCCATATTGACAATATCTGCAATAATGTAGAATATATTAGTTTGTCTCCGTTGGAACCATATTATGGAAAACTTTTTATTATTAATTTTACAAAAAAGTTCTGCATGGTCTACATTCTAAAATGCAACAATCAGATATTAAATTTTTTCATGCGTACCTATACCTACGAGCTTTGTCAAAAAATATGAATTTTGCCCAACTTCCAAGGAACCACGATTCATAAAATTAATTTTAGTATTGTTAGTATCTACTAAATAATAAATTAAACCAGTGCTGCTGGAAGTAGAGGTCTGCTCTTCAGGTGAGTCATCAGATTCGTCTTAGGCTCAAGTTCTCGAAGTCTACTACGACTACTAATACATACCTAAAGTTTTAGCACTACGGGCTACGGGTGAAATTTTCTTTAGGTACTATGTAGGGCATGTCTGAGGTCTGCTGATGGACTGTAACAGAGCTTATAGATTCTGGATTGGATTCATTAAAGTTTTCCCAAAATGATTTTGCTCTCCTTTGTTGCTGCCTCAAGAAGGAGCCACAAATACTTTTTTCGTGCGTCTGCTGTGTTCCATATAGACAATTTAAAAAACCAATAACTTTCAGTATACTTTACACATGCTAATAAATAAACAACTTACCACGCAATCACAATTCAAAAAGTAGAAGTAGAAACACACTATTCGCTTTCCAAACAATAAACACTCTCGAAACGAAAGGCATCTGGAGTGAAAAAGACGCCAAATTGACAGACTAAATTGACGTATATTAACGTCAAACTTTTGTCTCTCTTTATTGCAACAACAGTTTTAGCACTAAGTTGTCACAAAGATAAAACACTGCTGCAAAGCAATGTTCTTGGTTATAGTGCTATTACAACATATATGTTTGTTTTGTCACTGCTATAGAACCGCGTGATAAAACGGTGCTCTTTAATTGAGCTCTATATGAGATATCACAATCTTGTCACGTTCTATGTTTGGTCAAGTGGGTAACATAGTATAAAACAAAGTCGCTAACCTGTCCTGTCCCTATTATGTGCTTAAATCTTTAAAACTACGCAACGGATTTTGAAGCGTTTTTTTTTTATAGATAGAGTGATTCAAGGGGAAGGTTTTTATGTATAACTAGCCACCCGCCCCGGCTTCGCACGGGTGCAATTTCAGTGAGTGGCATGCCGGGTACTAATATCGGGTTTGTATTTATACCAGCGGGTTGCAACGCATGCCGGGTACACGCTAGTTATAACATATATTATAGGTATAATTAAACCAATTTATAAAGGCGAAAATAAAATTGAATCTTAAAATTACAGACCTGTAACATTAATTTCATCATTAGCAAAAGCAACACTTTTTAATATTTATCCAAATGATATTTTTAATTTAAACTCTCGAGGGAAACTAAATAGTTTTTTTGCTGACGATACGGTAATTTTTCATAAAGGTCTAAATTGGAATATTAAAAAAAATACTATTAAAAAAGATTTTATAAAAATAAGCAACTGGTTTAATAAAAACTTATTAACTCTCCAACTACCCCCCGTTAAACGAAAATCACCAGCGGTTACCACTTAAGGCCCGGTTGTACAAACAATCGTTCAACCAAAGTTCCATTGAACTGTGGATCACCAGTTTTTTCTTCTTACTTGTTTTTATTATGCTAGTGCCGTTGGACTGTTGGGAACTCTAACAGTTCTAACACACTTTTGAAAAACTTAAATTAAAAAGACAAAGTTGTTCTTTTGGTGGACGTTAGTGATTTTGTAGTGGGGGATTTCCGAAAATAAATCTTTTTTTTTTTTTAAGAAGAAAAGTTTTATTTTCCAAAACTCACCTTCCTGGAAACTGGCCAAATTTTCCAGGTTTGGCCAGTCTTGGCCAATTGATTCAGCAATCAATCAACCTGTCGTACCATCAAGCCTGCTTGATGTTTAATAATGTTTTTATGTGTTTTTATTATTGAGTTATAGGAGCATTTATGCTCCTATGGCGTACTCTGTGCAAATTTGGGGCGGGGTTTATAGGGAAAGAATTTTGAATTAATTGATTAGGATAAAACTGTTTTTTTCTAAAATACTTAGCGTGTCTTTTGTTTAAAAATTCATGTATGGTTTCTACCTTAAGGTCGCGGTGGATCGTTGCTCCCCTAATGTAGTAGGGCGCATTTGTGATGGCCCTAAGAATTTTATTTTGTAATGGTTGTAGACGTTTTCTGCGTGTTTTAGGAGCTTGGCTCCATGCTATACTTCCATATAGTATGGCAACATCGGATTGTTCTACCCACAGCCGCTCCTTCCTCCTTGCCGGGCTTATAGCTTGCGTCTCGTTTCCACCGTTCGTTACTTCCACCAGCGGTAGCGTAATGAGTATCGTGCCTTATACAACATGAAAGGCACTAAATTTATCGCCTTTTAGTGGACTTCTCATTGCAACCGAGCTTGATAGCCAATCGCTGGGGGTGCAGAAAAAATTATGGAATATAATATACTAGATTTAAGGACTAGTACATTGATGAAATCAAACTATTAGAAGCACATATTGACATATTTTAAAAAGTATTACTGTAATATGTTATGAACAGGAAGGTAGCATAAGATTGGAGTGCTTGGGGATGAACTTTAAGGGTAGGCGGCGCCTACCCCGACGGGCAGCCACTGGTCTGAACACTATAACTTAAGACCTGTCATTTTTCTGTGCTAAAACTAACCCCTTTTAATTTTTTTTATATTTCTGTACCACCTGGACGAAGTACCGAGCAGACCAATTAACGATCGCCCATTTTGTGAATGGCCCTTAACGCCGGAGAAATCTTTTATTTTTCTGTGCTTAACGCAGCCGGCCGACGCCAAAAAGAAGAGAAGAAATTAAAATAAAAGTCAAATTGTTTTGTTTTTTCTTGTTTATGGGAGGTTGTGGTAAATAAATTTAGAAAATAGATTCTTCAAGAAGAAATATTACAGAAGCTTGTGTGGATGGATCATTTAAGTTTACTAGAATCCGTAAAGTCGGAATTTGATTACTGTCTCCAGGACGTACCTGATTTAATCAGTTTTAAGGACATCAAACAAGAAATTGTAAAAGACCACGTTTCCAGGGTTATAAGCGTAAAAGGAGAGTGCTCTTTGACGTAAGTATAAACTATACATAATGAAGCAACAAGACTACAATTTTATTATCAGCTTCCTTACTGTAATTAGGTATAATGTTGGCATGCCATTTTTTTCGACTTTTGAAACTATTAACACGGTTAAATAAGAATTGGTATTACATGGTCATCTACTAAGATGTTTATAATTGGAAAAAGACATATGTGGCCATTTCAAAATTTTAACGATCCTGGATTGGGGAGGTTGAGAGGCTGAGCAACATCTGAGGATCTCTTGTCAAACGGATAATAGGTATAGTTTTTTTACTTTTGAAAAATAGTTTTTTATATGGTTGGAAATTTATCTTTAAATTGTTTAAATTAAGTAAGTAAATCTGAATGTTCCCTTTCCTAAAACTACAAGTTCAAATTTTTTTAGAACCCTTATTAATAAGCACAATGATTTCAATGGACTGTCATTGATTAACTATCAATATTCTTTGCCATGACCTGAGAATTATGTTTTTTCTTAGTGTACTTACATCACATATGGCGATTATTTGTTATATATACAGGGTGTTCATTTGAAAACTTCCCACCACGGATTTTCCTGCTTTAAAATGAAAATGTGGAAAATCGCTCGGACCTGTCGATTTTTATTTCGAGGGGGACATCTCTTGCGTATATTGTCAATCTTGTTACTTGAAGCCCCTAGGAGGGAGGGGGGTAAGATCTAAATCTTAAACGGATACCCCTATTTTATATAATTTTTTTGGATTCTGCATAAAATTCTGAACATTTTTTAATAAAAGCATTATTAGTCTATACTAAACAGTTTCCGAGTTTGACTCTTGAAAAATGAGATTTTTGAACTTTGACAGCGTCTAGCTTTCTAACTGTACGTCTTGGAGCAAAACGGCTTACATGTCCCTATCTTCGATTTTTATTATCTTTCCAATAGTGTCAACGGTTAAACCGGTTGTAAGAAATATAGTACTTCCGGTTTAACCGGAAGTTGACACTATTGGAAAGATAATAAAAATCGAAGATAGGGACATGTAAGCTGTTTTGCTCTAAGGCGTACAGCTAGAAAGCTACACGCTGTCAAAGTTTAAAAATCTCATTTTTCAAGAGTCAATATCTCGGGAACTGTTTAGTATAGACTAATAATGCTTTTATTAAAAAATGTTCAGAATTTTATGCAGAATCCAAAAAAAATATGTAAAATAGGGGTATCCATTTAAGATTTAGATCTTACCCCCCCTCCCTCCTAGGGGCTTCAAATAACAAGATTGACAATATACGCAAAAGATGTCCCCCTCGAAATAAAAATCGACTGGTCCGAGCGATTTTCCACATTTTCATTTTAAAGCAGGAAAATCCGTGGTGGGAAGTTTTCAAATGAACACCCTGTATAATTGTAAATAATTTACCCTTAAGAGTAATTTTTAAAAACTTTAGATTTGTCATAAGATTATTCCTCGGAGGACCCATAAAAGAATAACTTCTTACTTGGTTCACTAATCACCAGCACTAAATGTAATAACGTTACATTTCGATCTTCGTGTATAATTCATATCCATAGTGTGAAATATTATATTAAAGTACACGTTTTATAAAACATCATTTACGCGTCCATATTAACGGTACAAGTGCTCTAACTGCTTTATAAAACATACTTTTTACTATTTTTTTCTATTTTGTGTTTATTACAATAAAAAAATACATATTTAAAAAGAAAATATTGATTTTCTTACCAACCACAACAGGCCATGTCAGTCATCAACAGAACAAAACATTTATTATTCAAAAAAAAATTAGAAAAACCTATTTTGTTTACAAATAATTACTTACTCTAGCATAATGCCACAAAATGACCAAAAATCCTATATGCTCTAAAAGTACATACCTACTTGGTCACATGAGATAGCCTATGTTAATAAACAAACTGTTTTAGTTTCGTGCCCGATACCTAAAGTTTGTATAATTGTAGACAAAAATGACATAACTTCCAATCCATTTCCTTAATTTGGATAATTTTCCTTGAAAATATCCCTCATATGAATTAAACTGAACTTACCGAATGCCTCATAATTTTGTGTCAATCGAAAGCATGCTGCAACGTGCATTATTAATGTTCTAGGGATATTATAGCTGAAAATCTTTTGGAGCGTTTAAAATTTTTTTAATCTGATCTAAAACTATCTTTTACCTGGGCTTTTATTATTCTCTAACAAGTGTATACCTTATATTTTTAACAATTTTTCTAAATGTCTGGAACTGCTTTAGACAACTGCAATATTGACTATATTAACTGTATACTATCTAAAATACTTTACCTACTTTTGTTTACTTATTGTTTAAAATGAGCCCTAGTATTAGTCTTAAGTTAGCACATACAGACGCCCTGCATCTAGGTGTTAGGCGAGGGGTTCCTCAAGTTAAACAATTCGTACACCTACTGCGGCAATACCTTGTAATTCCAAAAATATTTCCGTAATCCCAATAGTATTACAGTATTCCCAATACTATTGCCGTTATCCCAATAGTATTTTTTTTTTTTTTTTTTTTATGTTAAATAATTACATTTATTACATATACATATACATAACAGGCAGATGCCCAAATAGTATAACAATATAAAAAACAATAAAACATATAACAATCAACAATTATAAACACTGAATGAAAGTGGAAGTATTAGCTAACGACTGTTCTAATCTTGCGTTTGAATGATTCTTGTGAACAGTTAATATTAAAGTCATATGGCAAGAAACGGTTGAAGTAATCCATGATGCGATTCATTGGTTCATTCTTTCCCACGTCAGTTCGGTGTGGCCGCAAAGAAAACAGTTCCAGTTGTCTAGTTGGTCGCGCTGGAATGCGAAATCTAAGCTGGCTAAGTAGTTCCGGACAGTCGATGAGATTATTTATAATTTTATGACCGAATGACATAGCAAGTGATATTCTTCGCGTCTCTAGTGTGTCAAAATTAATTAACTTAAGACGATCAGTGTACAAGAGCTGTGATTTATCTATCTTTAACTTATAGAGAAAAGAAAGTTTACAAATTTCGACTGTACTCTCTCAATGCGATTTTTGTGAACTTTGTACATTGGCGCCCAGACTGTACAGCAGTATTCCAAATGGCTTCTAACCAGAGCGAAGAACATTGATTTCAAGACATCAGTATTTTGAAAGTCCCAGCACTGCCGAATGATAAAACCAGCCATTTTAAATGCTTTGGAGATTGCATTGTCTATGTGATGTGTGAATCTTAATTCGCTGTCGAATATCACTCCAAGGTCGTTTACAAGAGTCACGCGAGGTAGTGGAATATTCTCGACACTGTAAAGGTAATTTAAATTGTGCTTTTTTCTTGAAAAGGAAATTACTTTGCATTTTAGTGTGTTTAAGGTCATTTTGTTCTTTGCACACCATTCAACCAATTTTTCTATTGCGATCTGCAAATTAGTACAATCGTCTTTGTTCATGATTCTGCTAAATAACTTTAAATCATCTGCAAAGAATAAGTGGCAACAATTTTTGATGATATTCGATAGGTCGTGGATAAAAAGCAAAAACAGTATCGGACCTAAGTGAGACCCTTGAGGTACCCCAGAGTGCACTGTTATATCCTTGGACAGGGAACCAAGATATTTTACGTTCTGTGTGCGGCCGGTTAGGTAACTATTTATCCATGATAATAAGGGACCACTAATACCATAGTGATCAAGTTTATGTAGCAGAATTGTGTGGTTAACGCGATCGAAGGCTTTCTTAAAATCAAAATAAACGGCGTCCACTTGTATAGTTGCATCAAGAGCTGCTGTTAAGTAGCTACAGTATACTGTGAGGTTTGACTGACATGATCGTTGTGGCAAAAAACCATGTTGATATTCTGAGAGGATACCACGAAATGTTAAAGATATACTGTCTGTAACAATGGAGTCCAATACTTTTGCAAAACAAGATATTCCTGATATAGGTCGATAGTTGGTTATATCAGATCGATCGCCATTTTTAAAGAGTGGAGTAATTGTAGCCTTCTTCCATACTGTGGGAAAATCTCCTGAGCATAGTGATGAGTTAAATATTATACTTAATGGCAAAGATAAGGTAGGACTACAGTTCCTAACAAATAGAGGAGCAATTTTGTCAGGACCTGCACTTTTGTTTACATCCAGGTCTGCCAGCTTTTCGAATACCTTATCGCTAGTTACCTCTATGTTACACAAACTGGTATTAGTTGTATGAAGGTTTTGAGAGTCCCAGCCAACACCCAAATCGTCAACGACGTACACAGACTGGAAGAAGTCGGCAAATAGATCTGCCACATCTGAAGATCCAGTACTGGTCATATCATTGTACCTCATTTGACTTGGATATCCAGACACAACACGTTTAGATCGCAGATACGACCAAAAATGTTTGGGGTTTCTAAGAATATTTTGTTGTGATAAATTGATGAATGCTTCATAGTCCTTTCTAATGCTTACTTTTGCGCGAGCTCGTAGGTTATTATATTTATTTTTCAATTGGTCGCCACGCCAACCATGTTTTTTAAGTCTGTTAAGTGATTTATTCTTTTCTTTTATAAGCTGTATTGTAGCTTTAGTATAATAGCTAGGAAATTTTAAATTACTACATAATTTCTTTGGTACGAAGTTATCTATGGCAGTATTTACAACGTTGTAAAAATAATCTACTTTAGCATTTATACTCCAATTTGACGAATCTAGTATTTGCCAGTTAATTGTTTCAAAGTAGTCATTTAGAAGTATATAATCAGCTTTGAAAAAGTTGAAACGATAAGAATTTGTATCCAATGCTTGGGGTGAACAGTGGGTTTCCAATTTGATTTCCAATGGTGGATGGTAGGCATCAGGAGGAGTTAGAGCTTGCTCACATTTGGAAACTGATTGATGTAATCCCAATAGTATTGCCGCATTTCCTATAATATTGCCGCATTTCCTAATAATATCGCCATAATCCCCATAGTATTTCCGCATTTTGCCGTAATCCCGATAGGTATTTCCGAGTATCGCTGTATTCCCGATCGATACTTTAAAGTATTGCTGTATTCACAGTATTATTTTTTGTATTTCCATATTCTCGATAGTAATTGCCATGTTGCACAGTTCGTTATTTAACACCATTTAATTACATTACCATTTACAGAAGTAAAATATTAAAGCCTTGATCCAATTTAAGCTATTAATATCCAGGGTGTTAGGGAAAAATGGGTGTCCTAGAGAAACTTTCTATACTTTTTTTTTATTATTTGACCGTCTAAAATTGTTGCTAAAACCCCCCAAAATCAGAACGAATTTGCAGTACGCCCATGGGGTCCTAACATGATCGGTCAACGTTGCCACTTATCAGGCATCAACTAAGCGCCGCGCACTTTTATTAAATTTGGCAACATCGCCACAAATCCCGCATTTTAAATATTGAGTCAGTAGCTGCACGCATACCCAAGAAAACAAATAGGTGAATTTTGTCGCCTATTATAGAAAGCGACATTTGAAAATATTTTTTTGCGACGTGCTTTCATATCAGGATATACAGGTTTAAATATATTAAGGAAATTCCATAACACCCTATATGTATACCGGCACAAGGAGAACCGGTATGATCGCGCGCAGTGCCTAGCGTGGTGACGTCTTGTGATGCATCTACCTATAAAGTGCATATAATACATTGAGTTCACGACAAGAATTTTCTGTTTGTCCAAAACGGCGGCAGTTGGAGAAAACTTTAAAAAATTTATATTATAGGTTGACCATTAAAGAGAATTTTCAGAAATAAAAAAATTATAACTTTTTCAAGTTTATATTTTATTAAAAATAGAAAATATCATCAGGTACCTACTATAACATTCTAAGATTTCAAAAATCCATAATTAGCAAAAACAAAAAATTCTTTCACAGAAAAAAATAATAAATTATAGAAAATGTCATACTTTTTAGTGGTTGACCACCAACATCCCATTGTTGGACCAAATTTTGGCCAGTTTTAAATAAAACAACAGTTTCTTCGAAAACGAAAGTATTATTAATGGTTACATAATAAGGCTATATCACTAATGTTCTAATACTATACTACCAAAGTGATTTCTGTTATATAAAATTTTACATTATTTCTGTAGAAACTTTGTAACCTCAAACGGTCTCCAGCACATATAATTTTTGGCTGTTCGAGTTTGGATACAACTTGGTCTCGATTAACAGTACTAATGTAATTTTCTATAATTTTATATGTTGATTTGTCGCCATCAACAGCACAAAATGCTTGGACCTATATTTCATTTGGACTAAAAATATTTTGAATGCAACAAACATATTTATGAGACAATTCTTTCCAGGAAAAATAACTAAGTAAAAATCTCCTTTTAAACAAACTTTTTCCCGTTCAGCAATTTTAGCTAAGGTCTCGCTTCCACTGTCACTTGCAAAGTCATCATTACTCTGCTTCTACTATCTTGCCATTCTTCATATTCTTATAAATTGACTATATATACCGAGTACTGAGGTATGTACTTACCTTAATATCACCAGTAGTTCACCACAACAGAGTCACTAATAAACTAAAAGATATTTAAATAACTGAAAAAGCAAAATTGTCAACAATTTTCAAGTAGTAGATACAATATTGCCGTAATGCCGGCATGTATTGCCGTACTGCCGGCACATATTGCCGTAATGCCGATAGTTTTGCCGTAATGCCGATAGTATTGCCGTAATGCCGATAGTATTGCTGTAATGTCGAAACGTATTGCCGTAATGTCGAAACGTATTGCCGTAATGCCGATAATATTGCCTTACTGCTGGCAGTATTTCCTTATTGCCGGAAAAATTACCATATTTCTGACAATATTGCCGAATTGCCGATTAGTATTGCTGAGTAATGCCGACAAGTTTGTACACCTACTGCCAACATGAGGAACCCCTCGGTGTTAGGTATAACTATGTTTTGTGCAATTATAATTTTCATTACTTGTAATTAACATTACACAAGTGCAACTGTAAACCTTATTTATTTAAATAAATAAATAAATTTTACCATAATATACAAGTTGAGGTAGCTGCAAATTGAACTAGACAAACTTTGTTCTACCTCTAATTTCTGTATTTATTTCCTAAATTTTCACCAATTACAATAAAAAAATATCGCACTGTTAATATTGATTTTTGACTAAAATTATATTCAGATATTAAAATCTATATGCAAAGCAACACAAATAATTTAAATCTTCGTCTGCGCCTCCGTCCTAAGAAATATGAAATTTACACGACAGCAACATTTGAGTACCTAGTCAATTTTCCTTAAAAAAATCCTGAATCCATACCCTGGATATATTATAAATATTTTAGCAAATACCCATATTTTATTTTTACAGATCAGAAGATTTTTATCCTAAATATTTGGAGACACCAATAAAAATAATTGAAATCGACGAAACCACAAGAGAAGTTGCAGAAACATATGAAATTGTCTACGATGAATGGAAAATTAAAAACGAGGAAATCGACCTTAAAGAGGAAGACCTTAAACAAAACCAAGTGTAAATATCTCTATTTCCATTTTTTTTTATTATATTTTAGATAGTTTATATATTACAACGACATGCACATTTATCCCTAACAATGAGAAGTACAAATCGAAAAATATGTCACATAATTATGTGCTACTGCACAAGAGGTATGGAAAATAGGCTTTGAAACAATACCTTATGTAACAACAGCTTAGGTCAACATTTTGTAACATATTTGGGTCCAAAATTATACAACAAAATACCATTAGAAATAAGAAATATAAAAGATAGAACCCGTTTTAAAACGAGTTTAAGAAATTCTTTTTGACAAATATGAATATTTTTACTGAGGTGTTGTAATATCGGCAACTTTAAATTATTTGTGGCTCTCTGCTGTGCCTTTTGTTATTTTGCCACTGGGTTTTATTATTATTACTACTCTGGTAGGTTTTTTCTTGAATGAACTACATTGTTTCAAGTTATTTGTTTTTGTTTATATATTTTACTAGGTACTATTTTATGTAAAATTTGATTTACTGAGATTATTGCAGCTGTGATACTTCTAATATGTAACATTCTAAAAAAATAAGCACATACAGGTATTTACGAAGGTATTTAATACCTAGGTGCTATATAACTATTTTTAAATGTTTTATAAAATATTAAGTACCTATATATTTCACATCTGTATCTGTATAAAAAATGAAATTTGAAAATTTGAATTCTTAAAAACTGACAAAAATAATACACTGAATATTATTGATTTATTAATATTGTAGATCTACCAGCATAGGCGGTAAAGCCGTTCAAGCTAGTTTAAATCATAGTTTACATAAGTTGTGTACTTTAAATGACAATAACGCAAACTTATTCCATCAGTTTAAGTGAGAGCGTGAAAAACAAGTCGATCAATGAACCAAAAATAAATAATAATAATAATAATGTGGAAACTGTCTTATGCCACCGAATATACAGGGTGTCCCGAAATTAGCTGACAATATTTTAAGGGGATAAAGTACATTCAAAAATAAGACTAAAATCCTCTATTAACATACCTTCAAAAACGCTTCGTTAAGGGGCTAGAGCCCCTCGAATTGGAGCTATGACAAGCAGTTTTTTTACAATATCTCAGAAACCAATTAGGGTATCAAAACAAAATTTGATACATGTTTTACCCATAGCTAGACGCAATAAATGGTTTAATTAGCTTAACTGTATTTCCTCCAGTGGCGTCCCACTGGGTAGGTAGTTGGGAGAATATTGCCCTAAGTTTTTTATTTATAGGATTTTTTAACTTTAGGTGAAATTTTTAGAAGCCTTGAAGTATTTTGTTGAAAAAAGGTACTCTTGTTTCATTGCGGTATAGCTCAAACAAAATAAGCAAATCGGTGGAAAAAATTCCCAGAGAGTTGGTTTTTTTTTTAAACGCTTTCTCTACACTTGGGTAAACATATATCAAAAGTCCCCGAGGGTGGGGGGTGGGCTCGAGGAGGAGGTGGGGGTTAAAGGTACCACTTTTCAGTTTTTCGCTTAAATCTCGAAAACGATCACTCCTATCGATTTTTATAATTTATAAAAATTAAAGCTAACAAAACTTTCTACAAAAATGGTTCTATGCACTTTTGTCGTAGGACTAATTGTAAGCGAGTTATAGGGCGGACAAAATAAACATTATTTAAAAAATCTGCTTCATTTCCATTTTAAACCGTAAGACAATGAATTTATTGGTCCAACACTTCATTAGAGGAGATGGGGGGTCACGGGGGTCTATAAAGTCTTCCTAGTCGTCCCCATATGCTGCATTTTTCAAACTAAACAATAAAATTTAAATTACAGTCTTGTTCAGTAGAATAATAGTAGATAAATGTGTTGTAAATTTAAAATTTGAATAGACCGCGAAAACAATATACTAGAAGCGGATAACTTAAGTATTGGTCCAACAGTTTATTAAAGGGTGTCAAGGGGGTCTATCAAGTCTTCCTGGGCATCCTCGTATGCTGAATTATTGTCAGCTTCAACTCGAAAGCCATTAGTGCACGCGCCCTCACAGTAACCACATATTGACGAGCATAAGATACCGTGAAAGATTGAAGTTTTAAGTTAAATTATTTTCCCGTTGTATTTTACTTATAGCCATCAGTTAACATCAGAAAAAACAGTACCTGATTTGCGGCATCCACAACGGGCCCCGCAGCCTTTGGTGCAGCTGCAGAATATTGTTGAAAGAATGGCAGGAGGGGCAGGTTGATTTAAAGTTGTCTTGGCTAGATGCTACAATTTCACGGGCCTTGATATATAGGGGTTGATCAAATGTAACATAACACGTATTAATTTCGTCTCGGAGGCAGTGTTCTGCAGCATATTTAAGGGCTGTGTAAATGGTGTCGTTATCACTCGGGGATGCATTTATAAATGGCAGTGGCACTACAGCACTCCTATCCGGAGACTCTCCGTGATAGAGACCCCGCATATATCCTTTCCACTCGGGTATTTTTTCCAGTCTGAGCCATTTACCAGCAAACCATAACACATCTGACAGTTTGGAGAAAGGAAAATCCGGAACAGGATTACAATCACTCAAATCCTTAACCACAACAGCTTTAAGCCCTATTTTTCCGATGTTTTCATAAGTCTCCAACGGTATGACTCCCAGCGTTTCTATGGATGACGCTGGAGGGGCTTTTGTCAGTCTTTCTATTCTCAAGGGAGGAGGAAGCTTACTTGCAGGGGTGAGGCAATTAATACCACCCATGCTGTGAAATGTTTTCAGACCATCCAACGTAGCTACGTTGTAGTCTGCGTTATCAAAGACGTATTGGGTGAATACCCCATGTGGTATAGGTTGTTGGGGACTGTGAATAGCTGACATCTCCAACATTTGAGCATTATTGTAAGAGGCACTGAAGCCAAAATTCGCCAGCAAGTTGACCAGGTTTTTGGCTCCATACTTCCGATATATAAAAAAGGCTATGCCATGCATGATAGGCGAAATGAAGGATCGAGGACGTACAGCAGTTGTGACAGTATGGGAGAGAGACACGGATTTTTTTTCGGTTTTCTCTTTGTTTTGGTACCTTAAAGTTAGAAGTGTTTCAAAGAAAGTCAGGATAGTTGAAGGGATCATTTCCTTAACTTCACCAAGAAAATCTTCACTTGGAGGGTATTGACTGGTGTCGTACGCTCGGCTCTGTATATCTTCTTTAATGATTGCAGCCGCGGCTCGAACTACTCTAAGGCGTTCTTCTTCTGCCGTTTTTCTCCTCATACTACTTTCGTACCAGGCTGAGTTTAAAATTTTGTCACCAACCTCTTTAAAACACAGATCTGTCTTGTGGGAATGTAGCTGACTGATTATTAAACGTTCCTTATACTTTTCCTGCAGCTTTTCTTTTACTGTTTTAAATGTTGGCTTTTCTCCTGTAATTGCGCTCATAACCTCATCCATCGAATACGTCAATTGCGTGATCGAGAAAAGTGTAGATATCTTCCATAGCACCTATCACGTAGTCCTCTGAGGGACGTCCTCTTTTCTCACCAGTACCACCCTTTTTTGTGAAAAATTTAACACAGCACGGGTCATGGTAAATAGCTTCAGCGGCAACCAAATCGCAGACGGTCCCAACTCGTATTGATACTTCTTGTCCCCAGTCGTCGTCCCTTTCACATGCAGCTTTTAAAATGTTATTCTTCATATCCAAACTGCGCACTTGAAATACTGCCTCCCGCTTTTCCAATTCTTTTTTTTTTCTGTTTTCGATAAAACTCATTATTAATTGCACCACAACAAAACAAACACTTAAGTCTTAAAGTCAAATGTAGGAACCTTGGATCGTCGACAGCTCCCTGCTGAGCTGTAGAACTCGACTTCTTCTGCGTTTTTTAAATCGGAAGCAACAGATTGTGGCCTGGTGTAACGCTTTCGACAGGAGTTGTGAACAATTCCTTGTATTTTGTTCTCAAAAACCGAGCTCTTGCCATCCTTTCTTGCAATGCTGGCTTTAAACAGTCCTTCCATACCTTTCTCACGCACAGCACTCCTATCACTTTCAACAGGTACATCACATACCAAGCACTTCTCAGCCACGATGTAGCGGGGGTGGAACTAAAGTTACGATTTCGGCACACACAACACGACGCGATTGCCAACTAAATACGAAACTAAATAAAAAAGCAACAAAACAGCCACACTTGAATACTACGATGTTCTTCGAGATACTGTCACTGTCACTGTCCGAACCGAAAACATATTAAAGAGCTTAGCGACAGCGTGGATACAATAAAATTGTTGTGTCAAATTGTCGCATATTCCTGTATCCGTGGAGGAAAAAATGGCTATTTTTTAAAAATCCAAACTTCAAAAGCCCGTAGCTTGCTTACGGTTAGTTCTACGACAAAAGTGCATAGAATCATTTTTGTAGAAAATTTTGTTAGCTTTAATTGTTACTAATTATGAAAATCGATAGGAGTGATCGTTTTCGAGATTTAAGCGAAAAACTGAAAAGTGGTACCTTTAACCCCCACCTTCTCCTCGAGCCCACCCCCCACCCTCGGGGACTTTTGATATATGTTTACCCAAGTGTAGAGAAAGCGTTTAAAAAGAAAACCAACTCTCTGGGAATTTTTTCCACCGATTGCCCTAATTTTGAATTATTTGACTGGGGTAGTAGGATTAACCATTTTCCAGTAAAATCGATTTTAAAATTTTCGGTTTTTTGAAATCCGGTAAAACGGCTAAGGTTTTTTTTTGCATATCTCAGCAAACACTTCATATTAAAACATGAAATTTATTAGAAGTTCTACTAGCGCCAAATAATAATAATACATAATCAACTGGGGGATTTATTAGATAATGTGCCACTGGATTTACGTTTAGGGCACTTCTTTTAACATGATAGGGCACCAGCTCACTACGGACGTCAAGTGAGGAATTGGCTTGAAGAAAATTACCAGGTGGATTAGTAGCCATAGCATGGCCACCAAGATCACTTGATTTAAATCCCCTTGATAATTATTTTTGGGGACACATGACTGGTACTTGCTTAAGAATTAGTTTTCCGTGTGGTTCACAATCAAATTTGATTTGCAATTTGTTATTATTCTTTGTTCTATTTTAAAACGTTACATTCTGTCAAATTACAATAATGGAAAGTTTTATTAACAAAAAATTTAAAATTAAAAAAAAAATACATTAATTTAAAAAAATATAAGTAATATTTACTTAAGGCTCCACCCCGTGCGACGTCACTGGAAACATATTTTAAAGTAACATCCTTTAATACATATGCCTTGTCGCTAGTAGAAGTTCTAATAAATTTCATGTTTTAATATTAAGTGTTTGCTGAGATATGCAAAAAAAAACCTTAGCCTTTTCACCGGATTTCAAAAAACCAAAAATTTTAAAATCGATTTTACTGGAAAATGGTGAATCCTACCGCAATGAAACAAGAGTACCTTTTTTCAACAACAGACTTCAAGGCTTCTAAAAATGGCACCTAAAGTTAAAAAATCCTAAAAATAAAAAACTTAGGGCTATATTCTCCCAACTACCTACCCAGTGGGACGCCACTGGAAGAAATAAAGTAAAGCTAATTAAATCGTTTATTGCGTCTTATCATGGGTAAAACATGTATCAAATTTTGTTTCGATACCCTAATCGGTTTTTGAGATATTGTGAGAAAACTGCTTATCATGGTTCCAATTCGGGGGGCTCTAGCCCCATAACGAAGCGTTTTTGAAGGTATGTTAATAGATGATTTTAGTCTTATTTTTGAATGTACTTTATCCCCTTAAAATATTGTCAGCTAATTTCGGAACACCCTGTATATTCTGTTCTTACGCTCCAACTTAAAAATATGAGTCATACTAACTGCGCATTCACCACCGCGTCTGGATGGGAGTTCCATGAGCGATGTACCCGATTTGAAAAAAAGCGCTGCCTACAAAGTTGTTTTTTCGAATATTCAAATGTTAGTTTTTGTATTCTGACTTGTTTGTATTTAAATAGGGTCTTATAATATAAATAAATAATTTTTTTTTGAATTGCGAAACTGTCAGTTTTACCATAAGCATTTTTCTTTAGATCAGGCTTTGTATTGTAATGTAAAATTAAACTATAAACATTTTTTTTTAAACATTTTTCTAAATTAGTGGAAGTAATAAGCTCTGTTTTAAAAAGAATTGCGTATTGCCTATAGCGCTGTTTTTTAGTCCATGGAGCCGCTGCCGCGCTACAATACCAACAAATATTTAATAATTTGTGTGCTCATTAATAAATTTTTACTAATTTCGATGTAAAATTGTCGTCTGTGATAGTATTGGTAAATGTATATCTGAAAAGTGTTATTGTTTTTATACAAACTACTGACTTGTGTACATTTGTCTGAATATTCTGGATCTCCAAAACCATACATACAATTTATTATAAAAGATGACCAAAAAAAAATCGGATGGAAATAATTTTTAAGTTCATAATAAGGCTATTCTTTTGTTTTATTACGTAATATTCCACGGCTGCGTTGGTTGGACTATTATTGCATTTTTTAGATTAATATCTAAAATAATCAGCAAGATGAAATAATTTGTTCTTAAAAAACGCCTAAAATTAATAAAGATAGTCAAAAAAGCTATTCCCGTAGGTTTTCAATGTTTTAATAAAAGGAAAATTGCATAACTTTGGTAAAAACCAAAATGGAATTGGGCCTGAAAAAGCAAAAAGGCACATTGCCTGAAAAAAATCATCAGCTCGGAGGGATATTTTCTGGCAATCTGCATGAATGCTTTTATTTTAAGGTGGGAGTATTAACGTGCTTGCCAACCTATTTCGCGTAGATTTATTTATGTTTTCTAGCTTTTACACAAAATTTAAATAAAATCAGTATCGACTTAATATTCTATAGGTAATAATTGACATTTAATAAATATCAAGGTATTTCATAAGTTATTTTAGGAGAATTATATAGCGAAAAATATCGGGTAAGCTTTTTTTTTAACATTATTATGTCATTGTTCTTTCACTATACAATTCTCCCAAAATTAGCAATGAAATAAATTGATATTTTTGAAATATATCAGATATTACCTAAATAATTTGCCGGCGATACTGATTTTATTTAAATGTTAGTTTAAAAAATAATAAACTTGAAAAAACAAACCGAAATAGGTTATAGGTTGGCAATAAATTGAACGACGTTGAGAATTCCACCTTAATAAATAGGCTGCAAACTAAATTTTTCAAAAGTTTTCAAATGAAATTTGGTTAGCAAGAGTTATATATTGAATATCCCAAATAAAAAAAAATAGAAATGAAATTTAAAGGGCAAATTTTCAATTTTTTGTTGAAAATTTACATCATTATTTGAATTCCCATTAAAATAAAAACGAAATAATTGGAAAACTAATAGGTACACATGGTTTTTTTTTTTAATCAAAATTAAAGTTAACATAGAATATACAGTTTTGATATTGATTTTGACATAACTTTCTTGGCAATATGACAATTAATAATAGATAAATTACCGAGTATCAATTTGACTTGTTGTTATGACAAAATCTCACAGCCTGGATATATACATATTTAAGCCAATAACTATTATATTTTATTTTTACAGATCAACAGATTTGTATCCAAAATATTTGAAGCTGCCAGTAAAAATTGAAACCAAAGAAAACACAAGAGAAGTTGAAGTAACATCTGAAATTGTTTATGATGAATGGAAAATTAAAAATGAAGAAATCGACATTAAAGAGAAAAACCATAAACAAACAAAAACGTTAGTATCTTTATTTTCTACTTTTGTTTGAAACCGTCAAAAATAATATAATACAGGATGATTGATAGTGGATGGCCTATTAGACGTTTTGGACGAACTAACCAACGCAATCACTTTGAAAATTTGGTTACATGCGTAAGTGGACGTGCTCTCTCCTTTAAAATATTTTTAACTATGCAGTGTTGCCGGTTCTACTAAAAAGTACTAGATACTTTGATATTTTAAATGGAATACCCTGTATATTATTTTTTTTACAATCCCTATTATTTCCTTAATAACTTCTCTTAATATTTTCCTATCTATACCTATCTGTCATCGTTTTCGAGATAATAATTAATTTCTTTCTTTTTTTCGCAAAACATGACCTTTAAAAACTGCCGATATTTTTGACTTCGTTACAGATTAGAACATGGAAATTTGGTGGAAAGTTAAGTAATATCCAAAGACATATTACTTTGTATCGATATCTTAATTAGGATAGTACAGGGTGTTTCAAAAATGCAAATATTTTGATGATTTGGAAAAATTATCAAAATTATACTTTTGTTAATGGAACACCCTGTATTTTATCTCTGATCCTAAAAGCTTTTAAAATTTTCTATCTTTCTATGTATCATGTTCCTATACCCATCTAGAATAGTTTTTGACTTAGGAGCATTTATTTGACAAATTTAATTCCATCAATGAACAACAAGAAATTTAAACGAATTCAAAGCAATTGAGTAAATTTTTAAAATCTTAAGAATACTAAACCAAATTAAGTTGTTGCGTACAGGGCGGCATACAAATAATTTTCCTTTCACTTTTTTACAAAACTACTAAAAAATTTTAAAAAATACCTAATTAATTTTTAATAAATGTTCAAAATGTTGCCCGTTGACATTTAAGCATTTTAGAATTCGAGTATTGACACCATTTGAAGTAGATAGTCTAAGTTCATCAGCATCCAAACTTTGAAAAGCGCGATTCACCCGATCTTCCAACTCTTCCCTTGAATTTACTTGTGTTTTGTAGACAATTTCTTTGATTAGTACCCCAAAGGTAAAACTCCAAAGGCGTCAAGTCTGGGGACCTTGCAGGCCAATTCCAAGGTCCTAAACGCCTGAACCAGCGATCTTCAAAAATTCTCCGTATTTCCGCACTTCGGCAGTGCAATGTGCGGGAGCCCCGTCAAGTTGATACCAGCTACTGCGATACTGAGCAAGAGGAAGATTGTCCACGAAATTTTCAACAAACGTAGTTAAAATTTCTAAGTATTTTCTGGAAGTTAAGTTTTCATCATACATCAAATATCGAATCTTGTCGTCCATCATTAAACAAAAAACATTGAATCCAAATTTTTCTTGAAATGCTGAATCTCTTGTAACATGGGGATTTTGTTCTGCCCAATAATGAATATTTTTCCTATTAAAAATCCCTTCGCGAGAAAATTTGGATTCATCACTCCAAATAATTTTCTGAAAGAATTGTGGTTCTTCCTGAATATGAACTAAGCTTTCGCAAAACAAAACTCTTTGTGGATAGTCCTCTGGCTTAAGAAATTGAACTCTGGTAAACTTATAATCATGCGTATTATGTTTGGACAATATTTCTTGTACACAATAATAGGTTAAACCCAAATCTTCTTTGGCACATCTTATTGAAGACTGTGGATATACATGAAAATAGGCCAAAACATTTATTTCATTTTCCTCGTTGGGCGTTACAGGTCTGGGTAAATTTCTAGTATCTAACAACGACGATCCAAAATTTTGAAAATTGCTTTGAATTCGTTTAAATTTCTTATTGTTCATTGATGGCAAATTTGGATATATTTCGTTGAATCTTCTGCAAGTACGGCTAATTATCTTATCACACTGACCATGTAAAACAAATAAATTCATAAGTGCTGTATTTGAATAGTTGTTGTTTTCTTCCATTTTTCTTAAAACTTTAAAATAGACTTGTTAAATAAACTAACTGACAAATAAACCAAATGAATAATAGCAGAATGTAAACCCTTTTGAAACAAGAGTTTTCATAGGCTACTTGTTAAATTCGACTAAAAAGTCATAACGATTGTTATCTGTAAGAATTAAATTTGTCAAATAAATGCTCCTAAGTCAAAAACTATTCTAGATGGGTATAGGAACATAGAAAGATAGAAAATTGTAACAGCTTTTAGGATCAGAGATAAAATACAGGGTGTTCCATTAACAAAAGTATAATTTTGATAATTTTTCCAAATCATCAAAATATTTGCATTTTTGAAACACCCTGTACTCTATTAATAAGATATCGATACAAAGTAATATGTCTTTGAATATTACTTAACTTTCCACCAAATTTCCATGTTCTAATCTGTCACGAAGTCAAAAATATCGGCAGTTTTTAAAGGTCATGTTTTGCGAAAAAAAAGAAAGAAATTAATTATTATTTCGAAAACGATGACAGATAGGTATAGGAAAATATTAAGAGAAGTTATTAAGAAATTAATAGGGATTGTAAAAAAAAAATAATATACAGGGTATTCCATTTAAAATATCAAAGTAGTTGTTGGTTAGTTCGTCCAAAACGTCTAATAGGCCATCCACTATCAATCGCCCTGTATATAAATGTTAATTTTTGTTGTCTGTCTTAATAATTATAATTAATATCCTCTTTCAATATTTTTAAGCTTAAAAACTTTCAGTTTCACAATAAACTTTTTTTCTAAAAATCGGGCTTTGTACTTTAATGCAAAATTGAATTTATAAATATTATCTATTTTAAAAAAATTAAAATTAATTAAAATAATAAGCTCTGTTTAGAAAACAATTGTCTATGATTAATAATTTATGTGCTAACTTTCCGAATTTTTACTAATTTAATGTAAAGTTTTTGCCTATGGCGCTGTTTCATCGGTAACTTAGTATTTTTACGTTTCTGAGGTGTAATTGTTGTGTAATTTTGGAAAAAACCGTTGTTTTTAACTCGGTCGGTTGTTCTAGGACCGCCCGTGGAAGACACAGTACTATTTTTTTTATCCTTTATCTCTATAAATATTTCAACTTGGTTAACTGTTTTTATCATCGTTTATGAGAATACGAAACTTCCTGAATATTTAGAAAAAATTTTCCAAGGACGAAGCGAGGGCATCTTCCTGCTGGGAGGGAGCAAATCGAAAATGATTAATTAATCACAAATTCGTTTATAAGATAATGGACAGAAACAAAAAAAGGAAAATGATTATTTAACAGGTTCACCTGGTTAATCCGCTAGTTTATTAATTATCATTTGAAGTGCTTGTATTTAAAATACAAAAAAAAATAGGATAAGCAGAATATAAGAAGAAAACATTCACGATTTTGCTGGACCTAAGGCCGAAGCTCATCCTATAGTTCCTCAGTGATATCAGATGTCTGCACTTTTTACCTATTCGTTCTGTTTCTAGATCTAGATACCTACTGTGTTTTTCTCTTAACTTTGTGCCTCCCGATAGTTTTTTCTCTGCACACTCAATTGATAGTTTTTCTCTGCACAGCCTCTACCTGAAATCAGCCGCTCTTATTCACACTAAAATTTATGTGCAAAAACACAACCGCAAAAGTACCTATCGTCATTGAGGAGAGTCTAAAACACAGAAAAGAACGAGGTTTGTTCGAAACAGCAGATCCAGCGTGCCGTCGTGAGTCGTCGCTTCATTACAAACGCTACGAAAGCAGCAATAATTAAAAAGTGTAAGATGCCATAATTTAATTTTAAATAGTATATTAAAAGGAATTAAAATATATTCTTACATGAAGTTTTCAAATCCTCAAGCTTCGATTTATGCATCTTATAAACTCGTTATACCATGTACACTGAGTATTAAGGAAATAAAATATATTTACCTAATTTTATTTAACTTCTAGAGAAACACTTCATACTTTTTTTTTTAAATTAACCGTCTAAAAAATTAGGTAAAAACCTCTAACATCAGTCTACATGCCTCCTCAGTGACCTGCGCTGGTAAGAATATAGCGGTGGCCGGCGACAAAGTACTGTTGGTAGCAGCGCGGCGGGCTATAAATTCTAAAAGACAAAAATTATTTTCACTTAGCTATTATCATTAGCGCACCCAAGTGGGGTGTTTGGGGGGTTGTCTACTTTAAATGGCTGGGTTATAATAAACTGAGCATTTATACCGAAAAAAACCGTAATATATAATAAAACAAAAAAATAAAGACTTGTCAACTAAACAACCAAATGTTAAATGAAGTGACTGAATACAAATATCTCCGACTCAAAACCTCGAATGATTTAACATCAAATACGCATGTAGATAGCATAATAAAATAGCTTGTGCCTGTCATTGGAGCAATTAGAAGATGCGCGCATCAACTGAGCAATATCTAAATATCTTTTGATGAACAAGCAGTATCATCGAACTACATATAAGGTATATTATTATGATCCCTTTCTGGGGGGGCGCGAGTGAATATGTAATAAATAAACTACAGAAATGTCTAAATAAGACAATCAAAGCTATATTTTAACTAAAATATTATACATCAACAGTTGATATCTGCAGCCAATACCCGTTTTTAAAAATAAAACAAATAAAAGAATTTTAACAATATAAACTAATCTATAATATAAAGAATAAATTACTTAAAACGAAAGTTGTATTACATGGAAATGAAGATATACAGAACTACAACATACGATTAAAAACCATCTAAGAGACACTGACGCCAAAACAAATAACTGAGGACTCCAATATACAGAGGTGTACAAGCATATAATAAAATAGAAACCATATTGGGTCGAAACTTAAGAGGAAGTAACCCCTTTTACCACAATGAAAATTGCCGAACGTTTTGCTGGTCAAACGAAAAGAAAAAATAAAAATTGGTATTTAGAAAATAAATTCTACTTTAAATACCCCATCCAGAAAAGTAAATGACGATCGAAAATACCTATTCCCAACATTTTTTTTAGAATTTTTTTTTATTTTTAGTAATTTTGTAACATCTTAAACAATTCTTTATTGGTCAAAAGCAAAATTACTTTTCCGGGTGTAGAATGTTGTACCAAACAATTTTTCTTAAAGCCATTTTTCAATATCGGCCTTACTTTTTTCTCAAAAACGTTGGGCGCGTAAATCCACTTTACACGCTTAAAATTACTTTACGCGCCCAACGTTTTTGAGAAAAAAGTAAGGCCGATATTGAAAAATGGCTTTAAGAAAAATTAGTTTATAGGATAATGAACAGAAACAAAAAAAGGAAAATGATTATTTAACAGGTTCACCTGGTTAATTCGCTCGGTTATTAATTATCATTTTAATTGCTTGTATTTAAAATACAAAAAAATAGGATATCCGGACTATTCAAACTTTGAGTACAATGATTTTTGCTTCATCTTCAAAATATTAACTGGCATTATATATATTCCTTAACCGATATCGACGCAATGGTGGACTTCCTCAATAACAATGTTATAAATATTTTTAACCTACATGCTCCTTCCTCTTAAAACTTCAAAAATTACTAAAGCCCCAGCGCCTTGGATAACACCCACTTTGAAATTTATGATGAAGCTCAGAGACAGGGCATTTTCTAAGTACAAAAAACTTAAAACTGACGCTACTTGAACATAATATTATAAAAGCTTACGCCATCAAGTAAACAATGCAGTTAGAGCCGAAAAAAGCTTATTTACAACATACCTTTAGAAGATACCCTAAAAACTTCTGTGCCGTTTGTCCCTGTGGTCGCTGGTTTGGTTGAAATAATACACCCGCAGTTTCGATAAACAATTATATTGACTTCTGTGACGGTTGACTTCCAAATAGAATATAGGAAATACTAGGACTTCACCATGTGTAACTATATGATGAAGACTGGCAACCTTGTGCCTCGAGGACGAGCTTTCAAGAGCTGCGAAACCGCCCGTGCTACCCTTAAAATCCCCTGGACGTGACTGACACTGACACTCACACAGGTGCCTGACTGGTAAAATCAGGTGTGTCAAATATATTTACCTTACAAAACTGAACATGCCGCCCCCTTGAAAGCTTGTCTTTCAAACTAACTAATTCTAACCTAACTGAACTAAAACCTAAATATCTCATTAATCCAGGTATAACTTAACACCCTAGTCATTTTCAACTGCCTTTTCAATAGGTAGTAAACATAGTCGAGATATAGCTCTCTTAAAAATACCACTTGAAGTCTTAACCGATACTACTCTACATTTGTGATCACTACCCGGATGTAAGCTCACAACCCGTCCTAACTGCCATTTCATCGGAGGCAGGTTTTCGTCCTTTAATATAACCATATCCCCGAGTTATATATTGTCCACCTTATTACGCCACTTAGGTCTCTGCTGAAGTTGGCCAAGATACTCCATAGACCATCGCTTCCAGAACCCTTGTACTAAATGTGTCAACAATTGATATCGCTGTAGCCGCGATTGATTATGTTGGGTTAAATCTTCCTGAGGTAGGGCGCTAGGTGAAGTACCAATAAGAAAATGTCCTGGCGTTAAAACCTCAAGATCATCGGGTAACTCTGACATGGGCGTAAGTGGTCGAGAATTTAAACAAGATTCCACCTGGGTCACAATCGTATAAAGCTCCTCAAAAGTAAGTCGTTGGTCTCCTATAACCCTTTTTAAATGGTATTTTGCTGATTTTACAGCTGATTCCCATAGTCCCCCAAAGTGTGGCGAACGAGGTGGGATAAAATGCCACTTTATTAAAGATTGTGAAAAATGTTCCGAAAACTTACATTGATTTTTTTTATTTTGTAAAAATTTGTATAAATTTTGTAATTCGTTATTAGCCTCCGTAAAGTTTGTGGCATTATCGGAATATATATTCGTACATAACCCCCTTCGAGCAACAAATCTTTTAAAACAGTTCAAAAACGCTTCGGTTGTAAGATCTGCTACCACCTCCAAATGGACGGCCCGCGTTACGAAACACACAAATACACAAAAATATGCCTTAATAATAACATGACCTCTAGTCTTACTAACCTTAATATTAAATGGCCCAGCATAGTCCACACCGCAGTTCGCAAATGGCCTGCTTGGAGTTATTCGCGCACTCGGTAAATCCCCCATAATTTGTTGTAAGGTTCGAGGTTTCATTCGAAAACATACTAAACATCCCCTTAAAACACTTCTTATAGTTTGGCGGCCCGATATGAGCCAATACCTAAGACGAATTTGTGCTAATAAAGCCTGTGGCCCGGCATGTAGATGCTTATAATGTTCATGTAGAATTATCAACTTGGTCACAGCATTTTTACTTGGCAGAATGACCGGAAATTTTTGATCAAATCTTAAATCTGCCTTAGACAACCTTCCCCCCACCCTTAGCAATCCCTCCGAATCCAAAAAAGGGTTAAGTGCAATTAATTTACTAGCCTTGTCAAGTTGCCTTTCATTAGTTATCGAATGTATTTCACATCCAAATTCTTTAAGTTGGACTAATTTTATTATCCTCATCCATGCCTTATCTAGTTCTTCGACAGTTAAAGATCCCCTTTCCCGTAATTCTTGTGAAACCTTGCTATTAGAAGAAAACGAAAGCAATAAGCAATTGATCGAAGAAGCCTTGAAAAATTAGAAAACCTAGCAAAAATTTCTGACGAATGATTTAACAAAAGCACCTGTCGAACAGCTCTTTGTTCCGGGACATTAGCCTCTACATTTTTGTTATCAGGCCAATGTACCTTATTCCTGAATAACCAACCCGGTCCCTTCCACCATATCGTACTCATTTGTAATTTCTCACAATCTGTACCCCGAGACAACAAGTCAGCTGGATTATCCTCCGAAGAAACATGACTCCATGAGTGACCTTGGGTAAGTAATTGAATTTCCGCAGTTCGGTTTGCCACGAACGTCGTCCAGTTTGAGGGTTCCCCGGCCAACCAGCACAAAACAATGGATGAATCAGACCAAAATCGAACCTCCGATGGTTTCAAATCAGTGGACTGTAACACTAACTTAGTTAACTTTGCTAAAAGCAAAGCTCCGCATAGCTCTAGCCTCGGAAGTGACACAATTTTAAGAGGGGCAACTCTGGACCTTGAACACATCAAACTAACCTTGCAATTTCCTTCTTGATCGACCGACCTAATAAAAATGCAAGCCCCATAAGCTCTTTCCGAGGCATCACAGAACCCATGTACCTGTATATTCTTGGGATTTTTACAAATTGCATGCCTATCTATTTTAAGTAACTCCACATTTTTTAAATCAGACTGCAACCCCAACCATCGTTGCAAAATCTCCTGTGGGATATACTCATCCCATCCCAGCCTTTCTTTCCAAAGAATCTGCAAAATAAGTTTGGCCCTAATAATAAGAGGAGAGACTTACCCTAAGGGATCGAACAACTGGGCGATCAATGACAAAATTTGTCTTTTCGTAAGCCGCTGATCATCGATACTACTTTCCATTGGACAATCATAATGTATTGTATCCGATGTTGTGTTCCAACGTAAACCTAGCGTTTTCGATGTATTACCTTCGCCTGAAATATAGTGTTCAATATTTTGTGTCCTCTCATTATCATTATTGAAAACTTCAGGTTTGTTTGACCCCCATTTCCTAAAAACAAATCCCCCTGCCTCAAGTAATCGACCAACCTCTACCTTCAACCTCATAGCCTCATCAATAGTCTCCGCCCCTGTCAGCAAATCATCCATATAAAAATCCTTTAAAATTACCTTTTCCGCATTGGATTTGTTCGAGACAGCAAGCTGTTGCATACTTTTAACGGCGAGATAGCCTGAACAAGCCATTCCATAGGTTACAGTATTTAGTCTATAATGGTCAATGGGATCATCCGTACTAAATCTCCACAAAATTCGCTGAAAATCTCTATCTTCCTCGGCCACCAAGATTTGCCGATACATTTTCTCCACATCGGCAGTGATTACCACGGCGTATTTCCTTAATCGCAATAAAATCGAAAATATGTCCTCCTGCAATTTGGGTCCCACCATTAAAGTATTATTTAAGGACACACCAGTAGTGGTGGCTGCACTGGCGTCAAATACCACCCGAAGCTTGGTGGTCAATGACGTTTTCTTAAGAACGGCATGATGCGGCAAATAATAAACTCCTGAACGTCGAGTACCTAAAATCTGATTTTCATCGACCTTAATTTTTGACATATGCCCTAGATCGATATATTTCCTAATAAAATCGTGATACGAATCCCTTAATTCCTCATCCTTATTTAATTTTCTTTCCATAGAACTGTACCTTTTTACAGCGACGCCAAACGAATCACCTAACTGTGGCGCCCCCTTACGAATTGGTAATTTAACTATAAACCTTCCATCTTCATTCCTCTCAGTTGTGTCTGCAAAGAAATTTTCACATTCTTCCTCTTCCCTTGTTAAAAACCTTTCCTTACCCACCTCTTCCAATATCCAAAATTTGTCCAATTGATCTTGAACTGAAAGAGTCGATACAAAATTGCAGTTTTGTTCCCTATTAAACTCAAATCCTGAACCTACTGGACCTGCAACCACATATCCCAATTTAGTGCCCTGAATGATAGGCTTATGTTCACCTAAGCTAATCTTGCCCCCTTCTAGAATATCCCAAAATACTGAAGCACCAAGTAAAATGTCAATCTTTCCTGGATTTCCAAAAGATGCATCAGCCAAAATTATGTTTTCTGGAATTTTAAAACCACCTACCTTAATAGTTCTAGAAGGAATGTTATTCGAGATTGTATCGATTAACAAAAATGATGTGTTTACCTCATAATCCGAGCAAGCTGAATAAATCCTTGTATTCAATGAATGAGTAATGTTAGTGACGCCCGGACCTATACCTAAAATGGAAATGTTAATCTTTTTTAAAGGAATACCCAACTTATTTCCAAATTCCCTGGTCATAAATGAGGATTGAGATCCACAATCCAACAATGCCCTGCAATCATGTAAGTTGCCCTTATTATCCTGAACCTTGACAATAGCAGTACATAAAAGTACCTCTGAAACTTGTTCCCCACCTTGTGCCCGATACGCACTAGTACTGCTATGCCCATTAAAATTCGAATTATTGTTACCTCCTCCATTAAACCTATTTTGATCATGACCTTCCGATTTTCCTTGTTGATTTAAGAGTCCCCCGCTAGTATGAGACTGATCCACATGTAATAAAGAATGATGTTTTCCCTTGCAAAGTCTGCAACCGTTAAACGTACAAGATTGCACCCTATGCCCATGCCGCAGGCAATTCCAGCACAAATTTGATCTTGTAACAAACTCTCTCTTTTTTTTCAAAGTCATATCCAAAAATGTTTTGCATTTTTGTATATAATGATCCATCGATTTGCAAACTAAACAATGTGGTTTTTCAAAGGCACCGTATGCCTTTAGTGGATGCCTATGACCTTGGATTGGCTTTGCCTTGCTACTATTTTCACTGATATTATAAGTTGTTTCTAAAACAGTACATTTTTTTGCTAAAAACTTTAAAAATTCCTCAATAGTAGCAAAGGTATCCACCAAACTCTCCCTTTGCCACTCCTTCCTGGTCACAGGATCTAGTTTCATTTCCAAAATATAAATTAATAAGGCATCCCAATGTTCAACACCTAAACCTAAAACCTTTAGCGCTCTTAAATCCTTTCGGATTTCGTCGACAAACTTTCTCAATTCTGCTTGAGATTCCTTAATCATAGAAGGAAAGGTATACATTGATTCAATGTGACTCAAGGCTATTAATTTTTTATTTTCAAAACGCTCTTTTAATAGAATCCAAGCTTCTTTATAATTTGCCGAAGAAACCTCCAAGGAGTGAATAATATCTGATGCGCTACCCTTAAGAGCACCTTTTAAATAATAAAATTTTTGAATGTCCGATAAATTTGTGTTCGAATCTACAAGTGTCATAAATGTATCATAAAACTCTAACCATTGCTTATAGGACCCATAAAAACTTGGAATTTCCATAGCTGGAAGTTTTACATCCGTTTTTGAAATATTTATCTGCCCATGCGCCGGCCCTCCGCCTAGAGATGGTGGCAAAGGATTAATCAACTCATTTAAACGCCCCACTACATCAAAAAATGAAGAATAAAATGATTCCCTTTCATTTAATTGCTCATCAGAGCTATCCTGTTCCTCAATTTGATCCTGAACTTCTTCAAATTCATGCCACCAATCGTTCGTCTTTGCAAGACGTATGGGAACCTCGACCCTTTTTGCAACATCAAAAGATTGTATAAATTTATCTTGTCGCGTTAAATTTGCTTTAAGAACCCCTCTTTTACGTTTTAACGCAGCTAGATCAGTCATTTTGACAGTATAATAATATTTAAAGCAATGCAACCCAAAATAAGCCTAAGCTAACCCTAAAATTTGCATTGACTTTATACCCAAGTTTGCCAAAAACTAATTTAATATTAAAAACCCAGGTGCAATCCTCACAAATAATATTTCGAACTTGTACCCGCAAAAATAAAATATTATATGGTACTCACCCTACACCTGCGCCGCACCTACCTCCAAATTACTTTAGCCCAAATACCTAAAACTCCGTTGAGCCAGCCAGTGAATTCACAATATCGCCAATGTCCTTATAGCACCTTTGCTTGTACTTGCAATCTAGAATTTTCCATCCACGTAGATATACCGTCACCAAAATGTCTCCTTCCTTAAACTGGGGTTGTCCTTTCTTCAAGAGCCTTCTTGAATCCGGCTCGAAGGACCAAAATGTGCCGTTTGTCCCTGTGGTCGCTGGTTTGGTTGAAATAATACACCCGCAGTTTCGATAAACAATTATATTGACTTCTGTGACGGTTGACTTCCAAATAGAATATAGGAAATACTAGGACTTCACCATGTGTAACTATATGATGAAGACTGGCAACCTTGTGCCTCAAGGACGAGCTTTCAAGAGCTGCGAAACCGCCCGTGCTACCCTTAAAATCCCCTGGACGTGACTGACACTGACACTCACACAGGTGCCTGACTGGTAAAATCAGGTGTGTCAAATATATTTACCTTACAAAACTGAACAACTTCTATCGCACTATAGATTATTTAAATTTAAGTTCTAACTCTCAATCATCTAATTCATTATTAAAGGTGGGTGACTCTAATGATTTTAATAATTTTTTCACTAATTCACTGCCTACTGTCGGTCCTGCTGATCGTAACTTTATCGAACAAAACTACGTAAATAAAAGGTTTAACCAGTATGATGATTTTAAATTTAACGCGGTTACTGATGTAGATATTGACAAAATTATTATCAGTTTAAAGAGCAACGCGGTTGGAAATGATGGTATAAATTTTAAAATACTGCAATATATAACTTCTTATCTATCAGACTTTATCTGCCTCATAATCACCTTTTGACAGGCTATTTTCCGAATGCCTGGAAGACTGCCAATCTTGTGCCGGTTCCTAAAGTTACAAGTCCTAAACGGCTGTCGGATTATAGGCCCATCAGTATCCTACCTACTTTATCTAAAATCCTAGAAAGAGTTGTGGCTGACCAATTAACTTCTTTTTTGAATACGAATAACATTCTTCCACCGACTCAGTCAGGGTTCCGTAGAAACCACAGTACAACCACGTCCTTGTTAAATATAACTGACGATATTTTGTGGTATTGGGATAACAATAACTGTAGCTGCCTTATTTTACTTGAATATAGCAAGGCCTTTGATACAATTGGGCATGATATACTACTTACTAAACTTAAATTTTTTGGCCTGGGTGCATTACAATTTTTTGAGTCATATTTCTCTAACAGATCCCAGCCGGTAATAATTAATGGTTGTCCTTCCCAGATGCATTTCATTAGTAGAGGTGTGGCTCAGGGCAGCATTTTGGGTCTTTTTTTATTCTCAATTTATACTTCTGATTTTTCAAAATTTCTTAAGCATTGTATCAGTTTGCGGATGATATACAGTTGTACTTGTCCTTTTTACCCCCTGATGTCGCTACTGCCGTAATAAAAATTAACGAAGATCTTAAACTACTTTCGGATATCTCTAAATCCCACAACTTAATTCTAAACGAGAAGAAAACTCAGCTCGTAGTATTTGGTAAGTGCAAGTCTTTTATAATTGAAAATCCTGTGTTTCAAATCTTTGTTAACGGCACTGTGATAGAGCCTATGTAAAAATCTAGGACTGCATATTGATTCTGAGTTTAGATATTCAGATCATATTTCTTCATTAATTCAAAAAACATACGCTAAATTAAAACTTCTATATATGCATCGAGATATTTTTGATACAGATACTAAATTACGTCTAACCGATTCTTTAATTTTATCCCATCTAGGTTATTGTGACGTTGTCTACTGCTCTGCATTGCTTCAAAAAGACAAAAATAGCTTACAGAAACTGCAAAACTTGTGTCTTAGATTTAGTTTTAATGTCCGCAAATTCGTTCATATCTCACCTTATTTGATCGAATCAGGATGGCTTACTATCAAAGAGCGTTATTTACTTCATATCCTACATCTGGTTTACAAAATTAGACTAACTGAACTTCCTTCTTACCTTTTTAACAAACTTACTAAAGGTTCTGATGTGCATAATGTTCTTACTCCCCACAGGGATTTGTATAGTGTTCCCAAGCACAACCATGCTTTTTTTCAGCGTTCATTCCGCTATACGGCCGTTACTACTTTTAATTCTTTGCCAGCGCGTAGTGGCATGATAGCGCTCGGAATAGTCCATAGAAATTAATTCTTAGTGCGTATCGGTTAATATTTTGGTTTTCACGTAATATTATTTAAGTTTTCCTGTAGTTACGTGTTTTATTTAAACAAAAACGTGGACAATGTCGCTACAAGTGATAAATGTAAAGAGGCAAAGACTAAACGAAATGTCGTGTTTGTTTTGTGATAAAATGGGTAATTTAGTGGATAAACCAAAATCACAATCGTTTATAAATATTCAAAGCGCAGCAGATCGGAGAAAAGATAACATTAGTGAGAAAATAAAGCATAGTACAGACTTTACTGAACACAATTGTTCATGGCATCGAACTTGTATGGCAAGTTACATTAGCGAACAGAAAATTAGATTTGACAACTTTGTAACTACTTCTGAAAAATCAAGCAAAAGTACTTCTAATAAAAAGTTGCAAGACGCTACAGATGTAAGTATCGTTCAAAAAACATATATGTTGGTCAACCTGAATTTTGACGATGCTTTATTTCAGATACATTTTCTTTAAAGTAGCGCCATATTAAATGTGTGTTTTTCTACAAAATCAAAATTGGGCTATTAAAGTTTGGTCGCATGTGATGCAAAGTTTATTTGTTTTTGACCCTGTATAAGGTAACTTCATAAAATAAGTATTTTTGAAAACGTAGTTTGTGTCTGAAAGTAATACACCTTAATATTAAGACAAAAAATACACAGTGTCATCAGTAAGGTGTTCATTAAGTAGAATATAAATTTTAGTTTAACTTAACGTAAAGTTTATCTATTTTCAACGATTTAATTTAAAACCCCTTTACTTTATTTTTATTTTTTTACTTTCAGGTACAAACAACGTTTTCAAAAATACTTATTTTATGAAGTTACCCTATACAGGGTCAAAAATAAATGAACTTTGCATCACATGCGACCAAATTTTAATAGCCCAATTTTGATTTTGTAGAAAAACACACATTTAATATGGCGCTACTTTAAAGAAAATATATCTGAAATAAAGCATTGTCAAAACTAAGAAGTTTTATGTAGGTTGCGTTGAGTCTTATTTTGCAAAATTGGTGCAATTTACAAAATATAGGTAAAAATCAAAATTATCTTATACAGCTGAAATTTTGCATGTGGACTAGAAACTGCATTTTAAAAAACTTTTTCTAATAAATTTTTTCGATATTTTCAGAAATAACCCCACTTTTGAATAATTTTTTTGAATAAATTAAAATTTGACAGATAATGCTTATCACGTGATTACTATGTTTTTGCTTAATTTTCATCTCGATCGAAGCAGAACTTGGTGCCAAAGTCAAATTTTGAATGAAGCTATTAATAAAAAAAAAATCCCATATGATGCGGACTTTACTGGTGACACTGTATATGGATAAAATGGGATGGGTTTGGCAGAAGGAAACAGACAAAACTCTTTTGAATTAATATGGATAAATGCTGACCAAACACTACTACGGCCTATTTATTATACTTTTTCTAATTTTGCATCATAACAAATCTATTACGTAATGAAGCTATTTCGATACGCGTTTTTTCTTTATTTGATGTTGGTAACATTTAAATGTTTTTAGTAATAGATGTGTTTTGGACTTCCATTGCCTTTAGTTTTTCATATCACAACGTTTCAACTGGTAAGTATCTCCAGTCGTCTTCAGGTGAATACTAAACAAGTTACAAAGCTACGAGCCTATTTATACTACCTAGGGGGGCGGAGCTAGTGACGAATTCGGGTGCAGTCGTGAGTCATCTGCTTACGTCACCATGATTATTCATCTGCTGACGTCATCCGCTTACGTCATCACGTTTGCATCACTACTCAATCTGAGCCTACACCTATTTAACAAGGGCTTCCAAATGTTTCTTATATCTGCAGAAGGTTTACTGAAACAGTCAGGGTTCTGGATTATGACAGCTGCTTCTTTGAATTTTCTCTTCCGCCAATGCTATTCTTTAAGTATAATTTTTGCGTTTTCCCATTGTAAATGATGGCCGTGGGTCCAAGCGTGGTCTGCTGCACCGGATCTGTTTGTTTCTCCTTTCAGTGTGCGGTTTCGATGTTCTTTGATCCTTGTTTGGAGAGGTCGTAGAGTTTCACCAACATAGGATTGTCCGCATTCGTAAGGTATTCTGTATACACAATTCTTCGTAGTAGTATAAAAAGGCATGTTTGGCTCAGCGCCGGGAGTTCTCGCATAACATAACGTTAACGTAAAGAGAGTTTTTGCATGACTCAACGCTATTATTGATTTGTGTGTATTTTAGCTGAATACGTTAACGTTATATTATTTTAGACTATGCAAAAACTGTTCTAGAACAATTTTGAGGTTATAGATCGGGGGTTCTAACATGACATACGTTATTATTGATTTATATGTATTTTAGCTGAATACGTTAACGTTATATTATTTTAGTCTATGCAAAAACTGTTTGTTTAATCCTAAACATTTGATGTATTAAACAGTTTTTACATGATTTAACGTTATTATTGTTTTATATGTATTTTAATCGAAAACCTTAACGTTATATTATTTTAGTTTATGCAAAAATTAATGTATAATGTACTTTATAATTTTTTATTAAATAAGACGGTAATTATTTACATAATACAATTTATTACTAATAATAGACATACAATGTTGTAAGTAGGTTACATAGTTTTATTTAAAAATATAAAATAGAAATTACATTGGTTGTTGTTGTGTTACCTTCTCAATATAAGGTCTCATTTCAGTTAAAAATTCTTGATTAATTCGTTGAAATTTAGTTATATATTCCCAATTAACACTTTGTTTATGTTGGCGAATGAAATCTTCTGATAGTGTTTGATAAGTACTTATATAGTCCCAATTTACCATTGTTTGAAATTCTGTAATGAAACCTTCTGACAATAATTGATATTGAGAAATATAATCCCAATTGACCTTGTTTAAGAAAGTTCTTATAAAATCTTCAGTTAATTTTTGTTTTTTAGATAAAATATTCCAATTTAAATATTCTTGAAAAAATATGATGAAAGTACTGTGAAGATCGCTAAAGTTTGAAATATTATCCCAAACCTGAGAACAATTATTATTGATATTATTCATTATTGCTACTACTACTACGTTAATATTATAACTATAATATCTATTGTTTGTTATGATTTTTATATACAATTTATATAGGAGTAGGGATAGCTTATGACCCTGACGAACCGAAACCATTATCATTTCTAGATGTAGAATCTACCGTAACAATTTCCATCAAGTCTGGATAAATAACTTTTTCACAAATTAATTGAGCTATACGTGCCCCAGGTTTAATTATAACAGTACTTTCACCATGATTAAAAAGTAATACTTTCACTAAACCTCTATAATCTTGATCAATAACACCAGCACCTACATCAAGTCCTATATCAAGTGCCAATCCGGATCGTGGAGCTATACGACCATACGTGTTGGGAGGAAGTATGATTTTTAATCCTGTGTTAATTAATGCTCGTCCTCTTGATTTAAGTTCATGTGTCTCTATACTATAAAGATCATATCCTACACTTCCAATGCTTGCTCGTGTGGGTACAAATGCTAGGGGGTGATCTCTGCAAAACTTGAGGACAGACATCTGAAATAATAATAAAGAAAAAAATTTAAATAAACATCATAAAATTAACAATTAATTAGTTATACATACGATTACATATCATCATCGGAGTCCCACATATTCAAATTCATTTCACAATCTGAATCATATTCTGAAGATGATGATACAAATGAACCTTCGAGACTTAGAGAGCAAGCGTAAAACGTTAAATTTGTATTACAAAATGGAGTTAATTTGCATATTCTACAATATTCATGTACTATAGCCTTTATGATTAAACTACCAGGCCAGTTGACTTTAACAAATTTAATGGAGCTTAAAAAGTCACACGTAATATTATTTTTATTTGCTTTTAACCATTTAAAACATGTATAACAGACAGACATAATTTTATTATTATTCAATAAAACTTCATATTTATGTTTTCTTAGTGTAAAGTTACCCAAAGAGGAACTACCAATTTGTTTTAAAAATTTTTGACAACAAGGTTGCATTATATTACCCTCTAATAACTGTATATGAGTCATACATTCAAAGTTATCGAATTCAAAATTAAACGTATTAGAATAAACTTTCCACATAATTTTTTTTTTCTGAACCAATTTTTTTTGGATTTCAATAGGTAATATATCTAGTTTAGTTGTAAGTAATTTTGGAAAGCCATTTTCAATATTAAAAATTGGTTGAAAGCAATTAACTATGCATATGTCTAATAAAGATTTTACATTGTATATTTTTTTTTCAATATCATAATCTTGAGTAACAGCACAAATATATGAACTAAATGTATGAGACATTATTATTATAACTTACTCTCTAGAATCGAAGAACATTAAATTTCCTGTAGCAATAGGTGCTGTATTTATCTGAAATTTTCCGACTTTCAAACTTTCGATTCTCACTCCAGCCTTCAAACAAGTGCATTTTTATCACAATTCCACTAGTATAAATATCGATTAAATGCAACGAAGGATTATAGTAGAAACATTGCTATCGTATTAAACATTATCACACTACCGAGAAGAAACGAACTATTTTACAATCCAGTGGTTTAATATCTTAAAAATAAGATTTGGTAATTATTAATATTTATGTTTGTATTTTTTTATTTTACAGATATTGTGCTATAAATTTTTTTTATTTTACAGAGACTTAATTATTATTTTTTTATTTAAATGAATGTTTATTTTTTATTTTAGATCATCAACTAGTTATAATATACAGTGGGTTAATATATAATAATATTTAAAGAGATTTGGTAAGTAATTAAATTTATACTTTTTAATTGTTTTATATTATATAGGTATTTTTGAATTTACAGAGATTTAACTCAATCAATCAATCTACCACAAGGTTAATTTGTTGTTGTTGTCATCGTCGTTGTCGCTTAAATTTCTAATTTCTGTAAGTATAGTATGAATAATTTTGATGATGATGATGATGTTGAAATGAATGAAAATTATGAATTTATTTTAAAGAAAAATGTATTAACTTTAAAGAAACTTTCAAATGGGGTAATTTGTAATCGTTTAAAAAGCTCTCTTAGTTGTTTTTTGTTACCTTTACCGATTCAAACAAGGGTAGTAATTTTAAAGGATTATAAGAAATATTATTTTGAACAAAATTTGGGTTTACTCGATAATATATATATTGAATTTCATGCTTTTATTTCAAAGTATTACATTAAATTATTTGATAGAACTTACGGGTCAAACATTAGCTTGGAAAATTATGAAGAATTTACTGAAAAAATTGAAAACAAAATTTCATTGTATTATTTTACATTAAATTGGTATGAAAATTCATTTAGTTGCTGTTTTACCTGTTTAAAAAAAATTTATTGGTACATTTTCTGTTATTCAAATTTAAATTTAATTACGATTAATAAGGTAAATCTTAATGAAAATATTTCTTGTAATCAACTGTTTGAAAATATAAGAAATTTAAATTATTGGTGTGATATTTGTTGTGTGAAGGTACTATTTACAGTTTTTAATAGTCGTATAGAAATTGATTGTATGAAATTATTTATAAGTGAACGTATAAGTAATTATGAAATATTCCCTGAATTATAATTGTTTAACCTAATGTAGCAAAAATGATGAGATGGGATGCCTTAACAAAGGAGTTAGAGAGGCTCCTTGATGATGACGAACCGCTATCAACAGGACCACCACCCCCGTTGATTGATGCAAGTTGGGATGAAGTGAAGAAGCCATTATTTATATATTCAATACTTGATGATGAAAATAATGCTTTCTTTAATAAACGCCCGACGGAAAAATTAAGATACGATCCAAACTGGAAACAGTTTATAAAAATGGATCTATCGAAACCGGAACCGGTATCAACAGTTCCAGTCGATCATTCGTGGGATGAGGATCAACCAACAGAAAACTACAATCCATTACCATACATTTTGAAAAATGATATTATTAGAACTCCACCTCCCAAAATGTCAAAAAAAAAGAAAAGAGAATTTCGAATGTCGGAAAGGATTAGACTACAAGCTTATGCTATACAATGAGCATAGGTTTGTAAGCTATTTCGATACAGCTCCATGAAATTGTTTTTAATATTTCTTTATTTTTAGAATATGAATAAACTGGGGGTACTAAACTTTTTGGGCAAGCTTGACTATGAAGTTGTTAAATTGGCCGATATAGCAATTGACACAAAACATTCTATTTCACAATTCAGGGCAGTCGAGACCGTTTATGGTAGACGTATCCTGGCAGTGTTTGATAATGGTAAAGCAGTTTGGTTACCCGAACGATTCAAGGATCTCTCCGACGATTACTTAGAGGGAGCAAGTAAGGGAAAAAAGATATTATTTATTTACAAGGGTAAGAGAAAAATAGCCTCTGGGCGAGAAATAAACGATATAGAATTTGAATATTCTGAATAATGTCATTATCTAAAAAGTTAAGGGTGGAGTTAAATCCGGTTGTAATTGAAACTGCATTTAAATGTAGATTATTAACTATAGAAATTAAAAATAATCTAGATATTTTAGATCCAATGGTATTTTTAAAAGAAATTGGAATTATATTTCCTAGTTTAGTAAGGAGAATTCATTACTTTCCATGCAAAATTAGCGCAACGTTAGTGGGGAAGTTTATTATTCCAAAGGGGGATGATCAACCACTTATAGAGGGTATAACTGAAAATACATTATATTTGGGTACCAAAAATAAAATTTTATATGATTTAAATGATTATGAAGCTTTTTATAAAGAACATATTTATGATAAAATTTTAAGAAAACTTTCAGACTTTTCGGGCATGGGTTCAGGGTGGACTTTAAAGGAAATTATAAAATTAGATTTAAAATTTAATAAATGTTCATTAATTTCGGCGGGTGCTAGTTTTAGGGATTTACCTGAAGAAATTAAACGCAAAAAATGTTGTGTTAATATTCAAAATAACGATAGAGCTTGTTTTGCATGGGCGATAATTTCAGCTTTGGAACCTGTTAGAAAGAATGCTAATAGAATAACGTCTTATCGACATTACGCTGAGGTGCTTAATTTAGAAGGAATATATTTTCCATTTTCTTTAAGACAACTTTCAAAATTTGAAACTCAAAATGAATTAAGTATCAACATTTATAGCTTAAAAAAACGGGGTACAAGTAATGAATTTTATATTGGTAAATCTATCCCATTATTTAATGATAATGACGATTTGATTTATAGCAGTGATGAAAGTGACAATGAGGTTATAATAAAAAAAAAGAATAAGTTTGAAATTGTTCCAATTGTAATCTCTAAAAAAATAATAGCTAATAGACACGTTAATTTATTATTAATTCAAAAGGGAAATAATAATGAAGTTATCAATAAAGAATCAATTTACCATTACTGCTGGATCAAGAATTTTAGTAGATTATTGGGAAACGGATTTAATAAAAAGGGTGGACAAAAATATATATGTTTTCGATGTTTATCATATTTTAAAAGTGAAGAAAAATTAAATGATCATAAGGTTTACTGTTTAGAACATGAAGGTGTAAAATGTGTAATGCCTACAGAAGAACATAAGTTTGTTTATTTTAAAAATTATTCTCACAAAGAACGGGTTCCCTTTACTTTATATTGTGATTTAGAAACGTTGCCAATGTCAATGTCAACTGTAAACCCATCAACTGATTCGTCATTCTCCGTATTATGCGAGAAACATGTACCCTATAATATAGGATACATGTTACATTGTTCATATGATAAGTCCTTATGGAAGTATAATTCGTTTTCGGGTCCAAATTGCATAGATTGGTTTATAAATGAATTAAATGAAATTGCAAAATTTGTCTGTAATATATATGCTAATATTCAAGAAATGAAAGAACTTACTGATGTAGAAAAAAATATCTATAATCAAGCTGTAATTTGTCACATTTGTGAAAAGAGCTTTAGCGAAACAGATATTAAAGTTCGTGATCATTCACACATAGGGGATGGGAAATTTCGAGGTGCCGCACATCAATCTTGTAATTTAAATTACAAATTACCAAATTTTATTCCAGTTTTGTTTCACAATTTGTCTAATTTTGATAGTAAATTTTTTATTCAAAAACTCTGTACTGATCTTGAGGGGCCCTTACACGTATTACCTTGTAACAAGGAAAAGTATAAGTGTATTACCAAGAGATTAAAAGTTAAACTGAAAAATGCAAATAATGAGGAATATTTTAAATCGATAAATTTAAAATTTATTGATTCTTTAAATTTTTTAATGTTTGGATTGGAGAAACTAGCTAGCCTATTAACGAATTATGAAATAAGTGAATCTATGCTTAATAACTATTCACCTAATCAAATTAAACTTTTACTTAAAAAGGGTGTATTCCCCTATAGTTATATAAATTCATTTGACAAGTTGAAAGAAACGCGGTTGCCCTCTAAAGATAAATTTTTTAACAAAATTAAGGGGGAAAATATTTCTGACGAAGCGTATAGACACGCTCAAAATGTATGGGATACTTTTAACTGTAGTAATATATTAGAATATTCGAATATATATATGAAAACGGACATTTTACTTTTAGCGGATGTTTTCGAGTCATTTAGAGAACTTTCATTAAACACTTATAATATTG
Source organism: Polydrusus pterygomalis (assembly GCA_963969555.1). Lineage (NCBI taxonomy): Eukaryota > Metazoa > Arthropoda > Insecta > Coleoptera > Curculionidae > Polydrusus > Polydrusus pterygomalis. Next base: position 55,614,884 of record OZ018382.1, read on the forward strand.
ATGCAATTTATTATGTCAGTTTAGCAAGTTTATCTTGGGATTTAATGTTATATAAAACGGGTGTAAAAATTGAACTATTAACAGATATAGACATGTTATTATTTATAGAGAGGGGGATTAGGGGTGGTTTATCTAGTTGTATTCATAGACATGCTGTCGCTAACAATAAATATATGCAAAATTATGACAATAATAAACCAAGTTCTTTTCTTATGTATTTTGATGTAAATAATCTCTATGGTTTTGCTATGTCACAAACACTTCCATTGGGTGGGTTTCGATGGTTATCAGAGGAAGAAATTAAAAAGTTAGTTATTGAAAAAGTTGCACAAGATGCCTTACGTGGTTTTATATTAGAAGTTTCCTTACTAATACCGCAGGAACATCATGATTACTTTTCCGATTTACCGTTTTGTACAGAACATTTAGCTCCCGAAGGAACAAATCAAAAAAAACTCTTGGCAACACTTAACGATAAAAATAATTATGTTATACATTACGTAGCTTTGCAACAATGTTTAAAACATGGTATTAAATTAAAACAAATTCACAAAGTTTTAACATTTAAACAATCTGCTTGGATGGCACCATATATATTATTGAATACCAGATTGCGTGAACAAGCGTCAAACGAGTTCTACATATTTCTATATAAGCAAATAAACAATTCTTCCTTTGGTAAATCCATTCAGAATGTTAGAAAATATAGGGATGTAAAAATAATTTCAAAGTATGAAGGTAGTTATGGGGTTAATTATTACATGTCTAAACCAAATTTTAAGGATAGGGTTATTTTTGATGAAAATTGTGTTGCTATTGAAATGAAAAGATGTAAAATATACCTTAATCAACCAATATTTATCGGTTTTACCGTATTAGAATTGGCTAAGGTACAATTGTATAAGTTTCACTATGAATATATGAAGGTAAAGTACCCCAATGCTGATACCTTAAAGCTATGCTATACTGATACAGATTCGGGTATTTATCACATTAAAACGGATGATGTATACATGGATATTAAAGGTGATTTAAATGAATGGTTTGATACATCCGACTATGCTCTTGACAACCCTTATGGTATACCAAAAGTAAATAAAAAGGTAATGGGGGTAATGAAAGATGAGTTGAAGGGTAAAATTTTGTTAGAATTTGTAGGATTAAGATCAAAAATGTACGCTTTTCGTATTAATTCGACAGATAAATGTGTAGCAAAAGGGATCCCTTCACCAACAAAAAATAAACTGACGTTAGAATTTTATAAAGAATGTTTGTTTAGTGGTACTCAATTATATAGACAACAATATGAAATACGTTCTTCTAGGCAAAATGTATACACCATCAATACTAATAAGTTAACCTTAGATCGAAAAGATGATAAAAGGAAAATTTTGGAATGTAATATAAAAACTCTACCCTATGGACATTATTCCATAGAACAAATGTAATTACTAATACTAGGTTTTAAGACATTGTATGTGTAAACTAACAACCATTATTTAATCAATCTTACTAACACATTATATTTTTAATTAAGTAAATATTGTAAACTAACCATATGAATTAATAAAATTGTATTGTATTTAAAAGCTATTGTTTTTATTTTTTAAATTATAATTACATACAACTAAACCAAGTATCGATGCTTAGCCTAGAGAAATTCGCGGCGCACAGGTGCGGAGACTGCCGCGGGCGCTTCGAATCCTGAACCGGTGCAATTGAACATCCATTCAGAATAATTAAAATTAGCCTTGACCACATTTCCGTAATTAAAAAATCGAATCTTATGCACTTATTGCGCAACAATAGGTACATTAAATAGAACATGACGTTAACTTGGAATCTATTAATGCATAAAACAAGTTTGTTAGTAGTACTTGGTAGTTTTTTAAAGAAAAAAAATGTGTTTAGAAAGTTTTGATTTGCAACAAAAATATTTATTAAACTTTGAAGAACGATTAATGACATTTAACGAAGCGTGGACGGGGGCTATTAATCCTAATAAGTTGGCAAAAACAGGATTTTATTTTACGCAAGAACTAGACGTTTGTCGATGTGTTTGTTGTTCCGTTGAAATATTTAAATGGGAAAAAAATGACTGTCCTATTGAAGAACATTATAAATATGCTAAACATTGTAGATTGGCTAGTGCATTGTGGTTATGTAAACAATTTAAGAAAACTGATAAACAACAACAACGACGACATTCAACATTTCCTTTATTGTTATTAATTTTTTTATTGGGTGTAACCTTGTTCAAATTAAATCCCTTTCCATTTTATTAATAATATAAATGAAAATTGCACGACTACAAAATAATTAGTTGAACGTAGTGTGTCATATTGTACAAGATGAATATTCAACAAGGGTGTGTGGTTAATGGAAAACTTTATTTTTTGAATAACTCTCATACAAAACATGTGAACGTGGGCCTTAATGTGGATCATAATTTTACACCGTGCATTGAATTAGGCAATAAAAATGGCGCTAGTGTTATCTTGAGTGAGGAGGATTGGACTTGTTTACAAGAACATCAAGGTGTTATAACTAGTTACTTCTTTTCTAATGGATATTTTGATGTGCCCATTCGATTTAACAATTTAACTGTGTTTTTTGATAAAATTGATGATTTTAACGTTATAAAAATCAAACATGACGACAATCGTTACATTTATTTTGGATGTGAAAGTATTTGTAGACTATGGGATATCATACCTTTAATTGATTATCGATTGAATATGTTGAAACGACAAGCATTTGTTGGATATTTTAATGAAATTAAAAAGTGTGTACTGTCACAACAGGGGGACTTATTGGCCTTGGTACATAATATAATTACACCAAAATCACAAATCAACTGTGAAAATGTCAGTACTATGATGGAATTACTCACGCTATATCCTAATATGCTGGAATATAAAATTAATTTTCCAAGAAGAAGAAGATATTATAATGAAATCTGTAACGTTTGATGAATCTAAAAATAAAATTCATCCTATGGTTGTGTGGACGTATGCCTATCGAAAATCAAGACAACGCAATCTTGAAGACTATTCCAATAGGATGCATTTTCAAAGAAGAATCGAAAAAATGTCAAAAATACTGCAAAATGTTTTGTTTGAAAGTTTTAGAAATAAAATATATATAGAAAGATTTAAATAAAATGTGTGTTTTATTAAATTTAAACTAAACTATTATATAAAGTATATACATTAGTTAAGGCACAAATACAATTTTCACCCTTATGATAAAAACATTTTGGACTATCCTTTTTAATGACAGGTTGATCCTCTAGTTCAATGATGACCTTATCAGTGTACTTTCTAACAAAATCAGCTTTCTCCCTTCCTTTAATATAAATTAGATCAGCCTTGTTGGTTAATTCTTGAATTATCTTTGGAACTTTAGATACGTGAACGTTGCCGCTGTGCCAGTCAATATTGTGATGGTTATGCATTAGCCATAGAGTTTGTTCAAAGGCATCTTGTTTTAAGTATCGAATACTGTAGGGTGGTTTAAATATATAATGAGCCGTTTTCGTTCCCGTATAAGCAGCCAGTTCTTTAACGAGTAATTTGTCCTCTAATTTGAAAAATTGTAGATCCATAACCATGCGTATTGGTGACGTCATTATTATTATTATTATTATTATAATTGTCGAACCACTTTAGTGAGAGGACTATAACTGAATAATTTATCGTGAAGAATTAAACAGTAGGCAGACGTGTTTTGTTCCGTGTCCTTGTTTGTCTCAAACTCGATTCTCATTACGACAGAACCCGATTGCATACTAATCTTTTGATGTGAACAATCTATATAGACAATAGGACAGGTACTTTTAAATTCCTCCGGTGTAAAAATTGGTTCGGTTGATTTACCATAATATGATAAACGAAAGTTTGTAAACATCTCATAGAGTGTGGCAAATTGATTATCTTCAAAATTTAAATATATATCTTGATAGGGAAATCGCTCAGAATTTAAAAATACACGTACGTTGGTTAGTGTGCAATGTTCAAATTTACTCATATCTTCAATTAATTTACCCTTCTTGTCTTTGGCTAAAATTAAACATACGTGTGATGGTGACTCTAAACGTGAACTTGTCTTAACAGGCCACGTATGACGTGTTGTTATGGGTAATGATGCGTATTCAATTAGTTCCCAACCTCGAAATCCCATAATAATATCAGTATTTTTTTCCAAAATTTTTGTAAGAGCCAACTGTTGTGGTATATCCACTGTAATATGGGGAACTCTCCATTGTAATTTATTGATTGATATTTTTGGTTTTTCGGTAGTAGTTTCATCGGTTACAGTTATCGAATCTAGGTCAGAATTAGATCGAATTAAAACCAATTCTTGTTTCATACTCATTATTATTTTACGATAGTCCTCAAAAAACCCCATCAACATTTTTAACGGAATACAGACATTAAATGAACCCTTATCACTTAAAATTAACCCAGTTTGATTTGATTTGGGGAACCACCCTGCATTTTGTAATTTTAAACTTTCATTGATGTTAAACGAAAGGTATCCCTTTATGGTTGAGGTGAGTCCTACATTTCGAATGGCATCAATAGTCACACCATTTAATTCATATCTAATTTCTCGAAACAAAAATGCTATCCCGTTATTAATGAATTTTAGTTTAGTTGCTTTGGTTCCATCCTCCTTTGTTAGCTTTCCTTCAATGTACAAGTGACTTTCGCTAGGTAACGTATAGGTGTCCAATTCTTGAATAGGGATCCTGATCTCATCATTGTATTCAAATTTTGATGTTACAAAGGGTTGATAGGTGTGTAATTCTGAACTTAAAATCGAATTATCGATATGTAAGTTTTCGGTAATGTGTAAAATATCCATTTTAAATTAATACTTTAAAACCGAGAGAACGTAGAAATTTTTTATTTATTGCTGTTAATCGTTTGGAGCTTGATTTTACACTAAGTTTTCCTCTATGGGGTGTTCTTTTATAGGATTTTTTATTTTTATTTATAGTACTCAAGTATTGAGGACAATTGTATTTAATAACCATTATTCGCTGTTTCTACTTTCAAGTGTAATCTAACGGTAATTGTCTCACCTCGAAAATTAATTAAGTTATAATTTTGGTCGACGATTTTTATTGTTATGTTGTTTATTGCCTTAACGCTAATAGGGAAATACAGAATGGGGAGTGGAGACTCCACTATCTTATACCCTGGCTCGACAGAAGGAAAAAATTGGTGGATTATATGGACAGGCTTCCCGTTATGAAATGATCCCGTTACTATATTACAATCAATACAAATGGCATTTACCTTTAAAATTTCTAAAACCCTATCAGATTCTATTCGTTTTAATGGATTAATGATCTTCTTGTCAAAACCAAGCATTTTTCCTATAGAATCATCAGGTGTAAAATCTATAGGGTGTGTACACTTAATTACACATTTTAAGGTATTCAAATTTCCTTCAAGTATTAAATCTATATTTTCTTTTGCCAACTCATTGCTAAGATACTTTTGAAGATCTTGAATTTCATAGCTCCCAGTTGGTATGGTTATCGTTTTATTACCAACATAAAACTTATTCGAACCTGGTTCAATATTTGGAATTGTCATAAATGTTTCAAAATCAGCTAAACCTAGTAAATATTGTTTATTATCATCTAAATATATGGGGGGATTAAAATCAGCACTTAAAGTTGATTCGCTTCCGGATATTGTTATCGTATTTGACATTGCAACACTTTGAAGTTTAAGGTTATTATGTTGATATATTAATAATTGTAAATATTATATAGAAACCTGAGACATAACTGTCCACAATTATGTGAATTAAATGACTGAAACGCATCATAATTATATTTTATTGAAACATTATCCTGAGAACTTTTAAAATAAGTTATAAGTTCTATTGGTGCCTTCAGATTACCATAACTATCAAAATATATAACGACGTTTCCTTGTTTAACATACGCCGTCCAATGAGTTCCCTTTCCATGTTTACTGTCTAAATTAACTATAGATGATTCGTTTGTTCTTATTATTTTTGGTAATTCATCTCTCATAAACACACCACGAAAATGTGGAATTTTAAGTAATTTTACAAATTTATAAAGCTCTATGTTTGATAAGGCATGTCTGGGTAATATTATTGGGAGTTTTTTTTAAACGGTTTCAAAAACATTCCTTTTCCACGTTTCGATTTAAAATTCAATCCCTTTCCTTTCGTCATTGTTTCCATTGCCTTATTATGTCTTTGTGATTCTTCAAGTTGTTTCTGTGCTGCTTTATTGTCTAAAATTGTCTTAGCTATAGAAGCTGTCCCAGCTCCCACCCCACCCAATGCAGCTAACAATGGCAACAATAACGGTAAAAACCCACCAATCTTTTTGGGTGTCTTAATTATTCGTTTCTTTTTAGTTTTAAGTTTCCCCCCTTGTTTCACTTTTAATCCTCTTTTCTTGTTTGCTCGCTTGATATGTTTATATTTATTTTTTATACCCATTCCTAATTTTCTTTTAACCTTCATTGCACCAGTTACGGCTAATGCCGAAATTCGTTCTCCAATTGACGAGTCCTTGGCCTTCACACGTTCCCACGACTTTTCTTCTAATACTTTATCGGCCTTATGTCTCGATTCTAAATTTTTTGATTCTAAATATTTCAAATCGTGTTCTTTACAGGCACTGTCTAATAGATTTATACCCTCTTGATTGATTCGTTTTTCTATTTTTGTTCCTGGTCCACAAAACCTAAAATTAAATATTTAAATGCATACTTTCAATCTTATATTGAAAACTTACCTATAACCCGGTATATGCGCTTCAAATGGTAAATTATCAATAATTTTATTTAATAAACCAGTTCCTTTCTTCTTACTAGTCTTTTTACTATTAATTGTGGAAGACTGATATGTTGACATTTTATACAAAGTTCTAAATACATACTAAACAAAAATATCATCAAACCTGATTTATAAATATAAGTTTAAAATGATAAATCAATCATTTTTCATTTTACCATAATACAATGAAGATCCGAAAGGCAAAAATTACACTTCCAGTATCTAATCATGATATGAAAACTGCAAGTATAAAATTTAAAAAACATGGAGGTATATTTGGAGGTCAATCTAAACGCTGTCTACTTATTGGATCCTCTGGGAGTGGAAAAACCAATTGCTGCATTTCTTTGTTAGAACATCCCAATGGTTTAAGATTTGAAAACCTGTATATTTATTCAAAGTCGCTTTATCAACCTAAATATAATTACCTTAGGAAATTAATTAGGCCAATTAAGGAAATAGGATTTTTTGAATATCAAAACGACAATGACGTCATCCATCCTAATGAAATTAAAAAAAATTCCGTAATAATTTTTGATGATGTTGCTACTTGTAACCAAAATATTATTAAAGAATATTTTTCTTTCGGGAGACATAAAAATGTAGATTGTTTTTATTTATGTCAAACGTATTCTGCCATACCGAAACAATTAGTTCGTGATAATGCAAATTTAATAATCATGTTTAAACAAGATAATACCAATCTTAAACATGTTTATGATGATCACGTGAGTATTGATATGACGTATTCACAATTTAAAGAAATATGTTCTAATTGTTGGATAAATCAATACGGGTTTTTTGTAATAGATAAAGATTGTGATTTAAATAATGGTCGATATCGAAAGGGATTTGACAAGTTTATTATCCTATAAATAATGCTTATACACAAGATTATTTTATTATTCACTTACAAACCAACATGGATAAACATGCATCAAAACAACTAATTAGAGCGCGAAAGGCCGTCAAGGAAAAATTTAAAAAACTAAAAGCAGATGTATCAACTTCAGAAACACAATTGGAAAGCACTTATAAACCCATAACACAACCTCTAAAGGAATTAATTACAAAATTTAATATGATTGAACCTAAACAAGAAATTAAACAAGAAGAAGAAGAAGAAGAATTTAATAGATCAATACCATATATTTCAACACCTAATAGGAGACGATCTTCTAATAGAGTTGTAGGAAAAACACCTCGACTACCTATAGAAATGCCTTCATTTTTTAACGCCACCGTATATGATAGTGAGTTGGGTAGAACAACTAGAGAAACTCCATTTCAAGAATCGAGTGTAATTGCTGAAACCGAAGATTCACCTGCTGATACATCAGAAGAAATAACCCCAACTGCGACTTTAGAACAAATAATAAACCAAACGAGAGAAGTAATAAAACAATACGTGGATGGCCCTGGCTACAATGAGTATTTGGAAGACTTCCATGAATTACCTAGATCCTATATTGATGCTAACATAAGAGATACTAACGATAAATTTGACCATAAGTTTGGTATTGTCCATGACTTTGAAGAAAATAAATTTACCCTAGGATTAACACGAGTGCCTGTAGACTTCCAAGGCAAGGACATAATTGTGGATAAATTAAAATATTTAGGATCGAATGGATTATACGAACTCCTATTTAAAAAGGACCCCACTGGTTATAGTTTAAAAGAATTAGATGAATATATGGACATTTTGAAACGAACCGGGGCATATACAGATCAAGATGGTAATGTAGATGTAAGTTCAAATAGCTATAAGAAATTTCGAACGATTATATTACCATACTTAAATAAAAAAGGTATTACGAAAAAAGGGGCAACTCAATTATCATTTGACAAACCAAAACCTCCTGGTAGAACTACTAGACAACAAACAAAGAAAGGAGGGGGATTAACATTAAAAGATAATAATGATAATGTTGATTATGTTTATTGGGACAACGTAAATGAGTTGATAGATCGTCTTCGTTTGTTGATTTCTTCCACAACCGCAGGACATACCGCACATCAAAACGAAATTATTTCCATAATTGAAGAATTGAAGGAAGCCAAAATAATTCAATAAAAACGTGTGTTATCATAGATAATTAACAGTTTTATCATGACGATTAACAAATTCGGAACTCACATATCGAGAAAACCGATACAATATTACTATTGTTATATAACATTACATGCAAGTGATTTAGGGTCACATATTTATGATGGTGCATTTTCTACTCAATCCTATAAAATAAACGGAAATAGTTACTGGACATTTCCCCTTCCTTCAGGCATTGTCGAGTCCTATACTGTATTTAATAAAACCATTGGTTTCCTAAAAAAACTATAGTGTTGTTAATAATCTTACAGGAGTAAAATTAACAAAAGGTGATAAGATTCATATTGTACGACCATTAAAGTCATTAAAAACCGGAGACGGTATAATTACATTAACTATAAAACTAGCAATTAGTTAAGAATGAATAAAAAGCAAGACATAATAAACGAGTTGCATAAATCGGCACGTCGTAATTTTAAACGTAGGAAAACCATAATACGATCTATTAGGGATACTATGCAAATAGATTTAATATCACTAATTCCGTATGCAAAATTCAACCATGGGTATAAATATATTTTAATTGCTATTGATGTGTTTTCAAAATATGTATGGAGTCAACCATTAAAAACAAAAGGTGGAAAAGAAGTTAGTGATGCTATGAAGAAAATATTAAAAGATAAAAAAGCAGTTCCACGAAATATTCAATCAGATAGGTAATATATTTAATTATTAGTTTTTTAAACTTGTTATTAACTATTAATTTTTATTTATTTTAGAGGTACAGAATTTTACAACCCTTACTTTAAGAAGTTAATGCAACAATATAACATAAATCATTATAGTACATTTTCTAACTTAAAGGCTGCTATTGTGGAACGTGTTATTAGAACCCTAAAAACTCGTCTTTGGAAACAATTCAGTTTACAAGGTTCATATAAATGGTTTGATATCTTTGAAAACATTGTATTTGATTATAATAATACTAAACATTCTACTATCGGTATTAAACCTGCTAAAGTGACGAAACGAAATGAAAAGGAAATATTAAATCGTGCATTTAAAAATATTAAAACAATCGATCCTGTAGGAGTAAAATTAAAAATTGGTGATCCTGTACGTGTAAGCAAATATCGTGAAGCTTTTGAGAAGGGCTATACCCCCAATTGGTCTAATGAAATATTTACAATAAGTAAAGTACGTGAAACCAATCCTCGTGTATATCTATTAATCGATGCTAATGGTGAAGAAATACAAGGTACCTTTTATAATCAAGAACTTCAAAAAACAAAACATCCAGATGTACATCTTATTGAAAAAATATTACGAAAAAAAGGTGATAGATCATACATTAAATGGTTAGGCTACGATAATAGACATAACTCATGGATTAACAATAGTGAATTAAATTAATATTTAAAGAAATTGTCTTTTATTTATTACATATTTTTGCATAGACTAATATAATATAACGTTAACGTATTCAGCTAAAATACACACAAATCAATAATAACGTTGAGTTATGCAAACACTCTTAAATAATAATATCAATAACCTTAGAATAGTTTTTGCATAGTCTAAAATAATATAACGTTAACGTATTCAGCTAAAATACATACAAATCAATAATAGCGTTGAGTCATGCAAAAACTCTCTTTACGTTAACGTTATGTTATGCGAGAACTCCCGGCGCTGAGCCAAACATGCCTTTTTATACTACTCTTCGTGTCCTTTTGATTTGTTGGTTTTGTTTTCTCAGGTGGCTTCTTAAGGAATCTTTGGAGCTGAAGACTGTTCGGATGTTGTACTGTTGTCCTATCATTCGAATTTTTTCGGAGATTCCCTTGACATAAGGTACATTCATGGTGGGTCCAGATTCATTATCTTTGTTCGTTCTAGTTTTGTGATCTTGACGCTTTTTGATGGCCTGATCGACTAGTTTCGTAGGGTAATCATTCATGCCAAGGTCTTGCTTGATGTTAAGTTCTTTCGTCAAAGTCCCCTGCGAGTTGCAACGTGTTGGTTGCTCTATCGACGAGTGTTTTGACTATTCCATGTTTGGTGCTGTTTGAATGGTTTGAGGCGTAGTTAAGATATTGACCTGTGTGGGTTTGTTTTCTATATACCGATGTTTGGATGGTGCTCCCGATTTTCTGTACTACGACGTCTAAGAACGGTAATCTGTTGTTGTCCTCCTTCTCCATGGTAAACTTAATTGTAGGTGCCAGCTTGTTCATATGTTGTAGAAAGGTTTGAAGTTCGTCATCGCTTCCATTCCAAATGATGAATGTGTCATCTACGTAACGAAGCCATAGCTTTGGTTTAATATTCGCCTGATCCTCGAACCATTCCATGTAAATGTTGGCTATTACTGGTGATAGGGATGAGCCCATTGGTAGTCCGTCCTTTTGGCCAAAGAATATGTTCTTCTCCTGAAAGTAAGAATTATTTAGGCAGCATTCTAGAAGCTCCATTATGGCATTGATGGGTAGCGACGTTTGTTCTTCGAATGTTCGGTCTTCCCCAAGTTTTCTTCTAATGATCTGCAGTGTTTCCTTCACTGGGAATCTGGACCCACCATGAATGTACCTTATGTCAAGGGAATCTCCGAAAAAATTCGAAGGATAGGACAACAGTACAATATCCGAACAGTCTTCAGCTCCAAAGATTCCTTACGAAGCCACCTGACGAAGACAAAACCAACAAATCAAAAGGACACGAAGAATTGTGTATACAGAATACCTTGCGAATGCGGACAATCCTATGTTGGTGAAACTCTACGATCTCTCCAAACAAGGATCAAAGAACATCGAAACCACACACTGAAAGGAGAAACAAACAGATCCGGTGCAGCAGACCACGCTTGGACCCACGGCCATCATTTACAATGGGAAAACGCAAAAATTATACTTAAAGAAGAGCATTGGCGGAAGAGAAAATTCAAAGAAGCAGCTGTCATAATCCAGAACCCTGACTGTTTCAGTAAACCTTCTGCAGATATAAGAAACATTTGGAAGCCCTTGTTAAATAGGTGTAGGCTCAGATTGAGTAGTGATGCAAACGTGATCACGTAAGCGGATGACGTCAGCAGATGAATAATCATGGTGACGTAAGCAGATGACTCACGACTGCACCCGAATTCGTCACTAGCTCCGCCCCCATAGGTAGTATAAATAGGCTCGTAGCTTTGTAACTTGTTTAGTATTCACCTAAAGACGACTGGAGATACTTACCAGTTGAAACGTTGTGATATGAAAAACTAAAGGCAATGGAAGTCCAAAACACATCTATTACTCAAGATACATCATTGTCTACAACCTTCAAACAAACATTTAAATGTTTTATTTCATTGACTTGCGCGGCCTTTGTGATTTACGAGAAAACCCATTTTTCGCAGAGGAAAAATATAGCTTGATAACCTACTTTTTTATTCTGTTTGGATAACAGTCATGTATGTTGGTTGCATAAATATATAAATCAATCTTTTGTGGATGCTTCAAGCTATCATTTTCTGCCAAATCCTATCCAAAATTCAATCTACTAACCTTCCAATGTCGATTTTTACTGCAACTTTATTTGAATTTTCCATCTTCCCTATACTAAATTGCAATGCCGTGACGTAAAATCACGTCTTTTGAAATACGAAGAAAAAGTAGCAAAATCGCCCGAATTTCCGAACGCTCTGTATATGTACCGAATGTACAAGGATCACACAACGTATTCCGTCCAATTTCAAATCTCATATCGCTAAAATAACTTTAGAATCTCGTGGTGAAAATAGATCAATAAATCAAAAAATGACAGTTCGCAAAATAATTTTTTTTGTCCAGAGGCTATGATAAAAAATAGTATTACCAACATAAAATTTAGACATAAAAATTTACAAAATTTGAAGGATTTATTTTCTTTTTAAAAAGGTATGTGTTTTTTATTGAAAAAACTACAAATTAGAAAAAATAGTATAACGTACGTGTTATATAAAACAGTTTTAAGCACTCGTCCCGTTATAAAACTCGCCGCAAGCAGCTCGTTTTTTAACATGGACGCGTGCTATAAAATAATGCTTTATAAAACGTGTACTTTAATATACTATTATTAGGGTATGAAAAAAAAATGGTAAATTGTTCTCACGGCAACTGATGAAGCGCCCATTACCAGAATTGTGGATGTAGCCCGATAAATGCACATCAAATTGTCATACGAAGGCTTGTTTTTGCAAAAAATTACAACTGGATTGTATTTCGTTGTGCAAATGTATCAATAATGAGTGTCAAAATAAATAAGATTGATTATTTGTATTTTTTGACTTATGTTCAAATTTGCTTTTTCGCATTAAATAAATTTTTTTTATCAACAATTCTTGTTTTTATTTTCAATTTTTTTGTTTTTTTTTAATTGACTCGCTATAACAATCTTTAATCATAAGAAACAATTGGATATTGTCACCAAAACAATCATTAAAATTTTTCCAAAGCATTTGGTCAGTCCATTTACTTGATATCTAAGGGGATGGGGTGTAAAAAATAAATGGACCATAAATCCCCCTGGCAACATTCAGAATCATAATCTGCAAGCTTTTCTAAATGCCACATGCACATAATGCGGTCCTCATATTTTGCACACTCAACTCCATCCAGCGCCCGCACTATCACTCTTTTGCATATTTATAGAAATATGACCCCGCCTGTGGAGAATATTTTAAATAAATTCGGCGAGAAGAAGATTAAAACTTAGCTTGGCTTAATAAACCTTTTTGTCGCAAATACGTTGTTTGTTAAATTTTATTTTTTCAGGCCAAATGTATATGCACCTTTCGTTTATTATACATTTTTTTCCTGGGTGCGTCCCTGGCTATATAATGGCATTGTGCTTTTTATTTTTATATTAGGTTTTACGGACTTAAATATAATAAGCCATAACACCCTCTATATATTAATTCTCGAGTAATTCCAATGTTCTCTTTATTTTTAGTATGGAATTCGATGGCAGCGATCAAGAACACCGTGACGAATATAACAGGTTCAGATGTGGTATATGTCAATTTCAAACAAGATGGAATTGTAGTTTAAATAAAAATTACGAGGAAGTTTCTAAATTTAATTGCAATTATTGCGATTGTCGTCAAAAGGCTCAGCAACAACAAAATATAGAAACAAGTGATTCTTTAGATAACTACAGATGTAATCAATATAATGAAACAATTATTGAGAAAGGAAGTTTTAAGGTACATATCCTGCAACAACATAACAACACAAAGGAAGTTGAGGCTTCACATAAGTTTAGGTGTGGTCAATGTGAATATCAAACGCTTTCGAAAAGTCGTTTAAAGGCACATATTTTTGGACGTCATAAAAATATAGATGAAGTTGATTATTATTATAGATCCACCAGCATAGGCGGCAAAGCCGTTCAAGCTGCTTCAGATAAATTTAATTGTGATAAATGTGAATATCAAACACTTAAAAGAAGTGATTTAAAGAGACATGTTTTGAGACGTCACAAAAATATAGACGAAGTTGATGCTTCAGATAAGTTTAAGTGCAGTTATTGTAAATATCAAACACTTAGGAAAAGTTATTTAAAGACACATATTTTTAGACGTCATAAAAATATAAATGAAGTTGATGCTTCAGATAAATTTAATTGTGGTAAATGTGAATATCAAACACTTAATAGAAGTGATTTAAAGAGACATGTTTTGAGACGTCACAAAAATATAGAGGAAGTTGATGCTTCAGACAAGTTTAAGTGCAATTATTGTGAATATCAAACACTTAGGAAAAGTTATTTAAAGGCACATATTTTTGGACGTCATAAAATTATAGATGAAGTTGATGCTTCAGATAAATTTAATTGTGGTAAATGTGAATATCAAACACTTAAAAGAAGTGATTTAAAGAGACATGTTTTGAGACGTCACAAAAATATAGAGGAAGTTGATGCTTCAGATAAGTTTAAGTGCAGTTATTGTGAATATCAAACACTTGCGAAATATCAATTAAAGAGACATGTTTTGGCACGTCATAAAAATATAGACGAAGTTGATGCTTCAAATAAGTTTAAGTGTGGTCAATGTGAGTATCAAACAGTTTGGAGAAGTTATTTAAAAATGCATATTCTGAGGCGTCATAAAAATATAGAGGAAGTTGATGCTTCAGATAAGTTTAGGTGTGCTCAATGTGAATATCAAACACTTGTGAAACGTCAATTAAAGAAACATGTTTTGGCACGTCATAAAAATATAGAGGAAGTTGATGCTTCAGATAAGTTTAGGTGTGCTCAATGTGAATATCAAACTCTTGATAAAACCAATTTAAAGAGACATGTTTTGGCACGTCATAAAAATATAGGGAAGTTGATGCTTCAAATAAGTTAAGTGCGGTCAATGTGAGTATCAAACAGTCAGGAAAAGTTATTTAAAAATACGTAATCTGAGGCGTCATAGAAATATAGAGAAAATTGATGCTTCAGATACACTGAGAAAAAAGTTTATTAGATCTAGGTGAAAATACAGTTACTTTAATTGAAAAGTTCACTACATATAGTGACTAGCGAAGGGTTCACTTGGCCTAAGTAAATGGAAAATGCTGAAATAGTTTACCTAGAACTAGTAAACACAAATAAACAGGTGTACTTAGAAATTCGTTATCTAATCTAAACGAACTGTTTACTTGGAATAAGTAACCCATTTATTAAATTATGTACCTTTAACCAATAAACCATTTACTTAAAATAGACAAATTGTTTAGTTAGAATTAGTGCATGAAAGGGATACGTGGATCTATTAAATTAGTAACATATAAATGAATAAAAGCAGAAATATGATCTTCTAAATTCCAATTTATTAACAAATACTCCATATTAGAACACTCCATAATACTATAGTACACCGCGATGTCCAATACGGCAACACAAATATCACAGCAACAGAGCACCAAACAATCGGACCGACTTCGACTAGGACGAAAAGAAAATGATAAATCGTATTGCGTGCGACGCCACGAGTTTCGAGTTTTATACTGCCGAAGTGAAGCGGGAGCGGCTAAAAGCGAACCGAACGTGGACGAAAGGCCAAACAAGTGAACTGGACACTTTATTTAAGCAACCAAGTTTACTGAGGATAATATTTTGGTTTACTTATTTAAAGTAAACTTTTTTACATGTCTTAATTTATCCAAAACAAGTGAACACAAGTTTAAATTAGGTGTACATTATACTTAAAAATTATACGTTTACTAAAAACAAATAAACATTGTTTACTAATTTATTAGATCCAACCAAACCGATTGTAGCTAATTTGTTTTACTTGCTTTAAATAAACTAAATTTCTATAACAAATGAAATATTAGCCGGTGTAAATAAACTTTTCCCAGCTACCACAGTTTACTTGGAGCTAGTTCACTAGGATATTTAAAACGAGCATTTTTTTCCCAACAATTTGATACCATACACTTTTATGCTATTTTAAAATTGACATGAAAAAATTTACCTTAAGTCCCAATCGCAAATTAAAAATCGGCAGTGGCGGCTCGTCAGATGAGGCAAGTGAGGCGCCGCCTCACTAAGTTTTTGATAAAAATTCATTAATAAAAAATAAATTGTATTAACCCTAATTTTTCCATAAATATTATCTTCTTTACGAAATAAAAATAAACATTAACATTGGCCAAACCAAATCAGTATTACGTATGCATATAGTTTTGATTATTAACGAAAACGTTATTTTTGCGTATAACGTAGTAAGTGCAATGACACACTACGGCGAAATAATAATCGCCTCGAAATCGTTGTGCCCATACTGCCCATGCATTTAAAAACCCAAGACGTCGCATCGTTCCGACTTACGCTATATCTTTATCTCATTTCTTCATACACGTTTGTTTATTGCTTTCAGAGGCGACCATAAGTTCGTCGCTATTGTATTGCGCATATTATCCGCCGTGCATTGCATGGGTTGCAGCGTAGCGTAGATCAGATCAGGGGTCAGGTTACTTATTCGATGGTTCCCACTGTTCCCAGAGCTTTCAGTTCATCGATTTTAATAAATAAATAGTTTTTATATTTTAGTCGTGAATTGATTTTAGTATTTTGATTAGCGTTTCGCCGCAGTTTCGCGTATTTTTCTCGACGTGAACATGAATCCGTGTCATGATATTGTGATGTCCCTTGTATAAACGTCTTTTTCAAGACGTAACGAAGAAGAAAAACGAGAAATCATTTGCTGGGAGAGGCCTACCCCTCAGATAAGTACTATTAAAAAAGACGGAAAAAAAGATACCCGCAGTTTTCAAAGTTCTTGGTACCGAACTCATACCTGGATTTGTGGTAGCGTTTTTAAACAGCGCTTATATTGTTGGCCGTGCTTATTATTGGGAAAAACTAAAAACGTGTGGACTTCTGATGGCTATGTAGATTTAAAAAAAATGTCCAGGTTAGTTAAAATCCACGAAGCGTCTAAAGAGCATATTCAGAATTCCTTAGGTTTTGTACGTTTATCCCAATACCCGAAATAAGGACTTAATACTTTTAAAATTAAAATCAGAATTTAGTATTTGGGGGGTTTAAGGGTAGCAAACGATTTATTTCGATTTCCGGTAAAACTACAAGTCCTGTGGAAAAACGTTAAATCGCAAAGTTGTAGGTAATAAAAAGATCTACAACTTTTGTATATACACTTTTTTCACATAACCTCAAAATTTATGTGAAAAATTCAAATAACCAAGTTTTTGGTTTTTTATTTTTATCTTTTAAAAAAAAATTTTTTATACACGAAATTTGGTGAAAACTCACCTTTTTATGTCCTAAACACACTGTAATTTTTTTGATTTAAAATATTTATTTTTTAACCTTATTTTGACTTAATATTGAAAAAACACCCTAATTTTCAATCGAAAATTCTCACATTAAAATATCTGCTTTTTTAAAAAAGTCGGTGGGCTTTTTGTTCGTCGAAATCTCTACTTTCTGATGGTGTTAAAAGAAATATACATTACCATGGTAAATGTTCTCAAAAAAATGCAAAGAAACGAAAAAAACTCGAATCCGAAATTTTTTTTTAGATCAATATGTACAATTTTCAGCTATTTATTAAAATTTATACTTTTTTTTATCAATGTCACAAGAAGTCTTACGTTTTTCGAGTAATTAAAGTATAAATTTTAATAAATAGCTCAAAATTGTACATATTGATGTAAAAAAAAAATTCGGATTCGAGTTTTTTTCGTTTCTTTGCATTTTTTTTTTGAGAACATTTACCATAGTAATATATATTTTTTTAACACCATCAGAAAGTAAAGATTTCAACGAACAAAAAGCCCACCGACTTTTTTAAAAAAGCAGATATTTTGACGTGAGAATTTTCGATTGAAAATTAGGGTGTTTTTTCTATATTAAGTCAAAATAAGGTTAAAAAATAAATATTTTAAATCAAAAAAATTACAGTGTGTTTAGGACATAAAAAGGTAAGTTTTCACCAAATCTCGTGGATAAAAGAAAATGTTTGTAAAAGATAACAATAAAACCAAAAACTTGGTTATTTGAATTTTTCACATACATTTTGAGGTTATATGAAAAAAGTGTAAATACAAAAGTTGTAGATCTTTTTATTACCTACAACTTTGCGATTTAACGTTTTTCCACAGGACTTGTAGTTTTACCGGAAATCGAGATAAATCGTTTTCTACCCTTAAAACCCCCCCTTCCCGACCTCGGATCGCCCGTAATTTATTTTTCCTTTCATTTTTGTTCTATTCTCTTCCTTTTCCAATGGGTTTCATCCTACTTTTATTTCACTTTTTACCATTTTCAAAGGCTTCAGCACTGGTAAGAGTATGGTATCACATTATTGGAAAAAAAATGCTCGTTTTAAATATCCTAGTGAACTACCATCGTTCCATTTGGAAAAATAGAGCAAACGTCAAGAAAACAAAATTTCATTTTTTAAACGCTTGTGAAACGTAGAAAGTCAATTATTATGACATAATTTTAATTTTCATATACTACTTGACTATAAATTAACAGATTTAATTAATTTGTAGCATTCTAGATTGAAAATAAAAAATAAACATAAAAATGTTATAACACGTCAAAAATACAAGTGAGGTGTCATTTCACTCATAATGTTATGCTGAACCCAAATAAGTAAAATTACACAAGATGTCCCATTTAAAAAATCAAAGTTAAGGTCACTTCCGGTCAAACTGGAAGTGCTAACAAATTGAAAATTATGCCAATAAATGCAGACTCATCTCTTATGCATAATCTCAACATTTCATTTTAATATCTATAAATACAGGGTGACAATTTAAAAACTTGAAATGGCCATATCTTAGGAACGAAAAACTGAAGAAAAAAGGCAAAAAACAGTTTCTATAAAACGAAGGGGGAACAAAAACAAGCGTATTATCCCACCCTTATCTGCAACCCCTTGGACAGGGGATACATCATTTTGAAGCTCTTGAAAAATGCTTTCCAATGGTACCATAGAAAGCTACATTTCAGGAAATTCTTCTCTGTTTATTTAGGAAAACAATAAATGAAAACACAATTTTGAAATTTTTTATTATTATTTAATTAAATGTTCAAAATGATTTCCGTTGTTTTGAAGACAATAATAAAGCCTACTTTCAAATTCTTCACGTACATTTGCAAATGTTTCTCTGGATATAGCACGGCATTCCTGAACTATTCTATGCTGAAGTAGCTCTAGTGACTCAGGTTGTGTTTTAAAAACCACTGATTTTAGGTGACCCCACAAAAAGAAGTCAAGAGGTGTTAGGTCCGGGGATCTAGGTGGCCATTCAACAGGACCTCTTCTTCCAATCCACTGGTTGGTATAATTATCATCCAACCACTGCCTAACGGGAACTACCTAATGCGGAGGTGCTCCATCCTGTTGGAAATGTAGTAAGCGTTATTCTAAAGATAAATTTCCGAGTATGTCCCTCTGATTTTCTAATTCTCGCACTATTAGTGGTTCGATAGACCTCTGTAGCATTTCAGCATACCTTTCGCCATTTAAATTTCCTTCTATAAATATTGGGCCGATAATAGCATCTCCCAATATACCAGCCCAAACATTAATTTTCTGGGGGTACTGGGTATGCCCTTCTCTAAATACGTGGGGGTTTTCGTCATTCCAGTAACGACAGTTTTGCATATTAACACGCCCATTTAAATAAAAGGTACACTCATCACTGAAGCAAATATTTTTAACTAGTCGAGGTTCTGCCGTAATTCTATCTGTCATTATTTCACAAAACTGAATTCTTCTGTCCGGGTCGTCGTCACCAAGTTCTTGCAGTATGTGCAGTTTATAGGGATAAAACTTATGAAATTTAAGTACCTTTCTTATTGATTCATGAGATAATCCAGTTGCTACAGCTGCTTGACGAGTTGATAAAGTTAAATTCATTGCAAACTTCCCCAGAATTTCAATTTGCGCTGCTTCGTCGGCTAGTCTCGGTTGATTTCTCTTTTTATTCGCGACAGAACCAGTTTCTTCAAATTTGGCCACTAGTTGGCGAACATACTCCAGGCTTACATTTTGACCTGGATGCCTTTCGTTAAAACGTTGAGCTGTCCCTAAGAAACATTGATCCTGGGAACCATAAATGAAAATAATTTCTACACGTTCAGCTGTGCTGTACACCATTTTTAAAGATAAGAAGTGCTGCTTTTGTTTAAACTGAACCGAAAGTCAACTGTTCTTAAAATAATAATACTAGTACAAGTTACTTTTAAAGTAAATTCTGTGATAATAAAATGCGAATATTTATAAACATTTTTTTTTTTGACAAAAAAACCCATAGCAAATAAACCAAAACAAAATACCCATGCTTAAAATGTTTAGAATTCTTAAGACATATCTCTTAATATGCCAGGATATTGGTAGCAACCATTTTGAACATTTAATTAAATAATAATAAAAAATTTCAAAATTGTGTTTTCATTTATTGTTTTCCTTAATAAACAGAAGAATTTCCTGAAATGTAGCTTTCTATGGCACCATTGGAAAGCATTTTTCAAGAGCTTCAAAACGATGTATCACTCGACCCCTCTTTCCATTTAAGAATTTAGGGGTGTATCTCACCCTGTCCAAGGGGTTGCAGATAAGGGTGGGATAATACGCTTGTTTTTGTTCCCCCTTCGTTTTATAGAAACTGTTTTTTGCGTTTTTTTCTTCAGTTTTTCGTTCCTAAGATATGGTCATTTCAAGTTTTTAAATTGTCCCCCTGTATAAAAAGTTATAGGGGTGAACGTCTTTTGAGAAACACCCGGTAAATACCTGTGACTTTGTTAGCATATAACAATTTAGCTCCGCGAGCGAAACCGCGGATACCAGCTAGTCTCATAACCATAAACGATGAGAGCGAGTGAAAACCCGCAAAAAAGTCACCGGCGTATCCAGCTCATGCGTCTGGGGGGGGGGGGGGGGGTAATCGATCGGCTAGGATCAGGCACGTAGCCAGGATTTCTTTTGGGGGGGGGCTATCGGGATCGCGCCAAAGGCGCAAGAAAAAAGCGCCGCAGGCGAAATTTTTTTGGGTGCCACGCCCTTTTTTGAATCATGGTGCTTGGTTTTCAAGTGGGAAAAATAAAAAACACAACACAAAATCCTCAAGAAAATCTCAATACAAACCTGGTAATAATTGAGGTGAAGAAAATGTAATAGTGTAGGAAATGTTTAATGTATTACCTATGTTGCCGAAATCAGAGCTGGAGTTTCGGAGGGGGTTCAGGCCCCCTGTACCCTCCCCCCTAGCTACGTGGCTAGGATACTAGATAATAGCAGCTTTAAGGAGTAAGGACAAAAATTAAACAACGCTTAAGTAATCTTGGGGGGGGGGGGTAATTACCCCCATTACCCCCCCCTTGTATACGCCGGTGAAAAAAGTGGGTCGGAGAATTTTGAAAAAAATACGATCGTATTCGTTCTAGGCTGGAAATTTTGGCAAAAATAAGGAAAAAATTGCGTTGTCAAAGTTTGATACCTGTCCATGTCAATTTTTTTTTCCGAGAAACGCCATAAGAGCCAAAATATAGAAACTATATTTTGGTCGATATCTCGAAAACAGTAAGAGATACAAAAAAATAATTGTCTAAGATGTAGATTCCATCGAGTTACACAACTTTTTAGTTATATAGATTTTTTTCCTAAAGGTTATACTTTTCGAGAAAAATGGCAATTTATGAATATTACGAAATTTTCGTGACCATAACAAAAAATCGGTTCTTCTCGCCTAGATAAATATAATTACTGATTTTTTAGGTAAGAACAGTAATTACATCTGGTCCTTGAGGTTGCAGACCAGTTACCTGTTATTTTGTTATTTTCTAGTTGTTAGTTTTTCGTTGTTGTCTTAAAAAAAATATAGTAATAAATAGTAACGTCAAGTTCTAAAAAGGTTGTCATTCATTTTCTACTTTAGGATAACAAAAAATCGGTTCTTCTCGCCTAGATTACTGATGTTTTAGATAAATAATAATAATCAAAAGGTTTTTATTTGTCATGATATTTAACATGTCAATAGTCTTACATTTCATTTACAATAATAATGTATATAGTAGTATATATTAGATAAGAACAATATCTAAATGTATGGAAAATGTCGGAAAATTAAAAATTTGCAAATATCGTTCTTTTTAATTAGGCATAGAATATCGTTAAAAACGGAAAATATCGAAAAAAAACGCTAAATTAAATATTTACAGTAGAGAAAAATGGTACAATAGTCGAATTAATACATCTGGGTATATTTATTTTAAATTGCCACTTTAAGGATTTTAGTGTCTGATTATTATTTGGAGCTTCTGGATTTAAAATACATTAAATATTGTTCTGTTGTATAAAAAACAGTTCGTTTGCTTTAGTCTTGAAGCAAAATATCAATAAATCTAACTTCCAAAAAAATTTACCCACAAACACATGTGCAAATGTCAACTTCCGTTACTGTCCCCAACCTATTTTCATGATATTAAACGGTAATTATAAGGGTTTATTAGTAAATATTTGACAAAACGAAAAGGTATTGTAACATACATTTATTACTATTCGTGTATTTCAAGTTATTTTGGTAAAAAATGCCACCTTTTTTTAAATCAATTTTACTTGCGTCCCAGAAGCTGATGTCAAGTTCCGTTTAACCAAATTTTCTCCTAAATTTGCTTTATGGCGTGACAACGCCGTGTAACAGAAACAAACCAGATTTATTTGTAGGTGGTTGGCGCTAAGAAGCACATCGGGTAAGTAAATATTTTTTAATTGTTTTTATATTTTTGGTGTTCTAAGAAAGAAAAAAAGTGCGGGATGTGTGTCATGTCTGTTATGCAGATAAAACTATTTTTGATAACCATAAAACGAAAAGTTAAGTTATCGACGGTCTTTAACCCAACCAAAAGTTATGTTTCTAAAGTTTTTATTATTAGTCCCAATTCACAATACGTGCGTATTTGTCAAGTCCGTTACTTCAAGTTTGTCAAATCTGTTACCATGCTAAACCGACGTAACGGATTTGACAAAAAGTAACGGAAGTGACAAAGTTGATTCTTTTCCTTGGCTTAATATAAAATTTGTTGTTCATATACGGTTTTTAAATATTTTCTTAGTAAATTGATTAGGTTTAGGATATTTTCTACAATTTAATTTTAAATTTTATAGTAAAATTAAATGTGGTTTTGGTTTAATAGCATAAATGAAGACAAAAAAAGTTTTGGTGGCAAGGTTAAAGAGAGAAAGAGAAGAAGCACTGATTAGAAACGCCGGAAGTAAGAAAAAAAGGTCAAAGTCTAACAAGTCAAATAAACTAAAAATAATTAAAAGTAAGAAATGTTACCTGGCTGATGAGTTTTCACAAAAAGTAACTAAAGACGAACGAGAGAAGTCTTTAAATCTAACAGAAACAAACAATAGAGCTAAAGAATCGACTGAAAATAAAAGGGAACAAAGAACTGAAAAGAAGTCACACCAAGGCTATAGCATTAAAATTAAAAACTCTTTAGGTGCAAAAGAGAAAATGCAACGATATCGACAAAAGATGACTTTAGAAAAACGAGAGTTAGTTAAAGCTAAAGACAGGGAAAGGAAAAAGAAAGCTAGACAAGAAGGAAAGATTCTCACCATAACAAATAACAAAATCGGATAAAAAAAAACAAAGGAAGAAATGGAAGACATATCAACAAAACTTCAGAACTAAAAAGCGAAATTTTCAGGCCGTAACTGAAAATACACCACTTTAGTAGGTACAAGTAGAAGAAAATCTTTTGAAACAAGTAGGACCAGAAGAGATAGAACAAGAGGACGTTACAGAACAACCGGTAGAGCAAGACAAGTTCAGAAGAAATTTGAGAAGAAATGTTTTGCAGGAGGATCAGGATTTGAAAAATTATACATTAAATTTAACGCCCGAACAAAATTTAGAACCGAGAAATAATATAAAACTGCCTGCAGTTCATCAAAAACCAAGAGGAAGAAGCCGCTCACAGCCAAATTTAACTAAACTTAGACGGCAACTGGAGACTGCAAGAAAAAAATAGGAAATAATAAAATAAAATACCCGTTTTTGAGTTTATACTTTACCTTTAAGTCATACCTTATCCTTAAGTCAATTCCGTTACCAATCTGTCATTTCCGTTACTTAAACTTAATTATTTTTTATTAAGACCAATAATTACTTCCAATACAATCCCATTTATCTTATTACGATTCCCGGGATACTTACCCTATACCAATTGTTTTTATGGATCTATTAGGTTAGAATGCACTGTGAAACTATTTTATATTAAAAAAAAAACAAAAATTTAAAATATCCGGCGTTTATCTAATACGATCTTCTAAGGTTTTGGTATTTTTCACTTCAAAACTACTTTTGGTAATTGTCAAACATTAGCAAACATATTAACCTTAACTATCTTATCACATGATCGAATGACAGATATTGACAGAATATATTTTTTATTCATTTTTTCTGTGAGGTAACGGAAATGACAAAAATCATACATTTTCTTTAAAAAATACGATTATATAGCAAACTAATGATTAACATTCCTGTAAATCTGACATTGCTTTCAAGTTCTTTATTGTTTTTCCATTAAAATACAGCTATACGTTTGAGGTTATTCCGACTTTTTTTATTTTTCATTTTGGCTACCTAAAATAAATATATACCCATCTAGACGTGGCGATGCCCGCTTACTCGTTATTATTAGATAAAAAGGCTCATACCCCAATGAGATTGCTCATTCCTGGAAACCGGGTTGTCTAAGGACTAATAGCAAATTTCATTGGTAAACAAAAGTGTCGCGCTGTTTGACCTTGCATCATATACACACATACACAACAGTCAAATTCTAAAACCAGACTTTAATAACGTCACGACCGAGGCAGTGTACGACGCCCTAACAGAATCAGGGGTTGACAACTACATCTGCCGTTGGATTAACAGGATGTTAAAAAGCCGTAAAATCTGCTCTAAACTAGGAAGCAGCGAGATAGCCAGGACTGCCGGAAGAGGAACCCCGCTAGGCGGGGTGCTGTCGCCAACTCTGTGGCTAAAAGTAATGAACAAAATTCTTATAGCGTTAGAAAGGGCTGGATTTAAGGTGATTGCATATGCCGACGACTTGATTATACTCGTGTCGGGCAAATATTTGAATACCATCAGCGATCTAACAGAAGCAGCGCTACGAAAACTCCAACGGTGGGCTGCGAGATGCGGTTTGAGAATCAACCAAGAAAAAACGGAGCTGGTTCTATTCACACGCAGAAGGGTGATTGAGAACTTCAGGCTCCCAGTCCTGGACAACAGTACTTAGTGCTGAAAGAAAAGGCAAAGTATCTAGGATTGATACTCGACTCCAAGCTTAACTGGGACAAGAACGAGTTAAAAAGGCGCAAAAAGTTGAAACCCCACATAGTTCACTGGATTTATACAGCCATTGTAAGACCTATACTACCCTACGGGGTCCTGGTCTGGTGGACTGCTTTGGAAAAAGCAATAAACATGAAGAAACTAACAAAGGTACAACGGGCAGCTTGTTTAGGAGTGACCGGTGCCCTTCACTCAGCACCGACGGCGGCACTGGAAGTGATGCTGCATCTGATACCCATGGATATTTACGGAAAAAGTGTGGCTGCAAAAAGTGCTCTGCGACTGAAAGAGTCGAAATGCTGGACCAGCACCAACTACGGACACAGTAGCATACTAAGGATATATCCAGGCCAAAATCTGCGAGAGCCGACCGATTACACTGTTTCGCTGCCAGACTTTGGAATGGGCTTTTCTATGCTCATTCCGGGTAGGGAGGAGTGGGAAGGCAATCAAGTAATAATGGAGGCGGATCACTCGGATCTTCACAGACGGTTCAAAAATGGACGTCGGGGTTGGAGCTGGTATCTTCTCCGAGAACATGCAAATACAGAGGTCGTACAGACTCCCTGACTACTGCAGCATTTTCCAGGCAGAAATTTTTGCAGTGGATAAAGCAGTCAACACCCTGCGGGATCACCCTGGCTTGAAAGCGGCTGCGTCTATAGCAATCTATATAGACAGTCAAGCAGCCATAAAGGCAATTTGCTCTAGCAGCACTAAATCGAAATTAGTAAGGCGCTGTCGCAACAATCTCTGCACACTTGGTGCTCAACATCGAATTACCCTGTGTTGGGTTCCTGGACATAGCAAAATACAGGGCAACGAGATTGCTGATGTGCTCGCCAGGAAGGGGCGCAAGCAGGTCTGCCGAACTAGCAGAGAATACTGTGGCTAGACCACTGGGATCAGTCAAAGAGGATATAGATCAAATAGCTAAACAACTTGCACAAAGCAGATGGACAGGGCTGGCAACTTGTAGCATCTCCAGGCAATTGTGGCCCCTACTTGACGACAGGAAAACCGCAGTGCTATTACAACACGGTCGGAAGGACCTAAGAAACATTACTGCCGTAGTCACCGGACATTGCCTGTTCGGTAGACACGCTGAACGTATGCCGCTGAACGTATGCAAGTACCAACTAACGATTTCTGTAGAAGTTGCAGAGATGAAGAGGAGGAGGAAAGTATTCAGCATTTCTTGTGTGAATGCCCCGGCCTCGCTAGAAGAAGGTTCAACGCCCTGGGCGAACCATTCTTTAATGATCTGGAGGAAGTGAGCAGCCTGCAACTGGGTCGACTTACGAAGTTTATTAACAGCAGTGGCTGGTTTGAATGAGCTGTCAAGATTCTTCTACGATCTACGTCACGTCGCGTTAACCATCAGGGGGCCTATTCTCGTTTCGTGGGACCGTGCTCCCAAGAGAACAATTAGCTATGTTTCTCTCGAAAATGGATAGGACTGTATTCCCGAAAGTATGGGAGCAACCGCTTCTATCGGTTGTTGAGAGAACTTTCCTCTACTGCTTTTTCTTAGTAGAACGAAACAAATCGATAGAAAGAGTGACAATATTGACAATTACTACGTTGGATAATCTGTAATTTTTTAAGGTTATGGTGAATTTGAATTAGTTTATTTTTAAAATGGATCTATAATATATAGAGGAGATTATATTATATAACAATGCTGTGAGGGATCTAGAAGAAGCGGAAGTGGATATAATGATAATGTGGAGAGATGATTTCAAAGAGGTGTACTCTTAGCGGGGCGACACACTGGAGAAATAAGTTTCGTGAAATTCGTTGCAAGAAACAGGAAACTTGTTTCAGTACCCCACAACCCATATATTTAAAAGAGACGGAACACACTGGTGTTTGTGAAACATACAAATTTCACGAAACAAAAAAACGTGCTGTTTCGCAGAAATTTGTTGCCTTTAAATTCATAGGTTCTTGGACTTGAGAGAGTAAACATGAGATTGTATCCTGTAAAATTCCTTATACTGAATCAGCAGGATGTTGCCTGAGTTCTTTACCAACAACACTAGCACTATATTTTAGGTTAACGATGTTAGCAGGATGTACATACCTAGAATCGTCTTTTTTTCTTCGCTAATAACTTCTTTCGGCGGTTTACCCACCACAACAAAATTACGTCTTCATCCGAGTATATTATGTTAAAGAATACTGTCATAGAAGCAAAAGTTTCTCGAGTGTGCATTGACATAAGAAAAAAGTTTGACGAAACTTGTTTCAGCAACAAGTTTCATGAAACTTATTTCTCCAGTGTGTGCCTTCCTTTGAAATTGTTTCAGAAGCAATAAAATATGTTAAGTGAAATAAGACTATTCTTTGTACATGTCACAAAACACCCGTAAAGCCATACGATTTTATTAGGGTAGTAAAGGTAGACATCTAGTCGATATTTTATTTTACTTTTACATAATATGTCATGTCCTAAAAACAATCAGATGAATCAAACAATTAAATCGATAGTATTTTGGCAATCACTACAATTTTACAGCATTTTCAAAAATTAAATTTATTAGGTGAGAGATAGATACTTATTACATGCTCCAGTATTTCAAAGTTTCAAGCAAAATTAACAAACTCGCAGACGAAATTAAAAAGTAAATTAAAAAGGGGTTATGTCATGTTTCTTCTTCCTAAGATGTGGTTACTTGCATATTTTTATGGTTTATTGCACTCAAAAAATTCGGCAACATTGCTGAGAGTCGTTCTATCAACAGCTTCCTTCCCATCTGTCGAGAATACAGCTATCGAGCCACGAGAGAAGATCCGTGGGATGGGAGAATTTTCAACTCTCTCGTGGGATAACTCCCATCTATCAAGAACGAGAATAGGCCCCCAGGAGGCTGATGCGGATAGGTTCCGCGGAACACGTGTAGTACCACAACGGTCCTACATGACTACGTGTGACTGTTTGGTAAATGCCAGAGGTCTGCCACTCTAACCTAAGCTAACCTAACCTAAAACCAAATAGATAAAGGTCCAAATACCACAAATTTTTAGATTGCAATGGTGCGCACGACCTCCAGGAGCAGGTGCGGAACTGATGCGACACTCGGGGCAAAAAGTGCCACACCATTCTAATGGAATTTAAAAACCTGCGCTAAAATTACCAATGGTTGACAAATATTTCTTTCGTGCTGCACCACTTCGGGCAATGGAATTCGCAATAAAAACAATAACCTAAAAAACTCTTCTGTGTTCATGACACAAAGTAGATCTAGGGGAACTGGTTAAAGGTTGTTGCTTAACGAATGACGACACCTACCTCCACGCGCGCCTTGTTAAGAACACCGATAACGTTAGAATTACCTACGTGACGTCATTGCTTTTTTCTTAAAGTACATGGCACCGCGAGCATACACGCATACTTTCCTTCTCTCTTTTTAATCTCGTATAGAATTATATTTGTCCTTTTGGTACATTATCGGAGTATAAAACTACAGACTGTCTAAATCACTGATTTACTACTTTGATTGGCAATAGAATGCGTTTTTGAAACCGATTGTTTCATTTTCCTTCCCAAAATTGTTTTCTTCGGGACGCTCAAGAAGCAACAGGTAGTCGCTTAATGCGTAGTTGACCCGTGGTTTAAATTTTTCACGTTTGTTGTTCACAATTGTTTACGTGGGCCCCTTACCACATTATTCCAAAGAATGGCGCCCGAGATACCGTTGGAAAAATACTTTTCCGTCCTTTAATTCTATATACCGAAATAAATATAGCTTTACTCATATATTATTACTATTTGCTAAATGAGTAGATATTGGTATTGAAAATAAAATATGTTTAACACCGAAAATCGAAAAATAGTCTTACAAACCTCTACAGATGTTTTTACTTTTTTTGTTCATTAGTTTATTCTGTGTTGTAGGTATATTATTCTGAAAAAATGTTATTTATTATAGACAATTTAAAACATCAAAAAATTTATTGAGTACCAAAAACAAGCCAAAATATTAGGACTCTTTTTGACAAGTAAAACAACCATTTCTTGTAATTTATTTAATTCCAATATTACAACAAAGAAAGATCTAAATGCAGAAGACAATAACTCACCCAGTCAGACTCCATACTGAGGATGCATACTCCAGATTGGGCCTCACCAAAAAACAGTACAGATAAGGATTGTGGACTCATAAAATCTCTCAAAGATCTCTATCATTTTTAGTGCCTTTCTCTTAACATTTGTGATATGCGGCACGAAACCAAGAGAGCAATCTAATACTATCCCTAAATCAACAAACTGTCCACAAGTTTCAGTACATCCTGCCCAAGAACATATTGGTACGTAGATGGAGTGCGATACTTATTAGAGCATCAAGTGTTTAAGCATTAATTTCTATTCCATTCAATTTACACCATTTTATAAAGTTGATCAAATCTAACTGTAATAATTTATAATCTTGGGAAGAACTGAAAATTTAAAAAATATATGAATATCATTAATAAATAGGTTAAAAAGTAAGGGACCCACATGACAGCCCTGGGGCACCCCTGAAGTAACCTCAACCACCCTCCTCAAAGTGAAGTTATGAACCTTAAGAATCTGAGTTCGGTTATGTAGATAGCTTTCAAACCATTTCAGCAGAGGGCCATGAATACCAAGAGCCTCAAGTTTGGTCAAAAGAACCTGCTGACTGACCCTGTCAAAGGCTTTGGAGAAATATGTGTAAATAGCATGAACCGTTCCACCATCCTGCAAGGTTTCCAACAGAAAATCAATATATGACACCAAGTTAAGCTCCGTTGACTTCCCGCGTTGGAATCCAAACTGACTGTTAATAACAACACCACTAAATGACTCAGTCAGATAATCCGTTCCAATATTTTCAAACAATTTTGGTAATCTGTTCAATATGCTTACTGGTCTATATATAGTTATTAACTTTTGTTTTACTGCCAGATTTGTGAATGGGTATAATGAAACTTGTCTTCCAACAAAATGGCAAGTAACCGGTGGACAACGACAGTTTAAAAATAGAGAAAAGGGGTCTAACCAGAATAAAGCTACTAACTACTAAATTATACTGATTGATTGATTGATTGATGGAACAAACGGGGAGGTATTCCATCCGGCCCAAGATCCTTACTACATTTATTAAATGTATGATAAATGTTAGCAGTGGGTGTGTGCTGTAGCGAATGCTATATATAGGCGACTGTTTTATGACAGCTTCTGATATAAAGTTATTGAACTGTCTTATTATATCTCGGTCGGGTTGTTAGTGTTGCACTTTTTCATCGCTTTAAGGAGTACATGTATTGAATCGACTCGGACCGGTCGACTCGGCAAAGAGCAGTCGGCAGTTTTTGATATTCATAAAATTAAATTAGACGGACCGGTCGACTCGACCCGGCATTGCTTGCAGGGGCACAAATTTCCGACTGCTCTTTTCCGAGTCGATTCAATGCGCGTCCTCCTTTATAATAGCAATTGTCAACTAATTTCCAATTTTTCTCTACGCTTGCGTGGTTTTTACCTGTTTGCGAGCTGGTTGGAATTTTTTTACTTTGCGTTTACGTTACAATTTGGCTTCTGCGAACACCGGATATTTTGTCAGCGGTTTGGGATTTGTCGTATGCGAACGCTTTTAAAACACGTTCGGGTTTGTTATTCGAAGAAAACCGAAATTTTGCAAAATCGTTTTTATTTTTTCCTAAGCTCATTTGACTAGCTATTTAAAAATAAATGACACTTTGTCATTGCCACTTTTTCTCCCCACAAAATGACGTTACTAAACTGAAGATCCGCCGTTTCGTCTCTGAGCGGCCATCACCAACTTTACTTTTTTAAGTACGGACCTAGATTTTTTTAACCGATTTTTAAACCCTTCCCCCCCTTAAAATGTAATGGCGATATTACTTTCTCCATAATGCTGAATTGTCCTTGCTTATTTTTTAAATTCATATTTTTTACACTTGTTGTCAGTCCGGTCCTGGCAACGAATCACAATATTAATTAAAAACTTTATTTTATTTAAAACCTTTACAAATAAGTTTAATGAAAAAGTTTGTCTAAAGTTCATGTTAGGTATTTAAGTAATAAGTAATACATATAATACCCAAAAAGAATTTTGACTATTTGGACATTTAGAAAATTAGGATTTATAATTATTAGTAAATTTAGAATTATTAGAAACTTCTTATTAAATAAATTATATTACTCATGTACTAATAATTCTACATTTACTAATAATAATTATAAATCCTAATTTTCTAAAGGTTCAAATAGTCAAAATTCTTTTTGGGTATACTATTACATGTCATTGTATTACTTAAATACCTAACATGAACTTTGTAAAGGTTTTAAATAAAATAAAGTTCTTAATTAATATTGTGATTTGTTGCCAGGACCGGACTGACAAGAAGTGTAAAAAATATGAATTAATAAGCAAGGACAATTCATCATTATGGAGAAAGTAATATCGCCATTACATTTTGAGGGTAGGAGGGTTTAAAAATCGGCTAGCTAGTCAAATGAGCTCAGGAAAAATAAAAACGATTTTTCAAAATTTCGGTTTTTTTCGAATAAAATCGGAAGTATTCGGAATTTGAAAACTTTCAAAGCGGCATTATAATTAGCACCAAATTGCACAACTTGGCCCCTATTTAACCGTTTCTCTAACTCCTATGGTTTCCGAGATTCCAATGCTGGTATGTCGAATTTGTAACACCCTGTATAGGAAATATATAAATACATATTAGTAAATATAAAAATAAAAACGATTTTTCAAAATTTCGTTTTTTTTTCGAATAAAATCGGAAGTATTCGGAATTTGAAAACTTTCAAAGGGGCATTAGAATCAGCACCGAATTGCACAACTTGGCCCCCATTTACCCGTTTCTCTAACTCCTATGGTTTCCGAGATTCGAATGCTGGTATGTCGAATTTGTACACCCTGTATAGGAAATATATAAATACATATTAGTAAAATCGTTAAATTTTATTCATTGAAATGTATTAACAAAAAGTATTTCGGTAATTTTGGACAATTTCTGCTTCTCTGGACGGTCGATTATTTGATTTATAAGAAACTTAAGTTATGATCCTTCCTTGGCCTCCGTGATGTGCCAATATCGTCAAGCACTTTAGGGAGGGTATTCTCAAGGTCAATTATAATATTGTTTAGAAGAAAAATTGCCCTTACCTACAATATGCGAACTGCATTTTTTAACATTAGTTTTAATTACTTTCAAACAAAATTCTAAAATTAGCAGAACTAATGCCAAATGCACATTCTAAAGTCATTCTGGCTCGTGATAAATGCTTATTGAGGCATCCGTATCGTTCTGAATTCGCCTTGCCGGAAATGGCCTCATTAAATGTGTCCTCAATGGAAATGCTTCATCTTCTATAAATACAAAGAGTCTTCTGCTAAGGAGTGGGTAAGTGTCGATCATCTGGCAAAGGTAACGCACCATTTTCGATGTTTACAGGAATTGCTGAATTAGCAAATACTCCGGCGTCACTATCTTTTTCAAACGAGCCTACATCGATCTATCATTAAAGATCTATATTTTACACCAATAATTATTGCCAACAGTACTATTGAAAAACATCCCTTATAAGTTAAATTCTATGGTTAGCTAAGTTGTTAATGGAACGCTTCGCGAACACTTCGTATAGTCCGCATGTGATATAGAAAGGGAATACTTAACCGTGGCATGGGGAGAGGAAAAATCTTTGTTGTGCTAAGTTAAAATTTTAAAAGGAACGCTCAACAGCCGTTTGCTTTGCTTTTCTATTTAAAATTAACTTAAAGGAACTCGGCAAATACATGTATAACAACTATTGTGGGAATGAGAACTGGATACTAAATACCAAAGAAAATTTATAGGGTTAGAAATGTTGGCTCCTTGTTAAAAAATCGCAACACAATAGAGGGAGAAAGAAGAGAGAGAGGGGTGTTAGTGTGCCCGCCGGCCATCAGAGGCGTAATGGCGGGAAATTTGAACAGCGGTTTTAGGACTTTCAATTTAATTATTAACTTTTGAACGAGTTTTTATTGATCTAATTTGTGATTCAATATAAATATTATTAAATCACAAATTAAATCAATAAAAAGACGCACAAAAGTTTTTGTTTTATGGAATAAATAATGCACATTTTTATGTTAACCAAGATTTAGAAAATAAATATGGAAGCACTTTATCGTAAATAATGTTTTTTACGTTTAATTATAAATAAAAACTGCATTGACAACCATAACAAAAAATAACTGTTTAGAATAAACGAATGTCCTTAGGTTACGTCTCACAGGTCTCACTCATCTGGAATTGTCTCAATTCATATAATATAATCACCAAAACTGTATAAACACAAGCACTAGGATGCATTGAGACACGTACTAAAAGATCCATAAAATATCAGGTGATTCTTACAGCGTTCTCTGAAACAAAAGAAACAGTATCGGGTAGACATTAAATTTCTCTGTAAAATATGGCCGATGGCCAAGTATCTACTTATCGAGTTAGCTCAAACCATTATCTTTGTGCCATTATGTTATAATTTTTAATCCACTCAGTAAAACAAAAATGTTAAAATTATCATTTCAAGAGACTAAACTTATCTGTTCGTAACTGATAGATTGTTAGGTATTACCTCGGGCACAATGTGTTGCAGTTACCTGCAGGTTGCCCAGTGATATTTTGTTAAGATTGGCTTGTTAACCAACACCTATTATACTATGTATGTGAAACATTTCATGTTAATTTATTTATTGTAAACTTACATTTCCTATATTCCTATATAAAAAATAGGTAAGGAAGTGTAAAATCAATTTGATAAACAATAAAAAATAATTACCTGCATAGTAGGCTGGAATAATAACTGAAAGATTACACACATCGGCGAAGTTTTCTAGAATAGAAACTAAGAGAATTGTATATTAAAATGATAATAAAAAATTAATTAATTTCCTCAGAAAAAAACGTGGACAAGAAAAATTGACAGTTGTGACATGGATGGATGGCGTAGGGGTGTTACAGTGGAACTGGACCTGTTCTATTGGAATAGGTATCATCTGCCTATTCCGCGTACCTATTACCTATTACCAGGTACCTATTCCAGGTCCGTTGGCACTGTCACATGTTTGATTCTCTGGTTTCATTTTTATTCCTTTTTCAAGTTGTCAGGTACAGGTACGATATAGGGAATGGAACGGGTACAGGTTTTGCTTTAAATTCATATAATATGTTTATAATATGGCGAATTTGCAGTTGAGAATTTTAAACGTTGCCGTTACAAGCATATTGCAATAATTAAAATAATCTCACTAAATAAAGATAAAGGGAAATAGTAATAAATAATAAATATTTCTAAAAATATTGTAATAATTTATTGGGCAACAAAATATAGCGTATTTAATGTAGGATATGCAACCAGCAATGAGGAATTGATTAAAAAGGCAACATAATATTGTGGATGTAACTATGCCTATTCTTCATGTTTCTTTAAATAATAGGCCTCCGTTAAAATCAAATCTTCCAAAAAAGTCTGGTGCGAAAAATATTTATCTGTTACAAAAATTTATAACTAAATTTAATTCGAATAATCGGAAACTGCTGGCCACGCTGGAGTTCTAGCGGCCTTCTTTAAAAACTCGTGTCGGCCACATAGACAATTTACCTTTAGATACCTACAGCTTATCTCCTGCGCAAACAAAAGTTACGTTTTATGGGTGAAAAAATACGTCCGAGCGCATGACTCGTCGGTCAGCTGTGTTCATTCGGGGAACCTTTGTGCATGCGCACAAACCTCGTGTTATCGGCCGTCCTACTTTATCGACAATAATCGACGCGCTCAAAAATACTCTCCAGAACCGGCTCGGCCGCCGTTTTTGTTGTTAATGTGTTTTAAGATTTCTCTGCGGATTCCTTGTAGTTTTCTAAAGTTTTCAGCTATCGGATCGGCTATCGTGGAACTGGTGTTTAATATTTATTGATTTCTGGTTTTTGTGTAGTTTAGTTAGTGAATTGTGTTTGTGCTTTTATAGTGACTCGGATTGTAATATAAACAATGACTATAGTTCTAGTTGCAGCCGTTGTATAATTGTATTATGCCCAAATAGGGGTAAAATAAACCTTCTATGGTGGCATATGAGCAAGAATTTAAATTTTAAAGCCCGGACCTGTCTACTTTCCCATTCGTTAAACGATAATGTTGCAGTGCGCATGTCTAATAGTTCCCAGTTTTGTTTACATGCGCGAGGCCATAAAACTGCCACATTCGTGATTATTGTTTGTTTATCTAAAGGTAAATTGTCTATGGTCGGCCATGCAGTCGGAATAGCTCCAATCGGCGGAGCGGTGTTTAAGATTGACCTGGAATAGTTTGGACCTGTAATAGGTATTTGGAATAGGTTCGGGTTTGGAATAGGTACAGGTCCAACTAGGTACGAGAAAAAGCTATTCCGTAACATCCCTAGGATGGCGGGCTGGCTGGTTTGTTCCAATTAGCACCTGGCGCAGTTTGGGAAGCGTTATAGTAGGTTAGAATAGAACTGTCCTTCTCTTCTATACGTCAAAATTATGCGACAGAACCCGGTTACACGGCCAGCTGGCGACAACAGCGCTAATTTGTCCTGATGGCCGGCGGGCACACTAACACCCCTCTCTCTCTCTTCTTTCTCTTTCTACTGTGTTGCGACATCGTCCATTTAAGCTTCACCGGGGTGGTGGATACCAAAAAAAATGTATAGGGTCCGAAAACTGTAACTAAAGACCTATCATTTTTTGTGCTAAAACTAACCCCTTTTTATTTTATTTATATTTTTGTGCCACCTGAACAAAGCACCTAGACCAATTTACCATCGCCCAGTTGGCACATGGCGCTTTTAACGCTGCCGGCCGACGCCAAAAAGAAGAGAGCTTAAAAGTCAAATTTTTGGTTCCTTTTTCTTGCTTTTGGGTGGGAGGTTTTGGTAACCCTATAAATTTTCTTTGGTTTTGGTAAATAAATTTAGAAAATAGGTTCTTCAGGAA
This sequence comes from Polydrusus pterygomalis, assembly GCA_963969555.1. Taxonomy (NCBI): domain Eukaryota; kingdom Metazoa; phylum Arthropoda; class Insecta; order Coleoptera; family Curculionidae; genus Polydrusus; species Polydrusus pterygomalis. The sequence continues at coordinate 55,651,655 of OZ018382.1, forward strand.
GAAATATTAATTACAGAAGCTTGTGTGTTATGGATCGTTTAAGTTTACTAGAATCCGTAAAGTCGGAATTTGATTACTGTCTCCAGGACGTACCTGATTTAATCAGTTTTGAGGATATCCAACAAGAAATTGTAAAAGACCATGTTTCCAGGGTTATAAGCGTCAAAGGAGAGAACTCTTCGACGTAAGTATAAACTATACGTAATGAAGGTACCTAAGTAACTCCATTAATACAACAAAATACTTCAATTTTATTATCAGCTTTGTTACTGTAATTATAAGGTCTGGCATGCCATTTTTTCGACTTTTAAAGCTATTAACGTGGTTAAATAAGAATTGGTAGGTATTACGTGGTCATCTACTAAGATTGCCATTTCAAAATAACGATGATTGGGAGACTGAACAATATCTGAGGATCTTGTCAAACGGATAATAGTTTGTTTACTTTTGAAAAAATGTTTTTATATGGTTGGAAATTTATCTTTAAATTGTTTAAATTAGGTAAATCTGAATGTTCCCCTTCCTAAAACTACAAGCTCAAATTTTTTTAGAACTTATTTTGATTTCAATGTATTATCATTGATTAGGTAACTATCAATATCCTTTGCCATGACCTGGGAATTATGTTTTTTCTTGGTGTACTTACTTCGCACACAGAAGGCCATTATTTCTTATAACTATTTTTAATTTACCCTTAAAAGAATAATTTTTAAAAACTATAGATTTGTCATTAGAGGATTCCTCGGAGGACCCATAATGGAATAACTTCTCCCTTGGTTTATTAATCACCAGCACTAGGTACCTATATGTAATAAGGTTACATTTCGATCTTCGTGTATAATTCATAGTGTGAAATAGTATATTAAAGTACACTTTTTATAAAACATCATTTTATAACATTTTATTTTATTTATTTGTTTATTTTGTTAACATAATTTGTTTACATAAGTTATAATATAAGTAGTAACTTATAATTTATAATTTAATATCGAGTTAATATACTTAGTAGGTAATATAATTCAATACTAAACTATATTCACGTTTGAAATACGCCCGATGTAAACACTGACCGGCGCGTGCTCTCCGCAAGCCGAACCCCCAGCTAACCTCGTGATTGCCAATTCTCGCAACGCTATTGGCCGCGCGGTCCTGCTGTTCACGTGCTTTTGTTGACATTAGGCGTATTTGAAATGTGAATATAGTTTAGTAGGTAATTTATGTTTTATCCGAGGTTTTATCACAAACTGTTTAAGTACTGAATATTTACAAAACTGCTACAGTATTACGTAAATAAACTTAATTTAGTTATAAATAGGTACATTTAAACAAACTATATCACAGAAATGTTTGTAGGTAACTAGGTATACAGCTCGGTATACAGTAAGTTATATTAAATTAACCAAATCAGAAGGAAATAATATGCACCTAAGTGAATTAACACTTGTTTGGTGCCTACAATTTCCCATAAGTAATTGAGAGTACAAAGTTAAAAGTTTTTAGACATTGAACGGATTTTAGTCCAGTCAATTTAAATCATGTCTTGTTCTAAATGTGAAAATACTTTAAATGATAAGGAGGTAAAGTACAAGATAATTTGTGATTTCTGTAAGTGCAGTTACTGTCTTGACTGTTCAAATTTCACTATTTCGGAAGGTCAGGTCACTCAAATGAAAGCTAGAACAATGATTTTTGCTTGCTGCAACTGCATTGATTTGGTGCTAAATGTGAACAAGAACAAAGCTGGTAGTGACTCTGAAACTGTGCCCAATGATGCTATGAAGGATTTTCTTGCAAATATGAAGGCAGACATTCTTAACAAAGTATCTCAGGAATGTGAGGCCTTGAAGATGGGTTTAACAAGGGAACTTAAACCTATAAATTCCCATGCTAACTCTGATGTAGCTGATATCCAAGATATTATAGCTAGGTTGAATTTACTTGAGAAAGAAAATAACAACATGCTTAGGAAGGTTACTACATTGGAGGATGAGATTAGAATTCTTAGAAAAGCAAACACATCAAAAAAGTTTATGTCTGAGGTTGCGCATTCACATAAACAAACACCTCAACCAGACCAACATATACAGAGTGCCAATAATAATAAAACCAACGGAAATGAGATAGGAAAATCTACAGCTTCAGCCTCTACCACTGCTCAAAACACAATAATTGTGGGTACTGCCTCCAATGCTGCTTCATTTTCTGCTGCTGAGCGGAGACAATGGATTTATATTGGGCGGTGTAACCCGACCACCACTGAAAGGGATATTACTGATTATATGGCAGATAGTTTGGAGATAACAGATGTCAAATGCTTTGTTTTGGATAAAAACGAAGATGTTTGTTCTTTTAAGATTGGAGTAAAAGAAAGTGTTGTAAAAGGGCTGTTGGATCCGAATTTGTGGCCAAAGGGAACTGCAGTCAAGGAATTTTTCCCAAGAAGGCAACCTATGAGGTCAAATTTTCGACAATCCAATCAAATAGTACAGAGTTAACGGATGGCTTTACTTTATTTTATCAGAATGTCGGTGGTTTAAAAACCAAACTAAAAGAATTTCTCTGTTCAGTGATGTCTGAGTCTTACAGTGTGATTACTATAACTGAAACGGGGTTGGATCCTAATGTAAATGATACGGAACTATTTCCTGGTGATTACTTAGTGTACCGTACTGATCGAAATTGCGACAATAGTTCGAAGAAAACGAGAGGCGGAGTTCTCACTGCCGTGCGACGTGAGTTTAAATCTAAAATAGTTGCAATAAATAACCCTGGAGTGGAAGAGGTGTGGGTAGCTGTGCTGGTGGGTAAGTCATATTATTGCATTGGCACAGTGTACATTCCTCCCGGTATGGACTCATCTGTTTATGGTAACCATATTGAATCTGTGGAAAGGGCTCGTAATCAGTTTAATAACATTTTGGTTCTAGGAGACTACAACCTACCTAAGTTAGAGTGGTGCGCATCTGAGGATTATGTTGGGTTACTTCCGGGAAATGTTAGTAGTAGTTCTGAATCAATAGTGTGTGATAATATGGCATATTATGGTCTTGCTCAGTATAATGATGTAACAAATGTTAACGGTAGAATTTTAGATCTTTGTTTTTCTGATTTGGAAGTTCAGTCGCTTGGTAAAGGTTTAGGATTGGTTAAACCGGATGTTCATCATCCTCCACTGGAAATCTGTATTTCAACTGATCTTAGAGAAGGCTTAAAGCCTGAAGGTTGTTGGACCTATGATTTTAAAAATGCAGATTATTACAGATTAAATCGATATTTTTCATCGATTGACTGGTATTCTCTCTTGGTTGGAGAAATGGATAGTTTAGTTGAAAGGTTTTATTACATTATTTTTGAAGCTTTTGACAAATATATACCTGTTAAATATAAAACTGTAAGTACTTTTCCTGCCTGGTTCTTAAAAGAGCTAAAAAATCTTATTTTTAGCAAAAAAAAAGCTCATAAAAAGTTCAAACTGACCAAAAGGCAGGAAGATTACAGAATTTTTTCTTATATAAGACAACAGTGCCAAACGTTAACTGAAATTGATTATAACAAATTTATTGAAAAATCTGAAAACTCGATTAACAACAACCCTAAACATTTGTGGAATTTCATTAAAACTAAAAAAGGTAAAAGTGATTGTCCTAGGATTATGAAGTTTGGTGACAGGGTTGCAGAGGATGGAAATGACATTTCCAACCTTTTTGCGAATTATTTTGCTTCGGTTTATACTTCTCATTCACAAAACTTATATAATTCTGATTCAATTCCTGAATTTGATCAGGAATTTTCTGATATGTATCTCAGTGCAACTGAAATAGAGAAAGTATTGAGTGGGCTTGATGTTTCGAAGCCTGTGGGCCCAGATGGGGTTCCTCCATCTGTTTTGAGATATTGCGCCCAGTCTCTATATTTACCACTTAACATAATATTTAATAAATCATTAAGGTTGGGTGAGTTTCCTGCTTTCTGGAAAAAATCATTTGTTGTACCGATCTTTAAATCGGGGGACAAAGGGAATGTAAGTAATTATCGACCTGTTAGTATCCTTTCGGCTCTTCCTAAATTGTTTGAACATTGTGTTGAGATAAAACTTAAGAGCTTTTTTGAGAAAATTACAACATCACGGCAACATGGTTTCACCTCTGGTCGTTCTGTTGACACTAATCTTTTCCTATACACTAATTTTATTTCTTCTGCAATGGTGAAAGGTGTCGAGGTCCATGCTATTTACATGGACTTCAGTAAAGCTTTTGATAGAGTTAACCATGATGTTTTGATGTCAAAGTTAAGTAAATATGGCATCACTGGTCCGTTATGGAAATGGATAAAGTCTTATTTATCAGATCGGTCTCAGCAAGTAAAGGTTGAGGGCTACCTGTCCAATACTTTCTTCGTAACATCGGGGGTCCCCCAAGGGTCACATTTGGGACCTCCTTTGTTTAATATCTTTATAAATGACATTTGTTCTTGTTTGGATATTGATCATTTATTATTTGCTGATGACTTGAAGATGTATTCCGGGATTGAGTCACGGCAGGACCAAATCCGAATCCAAAATAATTTAAATGAAATAGATAGGTGGTGTACTCTAAATGGTATGACATTGAACACTAAAAAATGTCAAGTTGTGAGATTTAGTAGACTTAAAAACAATTTCCCTATAACTTATATGTTGGGTAACGAACTATTGAAAGAGGTATCTGTTGTGAGAGATCTCGGTGTATTTCTTGATTCAAAACTGACATTCTCTGAGCACTATGAAAAAATCATAGGCCGTGCCAATAGAATGTTAGGATTTATAAAGAGATCTTGCCATGATTTTACGAATGTAAACACATTGAAAATTCTATTTGTAAGTTTTGCTAGGTCGATTCTTGAGTTTTCTAATATCATATGGTCGCCATTTTTTAATATTTACATAGATCGGCTTGAGAATGTTCAGCGTAAGTTTATAAAATTTGCGCGTTATAAACTTGGTAGAAATGGCATTTTTCTCTCAGTTGAAAATACATATAATTACTTGCAATTAAGTTTTCTGAGGAACAGAAGGGAGTATTATGATGTGTGTTTTGCTTTTAATATTATTAATAACTTTGTATGTAGTTCTGAATGTCTCTGCCTTGAAGTTTTATGTTCCAGGTTACATAACTCGTAATGCTCCACTGTTACATGTCCCTCAGTGTCGTACTTATTATTTTATGTTTAATCCAGTCAACAGAATTAGCCGAAATGTCAACAAATATTGTAGTCAACTTGATTTCTTTAATGTAACTAAAGATAGGTTTAAAACTTCTGCCAAGAGGGTAATTTTAGGTTAAGAAATTTTTTGTAAATTGATTTGATATCTTGTAAATGTGAATGCGTAAATAAATAAATAAATAAATAAATAAATAAGTACCTACCCATTGTATTTTATTTTTACAGATCAGAAGATTTAAGATTTAAATATTTGGAGACACCAATAAAAATTAAAATCGACGAAATCACAAGAGAAGTTGCAGAAACATCTGAAATTGTCTACGATGAATGGAAAATTAAAAACGAGGAAATCGAACCCAAAGAGGAAGACCTTAAACAAAACCAAGCGTAAGTACCTATATCTATTTCCATTTTTTCTTTATTATATTTTAGATAGTTTATATATTATAACTACATTCAAATTTATCCATAACAATGAAAAGTATAAATCGAAATATATGGCACATAATTATGTACATGGAAAATAGGCTTTTAAACAGTACCTTATGTAACAACAGCTTAGGTCAACATTTTGTAACATATTTGGGCCCAAAATTATACAACAAAATACCATTAGAAATAAGAAATATAAAAGATAAAAACAGTTTTGAAACCGAGTTTTAGAAATTCTTTTTGACAAATATGAATATTTTTACTGAGGTGTTGTAATATCGGCAACTTTAAACTATTTGTGGCTCTGTGACTTTTTTTTAAATTTTGTCACTGGGTTTTATTATTATTACTACTTTGGTAGGTTTTTTTTTTTTTAATGAACTACATCGTTTCAAGTTATTTGTTTTGTTTATATATTTTATACTATTTTATGTAAAATTTGATTTACTGAGATTATTGCTCAAACAGCTGTGATACTTCTAATACTGTGCGAGCAAAAATTATTTGCATCAAAGAGGGCTTGGATTAAAAAACGTAGGGCTTGGTTTAGATAAAATTACTTGTAACCGCTGTCAAAGATGATGGAATAACTGATTGATTAATACCGCTAAGCATTACGTCCTTAGATGCAAGGCCCTGTTTGATGCAAATAATTTTTGCTCGCACGGTATATAACATTCTAAATAAGCACATATCTACAGGTATTTAATACCTAGGTGCTATATGTAACTGTTTTTAAATGTTTTATAAAATATTACCTGTATATTTGAATTTCACATCTGTATCTGTGTAAAAAAGTAGTTTTTGAAATAAATTTAAAATTTGAAAATTTCAATACCTAAAAACTGACAAAAATAATACACTGAATATTATTGACTATTAATATTGTAGATCTACCAGCATAGGCGGCAAAGCCGTTCAAGCTAGTTTAAATCATAGTTTACGTGAGTTGTATACTTTAAATGACAATAACGCAAACTTATTCCATCTGTTTAAGTGAGAGCGTGAAAAACAAGTCAATCAATGAACCAAAAAAAAATAATAACAATGTGGAAACTGTCTTACGCCACCAAATATTATATTCTGTTCTTACGCTCCAGCTAAAAAATATGTCATACTGCGCATTCACCACCGCGTCTGGATGGGAGTTCCATGAGCGATGTACCCGATTTGAAAAAAAGTGCTGTCTACAAAGTTTATCGAATATTCAAATGTTAGTTTTTGTACTCTGACTTGTTTGTATTTAAATAGTGTCTTATAATATAAATAAATAATTTTTTTTTGAATTGCGAAACAGTCGGTTTCACAATAAGCCTTTTTCTTAAGATCAGGCTTTGTACTTTAATGTAAAATTAAATTATAAACATTTTTTCTCTAAATTAGTGGAAGTAATAAGGTCTGAAAAAGTATTGCGTATTGCCTATGGCGCTGTTTTTAGTCCATGGGCCCGCTACCGCGCTACAATACCAACAAAAGTTTAACGATTTGAGTGCTCATTAAATACATTTTTACTAATTTCGATGTAAAATTGTCGTCTGTGATAGTATTGGTAAATTTATATCTGAAGTGTTATTGTTTTTATACAAACTACTGACTTGTGTACATTTGTCTGAATATTCTGTGTCTTCAAAACCATACATTCAATTTATTATGAAATATGACCATAAAATAAATTTTAAGTTCATAATAATATTATTCTTTTGTTTTGTTTTGTTATTACGTAATTGTCCACGGCTGCGTTGGTAATAAATGTAACATTTGGACTATTATTGCATTTTTTAGATAAATATCTAAAATGATTAATGAGATAACATAATTTCTTCTTAAAAAACGCCCAAAATTAATAAAGATAGTCAAACAAGCTATTCCCGTAGGATTTCAATGTTTTAATAAAAGGAAAATTGCAATACTTTACTAAAAGCCAAAATGGAATTTTGCCTGAAAAAGCAAAAAGGCACATGGCCTGAAAAAATCACCAGCCCGGAGGGATATTTTCTGGCAATCTGCATGAATGCTTTTATTTTAATAAATAAGCTGCAAACTAAATTTTTGAAAAGATTTCAAAGGAAATTTGGTTAGCACGAGTTATTCCGGGTGTTTCTCAAAAGACGTTCACCCCTATAACTTACCTGTATTTATAGATATTAACATGAAATTTTGAGATTATGCATAAGAGATAAGTCTGCATTTATTGGCATAATTTTCAATTTATTAGCACTTCCGGTTTGACCGGAAGTGACCTTGAGTTTGGTACTTTAAATGGGACATCTTGTATATTTTTACTTATTGGGATTCAGCATAACATTCTGAGTAAAATGATACCTCACTTGACATTTTTTGACGTGTTATAACATTTGAAATTCTGTTTTCTTGACGTTTACTCCATTCTTCCAAATGGAACGATGGTAGTTCACTAGTATTATTAATTATATTAAAACGAGCAATTCTTTTCCAACAATTTGATACCATACACTCCTATGCTACTTTAAAATTGACACACGAAAAAATTTGCCTTAAATCCAAATCGCAAATTTAAAAGCGTTATGCATTATTGCCGCACTGTCTTTTCTAGAGAAATATAAAGGCGGCTTTGAAAAACAATGGAATGGTTTTGAAAACCAATATGGTTTTAAATTAAAATTGTAATGTCATTCGTTTATTAAACTTACATTGCAAATCAGATAAAATGGTTAGTTTTACTAGACATGAATAAATTGATATGCTCCTAATTTTTGGAGTGACCAGAAAAATTCTTCTGAAGCCGCAAGATTGTATGTATTGTATGTTTTATAAACTAATGACATTACAACTTTAAATTAAAGTAATATTGCTTTTCAAGACCATTCCATTGTTTTTCAAGGCCGCCTTTATATTTCTTTAGAAAAGAGAGGGCGGCAATAATGCATAACGCTTTTAAATTTGCGATTGGGATATAAGGCAAATTTTTCAGTGTCAATTTTAAAATATAGGAGTGTATGGTATCAAATTGTTGGAAAAAAATGCTCGTTTTACATATCCTAGTGAACTACCATCGTTCCATTTGGAAAAATGGAGTAAACGTCAAGAAGACAAAATTTCATTTTTTAAACGCTTGTGAAACTTAGAAAGTCAATTATTATGACATAATTTTAATTTTCAAACAGGGTGTTTCATTAAGGTCGAAGAGCGGCCATATCTCGGAAACTACTGGGCATAGAAACTCAGGAAAAGAAAAATGATAATAAAAGTGGCCATGAGAAAATTCTGGAAATAATTTTCAAGTTCCGCATTTTGCCGCAAGAGGGCGTAATTGAAAAGTAAATTTTTAAATTTTACATAACTCCGAAAATTCCACATTAAGGTATATGTTTGATAACACCATTTTAAAGCTTGGACAATTATGCATCATTTTGGTCTTATGCTCATTGGCGTACCGACTTTAGTAAGAGGGAAGCTGTTGAAAGTGTAATCATTTAAATCGCTGTAACTTATCCGATTTTAGCAAACTAAAGACTGTTTGGAAGAGAAATGTATGCACTTTGACCAATCGTATTTAGTTGTCCATAATAGTTCTCAAAAAAAATGCTAGAGGGCGCAATTTGCAATAACAATACATTTTTTGATTTTCCTCCGAAAAAATAAATCATACGGTATAATTATGATACCATAATCGAAAAGTAGATGAAATTTGCTAGAAAAAATATTAAAACCGCAGCTCGATATCTCCGTTCGTTTCTGAGTTATTGCCAAAACAATAATTTTTAACACAAATTGCGCCCTCTAGCAATTTTATTAGAAACTATCTTGTACCATTAGATACGACAATTGAATGTTCTTCCAAACAAGCTTAAATTTAGTAAAATCGGATAAGTCGATCGCTTCTCCCACTCTTATCAAGTGAAACTGTAAACATTAAAATCGCTGTAACTTCTAAACGACTTAACCAATTTTACTAAATTTAAGCTTGTTTGGAAGAGAAAGGTAAGTACCTTTAATTGTCGTATCCAATGTACATGATAGTTTCTAATAAAATTGCTAGAGGGCGCAATTTGTCTTAAAAATTATTGTTTTGGCAATAACTCGGAAACGAACGGAGATATCGAGCTGCGGTTTTAATATTTTTTCTAGCAAATTTCATCTCCTTCTCGATTATGGTATCATAATTATACCGTATGATTTATTTTTTCGGAGGAAAATCAAAAAATGTATTGTTATTGCAAATTGCGCCCTCTAGCATTTTTTTTGAGAACTATTATGGACAACTAAATACGATTGGTCAAAGTGCATACATTTCTCTTCCAAACAGTCTTTAGTTTGCTAAAATCGGATAAGTTACAACGATTTAAATGATTACACTTTCAACATCTTCCCCCACTCTTATTAAAGTCGGTACGCCAATGAGCATAAGACCAAAATGATGCATAATTGTCCAAGCTTTAAAATGGTGTTATCAAACATATACCTTAATGTGGAATTTTCGGAGTTATGTAAAATTTAAAAATTTACTTTTCAATTACGCCCTCTTGCGGCAAAATGCGGAACTTGAAAATTATTTCCAGAATTTTCTCATGGCCACTATTATTATCATTTTTCTTTTCCTGAGTTTCTATGCCCAGTAGTTTCCGAGATATGGTCGCTCTTCGACCTTAATGAAACACTGTATACTACTTGACTATAAATTAACAGATTTAATTAATTTGTAGCACTCTAGATTAAAAATAAAAAATAAACATAAAAATGTTATAACACGTCAAAAAATGACAAGTTAGGTGTAATTTTACTCAGAATATTATGCTGAACCCAAATAAGTAAAAATATACAAGATGTCCCATTTAAAATATCAAAGTCAAGGTCACTTCCGGTCAAACCGGAAGTGCTTACAAATTGAAAGTTGTGCCAATAAATGCAGACTGATCTCTTATGCATAATCTCAAAATTTCATTTTAATATCTATAAATATAAAAAAGTTATAGGGGGTGAACGTCTTTTGAGAAACACCCGGTATATTGAATATCCCAAATAAAAAAAACAATAGAAATTAAATTTAAATGGCAAATTTTTAATTTTTTTGTTGAAAATTTACATCATTATTTGAATTCCCATTAAAATAAAAGCAAAATAATTGGGAAACTAATAAACTTAGGGTTTTTTTTATCAAAATTAAAGTTGACATAAAATAAACAGTTTTGATATTGATTTTGACATAACTTTCATTGGCAATATGACAATTAATAATAGATAAATTACCGAGTATCAATTTGACTTGTTGTCATGACAAAATATCACAGCCTGGATATATACACATTTAAGCCAATAACTATTATATTTTATTTTTACAGATCAACAGATTTTTATCCAAAATATTTTAAGGTACCAGTAAAAATTGAGACCAAAGAAAACACAAGAGAAGTTGAAGTAACATCTGAAATTGTCTATGATGAATGGAAAATTAAAAATGAAGAAATCGACATTAAAGTGGAAAACCTTAAACAAACAAAAACGTTAGTATCTTTAATTTCTACTTTTTCTTGAAACCGTCAAACATAATATAATATATAAATGCGAGTATAAATGTTAATTTTTGTTTTCTGTCTTAATAATTATAATTACTTAATATTCTCTTTCAATATTTTTAAATTTAGAAACGTTTCAGTTTCACAATAAGCTTTTTTCTAAAAATCAGGCTTTGTACTTTAATGCAAAATTGAATTATAAATATCTATTTTAATTTTTTTTTTTAATTAATTAAAATAATTAGCTCTGTTTAGAAAACAATTGTCTATGATTAATATTTTATGTGCTAACTTTCCGAATTTTTACTAATTTTAATGTAAAGTTGTCGCCTATGGCGCTGTTTCATCGGTAACTTAGTATTTTTATGTTTCTGAGGTGTAATTGTTATGTAATTTTGGAAAAAAAACGTTGTTTTTAACTCTGTCGGTTGTTCTAGGACCGCCCGTGGAAGACACTACTGTTTTTTTTTATCAGGACTTTAATCTCTATAAATATTTCAACTTGGTTAACTGTTTTTTATCATCGTTTATGAGAATACGAAACTTAGTAATATTTAGAAAATTTTTGCCAAGGACGAAGCGAGGGCATTTTCCTGCTGGGGGGGGAGCAAATCGAAAATGATCAATTAATCACAATTCGTTTATAAGGTCATGAACAGAAACAAAAAAAGGAAAATGATTATTTAACAGGTTCACCTGGTTAATTCGCTAGGTTATTAATTATCATTTGAAGTGCTTGTATTTAAAATACAAAAAAATTGGATATCGGGACTATTCAAACTTTGAGTACAATGATTTTTTGCTTGATCTTCAAAATATTAACTGGCATTATATATATATTCCTTAACCGATATCGACGCAATGGTGGACCTTCAATAACAATGTTATAAATATTTTTAACCTACATGCGCCTTTCTCTTAAAACTTTATTTTTTTTTATTTATTTAATAAATAATTCCCAACGAACTTTACAAGTCCATTACAGGGAAAATATTACACTAACTTAAAAATAAACAAATATAAACAACATTTTTTTACAAAAATATAGAAATACAATACAGAATACAATACAAATAAAATTAATAAAATAGTCAAATTTAAATCAATTTTAAAACTAATTTCCGAATAAAATTAGAGTGCTTTTATTTTTTTAAAAAATACAATTTTGTCTTCTTTTTAAAGAGTGTCAATTTTTTAATATTTTTACACATATTTGGTAGGGTATTATAAATTATAACCCCATTGTATAATAATGATCTTTTACCAATATTGCTTTTAATATTTACTGCTAAAATACTTTCATTTTGCCTTGTGTCATGATTATGTACGGTATTTAATTTTTGGAATGTGATTTTTGATTTTTTTTGATGAGTGGATATTGAATGAATAATTACACATATTTTTAGTTTATACAAATTTTCTAAGTTTAAATATCCTAGTGGTTTGTATAAATTTATTGTTGGTTCTAAAAAAGGAAGCTTGTAAATACATTTAATAAGTTTATTTTGTAATTTTTTTAAAGGATTTATTATTGTAGAGGTAGCAGATCCCCAGACGGATATTAAATATTGAAATTTAGAATAAATTAGAGAATAATAAATATTTTTTAAAAGCTTAATTGGTAAATAATATCTTATTTTATAAAAAATTCCAATCAATGGGGTAATATTTTTCCTGAGATAATCGATATGTGTTTTCCAACTTAAATTTTCATCTATATGCAGTCCTAGAAATTTTATAGAATCAGCATATTTTATGATTTTATTATCAAATAAAATTTCTTTTTTTGATAGCAAGCTGTTTATTTTTGTTTTAGTAATATATATAAAAGAAGATTTTTTAAAATTTATTGATAATTTATATGACTGAAGCCAAGAAAAAATGATTTGTAAATCATTTTTTATTTGATTTTGAATGTCAAAGTAATTATCGCCAAAATAAATAATAGTTGTATCATCAGCAAATAATTGTATCTTACCATTTAGGTTTAATTTAGATATACTATTAATATATATAAGAAATAATATTGGTCCTAAAATTGATCCTTGCGGAACACCACATTTAATAGTTTTTTGAGTACTTTTACTGTTATTAATTTCAACATATTGTGATCTATTGCTTAAATAACTCTCAAACCAATTGTAAATATTTCCCCTTATTCCAATGTTATGAATTATTTGTAATAAAAAATTATGGTTAACTGTGTCAAACGCTTTACAAAGGTCTAAAGATAATAAACAGCATTTTTGATTTTGATCTATTTTTAATTGAATGTCTGTTATTACATCCATAACAGCAATTTCAGTATCTCTATATTTTCTAAAACCATATTGACTATCTGAAATTAAATTTTGATTATCTAAGAAATCTGTTAATTTGTTGTTCATAATTTTTTCTAAAATTTTTGAAAAAACTGGCAATACAGATATTGGTCGATAATTACTTGGATCATTTTTTGAATTTGCTTTAAAAATTGGTGATACTTTAGCTAATTTCATTTTTGATGGAAAAATACCCTTTTTAACAGATAATTCAAATAGTTTAAGTAAAATTGGTAATATTTCTATTTTGACTTTTTTAATAATTTTTACTGATATTTCATCAAAACCGCTTGCTTTTTTTATATTAAGATCATCTATTATCTCTTCAATTTCACCCATAGTTATCTTTTCTAGGTTCAAAAACATCGAGTTAGGGTTTGCATTTTCAGTATATCTTCTTATAAATGGAATTTGATTTGATAAATTTTCGCCAACATTTATAAAATATGTGTTCATTTCTTCGCATATGGTTTGTTCGTCTTTAATTTCAATACTATTGGATATAATACTATCAATGTTGGTTTTGTTTTTCTTTGACTTGTTTGTCAATAATAAATTTAAATTTTCCCAAATACCTTTTTGGTCACTGTTCAAAAATATGTTTTTAAAATATTTTTGTTTTGTTGTTCTTATTGTTTGTTTTACAAGTTTATTTAATTTATTAAAAGTCTGCTCATATTCTTCAATCATTGGATATTTCTTCTTTTTTTCATATATCTTGTCTCTTGTTTTAATCATTTTTGCTAAATCTTTCGAAAACCATGGTTTCGAATTTTCATTAATTTTTATTGTATTTGTATATGATGCGGATTCAAATATTTCTAATATCTCATCATATAGTTTATCTGGTTCGTTAATTAAATGTTGCCTATTTTGTAATTTTATTAGGTCATGTTTCAATTTATCTATAAAATATTCTCTAATTTTAATATTTTTGAAACTTCTATTATTTTTGGTATTTTGTTTAGGTATATTTAAAATTTGTATTTTATGATCACTTAATGGACTTACTATAAACTTTATCTCTAGTTTATTTTGCATATTTGTTAGAGTATGGTCTATCAAGCTTTTGTAGTTTGTAGTTTCTCTTGTTGAAATAGTAGTATTGCAAAGTGTAAAATTATTTGACGAATATATTTCTAAAAGTCTTTTTGAATCACTAGTATTTTGAAGTAAGTTAATGTTCATATCACCAACCATTAAACATTTGATTTTATAATTATTGTTTAAATTTTCAAGTTTTTCTTCAATAATATTTAAAAAACTATTACTTTTTACGGATGGTGGCCTATAAATACCACAAATAATAAATTCTGGAGATTTTATTTTAAGTGCTATATATGATAATTCATCTTCAATTTTTTCTAAAATTTCATAGTCAAATGTCTTTTTCACAAAAATGCCCAATCCACCTCCTCTCTTTTTCCTGCATGCATATATTGAATTAAATTTTTTGAAATTATAATATTTTTCTTCTTCTTTGTAAACCCATGTCTCACTAATTACTATAATATGAATATTTTCATCATCTGCTAAAATTTCAATTTCATCCATTTTATTCTTAATTGATCTGGAGTTTATATATAAAACTTTAATATTTTGTATAATATTTATATTATATTTTGACATTATTAATTATAGTTTATTTTTTCTTTGCTCTGTTTAATTTTCCATTGGTGCAATATACAATCATTTTTATTTGCTTCATGATTATAATCATTGTTTTTATTATATAACTTATTGTAAATAATGCAGTTAGAACACTTTGGAAATTCTTGTGTACAGTCCCAATATTCGTGTTTACCTGTACAAAAAGAGCAGATCTTATCTTTTTTTTTACAATCTTCTTTTTTATGTCCATATCCACAGCATTTAAAACATATCATTATATTTAAGTCCTCTCTCACTTTACATTTATTCCACCCTAATGATATATCTTTGTCGACTAATTTTCTAAAAGTATCTCCTTTTGTCTCGAAGTAAATAATATATTGATTTGAATATTTTGATTTTCTTGTATATTTAATGTCTAGTGAATCATTTTCATCTAGATAGTTTAAAGCTCGCATTTCTTCTAGAAGTTCTATATTATTGTACATTTTTTTTGGTCCTATTAACACTAATCTTGGTAATTTTAACTTTGAAATGTAAATTGAATATTTTTCATTTAATTTTTCTTCTGATAATATTTTCATTTTTTCTACGTCCTCTTTTGATTTTCCCTTAATAATAATTCCGCCATTTCTTATTTCCTTTATGCCATTTACTGATGCCTTAACAGCCATTGGATTAATTTTGTTTTGTATTTCATGTTTAGTCTGCTGGTATGTTTGATTCTTCTTTGGTTTAATAATCAATACTGGAATATTTTGATTATTAACAATTTTTTTATTGGATTTTAAAATATCTGAATATAGTTCATTTTTTTCTTGTATAATATTTTTTTTTTCATTTAAGTTTTCTAAAATTTGATTAATATTTGAATCAATTTTGTTTAATTTTGAAGCTATATTTATTTTTTCCAGAATTTCCACTTTGGATTGTACTTCATTCGTATTTTGAGTCAATTTTTCAAGTTTTTCGTTTATTTGATAAATAATGTCTTTAAATAGTTTATTTTCTTCTTCTAGTCTCTTGATTCTATTATTAAGTTCAGATGAACTTTCATTTTCTAGGCAATTTATGCATGTCCATTTAATACTTTTCTTTTTTGTTTCAGTTGTTTCTTTTTTTGATAGTTTTGTACATGATAAACAAAACCATTCTTCACATTTAATACACATTAATGAATAAGTATTATTTGTGAATTTATAACTACAGCTTATACATTTTTCATTATTTACCTTTTCTCTATTAATTTTCATTTTATTTGAAAGACGTGTTGATTTTCCTGCCTCCATTTTATCTTGTGTATTTATGTAAAAGTTTTTGACAAAATTTTCGTATTTATGATCGTTGGGGTACTTTTCTGGTAAATAGGTATTTTCATTGTCACTACTATCTTCGAGGTTACATTGTAAATTTGGGTTATTTGTCACTGTCACTTTTTTTTGTGTCAAATCCTTTTTGCGTTTTTTATCCATTTTTTTACATTAGGAACTTTTTGATTACAAATTGATATTTCACTGATTTCTAATCTTTTTGGTTAACACTATAATGAATCTTTTAATAATTTTTTTTGAGTAAAAACTACTTTAAAACCTTTTGAGAATATGACATCATAAGAATTACTAAAGCCCCAGCGCCTTGGATAACACCCACTTTGAAATTTATTATGAAGCTCAGAGACGGGGCATTTTCTAAGTACAAAAAACTTAAAACTGACGCTACTTGGACATATTATAAAAGCTTACGCAATCAAGTAAACAATGCAGTTAGAGCCGAAAAAAGCTTATTTACAACATACCTTTAGAAGATACCCTAAAAACTTCTGTCGCACTATAGATTATTTAAATTTAAGTTCTAACTCTCAATCATCTAATTCATTATTAAAGGTGGGTGACTCTAATGATTTTAATATTTTTTTTACTAATTCACTGCCTACTGTCGGTCCTGCTGATCGTAACTTTATCGAACAAAACTACGTAAATAAAAGGTTTAACCAGTATGATGATTTTAAATTTAACGCGGTTACTGATGTAGATATTGACAAAATTATTATCAGTTTAAAGAGCAACGCGGTTGGAAATGATGGTATAAATTTAAAAATGCTGCATTATATAACTCCTTATGTATCAGACTTTATCTGCCTCATAATCACCTTTTGACAGGCTATTTTCCGAATGCCTGGAAGACTGCCAATATTGTGCCGGTTCCTAAAGTTACAAGTCCCAAACGGCTGTCGGATTATAGGCCCATCAGTATCCTACCTACTTTATCTAAAATCCTAGAAAGAGTTGTGGCTGACCAATTAACTTCTTTTTTGAATACTAATAACATTCTTCCACCGACTCAGTCAGGGTTCCGTAGAAACCACAGTACAACCACGTCCTTGTTAAATATAACTGACGATATTTTGTGGTATTGGGATAACAATAACTGTAGCTGCCTTATTTTACTTGAATATAGCAAGGCCTTTGATACAATTAGGCATGATATACTACTTATTAAACTTAAATTTTTTGGCCTGGGTGCATTACAATTTTTTGAGTCATATTTCTCTAACAGATCCCAGCCGGTAATAATTAATGGTTGTCCTTCCCAGATGCATTTCATTAGTAGAGGTGTGGCTCAGGGCAGCATTTTGGGTATTTTTTTATTCTCAATTTATACTTCTGATTTTTCAAAATTTCTTAAGCATTGTATCAGTTTGCGGATGATATACAGTTGTACTTGTCCTTTTTACCCCCTGATGTCGCTACTGCCGTGATAAAAATTAACGAAGATCTTAAACTACTTTCGGATATCTCTAAATCCCACAACTTAATTCTAAACGAGAAGAAAACTCAGCTCGTAGTATTTGGTAAGTGCAAGTCTTTTATAATTGAAAATCCTGTGTTTCAAATCTTTGTTAACGGCACTGTGATAGAGCCTATGTAAAAATCTAGGACTGCATATTGATTTTGAGTTTAGATATTCAGATCATATTTCTTCATTAATTCAAAAAACATACGCTAAATTAAAACTTCTATATATGCATCGAGATATTTTTGATACAGATACTAAATTACGTCTAACCGATTCTTTAATTTTATCCCATCTAGGTTATTGTGACGTTGTCTACTGCTCTGCATTGCTTCAAAAAGACAAAAATAGCTTACAGAAACTGCAAAACTTGTGTCTTAGATTTAGTTTTAATGTCCGCAAATTCGATCATATCTCACCTTATTTGATCGAATCAGGATGGCTTACTATCAAAGAGCGTTATTTACTTCATATCCTACATCTGGTTTACAAAATTAGACTAACTGAACTTCCTTCTTACCTTTTTAACAAACTTACTAAAGGTTCTGATGTGCATAATGTTCTTACTCCCCACAGGGATTTGTATAGTGTTCCCAAGCACAACCATGCTTTTTTTCAGCGTTCATTCCGCTATACGGCCGTTACTACTTTTAATTCTTTGCCAGCGCGTAGTGGCATCATAGCGCTCGGAATAGTCCGTAGAAATTAATTCTTAGTGCGTATCGGTTAATATTTTGGTTTTCACGTAATATTATTTAAGTTTTCCTGTAGTTACGTGTTTTATTTAAACAAAAACGTGGACAATGTCGCTACAAGTGATAAATGTAAAGAGGCGAATACTAAACGAAATGTCGTGTTTGTTTTGTGATAAAATGGGTAATTTAGTGGATAAACCAAAACCACAATCGTTTATAAATATTCAAAGCGCAGCAGATCGGAGAAAAGATAACATTAGTGAGAAAATAAAGCATAGTACAGACTTTACTGAACACAATTGTTCATGGCATCGAACTTGTATGGCAAGTTACATTAGCGAACAAAAAATTAGATTTGACAACTTTGTAACTACTTCTGAAAAATCAAGCAAAAGTACTTCTAATAAAAAGTTGCAAGACGCTACAGATGTAAGTATCGTTCAAAAAACATATATGTTGGTCAACCTGAATTTTGACGATGCTTTATTTCAGATACATTTTCTTTACAGTAGCGCCATATTAAATGTGTGTTTTTCTACAAAATCAAAATTGGGCTATTAAAGTTTGGTCGCATGTGATGCAAAGTTTATTTGTTTTTGACCCTGTATAAGGTAACTTCATAAAATAAGTATTTTTGAAAACGTACGTAGTTTGTGTCTGAAAGTAATACACCTTAATATTAAGACAAAAAATACACAGTGTCATCAGTAAGGTGTTCATTAAGTAGAATATAAATTTTAGTTTAACTTAACGTAAAGTTTATCTATTTTCAACGATTTAATTTAAAACCCCTTTACTTTATTTTTATTTTTCTACTTTCAGGTACAAACAACGTTTTTAGAAATACTTATTTTATGAAGTTACCTTATACAGGGTCAAAAATAAATGAACTTTGCATCACATGCGACCAAATTTTAATAGCCCAATTTTGATTTTGTAGGAAAACACACATTTAATATGGCGCTACTTTAAAGAAAATGTATCTAAAATAAAGCATCGTCAAAACTAAGAAGTTTTATGTAGGTTGCGTTGAGTCTTATTTTGCAAAATTGGTGCAATTTACAAAATATAGGTAAAAAATCAAAATTATCTTATACAGCTGAAATTTTGCATGTGGACTAGAAACTGCATTTTAAAAAACTTTTTCTAATAAATTTTTTCGATATTTTCAGAAATAAACCCACTTTTGAATAATTTTTTTGAAAAAATTAAAATTTGACAGATAATGCTTATCACGTAACTACTATTTTTTTGCTTAATTTTCATCTCGATCGAAGCAAAATTTGATGCCAAAGTCAAATTTTGAATAAAGCTATTAATAAAAAAAAAATCCCATATGATGCGGACTTTACTGGTGACACTGTATATGGATAAAATGGGATGGGTTTGGCAGAAGGAAACAGACAAAACTCTTTTGAATTAATATGGATAAATGCTGACCAAACACTACTACGGCCTATTTATTATACTTTTTCTAATTTTGCATCATAACAAATCTATAACGTAATGAAGCTATTTCGATACGCGTTTTTTCTTTATTTGATGTTGGTAACATTTAAATGTTTTTAGTAATAGATGTGTTTTGGACTTCCATTGCCTTTAGTTTTTCATATCACAACGTTTCAACTGGTAAGTATCTCCAGTCGTCTTCAGGTGAATACCAAACAAGTTACAAAGCTACGAGCCTATTTATACTACCTAGGGGGGGCGGAGCTAGTGACGAATTCGGGTGCAGTCGTGAGTCATCTGCTTACGTCACCATGATTATTCATCTGCTGACGTCATCCGCTTACGTCATCACGTTTGCATCACTACTCAATCTGAGCCTACACCTATTTAACAAGGGCTTCCAAATGTTTCTTATATCTGCAGAAGGTTTACTGAAACAGTCAGGGTTCTGGATTATGACAGCTGCTTCTTTGAATTTTCTCTTCCGCCAATGCTATTCTTTAAGTATAATTTTTGCGTTTTCTCATTGTAAATGATGGCCGTGGGTCCAAGCGTGGTCTGCTGCACCGGATCTGTTTGTTTCTCCTTTCAGTGTGTGGTTTCGGTGTTCTTTGATCCTTGTTTGGAGAGGTCGTAGAGTTTCACCAACATAGGATTGTCCGCATTCGCAAGGTATTCTGTATACACAATTCTTCGTGTCCTTTTGATTTGTTGGTTTTGTCTTCGTCAGGTGGCTTCGTAAGGAATCTTTGGAGCTGAAGACTGTTCGGATATTGTACTGTTGTCCTATCCTTCGAATTTTTTCGGAGATTCCCTTGACATAAGGTACATTCATGGTGGGTCCAGATTCATTATCTTTGTTCGTTCTAGTTTTGTGATCTTGACGCTTTTTGATGGCCTGATCGACTAGTTTCGTAGGGTAATCATTCATGCCAAGGTCTTGCTTGATGTTGTTAAGTTCTTTCGTCAAAGTCCCCTGCGAGTTGCAAAGTGTGAATGCTCTATCGACGAGTGTTTTGACTATTCCATGTTTGGTGCTGTTTGAATGGTTTCAGGCGTAGTTAAGATATTGACCTGTGTGGGTTTGTTTTCTATATACCGATGTTTGGATGGTGCTCCCGATTTTCTGTACTACGACGTCTAAGAACGGTAATCTGTCGTTGTCCTCCTTCTCCATGGTAAACTTAATTGTAGGTGCCAGCTTGTTCATATGTTGTAGAAAGGTTTGAAGTTCGTCATCGCTTCCATTCCAAATGATGAATGTGTCATCTACGTAACGAAGCCATAGCTTTGGTTTAATATTCGCCTTGTCTATCGCCTGATCCTCGAACCATTCCATGTAAATGTTGGCTATTACGTTCGTTCTTCGAGTTTTCGGTCTTCCCCAAGTTTTCTTCTAATGATCTGCAGTGTTTCCTTCACTGGGAATCTGGACCCACCATGAATGTACCTTATGTCAAGGGAATCTCCGAAAAAATTCGAAGGATAGGACAACAGTACAACATCCGAACAGTCTTCAGCTCCAAAGATTCCTTACGAAGCCACCTGACGAAGACAAATCCAACAAATCAAAAGGACACGAAGAATTGTGTATACAGGATACCTTGCGAATGCGGACAATCCTATGTTGGTGAAACTCTACGACCTCTCCAAACAAGGATCAAAGAACATCGAAACCACACACTGAATGGAGAAACAAACAGATCCGATGCAGCAGACCATGCTTGGACCCACGGCCATCATTTACAATGGGAAAACGCAAAAATTATACTTAAAGAAGAGCATTGGCGAAAGAGAAAATTCAAAGAAGCAGCTGTCATAATCCAGAACCCTGACTGTTTCAGTAAACCTTCTGCAGATATAAGAAACATTTGGAAGCCCTTGTTAAATAGGTGTAGGCTCAGATTGAGTAGTGATGCAAACGTGATGACGTAAGCGGATGACGTCAGCAGATGAATAATCATGGTGACGTAAGCAGATGACTCACGACTGCACCCGAATTCGTCACTAGCTCCGCCCCCATAGGTAGTATAAATAGGCTCGTAGCTTTGTAACTTGTTTAGTATTCACCTGAAGACGACTGGAGATACTTACCAGTTGAAACGTTGTGATATGAAAAACTAAAGGCAATGGAAGTCCAAAACACATCTATTACTAAAGATACATCATTGTCTACAACCTTCAAACAAACATTTAAATGTTTTATTTCATTGACTTGCGCGGCCTTTGTGATTTACGAGAAAACCCATTTTTCGCAGAGGAAAAATATAGCTTGATAACCTACTTTTTTATTCTGTTTGGATAACAGTCATGTATGTTGGTTGCATAAATATATAAATCAATCTTTTGTGGATGCTTCAAGCTATCATTTTCTGCCAAATCCTATCCAAAATTCAATCTACTAACAATGTCGATTTTTACTGCAACTTTATTTGAATTTTCCATCTTCCCTATACTAAATTGCAATGCCGTGACGTAAAATCACGTCTTTTGAAATTCGAAGAAAAAGTAGCAAAATCGCCAGAATTTCCGAACGCTCTGTATATGTACCGAATGTACAAGGATCACACAACGTATTCCGTCCAATTTCAAATCTCATATCGCTAAAATAACTTTAGAATCTCGTGGTGAAAATGGATCAATAAATCAAAAAATGACAGTTCGCAAAATAATTTTTGTTTTCCAGAGGCTATGATAAAAAATATTATTACCAACATAAAATTTAGACATAAAAATTTACAAAATTTGAAGGATTTATTTTCTTTTTAAAAAGGTATGTGTTTTTTATTGAAAAAACTACAAATTAGAAAAAATAGTATAACGTACGTGTTATATAAAACAGTTTTAAGCACTCGTCCCGTTATAAAACTCGCCGCAAGCAGCTCGTTTTTTAACATGGACGCGTGCTATAAAACTAGACTGGGTACATATCGCTAATCGTCAGCCGAGAGTGCATCTAATATTAGTACTAAAAAGATTTACAAAAATTTACAATAAAAAAATAATTTTCTTTTCTTTTTTTTCTATTTACTATTGCTTTTTTTGCCTCACCTTCCTGCGGAACGTGAAGGGAAAACATATCGCCAAATTGTCATTATAACAACTGACTAAAACTACACAATGGTGCAAAATTTCCGTTTTCTCGTATAGGTAGGTAGTTTTCTGAGACGGCGCCGTATAGGTGCTCTTTAAACTCGCACACCTTTGTGCAATGTGGGATATACTTTCCATATTTGCTCTATAAAAATATGTAAGTATTTAATCGATTAAAACATAAGCAAAAAATTATTCTAACATGGAAGCTATCAATTATCAGCTAATAAATTTGTAGAAATATTATTGTGCCGAGCCCTTCGGGCACGGCACTGTTCTACTTCGTTCGTTTAATTATACGAGAGCTGTCACTTTGACAGGTAAGTGTCATTTTTTTTAGCTCTTTCGTAGCGAGGGTTATAGCTGTAAGAATTCGAAATTAAAAAATTTTCCGGTATCTAAATAAGAATGTTTTATACGATAGCTGTAAAATTTTGACAGGTAGGAGTCAGTTTTTTTTATCCTTTTCGTAGCGAGGGTTATCGCTGTAAAAATCCTAAAGTGAAAAATTTTTCAGATCCTAAATAACAAAGTTCTATACGACAGCTTTCATTTTGACAGGTAAATGTCAATTTTTTTAAAGGTTTTTCTTGTATCTAGGATTAAAGCTGTAAGAATCCAAAATTTAAAAAAAAATTCAGTAGTTAAATAACAAAGTTCTATACAACAGCTGTCAAATTTTGACAGGTAAGTTAAAATTTTTTTTTTAGATTTTTCGTAGCGAGATTTATAGCTGTAAGAATCCTAAATGAAAAATTTTTTAGTTCCTAAATAACAAAGTTATATACGACAGCTGTCATTTTGACAGGTAAATTGCAAGTTTTTTTTAAGCTTTTCTTGTATCTAGGATTATAGCTGTAAGAATTCAAAATTTAAAAAAAATTCAGTACCTAAATAACAAAGTTCTATACGACAGCTGTCAAATTTTGACAGGTAAGTTAAAAAAATTTTTTTAGATTTTTCGTAGCGAGATTTATAGCTGTAAGAATCCTAAATGATAAATTTTTCAGTTCCAAATAACAAAGTTATATACGACAGCTGTCATTTTGACAGGTAAATTGCAAGTTTTTTTTAAGCTTTTCTTGTATCTAGGATTATAGCTGTAAGAATTCGAAATTAAAAAAAAAAAAAACAGTACCTAAATAACAAAGTTCTATACGACAGCTGTCAGATTTTGACAGGTAAGTGTCAATTTTTTTTTAGCTTTTTCGTAGCGACGGTTATAGCTGTAAGAATCCCAAATTAAAAAAAAAATTCAGTACCTAGATAACAAAGTTTTATACGATACCTGTCAGATTTTGACAGGTAAGTGTCAATTTATTTTAACTTTTTTCGTAGCGAGGGTTAAAGCTGTAATAAAACTAAATTTAAAAAAATTTCAGTACCAAAATAACAAAGTTCTATACGACAGCTGTCAAATTATATATACTTAAATAGTAATTCTTATTTTTTATAATTTGCTACCATTTCTATGCTGTTTAGGTATAGAACAATATATTTGAAAAAAGTAGTATTTGAGATGACCTAAACGAATATCCAAACCAAAATTATATCGGACGCACCCAATTCGATTTATTAACGATCCAATATGACCCTAGATTGATTTTAAAAAAATCAAAAAAATTACTTCCCAACTTTCAATCGCGTTCGCAAACAACAGTGTTTTGTAGCCCAACGTCGTCTACATGTCGAAAAAGTTTAAATCGATTAAAATGATTTTTGCCACCTGTATCGCCCTACAACGAAAAAAAACATATTTTTTAACTTTGACTTTAATAACTTTTTTCCGGTACACCCTGTATATTTGAAATTCTTTCCAAAACGTACCCCGACTATTCCTCTCTACGTCCAGAAATTTTGAATCGTTTTGCTCTAACCGTTTCCGAAAAAAAAATTCGCGAATATCGAAATGTCGAATAACCTTCTACCACGTGGCGACGGATTATCAATGTCGAAACGCCATCTTTAAAATCGAGATTACAACCATTTCTGAAACATTTTGGGCAAATATTTTGGTCAGTAAAATTAGCAGAAGGTTCAAGGTAGATATTCCACCCGATTTAAAATCTGGAAATGTTCTTATTATTCTAGCAAGTCACGCTGAAAACACCCATTTTTCGCCATTTTTGACAGCCGGATTTTCAGAATTAATAATTAATTTAGATACATCAATATCAAGGCACTCTTAGTCAAAAGTGAATGGTGTTAGAATTTGTAAAGATTGCCTGTTTTCGCACCCAAAAAAGCGACTTTTTTTAATTTTGCGAATATATTTTAATGATTTTGAATATGTAGAGGTGTTGCGAAGTAATCAGCGCATTTTTTGAGAAAAAAATAAAACGGTTTTGTTAAAAATTGAATAAGCTACAGTCGATATAGTAAAAAAAAAGGTGCCGTTTTTTCCGTATTAAAGATAAAGAAACGAAAAAATATCTCTTAAATACAATTTGACGAGCTCTATCCGCTAAAGTTTACAACGTTTCGATCAAAAGTCGTTTTCAGTACGAAAAAAAATAAAAACCGTGAAAAAATCAGGCCTAACTTTATGATTTCCATTTTCTTACAATTTTCGGCAATTTTCATTCCAGTTAGGTATAGAACGATATATTGGATAAAGGTAGATTTTGAGATGGCCTAACCGATTATCCAAACCGCATGTCGATGGGATGCACCCAATTCGACTTATTAGCGATCCAAGAGGTACCATTTTCGACCAAATTTTGACTTTGAAAAAATCAAAAAAATTACTTCCAATCTCTCGATCGTGCTCACAAACAATAGGCTTCTGTAACTCGCGGTCCTCTACACGTCCAAAAAGTTTCAATCGATCAAGTTCATTCCTGGGACCACGGTGTGGGCCGCGTGAAACCCGACTTTTTTCGACTTTGACGTTTAATAACTTTTTTCCGGCACACCCTGTATATTCCAAATTTTTACAGAACGTACCCCCACTATTCCTCTCTAAACCCAAAAAGTTTCAATCGTCCCACTCTAACCGTTTCTGAGAAAAAAATCGCAAATGTGAAAATGTCGAAACTGACGGCGGCGACGACGACAACAAACGCACATTATTTTCACCGAAGCGCCGTATAACATATCGCGGTGTAGCGCGATATGTAACTAGACTGGGTACATATCGCTAATCGTCAGCCGAGAGTGCATCTAATATTAGTACCAAAAAGATTTACAAAAATTTACAATAAGAAAATACTTTTCTTTTCTTTTTTTCTATTTACTATTGCTTTTTTTACCTCACCTTCCTGCGGAACGTGAAGGGAAAACATATCGCCAAATTGTCATTATAACAACTGACCAAAACTACACAATGGTGCAAAATTTCCGTTTTCTCGTATAGATAGGTAGTTTTCTGAGACGGCGCCGTATAGGTGCTCTTTAAACTCGCACACCTTTGTGCAATGTGGGATATACTTTCCATATTTGCTCTATAAAAATATGTAAGTATTCAATCGATTAAAACATAAGGAAAAAATTATTCTTACATGGAAGCCATCAATTATCAGCTAATAAATTTATAGAAATATTATTGTGCCGAGCCCTTCGGGCACGGCACTGTTCTAGTTCGTTCGTTTAATTATACGAGAGCTGTCACTTTGACAGGTAAGTGTAATTTTTTTTAGCTTTTTCGTAGCGAGGGTTATAGCTGTAAGAATTCGAAATTAAAAAATTTTCAGGTACCTAAATAAAAAAGTTTTTTACGACAGCTGTCAAATTTTGACAGGTAAGTGTAATTTTTTTTAGCTTTTTCGTAGAGCGAGGGTTATAGCTGTAAGAATCTGAAATTAAAAAAAAATCAATACCTACCTAAATAACAAAGTTCTATACTACAGCTGTCAAATTATGACAGGCGGGTGTAAATTTTTTTAAGCTTTTTTCATATAGAGGATTATAGCTATACGAATCCGAAATTAAAAATTTTTTAGTACCTAAATAACAAACTTTTATACGACAGCTGTCAAATTTTGACAGGTAAGTGTCAATTTATTTAAACTTTTTTCGTAGCGAGGGTTAAAGCTGTAATAATCCTAAATTAAAAAATTTTTCAGTACCCAAATAACAAAGTTCTATACGACAGCTGTCAAATTATGACAGGCGGGTGTAAATTTTTTTAATCTTTTTTCATATAGAGGATTATAGCTGTACAAATCCGAAATTTAAAAATTTTTCAGTGATTAAATAACAAAGTTCCATACGACAGCTGTCAAATTTTGACAGGTAAGTGTCAATTTTTTAAAAGTTTTTTCGTAACGAGGATTATAGCTGTAAGAATCCCAAATTGAAAAAATTTTCAGTACCTAAATAACAAAGTTCTATACGATAGCTGTCAAATTTTGACAGTTAAGTGTCAATTTTTTTTTAGCTTTTTCGTAGCGAGAGTTATAGCTGTAAGAGTCCGAAATTATAAAATTATCAGGTCCCTAAATAACAAAGTTCTATACGATAGCTGTCAAATTTTGACAGGTAAGTGTCAATTTTTTTTTAGATTTTTTGTAACGAGGGTTATAGCTGTAAGAATCCTAAATTTAAAAATTTGTCAGTACCTAAATGACACAGTTTTATACGATAGCTGTAAAATTTTGACAGGTAAGTGTCAATTTTTTTTTTAGATTTTTTGTAACGAGGGTTATAGCTGTAAGAATACTAAATTAAAAAATTTCTCAGTTCCTAAATAACAAAGTTCTATACGACAGCTGTCATTTTGACAGGTAAATATCAAGTTTTTTTTAAGCTTTTCTTGTATCTAGGATTATAGCTGTAAGAATCCGAAATTTAAAAAAATTTCAGTACCTAAATAACAAAGTTCTTTACTACAGCTGTCAGATTTTGACAGGTAAGTGTAATTTTTTTTTAGCTTTTTCGTATAGATTATTATAGCTGTAAGAATCCAAAATTTAAAAAATTTTCCGTACCTAAATAACGACATTAAAAAAAAAAGAAAAAAAAAGAAAAAAAAAACACTGGGGTTTGAACCCACGACCTTCGTCTCCAAAATCAACAGCCTCTACTACTACGCTATCGAAGCTTTGAGAGTGATTTGTGGTAAATAGGATATTAATGACGTATTCGATATTACATAGAACGTTGAGTATTGAAGATACACACAAATAATACACTTTTTTCAATTTTATTATTTTTGGTCAACCGCAAAGAAAAAGGTCCAAGACAGGTGTTTCATACATTAAATACTCCCCAAATATTATAAAAACTAAAAAATTGAAGTTAATATGCCTCCTGCAAGCCATTTTTATTATTACAAGTACGGGATAAATGCGATATTTTCCCCCTTATTTTTGGTCAAACGAAAAAGATAAAGGTTCAAGGTAGGTATTTCCCACAAAAGACGTAATCTAAATGGTCTTATTCCTCTAAAAAATCAATTTGGAAATCGCATTTTTCACCTATTTTTGACAGATGGTATAAAAGTTAAAGTTCAGGAAAACGCACGTGGTAAAACCATGGCCAACTTTTTCTAAATCGAATGGTGGTAGAATTTGAAAATTGTGCCTGTTTCCGCACCCAAAAAAGCAACTTTGCTAGAATTTGCGAATATATTTTGATAAGTTTGGACATGCAGGAATATTGAGAAGTAATCAGCGCATATTTTGAGAAAAAAATAAAACGGTTTTGTTAAAAATTGAATAAGCTACAGTCGATATAGTAAAACCTCTGGTGAAGGAACCTATAAAAAAATCATAAATTAATTTTTTTGAGCCACAAAATATGTTTTCCTAAAGATCGCTTATAATACAAATTAAAGCTTCTTTATCCGTTGATATAGTGTACCAAGAAAAATTTCAAAATGTTATATATTATAGACACTTGCAGAATTATTTAAGCAAACCAGTGCAACGCCAACAGAAATTACGGGAAAAAGTTCATAAGCTGCCGTTTTTTCTGTATTAAAGATAAAAAAACGAAAAAATATCTCTTAAATACAATTTGACGGCTCTATCCGCTAAAGTATACAACGTTTCAATCAAAAATCGTTTTCCGTACGAAAAAAAATAAACGGAATAAAAACGGAGAAAAAAATCACGCCTTACACTGTGGTTTCCAGTTTCTTACCATTTTCGGCAATTTCCATTCCAGTTAGGTATAGAACGATATATTGGAAAAAGGTAGATTTTGAGATGGCCTAACCGATTATCCAAACCGCATGTCGATTGGATGCACCCAATTCGACTTATTAGCGATCCAAGAGGTACCATTTTCGACCAAATTTTGACTTTGAAAAAATCAAAAAAATTACTTCCAAACTTTCGATCGCGCTCACAAACAATAGGGTTCTGTAGCCCACGGTCGTCTACGCGTCGAAAAAGTTTAAATCGAAAAAACTAATTTTTGTGGCCTGTATTGAATGCCAACGAGATCCCGATATTTCTCGACTTTAAAAATTAATAACTTTTTTCCGGCACACCCTGTATATTCGAAATTTTTACACAACGTACCCCCACTATTCCTTTGTAAACCCAAAAAGTTTCAATTGTCCCACATTAACCGTTTCCGAGAAAAAAAATCGCAAATGTGAAAATGTCGAAACTGACGACGCCGCCGACGCCGACGCCGCCGACACGGACAACATACGCACATATTTCAAATGAAGCAGACGATATAGTGCAAAATTTTCGGGAAGCAGTCGGGGTTGCCGTGATTCCGCGTGAAGGCGACGAATAACATATCGCGGAAAGCGATATGTTAATAATGCTTTATAAAACGTGTACTTTAATATACTATTATTAGGGTATGAAAAAAAAATGGTAAATTGTTCCCACGGCAACTGATGAAGCGCCCATTACCAGAATTGTGGATGTAGCCCTGTAAATGCACATCAAATTGTCATACGAAGGCTTGTTTTTGCAAAAAATTACAACTTGATTGTATTTCGTTGTGCAAATGTATCAATAATGAGTGTCAAAATAAATAAGATTGATTATTTGTATTTTTTGACTTATGTTCAAATTTGCTTTTTCGCATTAAATAAATTTTTTTTATCAACAATTCTTGTTTTTATTTTCAATTTTTTTGTTTTTTTTAATTGACTCGCTATAACAATCTTGAATCATAAGAAACAATTGGATATTGTCACTAAAACAATCATTAAAATTTTTCCAAAGCATTTGGTCAGTCCATTTACTTGATATCTAAGGGGATGGGGTGTAAAAAAAAAATGGACCATAAATCCCCCTGGCAACATTCAGAATCATAATCTGCAAGCTTTTCTAAATACAAAGCCATGCACATAATGCGGTCCTCATATTTTGCACACTCAATTCCATCCAGCGCCCGCACTATCACTCTTTTGCATATTTATAGAAATATGACCCCGCCTGTGGAGAATATTTTAAATAAATTCGGCGAGAAGAACATTAAAACTTAGCTTGGCTTAATAAACCTTTTTGTCGCAAATACGTTGTTTGTTAAATTTTATTTTTTCAGGCCAAATGTATATGCACCTTTCGTTTATTATAAACTTTTTTCCTGGGTGCGTCCCTGGCTATATAATGGCATTGTGCTTTGTATTTTTATATTAGGATTTACGGACTTAAATATAATAAGCCATAACACCCTCTATATATTAATTCTCGAGTAATTCCAATGTTCTCTTTATTTTTAGTATGGAATTCGATGGCAGCGATCAAGAACACCGTGACGAATATAACAGGTTCAGATGTGGTATATGTCAATTTCAAACAAGATGGAATTGTAGTTTAAATAAAAATTACGAGGAAGTTTCTAAATTTAATTGCAATTATTGCGATTGTCGTCAAAAGGCTCAGCAACAACAAAATATAGAAACAAGTGATTCTTTAGATAACTACAAATGTAATCAATATAATGAAACAATTATTGAGAAAGGAAGTTTTAAGGTACATATCCTGCAACAACATAACAACACAAAGGAAGTTGAGGCTTCACATAAGTTTAGGTGTGGTCAATGTGAATATCAAACGCTTTCGAAAAGTCGTTTAAAGGCACATATTTTTGGACGTCATAAAAATATAGATGAAGTTGATTATTATTATAGATCCACCAGCGTAGGCGGCAAAGCCGTTCAAGCTGCTTCAGATAAATTTAATTGTGATAAATGTGAATATCAAACCCTTAAAAGAAGTGATTTAAAGAGACATGTTTTGAGACGTCACAAAAATATAGACGAAGTTGATGCTTCAGATAAGTTTAAGTGCAGTTATTGTAAATATCAAACACTTAGGAAAAGTTATTTAAAGACACATATTTTTAGACGTCATAAAAATATAGATGAAGTTGATGCTTCAGATAAATTTAATTGTGGTAAATGTGAATATCTAACACTTTATAGAAGTAATTTAAAGAGACATGTTTTGGCACGTCATAATAATATAGAGGAAGTTGATGCTTTAGATAAGTTTAAGTGTGGTCAATGTGAATATCAAACACTTTCGAAAAGTTATTTAAAGGCACATATTTTTGGACGTCATAAAATTATAGATGAAGTTGATGCTTCAGATAAATTTAATTGTGGTAAATGTGAATATCAAACACTTAAAAGAAGTGATTTAAAGAGACATGTTTTGAGACGTCACAAAAATATAGAGGAAGTTGATGCTTCAGATAAGTTTAAGTGCAGTTATTGTGAATATCAAACACTTGCGAAATATCAATTAAAGAGACATGTTTTGGCACGTCATAAAAATGTAGAGGAAGTTGATGCTTTAGATAAGTTTAAGTGTGGTCAATGTGAATATCAAACACTTTCGAAAAGTTATTTAAAGGCACATATTTTTGGACGTCATAAAATTATAGATGAAGTTGATGCTTCAGATCAATTTAATTGTGGTAAATGTGAATATCAAACACTTAAAAGAAGTGATTTAAAGAGACATGTTTTGAGACGTCACAAAAATATAGAGGAAGTTGATGCTTCAGATAAGTTTAAGTGCAGTTATTGTGAATATCAAACACTTGCGAAATATCAATTAAAGATACATGTTTTGGCACGTCATAAAAATATAGAGGAAGTTGATGCTTCAAATAACTTTAAGTGTGGTCAATGTGAGTATCAAACAGTTTGGAGAAGTTATTTAAAAATGCATATTCTGAGGCGTCATAAAAATATAGAGGAAGTTGATGCTTCAGATAAGTTTAGGTGTGCTCAATGTGAATATCAAACACTTGTGAAACGTCAATTAAAGAAACATGTTTTGGCACGTCATAAAAATATAGAGGAAGTTGATGCTTCAGATAAGTTTAGGTGTGCTCAATGTGAATATCAAACTCTTGATAAAACCAATTTAAAGAGACATGTTTTGGCACGTCATAAAAATATAGGGAAGTTGATGCTTCAAATAAGTTAAGTGCGGTCAATGTGAGTATCAAACAGTCGGGAAAAGTTATTTAAAAATACGTAATCTGAGGAGTCATAGAAATATAGAGGAAATTGATGCTTCAGATACACTGAGAAAAAAGTTTATTAGATCTAGGTGAAAATACACTTACTTTAATTGAAAAGTTCACTACATATAGTGACTAGCGAAGGGTTCACTTGGCCTAAGTAAATGGAAAATGCTGAAATAGTTTACCTAGAACTAGTAAACACAAATAAACAGGTGTACTTAGAAATTCGTTATCTAATCTAAACGAACTGTTTACTTGAAATAAGTAACCCATTTATTAAATTATGTACCTTTAACCAATAAACCATTTATTTAAAATAGACAAATTGTTTAGTTAGAATTAGTGCATGAAAGGGATACGTGGATCTATTAAATTAGTAACATATAAATAAATAAAAGCAGAAATATGATCTTCTAAATTCCAATTTATTAACAAATACTCCATATTAGAACACTCCATAATATTATAGTACACCGCGATGTCCAATACGGCAAAACAAATATCACAGCAACAGAGCACCAAACAATCGGACCGACTTCGACTAGGACGAAAAGAAAATGATAAATCGTGTTGCGTGCGACGCCACGAGTTTCGAGTTTTATACTGCCGAAGTGAAGCGGGAGCGGCTAAAAGCGAACCGAACGTGGACGAAAGGCCAAACAAGTGAACTAGACACTTTATTTAAGCAACCAAGTTTACTTAGGATAATATTTTGGTTTACTTATTTACAGTAAACTTTTTTACATGTCTTAATTTATCCAAAACAAGTGAACACAAGTTTAAATTAGTTGTACATTATACTTAAAAATTATACGTTTACTAAAAACAAATAAACATTGTTTACTAATTTATTAGATCCAACCAAACCGATTGTAGCTAATTTGTTTTACTTGCTTTAAATAAACTAAATTTCTATTACAAATGAAATATTAGCCGGTGTAAGTAAACTTTTCCCAGCTACCACAGTTTACTTGGAGCTAGTTCACTAGGATATTTAAAACGAGCATTTTTTTCCCAACAATTTGATACCATACACTTTTATGCTATTTTAAAATTGACATGAAAAAATTTACCTTAAGTCCCAATCGCAAATTAAAAATCGGCAGTGGCGGCTCGTCAGATGAGGCAAGTGAGGCGCCGCCTCACTAGGTTTTTGATAAAAATTCATTAATAAAAAATAAAATTGTATTAACCCTAATTTTTCCATAAATATTATCTTCTTTACGAAATAAAAATAAACATTAACATTGGTCAAACCAAATCAGTATTACGTATGCATATAGTTTTTGATTATTAACGAAAACGTTATTTTCGCGTATAACTTAGTAAGTGCAATGACACACTACGGCGAAATAATAATCGCCTCGAAATCGTTGTGTCCATACTGCCCATGCATTTAAAAACCCAAGACGTCGCATCGTTCCGACTTACGCTATATCTTTATCTCATTTCTTCATACACGTTTGTTTATTGCTTTCAGAGGCGACCATAAGTTCGTCGCTATTTGTATTGCGCATATTATCACGTGCATTGCATGGGTCGTAGGTCGTAGCGTAGATCAGATCAGGGGTCAGGTTACTTATTCGGTAGTTCCCACTGTTCCCAGAGCTTTCAGTTCATCGATTTTAATAAATAAATAGTTTTTATATTTTAGTCGTGAATTGATTTTAGTATTTTGATTAGCGTTTCGCCGCAGTTTCGCGTGTTTTTCTCGACGTGAACATGAATCCGTGTCATGATATTGTGATGTCCCTTGTATAAACCTCTTTTTCAAGACGTA
Organism: Polydrusus pterygomalis; assembly: GCA_963969555.1. NCBI lineage: Eukaryota > Metazoa > Arthropoda > Insecta > Coleoptera > Curculionidae > Polydrusus > Polydrusus pterygomalis. The sequence goes on from OZ018382.1 coordinate 55,685,916, forward strand.
ACGAACAAGAAAAATGAGAAATCATTTGCTGGGAGAGGCCTACCCCTCAGATAAGTACTCTTAAAAAAGACGGAAAACAATATACCCGCAGTTTTCAAAGTTCTTGGTACCGAACTCATACCTGGATTTGTGGTAGCGTTTTTAAACAGCGCTTATATTGTTGGCCGTGCTTTTTATTGGGAAAAACTAAAAACGTGTGGACTTCTGATGGCTATGTAGATTTAAAAAAAATTTCCAGGTTAGTTAAAATCCACGAAGCGTCTAAAGAGCATATTCAGAATTCCTTAGGTTTTGTACGTTTATCCCAATACCCGAAATAAGGACTTAATACTTTTAAAATTAAAATCAGAATTTAGTATTTGGAAAAACAAAAAAAAGATACAGATGCTATAGGTTCAGGGGCGGTAGGGGGGGGGGGGGGGGGGGTTTAAGGGTAGAAAACGATTTATCTCGATTTCCGGTAAAACTACAAGTCCTGTGAAAAAACGTTAAATCGCAAAGTTGTAGGTAATAAAAAGATCTACAACTTTTGTATATACACTTTTTTCACATAACCTCAAAATTTATGTGAAAAATTCAAATAACCAAGTTTTTGGTTTTTTATTTTTATCTTTTACAAAAAAAATTTTTTATACACGAAATTTGGTGAAAACTTACCTTTTTATGTCCTAAACACACTGTATTTTTTTTGATTTAAAATATTTATTTTTTAACCTTATTTTGACTTAATATCGAAAAAACACCCTAATTTTCAATCGAAAATTCTCACATTAAAATATCTGCTTTTTTAAAAAAGTCGGTGGGCTTTTTGTTCGTTGAAATCTCTACTTTCTGATGGTGTTAAAAGAAATATACATTACCATGGTAAATGTTCTCAAAAAAATGCAAAGAAACGAAAAAAAACTCGAAGCCGAAATTTTTTTTTAGATCAATATGTACAATTTTCAGCTATTTATTAAAATTTATACTTTTTTTTTTATCAATGTAACAAGAAGGCTTACGTTTTTCGAGTAATTAAAGTATAAATTTTAATAAATAGCTCAAAATTGTACATATTGATATAAAAAAAAAATTCGGATTCGAGTTTTTTTCGTTTCTTTGCATTTTTTTTTTTGAGAACATTTACCATAGTAATGTATATTTTTTTAACACCATCAGAAAGTAAATATTTTAACGAACAAAAAGCCCACCGACTTTTTTAAAAAAGCAGATATTTTGACGTGAGAATTTTCGATTGAAAATTAGGGTGTTTTTTCGATATTAAGTCAAAATAAGGTTAAAAAATAAATATTTTAAATCAAAAAAATTACAGTGTGTTTAGGACATAAAAAGGTAAGTTTTCACCAAATCTCGTGGATAAAAGAAAATGTTTGTAAAAGATAAAAATAAAACCAAAAACTTGGTTATTTGAATTTTTCACATACATTTTGAGGTTATATGAAAAAAGTGTAAATACAAAAGTTGTAGATCTTTTTATTACCTACAACTTTGCGATTTAACGTTTTTCCACAGGACTTGTAGTTTTACCGGAAATCGAGATAAATCGTTTTCTACCCTTAAAACCCCCCCCCCCCCCCCCTTCCCGACCTCGGATCGCCCGTAATTTATTTTTCCTTTCATTTTAGTTCTATTCTCTTCCTTTTCCAATGGGTTTCATCCTACTTTTATTTCACTTTTTACCATTTTCAAAGGCTTCAGCACTGGTAAGAGTATGGTATCACATTATTGGAAAAAAAATGCTCGTTTTAAATATCCTAGTGAACTACCATCGTTCCATTTGGAAAAATAGAGCAAACGTCAAGAAAACTAAATTTAATTTTTTAAACGCTTGTGAAACGTAGAAAGTCAATTATTATGACATAATTTTAATTTTCATATACTAGTTGACTATAAATTAACAGATTTAATTAATTTGTAGCACTCTAGATTGAAAATAAAAAATAAACATAAAAATGTTATAACACGTCAAAAATACAAGTGAGGTGTCATTTCACTCATAATGTTATGCTGAACCCAAATAAGTAAAATTACACAAGATGTCCCATTTAAAAAATCAAAGTTAAGGTCACTTCCGGTCAAACCGGAAGTGCTAACAAATTGAAAATTATGCCAATAAATGCAGACTCATCTCTTATGCATAATCTCAACATTTCATTTTAATATCTATAAATACAGGGTGACAATTTAAAAACTTGAAATGGCCATATCTTAGGAACGAAAAACTGAAGAAAAAAAGGCAAAAAACAGTTTCTATAAAACGAAGGGGGAACAAAAACAAGCGTATTATCCCACCCTTATCTGCAACCCCTTGGACAGGGTGAGATACACCCCTAAAATCTTAAATAGAAAGGGGGGTCGAGTGATACATCACTCATGGAAATGGAAAATGCTTTCCAATGGTACCATGGTTGGTTGGTTTTTTTTTTTTTTTTTTTTTTTTTTTTTTTTTATGATCGAGCACAAGCACTATAGGAAAAATCCTTTAAGGCGCTCTGGGAGCGGTGCGTGTGCGAAGAAAGCGATTCACGTTTTTCTTAAATCGTTGGAGGTTATATTCGGTTGAAAACACGGTCTCAGAAAGGCCGTTCCACAAAGATGACGTCCTCCAAATGAAAGAGTTCTGAAACAATGATGTTCGGGGTGTACTAAGTTGAACCACATAAGGATGGGCGGCAGTGGTTCGTCGTGTGTTTCTGCTATGCATTACTCTAGGTGGAATCGAGCGGGCAATATCTGTCGAACACTTGCCATGAAAATATCTGTAGAAGAGAGTCAAATCACCAACCTGTCTTCGATGTTCTAAGCTGTCGAGGTTCTTAGTCAGCTCGTGGTCGCCGATTAGACGAACGGCTCTCCTTTGGATGGAATCCAACAACCGAAGGGTATGCTTCGGTGCAGAACTCCAGATATGAGAGCAGTATTCCAGTGATGGTCGAATCTGGGCTTTATAGAGTGTCAAAAGTTGTTGAGGTGTATACAACTTTTTGGTACGGAAAAGTATACCGAGCTTCTAAGAAGCTGCCCTGGCGATTGCCACAACGTGATTATGCCAAGACATATTTCCTCCCAGGTTGACACCCAGCAATTTAATAGACGAAGTCAGTGGAATTGCGTGTCCTGCCATAACGATATCGGGTTCTGCAATGTTAACCTTCTTAGAGAAAACTGCTGCCTGGGTTTTTTGAGCGTTAAATTCGACTTGGTTACTGTCACCCCAAGACAAAATTTCTTTCAGGTCTTTATTGAGGCGTGATACCCCATGTTGTCTGCGAAGATGTGCGTCAGCAGCCGATGTTTGAGATTTCAAAGTAAAAGATGAGATAAGTGTGCTGTCGTCAGCAAAGCAATATAATGGATTTTCTGTTTTCGCTAGAAGGTCGTTAAAATGTACAGTAAGAAGAGAGTGGGGGATAATATGGACCCTTGAGGAACACCAGCATTGATGGTGAAGGTGTCTGAGAGAAACCCGTCAATCGCCACTCGTAGAGAACGGTCCTTGAGGAAGCTAGACAACCATGAACAAAATCGACCGGGCATACCATAAGAACGCAGTTTACTTAGGAGCCCCTCGTGCCAGACACGGTCAAAGGCTTTAGAGATGTCCAGTGCAATAGCCCGGGACTCCCCATGATGTTCGATTGCGTTGCTTCAAAGATGAGTGACATAGGCTAGAAGGTCTCCTGTTGATCTGGACTTACGAAAACCATACTGATGGTCGCTGATAATTTTAAGGCCTTCTAGGTATTTTAGAAGTTGTTGGTTAATAGCTTTCTCCATCACCTTTGATATAACTGAAAGCAATGCGACGGGTCGATAGTTGTTTGGCAGGGTTTTCTTGCCTTGGTATAGGCTGGACTCGCGCCTTTTTCCAGCAAGATGGAGATATTCCTTTTTTGTAGGATAAGTTAAAAAGTCTACAACAAAATACTGGTGTGAGTTCATCGGCGCATTTCTTGAGCACTATAATAGGAATTTCATCTGGACCAGAAGCTTTTTTGGCATCAAGCCCCTACAGAATTCGTTTGACAGGACGCTGACGGAATACGATATCAGTCATTTCCGATCGAACTGCTGGAATGTTCGGGGGTGGTTTTCCCTGAAAGTCCACCGTGGAGTGTGAAGCAAATAGTTCTGCGAGTAAGTTCGCTTTATCTTAAGCCGTGGTTGCTATTGTGCCGTCAGAACGTATTAGCGGTGGAATATTTGATTTGGTAAAATTTTGACTGACGGCCTTAGCGACTGACCAAAAGGACCTAGATCCGTTAGGACTGGCCAGAAGTTTATTTTTGATCCTCCTGTTGTGAGCCTCTTTGTTTTGATCTATCGTTTGCTTACACAGGTTTCGAGCGGTAACAAAGATGGTGCGATTCACATCGGTAGGATTTTTACGCCATTGTCGGTTGCTAAACCAGGGCTTGCCATTAGAAGGGCGCTTCTTGGAGAAAGGAATAAAGGCTTTCATGCCAGTAAGAATGACATCGGAGACCACTTGAGCACAAGCGGATGGATCATCTGAAGAGAAGCACACTTCCAGCCAAGGAAAAGTGCGAAAATGGTCCCTTAGGTCTTCCCAACTAGCTGATGTGTAGTGCCAAAATTTAACGAGGTTTAGGAAGTTGTTCAGAACAAATTGGCAGCTCGCTTAGAGTTGAAATAAGTTTGTGATCGGAAGATCCTAATGGAGGATGAACGGTGACTGTGTATAGGTCAGGGTTGGATGTCAAAAAGAGATCTAAAAGACTAGCAAAATCTCCATCTCGGTCTGGAATTCGCGTTGGTTCTTCCACGAGTTGAGTTAGACCAGAACTAATCGCAAAAGATTCCGCCTCACGACCCTGTTCATCGTTGGTATTTGAGTATTTGAGCCAGTTGATATTGTGGACGTTAAAGTCACCAAAGACAGCGACTTCGGCATTAGGATGGTTGGTTTGCAAGAAGTCAATTGTGTATGCTAGTGACGAGAAGAGTGCTATGTAATGGGTGTCACTTGGAGGACGGTAAAGGCAGCAGATAAACTTGGTGATTTTCTGCGTTGATATTTTAAACCACATTACATCAAACTCTGCTGGTTCAAGTGTGTCCTTTCGTTGGCAGCAAAGATCATATCGGATAAAGAGATAGACCCCAAAGTTGCGTCTAAATCGGAAATGAAAATCGTATCCAGGATATAAATAGCTGACGGTGTTCGTTGACGATCTGACCTTTGTCTCGGTCAGTGCGAGCACATGGGGCTTGGATGATGGTAAGTGCTGGTGGACTGAATTGATGTTGGTATTAAGCCCTCTGATATTGCAGAAATCAATTTTGAAGCTGCTGTTTTTGGGTGTGTCAGCAACTGTAGGTGCCACACTATTTCTCCGTTGAGTGTTGTTAGGGGAACCCAGATATCGCTTGATGAGGCCACAGGATCAGCCCCCACCCGGAGATCCGATGGGGGGGGCGAGTTTACCTCCGGAGTATTTTGGTCCTGGAGCTTCCATCATGCTTTTTCTTCCCACCCTAGAAACCGGAAACATCGGCACAGCGACGAAACGTTGACTCAAAGAATAGCTCAAGAGCAACTTCACGCCGCCTAAGCCGATGCAATGGTATCTCACCGGGCGATGACGGGTGGGCTAGCATCTACCATTTCCATTGGTTATAGGCGGGGGTCGGGTTCGACGTGTGGCCCAAGCTTCTTACACTGCAGCCTTCTGGCTTATTGTGCGCCCCAGTCTTGTTAGAAAATGTTTGTTCCTGCTACGAGGTCCAGTAGTTTTCTTCCAAGTTTGTCTTGCGGGAGGTTATCACCACATCAAATATTTCCGAAGATTTTGAATCTTTTACGGTTTAGCGCTTCGCAGCTGTATATGATATGGGAGGCGGTTTCGTCCTCTTCACCACAAAGTCTACATTCAATGGGTCCATTATAGACTCCCATTCGTTGAAGGTGTTTTCTTAAGTGACAATGGCCTGTTAGTAGGCCGGTCACTTGTTTTAGCTGGGTGTGCGTCAAGAGCAGCATTCCAGCTGATAGCTTCTTCGAAGACCTATCGATGACGGCCCGTGCGTGTGCCTGACCAGGTATACCGTTCCATCGAGATAGATGTTGTTTTTGCGCCCATCTGTCTAATGTTGTTTTGGTTGCCTTTTTTGATATTCCAAGGGCGGGTTCTGGGCCCCTGAAATTTTTAGCAGATCCGGTTCTTGCCAGTTCATCTGCTTTTTCGTTGCCTTTTATCCCTGAATGACCAGGAACCCATAGGAGTTCAACCTTGTTGTTCCTGGCTGCTAGATCTTTTAGGTCGTTGAGGCACTCCATGTGATTTTTGATGTAAATCGGAAGGAGTTCAGAGCCTTCAGAGCAGCTTGACTGTCCGACAGGATATATATCTTTTGGTCGTGGTAGCCCTTTTCAAGATTCTTTTGTGCGCATGCTTGTATCGCATGAACTTCTGCTTGGTATACTGTGGCGTAGTTTCCCAGGGGGATGCTGATTTCCATTCTGGGCCTTTCCCCAAATATACCCGCTCACACTCTGCTGGCCGTTTTCGATCCATCAGTGTGCCAAACCAGGCCATTGTCTAGCGACGGAGATTTTCCTTTGGACCACATATCAGGGTCGCACCTGACATTAAATGGTTTTGTAAAGTTATACATCGCTTTCATGCGATCGGTTTGCATCTCCAGGAGCTCGTCGTTGATAAGGTCCGTGGCTCTTGTGTGTCCTATTTTATCGGGGCGTTGTTTCCATTTCCCGTTTGCTTTCATCCTAGAGGCGCTGCAGTTGGCCTCCATTTTGATGTGTATATCTAGTGGTGTTAGTCCTAGTATGACTTCCATTGCTGCGGTGGGGGCGCTTCTCATTGCACCGCTGATATACAAGCAGGCCAGCCTCTGTACGCTATTGAGGGTTGTGGCTGTCGTGATTTGCTGTGTCTTTGTCCACCAAACTACAGACCCATATGTCATCAGGGGTCTGATGGCTGTGACGTATAACCACAGCACCATCTGCGGTTTGAGTACCCAGGTTTTCCCAAACAATCTTCTGCATCTTTTTTGCCTTGTTTAGGTTATTGTTAATATGTTGGTTCCATGTCAGTTTCGAATCCAGGGTTAGTCCTAGATCTTATGCATAATCTCAAAATTTCATTTTAATATCTATAAATACAGGGTGACAATTTAAAAACTTGAACTGACCATATCTTGGGAACGAAAAACTGAAGAAAAAAACGCAAAAAACAGTTTCTATAAAACGAAGGGGGAACAAAAACAAGCGTATTATCCCACACTTATCTGCAACCCCTTGGACAGGGTGAGATACACCCCTAAAATCTTAAATAGAAAGGGGGTCGAGTGATACATCATTTTGAAGCTCTTGAAAAATGCTTTCCAATGGTACCATAGAAAGCTACATTTCATTAAATTCTTCTCTGTTTATTTAGGAAAACAATAAATGAAAACACAATTTTGAAATTTTTTATTATTATTTAATTAAATGTTCAAAATGGTTTCCGTTGTTTTGAAGACAATAATAAAGCCTACTTTCAAATTCTTCACGTACATTTGCAAATGTTTCTCTGGATATAGCACGGCATTCCTGAACTATTCTATGCTGAAGTAGCTCTAGTGACTCAGGTTGCGTTTTAAAAACCACAGATTTTAGGTGACCCCACAAAAAGAAGTCAAGAGGTGTTAGGTCCGGGGATCTAGGTGGCCATTCAACAGGACTTCTTCTTCCAATCCACTGGTTGGGATAATTATCATCCAACCACTGCCTAACGGGAACTACCCAATGCGGAGGTGCTCCATCCTGTTGGAAATGTAGTAAGCGTTATTCTAAAGATAAATTTCCGAGTATGTCCCTCTGATTTTCTAATTCTCGCACTATTAGTGGTTCGATAGACCTCTGTAGCATTTCAGCATACTTTTCGCCATTTAAATTTTCTTCTATAAATATTGGGCCGATAATACCATCTCCCAATATACCAGCCCAAACATTAATTTTCTGGGGGTACTGGGTATGCCCTTCTCTAAATACGTGGGGGTTTTCGTCATTCCAGTAACGACAGTTTTGCATATTAACACGCCCATTTAAATAAAAGGTACACTCATCACTGAAGCAAATATTTTTAACTAGTCGAGGTTCTGCCGTAATTCTATATGTCATTATTTCACAAAACTGAATTCTTCTGTCCGGGTCGTCGTCACCAAGTTCTTGCAGTATGTGCAGTTTATAGGGATAAAACTTATGAAATTTAAGTACCTTTCTTATTGATTCATAAGATAATCCAGTTGCTACAGCTGCTTGACGAGTTGATAAAGTTAAATTCATTGCAAACTGCCCCAGAATTTCAATTTGCGCTGCTTCGTCGGCTAGTCTCGGTTGATTTCTCTTTTTATTCGCGACAGAACCAGTTTCTTCAAATTTGGCCACTAGTTGGCGAACATACTCCGGGCTTACATTTTGACCTGGATGCCTTCCGTTAAAACGTTGAGCTGTCCTTAAGAAACATTGATCCTGGGAACCATAAATGAAAATAATTTCTACACGTTCAGCTGTGCTGTACACCATTTTTAAAGATAAGAAGTGCTGCTTTTCGTTTAAACTGAACCGAAAGTCAACTGTTCTTAAAATAATAATACTAGTACAAGTTACTTTTAAAGTAAATTATGTGATAATAAAATGCAAATATTTATAAACAATTTTTTTTTTGACAAAAAAACCATAGCAAATAAACCAAAACAAAATACCTATGCTTAAAATGTTTAGAATTCTTAAGAGATATCTCTTAATATGCCAGGATATTGGTAGCAACCATTTTGAACATTTAATTAAATAATAATAAAAAATTTCAAAATTGTGTTTTCATTTATTGTTTTCCTTAATAAACAGAAGAATTTCCTGAAATGTAGCTTTCTATGGCACCATTGGAAGCATTTCAAGAGCTTCAAAACGATGTATCGCTCGACCCCTTTTTCTATTTAAGAATTTAGGGGTGTATCTCACCCTGTCCAAGGGGTTGCAGATAAGGGTGGGATAATACGCTTGTTTTTGTTCCCCCTTCGTTTTATAGAAACTGTTTTTTGCGTTTTTTTCTTCAGTTTTTCGTTCCTAAGATATGGCCATTTCAAGTTTTTAAATTGTCACCCTGTATAAAAAGTTATCGGGGTGAACGTCTTTTGAGAAACACCCGGTAAATACCTGTGACTTTGTTAGCATATAACAATTTAGCTCCGCGAGCGAAGCCGCGGATACCAGCTAGTCTTGTAACCATAAACGATGAGAGCGAGTGAAAACCCGCAAAAAAGTGGGTCGGAAGAATTTTGAAAAAAATACGCTCGTATTCGTTCTAGGCTGGAAATTTTGGGAAAAATAAGGAAAAAATTTCGCTGTCAAAGTTTGACACCTGTCAATGTCAATTTTTTTTTCCGAGAAACGCCATAAGAGCCAAAATATAGAAACTATATTTTGGTCGATATCTCGAAAACAGTAAGAGATACAAAAAAATAATTGTCTAAGATGTAGATTCCATCGAGATACACAACTTTTCAGTTATATAGATTTTTTTCCTAAAGGTTATACTTTTCGAGAAAAATGGCAATTTATGAATATTACGAAATTTTCGTGACCATAACAAAAAATCGGTTCTTCTCGCCTAGATAAATATAATTACTGATTTTTTAGGTAAGAACAGTAATGACATCACTGGTCCTTGAGGTTGCAGACCAGTTACCTGTTATTTTGTTATTTTCTAGTTGTTAGTTTTTCGTTGTTGTCTTAAAAAAAATATAGTAATAAATAGTAACGTCAAGTTCAAAAAAGGTTGTCATTCATTTTCTACTTTAGGATAACAAAAAATCGGTTCTTCTCGCCTAGATTACTGATGTTTTAGATAAATAATAATAATCAAAAGGTTTTTATTTGTCATGATATTTAACATGTCAATAGTCTTACATTTCATTTACAATAATAATGTATATAGTAGTATATATTAGATAAGAACAATATCTAAATGTATGGAAAATGTCGGAAAATTAAAAATTTTTAAAAATTTGCAAATATCGTTCTTTTTAATTAGGCATAGAATATCGTTTAAAACGGAAAATATCGAAAAAAAAAACGCTAAATTAAATATTTACAGTAGAGAAAAATGGTACAATAGTCGAATTAATACATCTGGGTATATTTATTTTAAATTGCCACTTTAAGGATTTTAGTGTCTCTGGTTATTATTTGGAGCTTCTGGATTAAAAATACATTAAATATTGTTCTGTTATATAAAAAACAGTACGTTTGCTTTAGTCTTGAAGCAAAATATCAATAAATCTAACTTCAAAAAAAATTTACCCACAAACACATGTGCAAATGTCAACTTCCGTTACTGTCCCCAACCTATTTTCATGATATTAAACGGTAATTATAAGAGTTTATTAGTAAATATTTGACAAAACTAAAAGGTATTGTAACATACATTTATTACTATTCGTGTATTTCAAGTTATTTTGGTAAAAAATGCCACCTTTTTTAAAATCAATTTTACTTGCAGAAGCTGATGTCAAGTTCCGTTTAACCAAATTTTCTCCTAAATTTGCTTTATGGCGTGACAACGCCGTGTAACAGAAACAAACCAGATTTATTTGTAGGTGGTTGGCGCTAAGAAGCACATCGAGTAAGTAAATATTTTTTAATTGTTTTTATATTTTTAGTGTTCTAAGAAAGAAAAAAAAGTGCGGGATGTGTGTCATGTCTGTTATGCAGATAAAACTATTTTTGATAACCATAAAACGAAAAGTTAAGTTATCGACGGTCTTTAACCCAACCAAAAGTTATGTTTCTAAAGTTTTTATTATTAGTCCCAATTCACAATACGTGCGTATTTGTCAAGTCCGTTACTTCAAGTTTGTCAAATCTGTTACCATGCTAAACCGACGTAACGGAATTGACAAAAAGTAACGGAAGTGACAAAGTTGATTCTTTTCCTTGGCTTAATATAAAATTTGTTGTTCATATACGGTTTTTAAATATTTTCTTAGTAAATTGATTAGGTTTAGGATATTTTCTACAATTTAATTTTAAATTTTATAGTAAAATTAAATGTGGTTTTGGTTTAATAGCATAAATGAAGACAAAAAAAAAGTTTTGGTGGCAAGGTTAAAGAGAGAAAGAGAAGAAGCACTGATTAGAAACGCCGGAAGTAAGAAAAAAAGGTCAAAGTCTAACAACAAGTCAAATAAACTAAAAATAATTAAAAGTAAGAAATGTTACGTTTTCACAAAAAGTAACTAAAGACGAACGAGAGAAGTCTATAAATCTAACAGAAACAAACAATAGAGCTAAAGAATCGACTGAAAATAAAAGGGAACAAAAAACTGAAAAGAAGTCACACCAAGGCTATAGCATTAAAATTAAAATTAAAAACTCTTTGGGTGCGAAAGAGAAAATGCAACGATATCGAGAAAAGATGACTTTAGAAAAACGAGAGTTAGTTAAAGCTAAAGACAGAGAAAGGAAAAAGAAAGCTAGACAAGAAGGAAAGATTCTCACCATAACAAATAACAAAATCGGATAAAAAAAAACAAAGGAAGAAATGGAAGACATATCAACAAAACTTTAGAACTAAAAAGCGAAATTTTCAGGCCGTAACTGAAAATACACCACCATGCTCTGACATAGATGATGGAGACGAAGATTTAGTACAAGTAGAAGAAAATCTTTTGAAACAAGTAGGACCAGAAGAGATAGAACAAGAGGACGTTACAGAACAACCGGTAGAGCAAGACAAGTTCAGAAGAAATTTGAGAAGAAATGTTTTTCAGGATGATCAGGATTTGAAAAATTATACATTAAATTTAACGCCCGAACAAAATTTAGAACCGAGAAATAATATAAAACTGCCTGCAGTTCATCAAAAACCAAGAGGAAGGAGCCGCTCACAGCCAAATTTAACTAAACTTAGACGGCAACTGGAGACTGCAAGAAAAAAATAGGAAATAATAAAATAAAATACCCGTTTTTGAGTTTATACTTTACCTTTAAGTCATACCTTATCCTTAAGTCAATTCCGTTACCAATCTGTCATTTCCTTTTTAAACTTAATTATTTTTTATTAAGACCAATAATTACTTCCAATACAATCCCATTTATTTTATTACGATTCCCGGCATACTTACCCATAGTTTTTATGGATCTATTAGGTTAGAATGCACTGTGAAACTTTTATATTTAAAAAAAAAAAAAATTAAAATATCTGCCGTTTATCTAATACGATCTTCTAAGGTTTTGGTATTTTTCACTTCAAAACTACTTGTGATGTCTCGACATGGGTATAGTAGAATAAATAAAAAAATTATTTTTGAAAATAATTTAAATTTATAAAAATTTATTATAGAAATTTTTGATTTAAATTAACGGGGGCCGTGTTCTTAAAGATTTAAAAATTTTAAATGATACTTTGGAAATAAATAAAAACCATTCAAAAAAAAAACTTAAAGCACAAATGGATCACTAAAAGCTACCTTTATATTCTTGTAGTAAGCAATGATAGGACACAAGCGTTCACTGGAGCTTACAACTACCGACTAAAAATTCTTCAACAAAGTAAATCCTTTCCCAAAAACAAGTTGAGCAATCTTTTGGTGTACGTGACATTCAGTGCGAATTCCTTCTGGGTTTTGAACCCTAGTAACCTTCAAACACATTCTTGACATTTTTAATAACAAAATCTTTCGACATATTCGTAGAAAAAAATAAGAAAACCTTGAGTTAAATTCCATTCTCACACTTCTTCACCGGTCAAGTAGTTGGCCCTGACTTGTTTTCTAAGAACTCCGTGTAAACCCGCAGATTTGACCCTGACTTGTTTTGACAAAGATACTTCTAGGAAAAACAAAGTTCAACTTTTTGCGCAATACAGTGACCCCGAGTTGTTTGTCGCATTCCTTAAGAAATAGGAGGCCTCTCCCACATACCAAAAAACTTCCTATAAATAATAGCGCGCGTCCTATCTAAGGCAGTCATCTAGTAATCCAGTAAGCAGTAAGATATCTAGTTCCTTAAAAATTTCGAAAATATTATAGCTCCTATTCTAAATCAGTTAAACAAAGAAAACCATCAATCCAAAAAGTGAGTGTTTTAAGTCCTAAGGTATAATAAAAAGGAAATTGTGAAATTAACTGGGTGGCTCTCTAACTTAAAAATTTAAGGCAGTGAAAGTGAAGTGCGGGATGAAGAAAAAGTGATTTTGCCTTAACCCATTGTATATTGTTGATTTTGCCCCTTTTTGCAACTCAACCTATGTATTCTATTGTTGCACCCTATTTTTAATTTTTTATATTTTTCAATATATATTTTTTTTTAAAATTAATATCTTGTTTTACTGATAGTACGTACTCTAGGACCGGCCCTGCTCCCCTTCAGATATTTGCAGTGCTCCTGCCTGACTAAAGTGAAAGCTCCCTACAATTAAAGATAGAAAAAGGGCAGGGCATTACATTGGTGTCAGGTGTGGGGTTAAACAGGGTTAAAAAAGGGTTAAAAAAAAAAAAAGAGATAAATTAAACAAGGAACAAGGGTCCTAGAACAGTAGAGTTTTTATTTACCCTCTACGACAGTACACTATCAGAAAACAATGACGGAAAATAAAAACGTGCAAGAACCAACAACCATCGTAAATACTACATCAATTAATAATGTTCTGATTGGAATTGAAAATATACCCATCTTCGAAGGGCACTCAAGTATAGAAGAATTTATATCTATAATTGATGAAACTGCAACTTTAGCAAGTTGGTCTGAAGCTCAGAAAATATCAGTGGCTCGTCTGAAACTTCGAGGCAAAGCGAAACAAATTTTAGACGCCGATCCTACCCTCAAAAATACCACCAAATGGCAAGATTTAAACGATGCATTAAAAAATCAGTTTACTCGACAACATGTAAAGGGTTCAGCCTTAAAACAGTTTATAGAATGTAAACAAAGGATTGGGGAAAGCAGTAGACAGTTCTTGACCCGCCTAAAAATATTGGGAAACAAAACAATTACTCTCACAGGAACAAAAGCTTTTGATCAAGCCATAGCAACAAAATTAGAACAAGATCTTACAAGTCAGTTTATGTTAGGGCTAAGTATGCCCATAAAGCAACGTGTGCTCTCTGGAAATCCAACCCATTTAAAAAATGCTCTCGACATAGCTGAAAGAGAGGAAGCCATTGAAAATTTGCTTCATCCGAAAGATAGCCGAGAATGTCGAATGGTAAGACAGAATCAAGATATTAGGAAACCAAGAACGTGCTTTATTTGCAAAAAGACAGGTCACACTTCATATAATTGTACCACTCGGGCAGAAAAAAAAAACGATAATTGTTTTCAATGCAATAAACCTGGTCATTGGAAGAGAGACTGTAGAGAAAGACGAAAAACTCAAGAAGGACCGAGGCGCTGTTACCAGTGCCAAAAAGTTGGACATATAGCCAGATCATGTCCAAATCGAGATGGAAGACAGGGACAAGCTTTAAACTTAAGCACAGCCGCTCAACAACCCCGGAGTTCGGCTGTGGCCGAGGCAAGATGGTAATAAACAGGAGACCAACGGTTGGGATATATACATGCTCGCAGAAAGGAACCCCGAGACCACGAAATGTAGTCGCGGTAAGTGTTGAACATAAAAACTGCAAAGCTTTAATTGATTCTGGAGCTGTTATATCCCTAGTAAAGCCGGAAATTGCCAAGGGGTTCAAGGTTATTAAAGAAATAAGTAATCTAGTAGACATACAAGGGAACAGTATCCCTACATATGGGAAGGTCACCCTTCCAGTAAATTTTGGGAAAGACAACCTAGTACGGCATGAATTTATGATAGTAGAAGCCATCAGTTTTCAGGCAGACTTCTTACTGGGCATTGATTTCTTACATACACATAATATAAAAATTGATTGGGGACATGGGTGTATGTATGCATGGGAAACCAAGATTGAATTAGAAGAAGAACAATCGAGGTCAGATGATGTATATGGAGTACAAAGAAAAATATGTGAGATAAAAAATGAGATCGGGGAGTTAAAAGAAATGATTCAGCAGATGAAAACTTTATTACAAGGTAACTCTACCAAGGATTCTTCGTTACGGCTAATAACTGAAGAATCGGATGTTCAAGCGTTTAGCCGACGTTTGGATATTCAAGATAAACATCTAGAAGGGATAAGAGAAACCTTGGAACCAAAGTTAAGGGAACACGAAGTGGAAAATGAAACCAAATCGACTAGCATTCGCGAAGCTAGGAAGAATAAAGAGGAAGTGCAAACGTCCGGACGCGGACATTCTAGGAAACAGGAAAAAGGAAACAGTGTACACTTAGTAGAAGACATGATTATACCCCCGAGATGTGAAGTTATTTGTGAAGCAGCTCTGAGAGGCGCATCTAGGGTTAAGGCCCAACACATAGTTATGGAACAATGTGCAGATATTCCTCAAGGATTGCTAGTTGCCCGAGTGTTATGCCGTAAATCAAACAAACTGCCAATTAAACTTACAAACGTGACCGACAGCGAAGTTCGAATACAAAAAAATACTGCCCTTGCAATAGCTTTTGAAGCTGAAATCGAATCAAAGAAGGACGCTGGAACCTGTATTAGACAAATTTCACAGAAAGACAGTCAGGACATATTAAAACAACTAAATCTAGAAAATCCAACAAATGGAGGTGAAGAAAAGGTTAAAAATCTTATACTGGAATATATCGATATCTTTAGGGCTCCCAGTCAAAAGCTGACTTGCACTACAAATGTGACGCACCGAATAATTACAGAGGATGTTCCCCCTATTGTAAAAAGACCATATCGAGTACCTTTTCACCGACAGAAAATATTACAAAACGAAATACAGAAACTTTTGGACGACGGAGTTATTATTGAAAGCCAGTCACCCTGGTCTTTCCCAGCAATTTTAGTTGAAAAACGAAGACACCCTGGTGAAGATATTCAGTATCGACTAGTGATAGATTTTAGGGAACTTAACGCCGTAACAAAGCCAGATTATTTCCCTCTTCCTAATATACAAGAAACTATAGATAAACTAAGTGGTTCAAGTCTGTTTTCTACAATGGATTTAGCATCGGGATATTTTCAAGTTCCACTTCATCCAGAAGACCGAGAAAAAAGTGCATTTTCGACGCCAGACAACCATTATGAATTTACACGCATGGCTATGGGGCTCAAGAATGCGCCTGCGTCATGGAGTCGTATGATGTCGCACATTTTTGGGAAATTAAGTTACTCTGAATGTTTGCTTTATTTAGATGACATCATAGTTTTCTCAGTGGATGACGTCGATATTCACTTAGAACGTCTCCGACACATTTTTGAGAAAATGCGAGAAAGCAACTTGAAGTTTAAACCTACAAAATGTCATTTTCTAAAAAGGGAGACGGAATACTTAGGTCATGTCATTAAAGAAGGTGGATACACAACCAATCCAGAGAAAACAAAAATTATTAAAAATTATCCTGTCCCCAAAACAGTTAAAGAAATAAGAGCTTTCTTAGGGCTAACGGGATTTTATAGAAAATTCGTACCAAACTTTTCCCGGATTAGTCAGCCACTAACATTACTTACAAAGAAGAACGTACCCTATAATTGGAAGATGGAACAACAGGAAGCATTTGAAAAATTAAAGGAAGCCTTAATGACTCCGCCTATTCTCAAATATCCAGATTTTGGAAAGGAATTCATTGTTAATACCGACGCTAGTGCAACAGCAATCGCAGCTATACTGACTCAAGTTCATGATGGTATGGAACATCCAATCTGTTATTCCAGCCGAACGTTAAATCAAGCGGAACGTCGTTATTCAACCATTGAGAGAGAATGTCTAGCCGTGGTGTATGCCGTAAAAACTTATCGTGTTTATCTAACTGGTACCCATTTCACAATTTTTACTGATCATAGACCCTTAAAGTACCTTTTAACAATTAAAGATCCAAGTTCTAGATTATCAAAATGGGCCATGTTTTTAATGGAGTATAGTTTTTCCATAAAATACCGCCCTGGACGTATGAATGAAAATGTGGATAGTTTAACAAGATTAAATACTGACGAAGTAAATATTAAGAATCCTGTACCAAAGCAAATTTCTCTCGTTACCAATGAACCTGACCTGAAGCCAATAATCTCGGTCATATGGACTAGAGAAGAACTTAAAAAGTTACAGGAAAAAGATCCATACATTCAAGAACAAATATTACATTTAAATAACGATGAATTTTATCATGACGAGGAAGGATTATATTACAGAAAAAGAAATAATAACGAACGACACGATAAGCTAGTAGCGCCTGTGTCTATTATACCTGAAATTCTACACACGTATCATGCATCTCTTTTTGGAGCGCATCCTGGACAGAAAAAGACATGCCAATTAGTTCAACAAGATTTTTTTTGGAAATCTCTTAAATTAGATGTACAACGATACGTAGAGAATTGTCACTCGTGCAATAGAAGAAAGATAAATCCCCAGCCGCCAGTGGAAATGCAAAAGATGCCTGTACCCTCCAGACCATGGGCTAGAATAGCTATGGATATAGTAGGTCCATTAAACCTAACTATGAATGGAAATAAATATATTTTAACCTGCATTGATTTCCTAACTAGATACCCTGAGTGCATACCATTACCCGATATGAAAGCAGATACTGTTGCAAGAGCTTTTGTGGACCACATAATTTTACGACATGGAGCACCACGAGAGTTAATTACTGACTGTGGCAGTAATTTTATTGGAAAGCTGTTTCAAAACATTTGTAAGACGTTGGAAATAAACAAACTTCAGACCACTCCTTACCATCCCGCAGGAAATGGTATTATTGAACGCATGCATAAGACCATTAAAACTATGATTAGTCACTTCACTAATGAAATCAACTACAATTGGGACGAAATTTTACCATTTGCCTTGATGGCGTATCGAAATCAGTGTCATGAAGCAACTCAAAATTCTCCATTTTTTTTGATGTTCGGCAGGGACATGGAGCTGCCTGTGCATCTAACAATAAGGGATAAAATAGTAAGGTACGACCTAGATGAAAATTATGTGAGTCAATTAATAACAAAAATGCAATATGCACATGAACAAGCAAAAAAATGCATAGAAGTAAGTGTCTCCAAACGATGTGAAAAACACAATAATAAACACTTAAGAAAAGAATACGCAGTAGGCGATCTAGTTTACATAAAATTACCATCTCTACCAGGAAAAAATTTGGCCAGAAAATTCCAACCAAAATGGTCAGAACTATATCGCATTTTAGAGAAAAAGGGACCAGTTACCTTTAAGATTAAGGAAGTAAATGGAAAGAAAGAACAAATGGTCCACGCAGAGAGATTAAAATTCTTTAAAGGAAATGTTAAACCGCCACTAGATCAACTTCCTGAATTAAAACCAGAGACAGAAAATAAACAAACAAAAGATCAACTGGATCACACCGAGTATAAAAATGATGACAGGGTAAACTCTGATGAGGAAGAAATAGGTTCTAATGAAAATAATACCCCAATAGAAAGCGATAACGAAGAAAACGACGACTTACAGATAAGCAGTGAGGATGAAGCAAATAGCGAACTATCTATAGACAATGAAAATGAAGAACTAGAACGTGACTTTGATGACCAGGAGAACAGTGACAGTCAGAATGAGGAAAGTAACCTAGATTCGGAATCAGACAACTACGAATCCTTTGAAGAGACTACACCAACGCCAGAAAACCAAATTAAAGATAATATTCAACGAACAAGAACTCGTCAAGTTAAACTACCCCTGCGATTTAAAGATTATGAATTAGAATAATCATATAAAGAGCCACCCACAAAATATAAGAATAAACTGCTAATAGTATTTTTTCGTTATAGTGAACAGAAAATTGGAGCTGTTGATACTAAGTATCCTGTATCTACAGGTTAGATGTTCGCTAATTGCATATGATTGCAGAAACCCGTCAACTAATATATCGGCTATATCCTTGCGGGATGTACAATCATGCCCTGACCCTGAGGATGGTTATAAAATTTCAACTGGCTATACACAAGTAATCGAAAAAAGAAGATATGAATATGTTCATGTACATACTTGTTTGATTGAGGTAACCAGATTAATTACCTATTGTGGCGCTTTCTCGCATGCCAGTATGGCCAATGATGCAATTGCAACATATGTGCATCAGGTAGGTGCTGAGGAATGCAGGAAAATTCATAGATACCGAGAATACCGTGGGTTTAGTCAAACAATTATCAACAAACTAGAGCCAAACTCAACAACTACTACTGCTGTGGATATAGCCGGAGAAATTGATAATAAATATAATTGCCAAGGAAGCCAATACAGTGAAAATGGAAACAAATGGAAAAATGTAGTCGTGCAGGGAAGTGTAAGGATTACTTTGCGAGATTATTTTACAAAGGTTACCCTTGACAACAACGAAATAAAATTACCCAATGGCGTTACCTGTCCATTTCTTGAAGGATTTTGTATGGACTATATTCTTGGAGAGTCTGTTTGGGATACAACTACCACTCAGCCATGTACTCATTACAATACAATCTATGAAGGAACCGCTACATTTCTCCAAGAAAAAGAAGCCAACTCTAGTGGAAATCGTTACGTAGTTATAGAAGACCGAGCAAAAATATTTGCCATACAATTAACAAAACGAAATAATTTATGTGGAATTAACGTATGGGAAAGCGAGCATCCAAGATTAATAATTGTAGAAAAAGAAAGTGCAGAACAGATCACTCCATGGACTATGCGCAGTGGTGAAAATCCAGACGCAGATTTAATAACTTATATCAATACAAAATTTTTATATGTTGAACAATCGTTTAAAAGAGGTTTTAATGAAATTATGGCCTATACAGTTCATCGAAGATGCCTACTAAATAGAGAAATTATGAAGAATCGTCTTTTGATGGCCCCTCTAGCCCCAGATTCGGTAGCATCTCTCATAAAAAATCAACCAGGCCACCTAGCTCACGTTGTGGGTGAAGTTTTATATATTGTACGATGTTTGCCAATCATAGTAGATGTGAGGAGGGATCAAAACTGTTATGTAGAATTACCTGTTACTGCCTATAACCGTAGCCTATTTTTATCTCCAAGAACTCGCATACTCCAGGAGCATGCGCAACAAATTGAATGCAATACCATGATGCCAGCCATGTATTATTTAGAGAACAAATGGGTCGGGTTTGATCCTTATCCAAATTTTGGAATTATCCCTCAGCAATTAAAAGTGGACGACGAACATCCATTTTCCTTTCAAACCATTAAAAATCTAGGAACGGGTGGAATATATACAGTAAATGAAATGAAACAAGCCACAGATGATATGATGTTTAATTTTGAGAGATCTGCCTTAAATAATATAATCATTAGAAAAATGGCAGGAAAAAGCGTGAATTCACAAGGATACTCTGCATTATCCCTATTTGACCAATTAGATATCGAACAATTGGCCAATTCTACTATAAAAACACTATATGGATATTTCACGGTTTTGGGAGAGTTTACTAGTGGTCTTCTCGGAATTTATTTTATTTTTCGAGCTATCAAGTTTATTTTGGAAACTTCAATGAATGCCATGGCTTTGCACAGATTTAAAGGCTTTTCGTTTTACCTATTTGGAGCTTGCTGGACTTCGTTAACAAATTTTATTTTACATGAAAAACATTACCGAGATATTCAACGAAACAGTAAGAAAGAAAATGAGAATGTAAATACCTACTGGAAAAATGAAGAACCAACAGAAACTCAGACGGAGATTACACCAAATACTCAAAGTCCAAAACCTATTCCGGAGCCAACGCAGTCAACCGAAAATACGAACGAACTACAATCATGGTCGTTTGGCGGCCTAAGACAGGCTCTGCACAGCGAAGTACCAGGTCAAATATCGATTCCAATGCCGCTTCAAGGCGCTAACACGTGGACGATCTACGAAAAGCAAGCTGCCACAGCAAATAGGAAATAAGAAAATCGCCAATAGAATTAGTAGAGCCATCTATGAAGTAAATAAGAATCCACTACGTAACTACAAATAGAACTTTTCAAACCAACATTGTACCACCTAGCGGAAACGCAATGCAGTAATATGGTATTAAGCTACTTACATTCTGAAGTCTACCGTACCAGGATTGTTAAATAGGAATTTAGATATTAGATGGCGCTAGTAGGACTGTTCAAGGAAATAAAAAATTATATCAGCAGTGAACCACCAACAGACGCAAAAAGCGGAAATTTTAAGATAAACAAACGACTTAGTTCAAGGTGTGTTATTCAAAGATAAGATTTTTAGTTTAAAAATTGTTACGCACAATTTTGGAATGTCAGGGTCCTGCTGAATCTGCTATTTTAGTTTCCCATAGAAACCTCGTTCTCATCAGAAAAATTGGGAATCTGCTGAATTGTAAAAAATTAGGAAATTTTAACAAAACCAGAATGGAAACGCTAAAAATTTTTAGTTTTGTCAGATCTTTCTACGAGTACTTGCAACCAATAACGAAAGTTACAAAGTGTCCTTAGGCTTAATTAAAAATGTCGTGGTTAGTGATCTTCATGATGTACATAGGGATGATAGAAGATCTCCCTACAGTGTCTATTTTGTATCGAATGGCGTTATATCATTTATGGGAACTCTTTAATTTTTATGACCGTGACTTTCCGTGTTCTCATGAATTGTGGCCCATTCGTGCGACCTTAGCATTATGGAGAGATATGGTACACACAAGCTATCAAGTTTTTAGGGCAAGGATGGCCGTACAGTCAAACCAAGCAATGGAGCCGCAGTGCAGCTGTGCACTATGTGTACACCCAAATGAACGTTTATTTACACCTGACTATTTCTGGCGCATCTGGAACTATGTCCAACTTCCGGGTTGTTGTTGCCCAGTTTGTCAACAACAACCCCGAAACTTACCTTCTCAATTTAACAACAGGGATGTTTCAACACAGACCAATACTATAGAAACCCAAAATATGTCAACCCAAACAAGAAGACCAATCCGCCAAGAAGCCGAAAGCCAAACTCCCCTAGTTGCAAGTGGACCGCTCCCATTGCGGCCCCTCCCCCCTATTATTCCCATGGTATTTCAAGCAGGAAGGCCTCTTAGACCAGCAAATCCAATTCTTCCCATGATCAGAATACTGCCGGCAGAAGCACCAAATCAAGCCCCAGCAGCCCCCCAGGCCGGCGCCCACCCCGGTGCGCCGCCCTATCTACGACCAGGAGGAGCCAGATACCGAGTAAGACCCGTACCTTACCCTGAAGGAGGCATGCGCCTTCTTTTCAACCTAGATAGGCCGGAGCCTGAAAGCGACGACAGTGGTGTTGAGGACTAAATAAAAACTGTAATATGTTTCTGTAAGTAAAAAATTGGGATTCGAAGAAAAACAAAATTTTTCAAAGAAAAAAAAAAGAAAGGGCAAATTTATGGAAAAGAAAAATATTTTGTTAAATTTAATTACAAAAAAAAAACGTATTCAGTTAAAGAAATTTTAAATTTTTTTCGTCATAACCAGTCAGCAACAAGTAAAACGAATATTTTTCTTTTGTACAAAAAGATATATTATTAGAAAATTATAATGTATTTTATATATCAAATCAAAAAACGAAATTATTGGGAATAAAATAAAATAAAGGGTTTTGCGAGATTTTCAAAGCAAACATGGAGTGTGTAGGTTTGGCTAACGAAAAAAAAAAGGAAATTTTATTTTGGGGATTGAAACAAGTCATTTTTATTTTTATTGGTTGTGTGAGCATTTTTATTGCTACTATAAATCGTTGATCATTTCAAGTAAAAAACCGCTTGCTTGTTTGATTCAGAAAAAAAATTTGAATATTTTTATTTTTCTTATGATAATTTTTGGAAGGAAAATTTATCTTGTTTTGATTTCTAATATGGTATTTTTAAGAAGGAAAATTTTTCTTGTTTTGATTCTGAAAAATTAACTTTTATTCAGTATGATATTTTATGAAGGAAAATTTTTCTTGTTTTATATTATTATGGTATTTTTAATGAATGAAAATTTTCTTGGTTTGAAATTGATTTATTTTGCACATCAGTGTTAATAGAAATCAATTTTGTATTAGAGTTTAGGCATAGGTAAAGTGATTATAATTTACAAAAAAAAAATAAGGGACATAAAGTGGAAGTGCCGTAGGCTCACATTTCTGAAAGCTCATTCGCTATTTTATCGCCAAAAATGCAAATTAATAATTTATATTAAATAATACACCATAACCACTTTAATAAACACTTTATTTCTTAAGTCAAAATCCTGAAAAATTGTTTAAAAATAAAAGGAAAAACGTTGGTGACGAATTAAAAAATAAAAGCCATTGTTTTCCAAGTTTTTTAAATATTTAACATGATTAGTATTATTGCAGAAAAAAAAAACTGATTTTTATGTCCAGATAGGTTTCCTTAAGAAACCAGGACACAAAGCTTTATTAAAAAAAAAAATAATAATACACCATACTGTCCCACTGACAATAGGACGTATGATCACTTTACGTATCATTTAGTTACATATTACTTGTTATTCTGTGTTTTTTAAAAAAATGTATTTTTTTATGGAAGAGATAAAACACTCCTTTTGGATTTGGTTCGACGCGATGAATACGATGAAATATGGCTTAAAAACATAAAAACATAAAATTTTTATTAAATAAAATTAAAAACTAGCTAAGTAAACCCAGTCATGAGAAATTTGCCAGACAAGAGACAAGGTCGCCGCGCTGGTATGTTGGGATAGGCGAGACGCGAAACATAAACATAAACAAATACCGATCAAGGTAAAATAACATTTCTTTCGATATGGGAAGGAAGTCAACGAAGAAAATAAATTAATTATTTGCTTCGTTTTCTTTGGGCAGAGAGTAATGTGATGTCTCGACATGGGTATAGTAGAATAAATAAAAAAATTATTTTTGAAAATAATTTAAATTTATAAAAATTTATTATAGAAATTTTTGATTTAAATTAACGGGGGCCGTGTTCTTAAAGATTTAAAAATTTTAAATGATACTTTGGAAATAAATAAAAACCATTCAAAAAAAAAACTTAAAGCACAAATGGATCACTAAAAGCTACCTTTATATTCTTGTAGTAAGCAATGATAGGACACAAGCGTTCACTGGAGCTTACAACTACCGACTAAAAATTCTTCAACAAAGTAAATCCTTTCCCAAAAACAAGTTGAGCAATCTTTTGGTGTACGTGACATTCAGTGCGAATTCCTTCTGGGTTTTGAACCCTAGTAACCTTCAAACACATTCTTGACATTTTTAATAACAAAATCTTTCGACATATTCGTAGAAAAAAATAAGAAAACCTTGAGTTAAATTCCATTCTCACACTTCTTCACCGGTCAAGTAGTTGGCCCTGACTTGTTTTCTAAGAACTCCGTGTAAACCCGCAGATTTGACCCTGACTTGTTTTGACAAAGATACTTCTAGGAAAAACAAAGTTCAACTTTTTGCGCAATACAGTGACCCCGAGTTGTTTGTCGCATTCCTTAAGAAATAGGAGGCCTCTCCCACATACCAAAAAACTTCCTATAAATAATAGCGCGCGTCCTATCTAAGGCAGTCATCTAGTAATCCAGTAAGCAGTAAGATATCTAGTTCCTTAAAAATTTCGAAAATATTATAGCTCCTATTCTAAATCAGTTAAACAAAGAAAACCATCAATCCAAAAAGTGAGTGTTTTAAGTCCTAAGGTATAATAAAAAGGAAATTGTGAAATTAACTGGGTGGCTCTCTAACTTAAAAATTTAAGGCAGTGAAAGTGAAGTGCGGGATGAAGAAAAAGTGATTTTGCCTTAACCCATTGTATATTGTTGATTTTGCCCCTTTTTGCAACTCAACCTATGTATTCTATTGTTGCACCCTATTTTTAATTTTTTATATTTTTCAATATATATTTTTTTTTAAAATTAATATCTTGTTTTACTGATAGTACGTACTCTAGGACCGGCCCTGCTCCCCTTCAGATATTTGCAGTGCTCCTGCCTGACTAAAGTGAAAGCTCCCTACAATTAAAGATAGAAAAAGGGCAGGGCATTACATACTTTTGGTAATTGTTAAACATTAGCAAACATATTAACTATCACATGAATGACAGATATTGACAGAATATATTTTTTATTCATTTTTTCTGTGAGGTAACTGAAATGACAAAAATCATACATTTTCTTTAAAAAATACAATTAGCAAACATTATGATTAACATTCCTGTAAATCTGACATTGCCTTCAAGTTCTTTATTGTTTTTCCATTAAAATACAACTATACGTTTGACCTTGGATCAGAAAGTTGGTTTGTGGATCATACACACACACACACACAACAGTAAAGTTTGTCGCTCTTTTCACCGTCTAACGGACGGTCACCAAAAAGATTTACCCCTGAATTTTTTAGTAAAGGCATATCTGATGACAAAAACGTGTCTTCAAAATTGTCCCCATAATTTTGGCTTCCTTCCCTTATAAAGGTTTCCCCACCAGTTTTTTTATTAATTTTGAAGGACGCCGCTAGCTGACGCCTTAATGTCACCTGTCTTTGATGATTATTTAAAAGGGGAGGTTGCTCCCCCAAAGCTTTCAAAAAATCTAAAGTTTTGAAATCTTCCAAAAATTCGTACTCCGACGCCCCACTATGCAGGCTATTCCTGCTGCTAACACTTTCGTTACTCATTTTTGCGCAGTAAAAATTCTTAATTGTCCAGGGATGTCAGGCCGCCGGGAGACGGCGGAAAAAACAAACTACTTGACGCTACAAGTAGTCTGTCAGTGAATGGTCCCGCCACCTTTTACCCCGCTAACTGGAAATGCTAGCAGCCACTCAAGCGCAAATGCATTTATTTTAAAAATAATAAAATTTAAGG
Source organism: Polydrusus pterygomalis (assembly GCA_963969555.1). Taxonomy (NCBI): domain Eukaryota; kingdom Metazoa; phylum Arthropoda; class Insecta; order Coleoptera; family Curculionidae; genus Polydrusus; species Polydrusus pterygomalis. Next base: position 55,711,827 of record OZ018382.1, read on the forward strand.
GAAATTTAATTTTCTAATCAACGGAATTAATTTATTAACTTTAAGTGGAAACTTACTTTTTGTTAATAAAACCGTTGAAAAACTTTAAAGTTGGCACGGGCACATCCAACAGGAATAAAATACAATTCAAAATATTTTATTCGATAACACGGAGGATTCAGTCCTTATTATTGTTTGTTGTTTGATTTTAATTTTTTCAGGGTAAGTCTGTCCTTTGTAAGTAAGTTCGCCCTAAATAAGCTACTATTTTATTTACAAAATAAAAACGAAACCCTATCTGAACAAAATTTAAAATCTTCTAAGATTTTCAAAAATCCTATAAGTAGGTATACCAAACTAAGATTGTCCGCTAAGATATTTTAGCTATTATTAAAACTGCATGGCTATATGTACGCGCGACGAAGTCTAAAATGTATGTCACACTATAACGATTACCTAACTTTTCGAGTGTACTCCGGAGCCTAATTTCTATAGGTCAGCGGTGACGGGCGTGCCTTTTGCAAAGTTCTTAAATTTAATTTTAAAGAGAAAATTTCCTGAAAATAAAGAGAAAAAATTCTATATTTTTTGTTATAAGGGTAGGCTTCTATACCACTTCGGCCGGACACCACCTGCAAGATCAGGATAATGCTGCCTAATTGGTTTTCGAACTGTGACTATTCTGTCTAATACGTTTTACCAAGCCGTTTCCTACGATGAAGGCTTTTTTCGTGCGCTAACGTTTAGACTAGTCTGACAACACGGCCGTAGTTTTTTTTTTATTTTTACTATTTCGCCAAAAGGCTCTTCTTGCTTCTTTTCTTTACTCTATATAAAAACGCACTTTATATAGATCGCTGAGAATTTAATTTGTTAGAGACCTAGGGGTTATCGACAGCCCTGTGGATCATGAGGGATGCCCCAATGGTAAAATTAAACCCTCGTTCAATAAAGAAAAAAAAGCTAACAAGTATATATATATTATGTCCTAACAATGTATTTCAATATTTTGGGTACATCTACAATGTATTTTGTATATATTTAATTATCACATCCTAAATGTATTCATCGTAGATTATTATCTTGTCTCAGGGATGTAGCAAATAAACCTTAAATTTCGACACAATATAACTGAGCGATTCGTGCTATATATATTTTTTTTCTTCGGCTCCATTGGAATTAAATTTCCCATTGTGCGTTTTTTCTTTTTAATAATATAAGTTAATTTTTAAGACACTATCTATAACTTAATTGTATTTTTGATTCTCTATCAGGAATGAATAATACTTTAAAAATTGGACATTTGAACATACGTTCTATTTTTACCGGGTTTCATGATTTCAAACATTTAGTTGAGCATCATAATTTTGATATAATGTTTTTATGCGAGACATGGCTCTCTGTTGAGGATGACTCTGCACGTTTCCATATACCAGGGTATCAGTTTTATAGAAAGGATAGAATTGGGAGAGGAGGGGGAGTTGCATCTTATGTGAGAGATAATTTGAGGGCTGAGGAAGTAAACTTTGATTTTTCTGTAAATCAAGCGCTTGAATTTATTATTTTAAAAATTAGGATAGGAAACAAAAGATTTGCTTTTTCTGCGTTTTATAGGCCCCCTAAATCAAATTTTAACAATTTCGTCTCAGATTTAGATAATATCTTTTCAAACTTATACCCCACAGTTGATGAACTTTTTTGTTTAGGTGATTTTAACGTCAATGTAATGAACCTTGGTAACCCTTTAACTGCTTTGTTTGAAAACTATAATTGTCAGCAAATAATTAATGAACCTACTAGGATCACTGCAACTGCTTGTACCTTGCTTGATGTAATTTTTGCTAGTGATATCGCATTGGTTAGTGAATCAGGTACAATACCTACCGATGACATATCGGATCATAAAATGATCTATTGTTCCTTAAAAATAAATAAAAAACCAGAAGAACCTAGGATTATTCGTTATCGCTGTTTTAAAAATTTTAATGTTGATAGTTTTTTGCGAGATTTACATAATTTACCATGGAATAATATTCTTTATGAAAATAATTTAGATAATAAGATCAAAATTTTTAATGATTTAATACTACTATTATTCAATATTCACGCTCCCATTAAAGAATCACATATTACTAAACCTAGGGCACCTTGGTTAACAGCGAATATCAAATTGTTTATAAACAAAGGGACACTGCACTGCAAAAATTTAAAAGGACTAGGGACAATGCTGACTGGCTTAGATATAAACAATTAAGAAATTTTTCAGTAACAATGGTAAGAAGGGCAAAAAAAGAATATTTAGATTCACTGTGTTTAGAAAGAAATAGTCGTAAAACTTGGGCAGCTTTAAAAAATTTTAATTTAACTTCTAGAAAAAATGTGTGTATTCCAAAAACCTTATCTGATCCTAATGATATTAATAATTTCTTTGGAACATTCCTTCAAAATGTATCTGATTGTAGTAACAAAATTGATTTTTATAATAATAATTTGTACAGTAATCATAATACGACATTTTCTTTTCATTTAGCCGAGATATTAGATATACATAAAATTCTAAATGGAATTCAAACGAATGCAACGGGAGTTGATGAGATATCCCCCTTAATGCTCAAATACTGCAGTCCATTCATTGATAAATATATTACTCATATTATAAACTGTTGTATAGAATTAAGTTACTTTCCCAATATGTGGAAAATATCGATTGGAAAGCCACTATCTAAAGTATCAAGCCCTTGTAATTTTAACGATCTTAGAATTATTAGTATTTTACCTGCCCTTTCCAAAATTTATGAAAAACTATTATACAACCAAATGTACGAGTATTGTATTAGAAATAAAATTATTCCCGACAGCCAGTGTGGTTTTCGAAAGGGTTATAGCACCACTGTAGCTTTGACTAATGTTATTGATGATGTGATTAGAGCGTCTGATAAAAAGTTAAACAGTGCCTTAATTTTGTTAGACTTTTCTAAAGCATTTGATACGATTAATCACGGACTTCTCTTGTCAAAGTTAAAGTTTTATGGATTTGAGAGGAAATCATGTTCAATTATTGAGTCTTATCTTACAGGTCGTTTCCAAAAAATATTTTCTGATGGTAAGTATTCGAACCAGGTTAGCATATTATCTGGAGTTCCACAAGGCTCCATATTAGGGCCGTTGCTTTTTCTAATTTATACTTCTGATATCCTTAAATCCTTAAAATACTGTAAAGTGCAAGCTTATGCTGATGACACACAAATTTATTTCTGTTTTGATTTTGAGGAATATTTGGAATCTGAAGAACTTATAAACGATAACTTGCAAACTCTAACTAATCTGGTGTCTGATCATAATTTAAAATTAAACCCTAATAAATCATATCTTATGTTATTTGGTAATAAAAATGAAGTTTCCCATCTTAGGAATAATCTAAACTTAAAAATAAATGGCATTAAGCTTAATGTGGTTGATTCTGCAAGAAATTTAGGAATAGTCTTGGACACCGACTTAAGGTTTCGTGACCATTTAAAAAAATTGTTTCAAAAGTCCTATTTGGCTCTAAAAATTCTATATTCTAGCAGATATATTCTAAACGTTAAACTAAAAAAGACGCTGTGTGAGTCACTTGTACTTTCAAACTTTAATTATTGCGATTTTGTTTACGGTTATTGTATAGACAATATTGGGAAGTCCCGTATTCAAAAAGTGCAGAACACTTGCGCAAGATTTATATATGGTCTTAGAAAATACGACCATATTTCTCATACTTTTTCTGAATTAAATTGGCTAAGGATGGATGGTCGTAGACTTCTGCACCTTAATAGTTTTATTTACAAAATTTTAAACGAACCTGACTCTCCCTCCTCTCTTCGTGAACGCCTAATTCCTCGATATAATATATACTCTATTAACATTCGCTCTGTGAGTAAATTAACTTTACCACATCATCAGAGTGCTTTATTCCAAAGGTCTTTTACTTACAATGCAGTAGTTTCCTATAATGCTTTACCTGGTGAATTAACTGATGTCTCAACTGTTGAATTATTTTTAAAAAAATATAAAAAGTTTCTTTTAAATAAACAAAATAAATAATTTCGAAGTTTTAATATGTCCATGGGTGCTTTTGTTTAACTTCATTTAGTTATTGATAGACGATCAATGATCAACGTTTTCTTTTTAAGATATATAGTAAGGTATTTTTAATAATGGATTTCTTGTTACTGGTATTGTGTCTTTCTACCTGTAATTTCTTAGTTTTAGTATAATTATAACTTTTAATATAGTTTTTTTCTAATAATTATTGTCGTATGGTTCAGTTGAGTAGCTATTTACAGCTAGACTGCGCCATGCTACAGTAAATACAACCATAAATACTTTTTTTTTTCATTCGTTTATTGTAATCATCATTTCGTAATATAAAGGCATTATTTATTTATTTATTTATTTATTTATAAGGATGATACTTATCAGTTTTCAATATTCAAAGAAAAGCCACGGACGAATCACGTGGTTCCCAGGGTACGCACTGGGAATAAAGGAGGCTGATTGAAGGTCTGCGTTGCTCCTGATACTGAAAAAGTCAAAATTATGAATACTTTTTGTAATTGCGACTTAAAAAAAGTCGGTGTGATTTCGAATTTCCTGGTCCTGTACTACTGGTTCTTAGCGAAGCGAATTTCTAATTCGGGCGTATGAACTCGTCGAAGGCATCCAGTCAACTCTAATTCTTTAGTCCAAATGAGCCTCTCCGAAGATTCCTGTCAGGTGCTGCAAGGCACGTCCGCCTGAGGGAATGGGATCCACTGAAAATTTGGGCTATGTTCACCGGCGTATACAAGGGGGGGTAATTACCCCCCCCCCCAAGATTACTTAAGCGTAGTTTAATTTTTGTCCTTACTCCTTAAAGTTGCTATTATCTAGTACAGCTATACTCTAAGTGTGTTCCGCGGAACCCTAGGGTTCCGCGATACCTCTGTAGGGGTTCCTCAAGAATTTAGAAAAAAAATCAAAACACCTCTCTCTGGTCGAACGTTTTGACTCCGCGGCCGCGCGTAGGTATATTTATTTATTTATTTGTATTTGTATAAACATGTGTTACAATAGCTGGTACAATATCTCATAAGTTTGGTATCAACATGTATACTTGTGAGCGCGCAGTCCCTTTGATAAAAGCCGCCTCTGAATTGTTTACAACGCAATTTTTATATTTCTCTTTTTATTTTTGCTTTTTGTTTATCAAAGGCGCCGACTCGAGTATTTTCGAGAATATTCGAGATCGAGTCTAGGACTAAGTATAAAAGCGGCGATCGCGCGTCGCGCCTCGTCAGTCAGTTGACGATTAGCGTTCGGAGCGATAAGTTCCTACCTACCTACTTACAAGCTCGCTAGCGAGAAACTAGTGTTCATTGTTCTACTGCCTGCTGTATTCTGTTGTCTCAGTTTTATACATTTCTTCATTGTACTAAACTTAGTCTCTTATACGCAGTAACGATTGTGCATTATTTAGACCCCACCATCCTGACGTGTAACATTATAAATAAAGAAGAATGGAACGTTGGCTTAAAGGTGTTAAACGTGTTGCAACAACATCTTCTAATGACGCTGAATGTTCAAAAGCAGTACGCGCGGAGAATATAGCAATCACCGATCCAGACGATGATGCCACGACGTCAAGCTCGACGGTTTCAAAGACGAAGAAAAGGAAGTATGATGAATCATATATCAGTTTCGGATTTGTTGATTCCAACGGCTCACCTCTCTGCATGCTATGTAGTAAACTGCTTCCTAATAGTTCCATGGCACCTGCCAAATTGTGCCGACATTTGCAAACTGTACACCCCGAGTCTAAAGACAAGAATAAAGAATTTTTTGTTCGTAAAAAAGATCAGTTATTGGAAAGAATACACTTTTAAAAACTATTGTTTTATTGTAGGGTTCCATCAAGTATTTTGCTTCCCAAAAGGGTTCCGTCACCAAAAAAGTTTGAGAACCGCTGATCTAGTATTATCCTAGCCAGACACGTAGCTAGGGGGGTACAGCTCCCCCCGAAACTCGAGCTCTGATTTCGGCAACATAGGCAACACATTAAACATTTTCTACACTATTACATGTTATTCACCTCAATTAATACCGGGTTTGTTTTTGTGCTTTTCTTGAAGATTTTGTGTTGTTTTTTTTATTTTTTCCACTTGAAAACCAAGCACCATGATTCAAAAAAGGGCGTGGCACCCAAAAATTTTTCGCCATCCGGGTGCCCCCCGCCCCGAGAAGAAATCCTGGCTACGTACCTGATCCTAGCCGATCGATTAACCCCCCCCCCCCCCAGACGCATGAGCTGGATACGCCGTTGGCTATGTTGAGCCGTTGAATGACTGTAATCGACTACCAATGGTACAATTTTTCGTCAGTATCTATTATCGAACCCTGAAATGATAAAAATCTCCCACGTTGCAAAAATCAAATTTTCGTAGAACAGTAGGAGCAACAAACATTGCAATCAGCAAATTTTTTGTAACGTTCTTATTTGTTTATTTATAAAAGCTCTTCTTCTTGGCCAGAAAGATGGCTTTACGACAAGTTCTAAAACCAAATAGATTAAGGTCCAAATACCACAAATTTTTAGATTGCAATGGTGTGTCGTAAAGCCATCTTTCTGGCCAAGAAAAAGAGCTTTGATAAATAAACAAATAAGAACGTTACAAAAAATTTGCTGATTGCAATGTTTATTGTTTGTACAGTTCTACGAAAATTTGATTTTTGCAACGTGGGAGATTTTTTTTTCAGGGTTCGATGAGAGATAATTGACGAAAAATTTACCGTTAGGATGTCGATTACAGTCATTCAACGGCTCAACATAGAAAATTCCAAATTTTTAGTCGCTCCCATTCCCTCAGGCGGGCGTGCCTTGCAGCCCCTGACATCAGGAATCTTCGGAGAGGCTCATTTGGACTAAAGAAAAAGAAATAGTCAACTGGAGACCCTCTACGTGTTCATTCGCCCGAATTTGGAAATTCGCTTTGCCAAGGACCATACTACAGGACCAGGAATTCGCTACTCTACCGACTTTTTTAAGTCGCTACAACAGGAGCTAATCAATTTTTGACTTTTCAGAATTAGGAGCACCGCAGACCTTCAATCAGCGTCATTATTTCCAGTGCGTACCCTGGAACCACGCGATTCGTCCATTGCTTTTCTTTGAATATCGAAAACTGATAAGTATCACCCTTATACTTGTTAGCTTTTCTTTCTTTATTGAAGAAGTAACGAGGGTTTAATTTTACCATTGGGGCATCCCTCATGATCCACAGGGCTGTCGATAACCCCTAGATCTCTAACAAATTAAATTCTCAGCGATCTATATAAAGTGCGTTTTTATATAGAGTGAAGAAAAGAAGCAAGAAGAGCCTTTTGGCGAAATAGTAAAAATAAAGAACTACGGCCGTGTTGTCAGACTAGTCTAAACGTTAGCGTACGTAAAAAGCCTTCATCGTAGGAAACGGCTTGGTAAAAACGTATTAGACAGAATAGTCACAGTTCGAAAACCAATTAGGCAGCATTATCCTGACCTTGCAGGTGGTGTCCGGCCGAAGTGGTATAGAAGCCTACCCCTTAAATAAAAATTGTACAGAATTTTTTCTCTTTATTTTCAGGAAATTTTCTCTTTAAAATTAAATTTAAGACCTTTGCAAAAGGCACGCCGTCCCCGCAGACCTATAGAAATTAGGCTCCGGTGTACACTCGAAAAGTTAGGTAATCGTTATAGTGTGACATACATTTTAGACTTCGTCGCGCGTACATAGCGATATAGTTTTAATAATAGCTAAAATATCTTAGCAGACAATCTTAGTTAGTTTGGTATACTTATAGAATTTTTGAAAATCTTAGAAAATTTTTAATTTTGTTCAGATAGGGTATCGTTTTTATTTTGTAAATAAAATAGTAGGTTATTTAGGGCGAACTTACTTACAAAGGACAGACTTACCCTGAAAAAATTAAAAATTAAAATCAAACAACAAACAATAATATGGACTAAATCCTCCGTGTTATCGAATAAAATATTTTGAATTGTATTTTATGTTGGACGTGCCCTTGCCAACTTTAAAGTTTTTCAACGGTTTTATTAACAAAAAATAAGTTTCCACTTAATGTTAATAAATTAATTCCGTTGATTAGAAAATTAAATTTCCCTTAAATTTTATTATTTTAAAAATAAATGCCTCATTTTCTTTGTGCTTGAGTGGCTGCTAGCATTTCCAGTTAGCGGGGTAAAAGGTGGCGGGACCATTCACTGACAGACTACTTGAAGCGTCAAGTAGTTTGTTTTTTCGGCCGTCTCCCGGCGGCCTGGCATCCCTGGACAATTAAGAATTTTTACTGCGCAAACATGAGTAATGAAAGCGTTAGCAGCAGGAGTAGCCTGCACAGTAGGGCGTCAGAATATGAATTTTTGGAAGATTTCAAAACACTAGACATTTTGAAAAATTCGGGGGAGCAAACTTCCCCCCAAACATTTCATGACAGGCATGTGACTTTAAGGCGTCAGCTGACGGCGTCATTCAAAACCGATAATAATACTGGTGGGGAAACCTTTATAAGGGAAAGAAACCAAAATTACGTGGATAATTTTGAAGACACTTTTAAGTCAACAGATATGCCTTTCTTGATAAATTCAGGGGTAAATCTTTTCGGTGACCGTCCCGTAGAAAACGGGAAAAAGAGCGACAGGTGCGCACGACCTCCAGGAGCAGGTGCGCAACTGATGCGGCACTCGGGGTAAAAAGTGCCACACCAGTTTTCTAACTGAATTTAAAAACCAGCACTTAAATTACCAATGGTTAACAAATATTTCTTTCGTGCTGCACCACTTCGGGCAATGGAATTCGCTATAAAAACAATAACGTAAAACTCTTCTGTGTTCGTGACACAAAGTAGATCTAGGGGAATATGGTTAAAGGTTGTTGCTTAACCACTAACGACACTAAGGCTGGATCCACATACATCCGTGATACGCATCCGTTGTGTACCACATGATTAATATGAACCAATGAAATTTTATTCCCTAAAATTTTATGGAATAAAATTTCATTGGTTCATATTAATCATGTGGTACACAACGGATGCGTATCACGGATGTATGTGGATCCGGCCTTACTTCCACGCGCGCCTTGTTAAGTCTGGATCCACGTATATCCGTGATACGCATCCGTTCTGTACCACATGATTAATATGAACCAATAAAATTTTCGGGAATAAAATTTCATTGGTTCATATTAATCATGTGGTACACATGTGGTGCAATTGCTGTATCCAACAGTACACGATAGTGTTTAATAAAATTGCTAGAGGGCGCAATTTGTATTAAAAATTATTGTTTTGCCAATAACTCTGAAACGAACAAAGATATCGAACTGGGGTCTTCACATCTTTTCTTGCAAATTTCATCTACTTTTCGATTATGATGTCATAGTTATATATGATTTGAATTTTCGGGATAAAATCGATAAAACTGTTATTATTACAAATTGCGCCCTCTATCAATTTTATTAAACACTATCGTGTACTGTTGGATACGGCGATTGAAGATACTTATCTTTCCCTTCTAAACAAGCCTAAATGTAGTAAAATCGGATAAGTCGTTTAGAAGTTACAGCGATTTTAATGTTTACACTTTCAATAGCTTCTCCCACTCTTATCAAGGTCGGTACGCCAATGAGCCTTTAACCAAAATGATGGGAATTTTCGGAGAAATTCAGAATTTAGAAAAACAATTTTTAATTGTGCCACCTTGCGGCGAAATGAGGAACATAAAAGTAATTTCCAGCAATTTCTCTTGACCACTTTCATCATAAAAAAATCTTTCCGAAAGTTGTACGATTAATGATTTCCGAGATAAAGCCGACGTCCTTGCTTATTTGACCTCCCGGTACATTGTACAATTAAACAAAAAGGAAGTGCATGAAAGTAAAGGCGGTATATGCAGAGTCATCTAAAGGCAACTTCCTCGGCCTATACAAAATATAGGCTAATAAAACCTTTTAAGGAGTCATCAAGCGATTCGTATGCCACCCTTATTAGAATCATGAGTTAGTCGCTTATCCAGAGGGTGCTCCCCCTGAGATTATAAAAAGTTTCCAAACAAAACCAAAGCTTTCCCTAAATAATAGAAAAAATACTACATCACGTCACAAGGTTGCCTCTTTTTTTTACGCCCTTCCCCCTGGAAGAAAATTCAGGATCCGCGCCTGAGTGACGTGCAGTTCACGTGAGCCACAACATGAGGATGTATTGAAGGTTTCTTTGCCTATGAACACAGATTTAGGCAAGTCATGCAAATGTCTTCAGCTACTGTCCATTTCATTGAATAAAATTCTGAGGTCCATTTGCTTCTTTTAAACTGCAAAATAAATATCTTTGCTTAGCTAAGCTGTTAAAGGAACGCTTCGCGAAGAACTTCGTACAATCCGTATGAGAAACATAGGGGAAAGAAAAAATCTTTGTATTGCTATTTAAAAGTAACTTAAACGGAACTCTGCTAAAAATCGCTATTGACTAGGCCAACGAAAATGCTCATTTCTGGAAACACTGTTGTCTTTGAACTAAGAACAACGTTAACCTAAAAATGCCTCTGTGTTCGTAACACAAAGTAGATCTACGGGGAAACAAAAACAGCTCAAAGTTTGTTGCTAGCATGCCTAAGTCCAAAATAATGAAAATGACAGAAGGGGAAAGTAGAAATTAGTGGTGAGAAGTTCGATTCTCTTAAGTAAATCGATTCTTTTAATTCATTCAGTTAAAAAGATTCGTTCAGAGAAATTCGTCCTCCAATAATTCTCTTACTTTTAATTTTACAATATATAGAAATTGCTGGTACATATCAGCAGATAAGTAGCTTATTGTTATGTTATAACGATTTTTTCACAGAAATGGTAACACAACACCCAAATGTTGGGACCAGGTTTATGTATGCTCCAGAATGAAAGAATGAAATAAACTAATTAAACTGTTATCTCTGTCTACTTACTCTATATCGTGTAAGTCGCAGTCAGCAGCGTCAGCACCTTGCTGCCTGAGCGCACATGCACGCTGCTGTCCACGTCCACCAATACCAGATCGAGCGTTTGTCAACGAGTGATTTACTGAACTGAAATGACTTTAATCGAGTACTATATAGTGAACGAAATGCTACAATCAATTCTTGAAATCATTTCTGAATTGGTAAATCAAAAAAGAATCGAATCTTTTTGGCAGTGAAGTGATTCGTTGTTCGCGAACGACACACCTCTAGTAAAAATTTAATTTTTGCTATTCTATCACAATACATATCATATCCTATCACGAAATAGGGTTGGGCGGTTATTGGAAAATAACCGGTTATTTATTACGTCAAGTTAACCGAGAGTAGGTTAACCGGAAAAAAAAATAACCGGTTAATAACCTTTTCCAATTTTTCTTTTCATTGTGCCTTTCAATTTATCGTTATGACACAAGAATACAGTCTTCAAAGTAGAACTTTAATCTCTAGTTTTTTTTTCCTATTCTAGGGTTATAGTCAATAATGAGATCAAAGACACAAATTAACATATAGGTATTGGCCATAGATATTTCCTTTTTTCTTATTATTTAACTAAAGTTCAAACACAACGCTGTTAATAACCGATCTTCGGCTATTGATAATCAATAACCTTTTGTCGGTTTAACCTGAGCAACAAAAAACCGATAATTAACCGTTTGACCGATTTAAAAAAAACCGCTTATTTTTGCCCAACCCTATCACGAAAGGAATAAACCCTTTATTTTTCTGTGTGTTCATTTCCTCATTTGTTTTTGTGATCAGTTCTGTTTTCTGATATTTTGTACTGCTGTTATAAAAGGTTATTGTAATCTAGTTATAAAAACAGGTAATATTTGATGTTACAATTATTTCTTACAACGTATGTTACCCACCATCGTTTTTCTGACTTTTTATACACCAATATTTACCTAGTTCAGTTTCGTAAATTAAGTTAGTTATTATTATTAATTCAGAAAAATATTTTCGTGAATTTCTGCTGTTAAAAAGATATACCTACCTAGAACAAGACCTGTCCCTGTTGTACTTAATATGGAACAATTAAAAAAAAAACTGCTTTAAGGAAAGAAAAAGTTATCATTGATTTTAAATCACATCTGGTCAGTAGAAAACTTAACTACTCTTTTTGTTGTGTTCCTTTAAAACCTAAGCCCTGATGATGGCCTTATAATGGGCCGAAAGCGCTAGGCGATAGCAATAAAAATACGCTGAATACAAATATATATAATGTTTCATTCAAGGATAACACCAATGTTTACAAAATAAAACATTACCTCGAACTGAAAGGCACAAATAAACATATAAAAATATGTTTTTACAGCCATTTTAATAATATCTTTATTTGCCTGCAAAATCAAATTACATTGACATAGCAACGTCATCAAGAGGACGATTTAATCGTCTGTAAATATCCTAATATAGTTCACATAAACACATTAATAATTAAAACCATAAATAATTTTATAACATAAAAATAGTATACAATAATCCTACACGCCAGAAACAAAAAGAAACACACTGATAGTGATAACGATAAATTTAAAACCTAAAATTAAAATCGTAAAAACATTTACTACGAAGGAAGTCCAATGTGGCTCTTCTGAGTGACGCCAATGTTTCCCTACTTCTAATATCTGTGGGGAGCATATTATATAGGCTTTGACTGCCATATAATACCTTTTGAAAGTAGGTCGAATTATGGGCCGGTTTATGAAGGTCACCTCTTCCTCTTGTTACGGTTGTCATGGAATTAGCGTAATGATGGAAAGTTTGTTTAAATAGGTTATTAAAAATATAGGGATGGGGCACTCAAAATACCCGAAGACCGAAAGTAGGGTCGACATGATTCCCTTGTATGAAGTCTCAGTAAACATCTAATAATGCGTTTCTGCACCAGAAATATGTCCTTGGCATTTTGTGGTCATTTTAGGTAAATTTATGCCTATTTTTGTCTTATGTGTGTAATCGTTGCTAATTTATCTTGGATCCAAAACTTATTTTGTGGTCTTTTTGTGATATATCGACTAACTAATTCCAGTAAATAATTGTGTGCTTCAACGTTCATCCTTAAGTAATTTCTCCAATCATGGTTCACCTTTTAATTTCGTCAGCAATTGCACATAATAATATAGGTACCTACCTATATCTTTTTGGTAACCATTATCTGGACCATTACTCTATTAAACCGTTTCATTTGGCGTTTTTTTATTAAACTTTATTTCCGATGATGGATCATAACAGCTAGAAAAACTAAAACAAATAAAAAATCGTTGCACCCTTTGTTTTAACGTTTTGCTTGCAACGTTTTGTCGACGCGAACAAATCGTACTATTTATTTATTTATTTATTTATTTTTGTGTGTACTTAACAGATCTACTACACGAATAAATCCTATTACAGCAAATAGTTACAGAGCACTCAAAGTATTCTCCCAATCACTGTTCTAAATTCACTATACTTCACAAAGAATAAATCAACATTGTACTGCTGTATGCTATTATAAATTCTACATATTCTAAACTACTTTTATTTATTTATTTATTTGTTTGTGTACTTAACAGATCTACTACACGAATAAATCCTATTATAAAGTACTACAGCAAATAGTTACAAAGCACTCAAAGTTCTTAAAGTATTCTCCCAATCACTGTTCTAAATTCACTATACTTCATACAGAATAAATCAACATTGTACTGCTGTATGCTATTATAAATTCTACATATATTATGCAATGGTGACCCTAGCTGATAATTGGTGTGGGCTACATCTGGTATGTAAAATGATACTGGGTTCCTGGTGTTACGAACAGGAATATTGAAATTTAAACTTTCCAGAAACGCAGTATCATTTGTGAGGCCATTTACTGTCTTATACAAATAGAGCATGCATGATACCGCCCGACGTTTGGTTAAAGATTCGAAACCATATCTGAAACAAAGTGATGATGATGATATAGAAAAGTCATAGATGCCCACTTCTTTGAAGTAAAGGTAACGGGCCATTTTATTTTGTACCTTTTCAATTGAGTACTTGTGACATTTGTAATATGGGCTCCAAACTATACATGCATACTCTAACATGGTTCTTACAAACGAAAAATACAACTGTTTCATTGCCTGGAGACTTTTAAAATCTTTGGTATTTCTTACTATACTATTACTTATAAGATGTTGCGTGTAAACCGCGCTTTATTGCCTCGTTAATTTACTACTTACTAATTTTTAAAAGAAAAAGATAGCAATATATCTACTTAAAGCACACGAACTTTTAAAAGAAACTCCATATTTCCTTTACGCCTATGTACCGGGTGGTCAACTAAGAATGGCCGCCGGCTATATCTCAGAAACTACTAAACATAGAAACTTGGGGAAAAAAGAAATTATTATTAAAGCGGACATGAGAAAATTCTGGAAATTACTTTCAAGTTCCTTATTTCGCCGCAAGGGGGCACAATTGAAAATTATTTTTTTAAATTTTAAATTTCTCTGAAAATTCCTATATTAAGGTATAACTCTGATTGCATCATTGGAAAGCTCAGACAATTCTGCATCATTTTGGTTTAAGGCTTGTTGACGTACCGATCTTGATAAGAGTGGGGGAAGCTATTGAAAGTGTAAACATTAAAATCGCTGTAACTTCTAAACGACTTATCCGATTTTACTAAATTTAAGCTTGTTTGGAAGGGAAAGGTAAGTATCTTCAATCGTCGTATCCAATGATACACAATAGTTTCTAATAAAATTGCTAGAGGGCGCAATTTGTAATAATAACAGTTTTTTTGATTTTATCCCGAAAATTCAAATCATACAGTAGGTATACTTATGACATCATAATCGGAAAGTAAATAAAATTTACAAGAAAATATGTGAAAACCGCAGTTTGATATCTTTGTTCGTTGCAGAGTTATTGCCAAAACAATAATTTTTAATACAAATTGCGCCCTCTAGCAATTTTATTAGAAACGATTGTGTACCATTGGCTATGACAATTAAAGGTACTTATATTTTTCTTCCAAACAAGTTTAAATTTAGGAAAATCGGATAAGTCGTTTAGAAGTTACAGCAATTTTAATGTTTACACATTCAATAGGCTTCTCCCACTCTTATCAAGTGAACGTGCAAACATTAAAATCGCTGTAACTTCTAAACGCCTCATCCGATTTTACTAAATTTAAGCTTGTTTGGAAGATAAAGGTAAGGACCTTTAATTGTCATATCCAATGGTACACAATCGTTTCTACTAAAATTGCTAGAGGGCGCAATTTGTATGAAAAATTATTGTTTTGGCAATAACTCTGAAACGAACAAAGATATCGAACTGCAGTTTTCACATCTTTTCTTGTAAATTTCATCTACTTTCCGATTATGATGTCATAAGTATACCGTATGATTTGAATTTTCGGGATAAAATCAAAAAAACTGTTATTATTACAAATTGCGCCCTTTAGCAATTTTATAAGATACTATCGTGTATCATTGGATACGACGACTGACGGTACTTACCTTTCCCTTCCAAACATGCTTAAATTTAGTAAAATCGGATAGGGCGTTTAGAAGTTACAGCGATTTTAACAACATTCAATAGCTTCCCCCACTCTTATCAAGGTCGGTACGTCAACGAGCCTTAAACCAAAATGATGCAGAATTGTCTAAGCTTTCCAATGATGTAATCAGAGTTATACCTTAATATGGGGATTTTCAGAGAAATTTAAAATAAAGAAAAATATTTTTAATTGTGCCCCCTTGCGGCGAAATGAGGAACTTGAAAGTAATTTCCAGAATTTTCTCATGATCGCTTTAATTATAATTTTTTTTTTCCCAAGTTTCTATGTTTAGTAGTTTCTGAGATATTCTTAGTTGACCACCCGGTACATAAATATTACAAGTATTGCAAAGAAAAAACCATGAACATTAAATGATCGAATTCAGTGAAGTAGCAAGCAAAGCATCTTAATCTTAAAATTTTTGAGTACACAAGCTCTATAGAAAAAAATCATTGTAAAAATAAAATTACATTGCAATATAAGCAAAATACAACGGGGGCTTTAAAATAAGTTAACTATTTCAAATAACAATACTGTTTTGTTATTTCAGCCTCCAAAAATATGCAAGTATAGTAAAAACATACAATGATTTTTGAAATATTGATAACCTGAAATTTAGTGAACAGTTAAATAATACCAGGGGGCTTTTGACCCTACGCCCAAATCTTAGTAGCGATATACAGGGTAGTTTAAAAAACCGTTACTTTGGTTATTCAATTAAATTCAAATTGCTTTATTCATCATAAAAAATGTAAGTACCTATTACAATTTATAAGACTACATACAAAAACAAAAAATCAAAAGATAAGGAATAGGTATAAACAACAACACAGCAGTGTAATACCTACTAAGTATTGAGAAAATCACAATAATCACATTATAAATACTGTCCTACCCTGAAAAGCCTAAGAATTGGGAGTTAGGGTTATATTCAAGGAATTCCTGAACAAAATAAAAAGCTTAATTACACAAGAATTATTGTGCTTTATTTACATTATAACACATTCCATTCCATTTTGTTTAAACACTTGTTGACGCCCATATACCAGGCTGCATTTTGACCAACAGTCACAGATAGAGTTGTTAAGAAAAGAACGGAACAGGTTCTTTAGAACAGGTTAGAGATAGCCTGTTCAGTGAACTGTTCTTTGTAAAAGAACTGAACCGGTTCTTTAGATAGACTTATGACAGATGATTGCGGTCGAGTGATGTTAAAGAGCAAGGAAATTGCTGCGGGAGTTCAGCAGTTCTGACCCGGGAACCTGTTGTTCACCTTTTCTATTGTCACAAAAAAAGAGGTAAAAGATCACCGTAGTAGTAAAAAACCGCTTTTTGTTAATCACTTTCTAAAAAAAAAAAAAATCCGTCCAGGAATGCAGCGGTGTTCTTTCCGTGTTGTTAGTTTACGGAACTAGCGACTTTTTTTTTTTTCTTTTTTTTTTTTAGAAAGTGAATAACAAAAACCTGGTTTTTACTACTCCCGACCTTTCACTTTTACTTTTTTTTTTTACCAAGTCAGTGGGCGACAATAATTTATAATCAAAAGAACAGGTGAACAGGTTTACGGAACAGGTTCCCGAGTGAGAACCGAACTGTTCGAACCTGTTCAGCAATTTACCTGTTCTTTAACATCACTAGTCACAGACAACACTGTGGCATATGCCTATCTTGAGCCCCTCTTGTGTGTATGGGAGGAGGGCGCTCTTGACTACTATACTGGTTACGAGTGGAGGGCCACTTTCCTTGTAGGGAATTTAAAGGGCATATTATGTACTCTATTATTATCATTATTATTGTTATTTTTGCTAAGTAAATCTTATTGGTCCACATTAATGAATATGTACGATTATTAAATATTAAATAAGTAATAAATTATTTCTACACAGAACGAGGCCCTGGTAAAAATAGAAACAGTTACAAAACGACAAATGACTGAGGAAATGCAAGATGTGGACATTAAGATTAAAGAGCAGGATATTAAAAATGATCCCTACGAAAATGAAGCCAGGTGGGTACTTACGATATTTATTTGCTAAGGATTTTTGTTTCGTTTTAATTATTGTCACAAGGGTACAGAGTGACGTAAGGTCCATGGAAGCGAAAGAACCACCGCTTCCCTACTTGGCGTGACTCAATTTTTTTTCTAGAATATGTTTATTTTATGAAATCGGTCGGTCCACTCGTCACGTGAAGATTGTCGTGGTAGATGATTTGAGTTGTAATTCATTAAATTACTTTTACTACATTTTGTAGCTAGAACGTTTGGGTTAACTGGTTAGGTATATACTATACAAGGTGTTCGGAAAATGCGTTAGGAAATTTTAAGGGGTGATTCTACATGCAAAAATAATGCTAGTAGATCATTTGGCAAAAGGTCGAAATCTCCATGGTTACCAAAATGCAGGGGTTTGAATTTGATCTTTTAGTTTTAGTTTTTCGTCATACTACATTTATTTTCTAACCAAATCATTTGATATTCGGCACACATACTAATCTCGAGCGACTATACCATTTGAAGATAAGTAAAGTAGGTAATTAATAAAATAATAAATTATAGTAAATTTTCAAAATGTTCTCCATTCATTTCTATACATTTTCTTATACTTTTTAAAAAATGCCTTCTAACGCGAAAAAATATACCAACTCTATTTTAAATAACTTCGCAACTATCTATTATTCTTTGACGCAAATCATTAATGTCATTTACCAGCGTCGCATACACCAATGCCTTTAAGTGGCCCCAGAAAAAGAAATCCATAGGATTAATATCTGGCGAACGGGGCGGGGCGCCCAAGGTAAAGGCCCGTTTCGTCCGATCCACCTATTAGGAAATATTTCATTTAAGTAACCTGAAGAAGCCACACGTTCAGTCTAGTTTGCATGTCAACATTTTCCATTAACACATTCGCTGCCATGGCGGACACCGGTGTCTGATCAGCCATGATTTTACCACGCCACGGAAGACACCCCCGTGTCCGCTACATTTATTCAACGACACTGCCCAGCGGACACACTTTTCTATAAAAGTTTTCATATGAGGTGTCTGTATTGGCGCTGCGGCACAGTCCACTTATCTTGGTTTTTTGATTAAACAATGTACATAGATTTTATACCCTGTGTCTGCTATTGTGTCCGCTATGGCGTGCATCTTAATTTTTTAAATAAATTTCCATACACGCCAAGGCAGACACCCAATGTATAGTACTTATTTCAATAAAAATTTAAAGCGCGTTTCGTATTAATTTATTTTCTTTTAAGAAATGTAATCAAAATGTTAACACATTATATCAGGTGTTGTAATAATAAACAGATATAAAGAAATCACTCCCTGGTTCTTCATTGGTCACAAAATACATAATTCTTCGGGTTCTGTTATTCATTTTTGCACAAAAATAGAATGTAATAAAATAAATCACGTAAATCGGCCTAAATTTGCAACGGAGAACTAGCAGTAGACAGACACAACGTTATCTTACTTCCAACTAAAGTCTCCTTACTCTCCTTACAGTAGGGCTATAGCTCTATACGATGGGCGGATTTCACGTGTCCGCTATCTACGTCGTGTCCGCTAAGGTGTCCGCTGTGGCGTAACCATGTAAGAAAAATGTCGTCTCAGAATGTCTTCTGTGGCGCGTTATGGGAAAATGGTTTCACCACGCCATGTCAGACACCGGTGTCTGTTTATGTTTTATTAAAAAAAAACAGGCAAACAATACATCAAAAAAAAAACTGCTATACCCAATAGTCTTAGAATTGCCGTATCTTATAGGATTCAACCTTGGCCTGGCAGACCATTTTTACAAATTTGGCTTGGCAGCGAATGTGTTAAAGGGGGTAGAAGAAAATTTAAATAAACTTCTCTGTTTAGATGCCCGTCAAAGATATGGGAGCCTATCAGGTGATCTCCTACGATTTCAAAGAAAACCGGCGTTCATGTCGGCTTTCTGCGATGGCGTGTGGGTTATCATAAGCCCATTGATGAGTGTTATAAAAATTTACAATCCCTTCTCGCGTGAATCCTGCCTCGTCGGTAAACAATATGGTTTCGATAATTTGGTTGTTTTGTTCATATTTTTCTAAAATAGAATTGCACATGTCTACTCGTAATTGTGAATCACCCTTATAAAGCGCTTGCACTTTCTGTACATGAAAGGGGTACAGTAGCTCTTCATGAAGTGTTTCCCCAATGGTAGAACTAGCAATCCCTTCTTGCAACGCCATTTTTCTTGTACTTGTATCTGGATTTTCCTCTACTCTTTCGAGAATTCTTTCTTCCCTATCGACAGTTTTCACATGCCTTGATCTGCCTCTATCACCCAAACTATTTTTGAACGAACCTACCTCGCCAAGCCGCCTATGAATGCTGATTAAAGTTCGGGCACATGGAGCATTTCTATCCGGATAAGCTGCGATATAAAGCCGTCTAGCCTCTTCCGCATTTCCATTTGCTTGCCCATAACAGAAATGGATATCACGGTACTCAACATTTAAATATTCTCGTTCCATTTTAACTTCGTCTTTTTATGACTAAAAACTCTCCCTATCTAAACTTGACCGTAATCACATTATTTAGTTGTCAAATTTGGCATAATTTGAAACCGCCTGGCTTCAAATTATGCCGGAATTATGACTGAAATAATATTTAGGTTTCAGGTAAAGTGCCCTCTAGCGCAGCGGTTCCCAATTTGTGCTCCGCGGAGCACATAGTGCTCCGCGGATTTAATCTGAGAAATATCGTAATCAAATAATACCTACATGTAAAATTTTATTATTATTATATTTTCCGCCCCTTACTAATGCAAAGATTCGCCGCTTCGGCCCGCCGCACTTTGATCTACTGTGCGCAGGAACATTTTTTTTCGAACGATGCTATGATATGTTTTGTTCTTTTTGAAACATACGATTTACGTTCGCTAAATGTGTGTCGGTTTCGCCGTAACGAGATTACAGTCATTACACAGTTTTTATTTATTTTTTGTGATTGGGCCTTTGAATTTCACTAATTAAATTGAAGTTGGGACAAGTTATCACTCGTAAGTACGTTAACTAAGATACGTGCATGATTTTTTTTATGGTAAAATTTCTATTTGCAGGTTAAATTTACTTGTTTTATGATGGATCTTTGGCTTAAAACAGGTGTTCCATATTCATCTTATAACTTTACGCAAAAATTACCAGGAATATTTTCCAGAAGAATTTCATGACAAAATTAATTCCAATTCTTGTGTTGCAAACCCATATAACGCAATACCTGAAAAGCCAGGGAGTTTGACGTCTGAAGAATATGAATGTTTGATCGACTTGACATCTGATTCTGGAATAGGAGATTTATTTTTAACAAAGTCATCAATATCAGAATTTTGGTGTAAACTTAGAGATGAGTTTCATCTTGTGTCAGATAAAGCAAAAACTATTCTGCTTCCTTTTGCTACTACTTATTTATGTGAAGCTGGATTTTCTGCTTATCTCATGACCAAAACTAAATACCGGTCGCGCCTTAATGCAGAGCCTGATATTCGTTTACAGTTGTCCGAAATTGAACCTAACATAACAGCATTAAGCAAATTAAAACAAGCACATCCTTCTCATTAGAAAAGTTGGTGGTTTTATTAAATAGTTGTCGTTTTGTTTTTGGATGTATGTTTTATGTTCCATTTTTGTATCGAAATAAATATATTTTTTTCAATGCACGTTTCTAAAATCGAACAAAGACCTATATATCTAGTTACATGCAGTTGAAACCATCAAACGGCCTACTCTGGTGCTCCGCGTTAAATTTTCCTGTCGAAAAGTGCTCCGCGACTTAAAAAGTTTGGGAACCGCTGCAGTCTAGCGGTTTAAAAAGAAGCACTCTTATCTTCAAATTGTATAGTCGCTCGAGATTAGTATGTGTGCCGAATATCAAATGATTTAGTTTGAAAATAAATGTAGTATGACGAAAAACTAAAACTAAAAGATCAAATTCAAACCCCTATATTTTGGCAACCATGTAGATTTCGACATTTTGCCAAATGATCTACTAGCATTATTTTTGTATGTAGAATCACCCCTTAAAATTTCCTAACGCATTTTCCGAACACCCTGTATATATAATAATAAAGGCATTTATCCAAAAACTGTATAACCAGTGTGTTCGTCCTGCCTACACTACTTCAACTAACACAAGAAGAATGTAAAAGAAAAATTGAAAATTAAAAAAATAACATTTTGTGAGCAAATCAATCAGAGGAGATAAAATAATAAATATAAAGGTATATTATTATATAGGTATGTACGTATTCTAATACTATACAGAATCCAACAGTCTGTAGCGAGTATTAAACTTTTCTATTACTTTGCGCGCACAATTTTTTATAAACAAATTGTTTAAAAAGTTGTGTTCTATGTTGTGGTTTTGTTAGCGTACCCTTAAATTTGATATTAGCATTATGTAAATCTGTGCGATACCTATTTTTTCGGTAAAGAGATATACTCAGGATATTGGTACTGTAACAGAGCAGACCTAGGTGCCCTTATTTGAAATTTTTTTCACTATTTTTGTTAATTTATTTATTTGGTAAACTTATTTTTTCCCCATGTTACGCCCTGAGGTTTAATTATTTTACTCTATTATTTATATTTAATTTAAATTATATTATGATTTTAATTTACCCTGCAATACTGGTCAAATTTTTTTAAAAAGTGTATTAACTTTTCATTTCCAAATATAGGCCCTGACAAATCTATTTAGGTAGCCAGTCTTGAAAATAAAATCCTCAGTATATTTCCGATGATATTTAGAACGACGCGTGAACTTTGGACCGTTCACATCTTTGCCGAAATTATTTATTTTTTTATAGCAGCCAATGTCGTACTTCGTATTACAAACGACGCAGGGTGTTAAAACGCACAAACGAAGACCTTGGTGGGGGAGAAGATGGGTTAGCTGCTAGACAAAGAATTTCTAAAGAGACACTTATTAACTTCGATAGGTACGGTAAGCACCTAAATTCAAGAGTCATCATAAGTTTATTTTCTGCAGATTTTCTTTAAAATTAATTTTTCTAAATACATAAATTCAAATAGCAAAACAAATGGTATTGGGTTAAATAAGTTTAATTTTATTTGTGTGGATTTAATTTGTGTAACAATTTAAAATTCAGGGGATGTTTTTTTTTTTTAAAAGGGTGTTAAGTTCTTAAAGAACAAGTTTATTTTCTTTAGTTTTTTATTTTGTTGGGTTACTCTAATTTGGGAATACTGGTTGGTTTTTTTTTTATACACAGGGCAAAATATATTTTTCAGACGGTAGTTATGGTAAACAACAAAATTTATTTTAATGATATAGGAATATAATTTTAAATTACTAATTTTTCTTTATTAAATAAATAAATCTCATAAACAAATTATAAATAAATCTCATGACATCTGCTCGGTTATCCCGTTTGTCTTGGATATCACCGCTTATGTCTTTAAATAAACAAATTATAAATAAATCTCATGACATCTGCTCGGTTATCCCGTTTGTCTTGGATATCACCGCTTATGTCTTTAAATAAACAAATTATAAATAAATCTCATGACATCTGCTCGGTTATCCCGTTTGTCTTGGATATCACCGCTTATGTCTTTAAATAAACAAATTATAAATAAATCTCATGACATCTGCTCGGTTATCCCGTTTGTCTTGGATATCACCGCTTATGTCTTTAAATAAACAAATTATAAATAAATCTCATGACATCTGCTCGGTTATCCCGTTTGTCTTGGATATCACCGCTTATGTCTTTAAATAAACAAATTATAAATAAATCTCATGACATCTGCTCGGTTATCCCGTTTGTCTTGGATATCACCGCTTATGTCTTTAAATAAACAAATTATAAATAAATCTCATGACATCTGCTCGGTTATCCCGTTTGTCTTGGATATCACCGCTTATGTCTTTAAATAAACAAATTATAAATAAATCTCATGACATCTGCTCGGTTATCCCGTTTGTCTTGGATATCACCGCTTATGTCTTTAAATAAACAAATTATAAATAAATCTCATGACATCTGCTCGGTTATCCCGTTTGTCTTGGATATCACCGCTTATGTCTTTAAATAAACAAAATATAAATAAATCTCATATTTTCCTACATGACATCTGCTCGGTAATCCCGTTTGTCTTGGATTTCACCGCTTATGTCTTTAAATAAACAAAATATAAATAAATCTCATATTTTCCTACATGACATCTGCTCGGTAATCCCGTTTGTCTTGTATTTCACCGCTTATGTCTTTAAATAAACAAAATATAAATAAATCTCATATTTTCCTACATGACATCTGCTCGGTAATCCCGTTTGTCTTGGATTTCACCGCTTATGTCTTTAAATAAACAAAATATAAATAAATCTCATATTTTCTTACATGACATCTGCTCGGTAATCCCGTTTGTCTTGGATTTCACCGCTTATGTCTTTAAATAAACAAAATATAAATAAATCTCATATTTTCCTACATGACATCTGCTCGGTTATCCCGTTTGTCTTGGATATCACCGCTTATGTCTTTAACTAAACAAAGTATAAATAAATCTCATCTTTTCTTATACGACATCTGCTCGGTTATCCCGTTTGTCTTGGATATCACCGCTTATGTCTTTAAATAAACAATAAAGAAATCTAATATTTTCTCTCACTCTTAAAGGAGAAAAATAATTAACCTATAGCAACAAAATTCTTAATCAATTTTACGTTGTTTACTATATCAACCTAAATTAAATTAAATAAAGGGGGAGGAAAAGATTAAATATAATACCAAAATGAAAGTTTGATACTAATTATCTATTTCACAACGATTTTAAAATTTATATTTTAATTTTTAGAGAGTAACAAAAAATTAAGTTATTAAAATGACATCAGAAGGTGAAAGGGAGCGAAACAGTTTTACTGACCTTCCAGGTTAGCAATTTTAAATGAAAATTAAGATTATAGTTACTATCATTTATGTCTACCCAAAACTAATTATGGCTTTAAAACAGTAACAAAGTTTTGTTTGTTATTTTTTTTTGGTATCTGTTGTTAAGACCAAAATGAAATAAAACTCAACAAACCTCACGATTAACAAACCAAAAGAACCTTAATTGTTTTTTTTCATAACTGAGTTTATGTGAGTTTTCCCAAATGATTTAAGTTCAGGGTTATCCTATTACCATGCTCTCCCTTCGCGCTGTTACGGAGCCGACAGCCTCACGCTGGACGTAGCAACGAGATTAATCTCGTGGGGATGTGGGGATTTTTATCAGGCAGGAAAAAGCCCTCTCATTTTCTTATGTTATGTGCTAGTCTGAAGCAACGATACCAGCGTTCTGATGTTTAAACAAAAGGTGGCAGTTTTTGCTTCTTTTATGAGTAACTTTAAAAACTAAAACTTAACCTTAAATTCTGTTGGAGGTTGTACAGGGAACAGTGAATGACTCGTTCTTTTGATACAGACTTGTCGGTTCACAATGTTTCCTTCAACGTGGGACAGCCCGCCGACAGCCGGGACCAGCAACTGTATGAGGGGAACCTATAGAGAAGGGCTACTGCCCTGGGCGACAGCCCCATAGTCTCGTCCTGTGCACGGGGTAGGGAAACCTTTGGAAACGTGGTCGAGAGTGCGTTACAGGAGCTTTCTTTTGCACAACTGACAACTTTTTGTTTTGAATTTTCTTTTATTTTTTTTTTAATAGCGAAGAATTCTGCCTTCCTGTCGTGTTTCAAAGTTTTCTTTAAAATAGTGTTTATTTAACTAACGGCCATAATAGATTTTGGTTAATTTTTGTCCACTCAGTATAATACTTCAATTAGTATTTTTCAGCGAACCTGACGAACACAACGTAGGGTCGGCCATAGATTTTTGCCCGAATCTAGACGGTCACGTCCGAGCCTATTTCTCTATTGTATGTGAGACATGCTTATGCATTATTTTATGTATTTGAATGTCACATGTGGAATTCTGGAATAGGTGAATAGACTCAATCCCATGAGTCGTGCAAATAACACTTTTGTGTTAAATCAGACCTCCAAGGGCACAATTTTTTTTTTGTTGTAATAATAATAATAATAAAGTAATTTTTATTTTTCAGCTTTGCAGGTTATTGTTAATTTAATTAACCTATTTTAATAACCCACTAATTAATATTTCTTTCAGCTTTTTACTCCGGTCATATGAGCCGGGGGCCGTAAGGTTACAGTGGTGCCGTGACCAGGATTGAAGTTTTTTCAAATTGTACTGATGTGGTTGATTTATTTTTTTTCAGGATTGAAGTTCTTTCAAATTGTACTGATGTGGTTGTTTTTTTTCAGGATTGAATTTTTTTTAATTGTACTGTTTTTTTTTGGTATTATTTTTCGCTCATAACCCTGTTTTTCGCTCAAAATAATAGGGGGTGACTGTAACAGAGCAGACCTAGGTGCCCTTATTTGAAATTTTTTTCACTATTTTTGTTAATTTATTTATTTGGTAAACTTATTTTTTTTCCCATGTTACGCCCTGAGGTTTAATTATTTTACTCTATTATTTATATTTAATTTAAATTATATTATGATTTTAATTTACCCTGCAATACTGGTCAAATTTTTTTAAAAAGTGTATTAACTTTTCATTTCCAAATATAGGCCCTGACAAATCTATTTAGGTAGCCAGTCTTGAAAATAAAATCCTCAGTATATTTCCGATGATATTTAGAACGACGCGTGAACTTTGGACCGTTCACATCTTTGCCGAAATTATTTATTTTTTTATAGCAGCCAATGTCGTACTTCGTATTACAAACGACGCAGGGTGTTAAAACGCACAAACGAAGACCTTGGTGGGGGAGAAGATGGGTTAGCTGCTAGACAAAGAATTTCTAAAGAGACACTTATTAACTTCGATAGGTACGGTAAGCACCTAAATTCAAGAGTCATCATAAGTTTATTTTCTGCAGATTTTCTTTAAAATTAATTTTTCTAAATACATAAATTCAAATAGCAAAACAAATGGTATTGGGTTAAATAAGTTTAATTTTATTTGTGTGGATTTAATTTGTGTAACAATTTAAAATTCAGGGGATGTTTTTTTTTTTTA
Source organism: Polydrusus pterygomalis (assembly GCA_963969555.1). Lineage (NCBI taxonomy): Eukaryota > Metazoa > Arthropoda > Insecta > Coleoptera > Curculionidae > Polydrusus > Polydrusus pterygomalis. The sequence goes on from OZ018382.1 coordinate 55,738,486, forward strand.
AAAGGGTGTTAAGTTCTTAAAGAACAAGTTTATTTTCTTTAGTTTTTTATTTTGTTGGGTTACTCTAATTTGGGAATACTGGTTGGTTTTTTTTTTATACACAGGGCAAAATATATTTTTCAGACGGTAGTTATGGTAAACAACAAAATTTATTTTAATGATATAGGAATATAATTTTAAATTACTAATTTTTCTTTATTAAATAAATAAATCTCATAAACAAATTATAAATAAATCTCATGACATCTGCTCGGTTATCCCGTTTGTCTTGGATATCACCGCTTATGTCTTTAAATAAACAAATTATAAATAAATCTCATGACATCTGCTCGGTTATCCCGTTTGTCTTGGATATCACCGCTTATGTCTTTAAATAAACAAATTATAAATAAATCTCATGACATCTGCTCGGTTATCCCGTTTGTCTTGGATATCACCGCTTATGTCTTTAAATAAACAAATTATAAATAAATCTCATGACATCTGCTCGGTTATCCCGTTTGTCTTGGATATCACCGCTTATGTCTTTAAATAAACAAATTATAAATAAATCTCATGACATCTGCTCGGTTATCCCGTTTGTCTTGGATATCACCGCTTATGTCTTTAAATAAACAAATTATAAATAAATCTCATGACATCTGCTCGGTTATCCCGTTTGTCTTGGATATCACCGCTTATGTCTTTAAATAAACAAATTATAAATAAATCTCATGACATCTGCTCGGTTATCCCGTTTGTCTTGGATATCACCGCTTATGTCTTTAAATAAACAAATTATAAATAAATCTCATGACATCTGCTCGGTTATCCCGTTTGTCTTGGATATCACCGCTTATGTCTTTAAATAAACAAATTATAAATAAATCTCATGACATCTGCTCGGTTATCCCGTTTGTCTTGGATATCACCGCTTATGTCTTTAAATAAACAAAATATAAATAAATCTCATATTTTCCTACATGACATCTGCTCGGTAATCCCGTTTGTCTTGGATTTCACCGCTTATGTCTTTAAATAAACAAAATATAAATAAATCTCATATTTTCCTACATGACATCTGCTCGGTAATCCCGTTTGTCTTGTATTTCACCGCTTATGTCTTTAAATAAACAAAATATAAATAAATCTCATATTTTCCTACATGACATCTGCTCGGTAATCCCGTTTGTCTTGGATTTCACCGCTTATGTCTTTAAATAAACAAAATATAAATAAATCTCATATTTTCTTACATGACATCTGCTCGGTAATCCCGTTTGTCTTGGATTTCACCGCTTATGTCTTTAAATAAACAAAATATAAATAAATCTCATATTTTCCTACATGACATCTGCTCGGTTATCCCGTTTGTCTTGGATATCACCGCTTATGTCTTTAACTAAACAAAGTATAAATAAATCTCATCTTTTCTTATACGACATCTGCTCGGTTATCCCGTTTGTCTTGGATATCACCGCTTATGTCTTTAAATAAACAATAAAGAAATCTAATATTTTCTCTCACTCTTAAAGGAGAAAAATAATTAACCTATAGCAACAAAATTCTTAATCAATTTTACGTTGTTTACTATATCAACCTAAATTAAATTAAATAAAGGGGGAGGAAAAGATTAAATATAATACCAAAATGAAAGTTTGATACTAATTATCTATTTCACAACGATTTTAAAATTTATATTTTAATTTTTAGAGAGTAACAAAAAATTAAGTTATTAAAATGACATCAGAAGGTGAAAGGGAGCGAAACAGTTTTACTGACCTTCCAGGTTAGCAATTTTAAATGAAAATTAAGATTATAGTTACTATCATTTATGTCTACCCAAAACTAATTATGGCTTTAAAACAGTAACAAAGTTTTGTTTGTTATTTTTTTTTGGTATCTGTTGTTAAGACCAAAATGAAATAAAACTCAACAAACCTCACGATTAACAAACCAAAAGAACCTTAATTGTTTTTTTTCATAACTGAGTTTATGTGAGTTTTCCCAAATGATTTAAGTTCAGGGTTATCCTATTACCATGCTCTCCCTTCGCGCTGTTACGGAGCCGACAGCCTCACGCTGGACGTAGCAACGAGATTAATCTCGTGGGGATGTGGGGATTTTTATCAGGCAGGAAAAAGCCCTCTCATTTTCTTATGTTATGTGCTAGTCTGAAGCAACGATACCAGCGTTCTGATGTTTAAACAAAAGGTGGCAGTTTTTGCTTCTTTTATGAGTAACTTTAAAAACTAAAACTTAACCTTAAATTCTGTTGGAGGTTGTACAGGGAACAGTGAATGACTCGTTCTTTTGATACAGACTTGTCAGTTCACAATGTTTCCTTCAACGTGGGACAGCCCGCCGACAGCCGGGACCAGCAACTGTATGAGGGGAACCTATAGAGAAGGGCTACTGCCCTGGGCGACAGCCCCATAGTCTCGTCCTGTGCACGGGGTAGGGAAACCTTTGGAAACGTGGTCGAGAGTGCGTTACAGGAGCTTTCTTTTGCACAACTGACAACTTTTTGTTTTGAATTTTCTTTTATTTTTTTTTTAATAGCGAAGAATTCTGCCTTCCTGTCGTGTTTCAAAGTTTTCTTTAAAATAGTGTTTATTTAACTAACGGCCATAATAGATTTTGGTTAATTTTTGTCCACTCAGTATAATACTTCAATTAGTATTTTTCAGCGAACCTGACGAACACAACGTAGGGTCGGCCATAGATTTTTGCCCGAATCTAGACGGTCACGTCCGAGCCTATTTCTCTATTGTATGTGAGACATGCTTATGCATTATTTTATGTATTTGAATGTCACATGTGGAATTCTGGAATAGGTGCATAGACTCAATCCCATGAGTCGTGCAAATAACACTTTTGTGTTAAATCAGACCTCCAAGGGCACAATTTTTTTTTTGTTGTAATAATAATAATAATAAAGTAATTTTTATTTTTCAGCTTTGCAGGTTATTGTTAATTTAATTAACCTATTTTAATAACCCACTAATTAATATTTCTTTCAGCTTTTTACTCCGGTCATATGAGCCGGGGGCCGTAAGGTTACAGTACCTATTGTAATCAGGGGCGGCTCGTGGTATTTGAAAGTGATGAGGCACAGTTGAAAAAAAATTTTTTAGCAAGGTCAGATTTTAAAGTTTAGACAAGTTTTTTAAATCGCTATAACCACATTTTGACCAAACTTTGTCGCTATTATTTGTTACAAACAGAATACACGGCGAGCAAAATAATTTGTTTAAACCAGTAAGCCAGTCGTACTTTTCGTGCCAAGTGTTTTGAAAGCTCCGATTTGATTTCCCCACCCCACCGATAGTAACAAGACGTTAACTCAAATCTGGAACAGGCCGCTTTACTTCATTTACTATGTACAATTTATCTTCATAGGAATTAAAAATTAAAATTCTGCTCATTTACTAAAAAATTATTAGGATCACAAGTAGGATTGCAAATGTTTACATTTACCTGGGGAAGTTGTGACGCTGTGCTAGGTCCCGCTGAATCGATTTTTCGCTAATAAGCACAAAACAAATAAACTAATAGGTAATAAAAGTAATGTATCTAATATTATTATTTTAGAAAAATCACTGCCCACTGTTGGAAAAAAAGCAAAACAAAAATCAGTACGGAAAACCACAGAAGTATTTACCGAAAACTATAATAAAATACAATGCACTATGCACTCTCTCTAAACTTTCAACGGACAACCTGTTACTGTTAATCTAACAATAGCATTTCTCCAAATACCGTGTCGCGGCGTTCATCTTTATAGATTAGATTAGTCCCTTCGCGTTCGCATTAAATTTACGTAGAGAGTTGAGGCTGGCCTCGAGAGAATGTTTTTAAGCGCTATTTAAAGCTAGATTCGACTGGACTATTACGGGTATCATACAACACATTAGATATTTTCACTAATACGCTAGACAAGGAAGCGGGAGGCCGGGCCTCTAACCATATACGACCGCATGCAGAAATGAGATTGATGATATAAGAACAAAACACGCAAGGGATCGTAAAAGGCAAGGAAGCGCGAGACCATATACGACCGCATGCAGAAATGAAATGGATGATAGATGATATTTTTAGCGAACCTCGTTGACGGCATTAATTCTAATGGATATATATTTATGCAAATAGTAAAGTAATAAAAATTTGTAATTTATTTAATTTGCAAAATTATTACACCTGCCTCATAGGAGAAGCCGCCCCTGATTGTAATATGGCATAATAGTGACATGTCATAGGTATGCAAATAGCGTCTCTGATGCATGTTTAACCAATTATTTTTCCTGATTTTGTGGCCGATACGTTCCCCTTTTTTAATGCCAAAAGTAGGCCATACTAGATCTAACAAAGTGTTCTATTTGTATTTTCCCAGGACGATATTATGTTTAAGAGCTCGCCAATTTATCAGATGTCTAACATAACTTGTTTAGTGAGTATGCATCTAACATTGACATAGATAGTACCAGTTTAAACAAATTTAAGAAATTATTGGATAGCAGGTTAACTGTAAAATATTGATTGTATATTATGTAGTTACAGTAAAACTGTAAATGATTTAATTGTATCTGTCAATGGCTGTTGCTGTTGATACTTGAATGAATAAGTAAATAAAATTAAGTACCCCGTAGTCTCTGTTTTTTATTAACTTCTCGATTTGTTTAGTTTTTTAATACAATATTGTTTTTCATAGGGTATAATCGTCGAATGGTAACAATAATTGCAGTTTCCAAAAAAAAACTTTTGAAACTACCCTGTGGTCTCTTGATTATTCTTGATCTCTGCGGTTTTTTAATTCAATAGAGTATAAATCGTCGATTGGTAAAAATTAGGGTTTTTAATTAAAATACCTTTTTGCATGTACCTTGTAGGGTCCCTTTTTTACAAATACTCGTTATTTTGTGCTTTGTAGACAATAGATTCATACTTTCCAGGCCTACTAAACGTAATGGAGGACGTCAAGAAAATAAAGGAAAAATGGAAACAAGCTCGCAACGACACGCCAGAAACTAGCGACATCTGTGCTCGAACTAACTAACCGCGACCCGCGTGATACCACCGAAAATTCGAGGGATACCCGCTTAGGCGAGCCGGTATCATGTATTGTTCCGTAGGTTTCGCAAGCTATAAATCATCTGTATTTGGTTATCTGTGATAATACCTCCGACCTAAACGTTCTTGCTAGAAAACGAAAGTAGAGTCAACTTTTTCTAACATCAACAGCTGATACTGACTTCTTCCTAAAAGTGCCCAGTTCAGTAGTGGGCCGTAGCAAGCTCACGCGCCAGGTTTTAGAGACTAAATTTTCTTGGTGTTTATAATTTTAAATTGAACGGTGACTAGAATAAACCAGTTTAGGTTTATTACCTGGCCTATTTCGAATAACAAACATTTCATTATTATCATTTGCTATTTCAAATTTAATAATATTAGTTTATCCATTTTAATTACTGTACGATAGGTTGCCAAACCTTGCGCTCACTGAGAACTAATCCAGCTGTTTGTATTTACAAATACATGGCATCTCGCATGGCATTGTACTACGCCGCGAACGGAAATTATAATATGACAACGCAGCATTGAACGCGAAACATGCGAAGGCTTATTGCATGCCGTTTGATTGGCTCTTCTACAATATTTGGGCGGCGAAACTCTTGTATGTTGTCGGGGTGTATGTAATTCTATATTTAACCAATGAATAACGCCATAACTTTTAATCTATCGCACGTTGAGTTCGATGTTTTAGTTGTAAGTAAAATTAACGCTGTATTTTTGTATTATGCTAATAAACCTTTCAGTCCCCCGTGCAATTTTAAAATATGGTGAATGCGATGGTAAATAACTTGGCCCAGTCCTGTCTTTGTCGCCAACATCTAAACGTAAAATAGACTAGACTTATAGATGATTACATACAAGTGGTTCGAATTCCACGCTAATAAAATTGAAATTTTTCCGCCCAAACCCAAATGGTTTAGTTTGGGCGTGGCACCCAAATTTTTTTGCCATCGTCGCTTTTTCCCTTTATTGCTGATCATGGGGTGATAAAGTTGATACCCGCCCTGGGTGTCATCCACCCTCGGTATGTCTCTGCTAAGAATTCCAGTGGCGTAGAGGTACATCCCCGCAGACCCCTCACAACCGGGGTAGCTATTTTAGGGGGTCGTCTTTCGGAGGAGACGTAAAGCTGTCGGTCCCGGCCATCTCTGGTCGTTAAGTCACGTTAGAGGCGCTTGCGCGACCTGAAAACTCTAGCACCAGACTTGGGCACCACAAGTTACACGAACTTTACTTTACTTTAGGGGGTCAAACAACCAACTGCCACCCAAGAGGTAAGGAAATTGGAGATTGATGAACTAATAAATGTTAGGTATTAATTATTTCTTTCGGGATATAGGTACTATAAGTGGAATAAACGTATTAGAACTATTTGAAGTAGCATATAGGTGTAGCATTATTCAATTCAAATGCAATGTTGCAGAGAGTAATGCCCCTATAAAAGGGACCGTTTATACTGGGTGATAGAAAAACGTTTTTTTTAAATATTTCAACACTGTACATAATAAAAACAAAGCCATATAGGACCATGTTTATATAAACTTTTTGTCTTAAAATTGAGTAAGAAATAACACCCTCAAGTTTGGCCATATACTAAATTAACACCCTGTATATTGCAGAACATGGGGTAGGGAGGACGTACCAAATATTTTCGGAAATGAGCAATATGTACACATATAACAGCACAAAAGAGTTATTATGATTATTTCGCCCTACCTGCCATGAAACCCCGTTGTAGTTAAAAGGCGGCGATAGAAGCGGGAAAACAAACGTACGGCGCCAGTCGACAACCAAACGATTCCGCCACTATACCGGGCAGATATTTATTTTAATAAATTATATTCCAGAAAAACTTTTGGGTCATGGCAAGAAGGGAAGCGATGCTTACATTGACCGCATGTCACTGGCTATAAATGACATTTGACACGGATCAGGGGTTGAAACTGAATATCTATAAAATAACCTAAATAAGTTATTTCGTTAATAATGTGAGTTGCTGCGGTGCAACAAACGAGTAGTTTGTGGTCTCGTCCTGCTTTAAAAGACATCTCTTTTGTTCAGCAGGAAGAGACGCAACTAAACATAAATCGTCGGCGTTTCCGCAAAAGATAAGGACTTGTTCTATTTCCTTTTTGGTTGATTTAAGTTTTGGTATTTTGTTGATTATTTTGCTACAACCTTTATCATACTTTAGTTTAATTTGTATTGATCTTACCTCGTTTATTTACAATTAGAATTCTTTTTTAAATAAATTCACTCTTAATCCCTTGAAATTCGTTTCAATTATTACTGTTTTCTTTTTGCAGTATTATTCCAGATTTTGTTTGTCAAGATAACCAGGTCAAGCGTGAGACGTACACCCCCCAGAAAAATGAACATTTGGATGATGAAACATCACTTAATTTATATCGGGATATTTCGAAAAGCGATCACTGTATGGATGAAATAGTTGACGAAACTAGTCATTTTCAATATGAATCTCTAGAAGAAAGTAAAGCTGATATACTCACATGCGATCAATGTGAATATGAAACTAAGAATAAACGTAATTTAACGTCTCACCTGCTTCGACATAATCCAGAGCAAGTTCAAAACTTTAAATGTGATCAATGTTCTTATAAAACAATTTTTTTAGGTCAGTTAAACAGGCACCTGCTGCGACATAGAAATCCAGAGGAAGTTAAAATGTTCGAATGCAACAAATGTAACTTTCAAACTAAACGTAAAACTAGTTTAAAGGCTCATCTGCTTCGGCATAATAATCCAGAAAAGGTAGAGATGTTTATGTGCAGTGAATGTGACTATCAAACTAACCATAAAAGTTATTTAACATCTCATCTGCTTCGACACAATCGAGAGGAAGTTCAAAAGTTTAAGTGCGAAGAGTGTTCTTATAAAACGATTTTTAAAAACGATTTAAACAGACATCTCCTGCGACATAGAAATCCAGAGGAAGTTGAAATGTTCAAATGCACTAAATGTAACTTTCAAACTAAACATAAAAATAGTATAAAGGGTCATCTGCTTCGGCATAATAGTCCTGAGGATGTTCAAAAATTTAAATGCGATCAGTGTTCTTATAAAACAAATTTTAAATACGATTTAACCAGACATTTCCTTCGACATAAGAAACCAGAGGAAATTGAAACTTTTAAATGCAGTAAATGTGATTATCAATCTAAGTATAAACGTAATTTAAAGTATCATCTGGACTGGCATAATCAAAAAAAAGTTCAAAAGTTTAAATGCGATCAGTGTTCTTACAAAACAAATTTTAAAGGCCATTTAAACGGACACCTTCTTCGACATAAGAATCCAGAGGACGTTGAAATGTTCAAATGCTGTAAATGTGATTATCAATCTAAGTATAAACGTTGTTTAAAGACTCATTTGCTTGGGCATAATAGCCCAGAGGAAATTCAAAAGTTTAAATGCGATCAGTGTTCTTATAAAACAAATGTGAAAAGCCATTTAAACACTCACCTCCTGCGACATAGGAATCCGGAGGAAGTTGAAATGTTCAAATGCAATAATTGTAACTTTCAAACTAAACTAAAAGGTAATTTACTGTCTCATCTGCTTCGTCATAAAAAACCAGAGGAAATTAAAGAGTTTAAATGTATTCAATGTTCTTATAAAACAATTTTCAAAGCAAATTTAAACAGTCACCTTCTCCGACATAGGAATCCAGAGGAAGTTGAAATGTTCAAATGCAATAAATGTAACTTTCAAACTAAACATAAAAATAGTATAAAGTCTCATCTGCTTCGTCATAAAAGTCTAGAGATAACTTAAGACGTTGAAATGCGTTCAGTGCTCTTATAGAACTTGTTATGATCATTGTTTTGACTGTTTATTTCTTAAGGGAAAACGTTCTTTTGTGATATAGGTATCCAAACATTTTGGACGTACCTAATTCTTAAATATTGTGATATTTCTATGTACCTATACATACGTTTTGTTTATTCCTTTAAGGTTTGGTACAAACAACCGTAAATGTATGTCCAGTATTAAGATTTTCTAGCTTAAATCCCATTCTGACGGTTTTCCCTACTGATTGTATTTGTCTGCTGCTTTTTTAAACTATAAAATTATGAAGGGAAAGAAATGAAACACTTCCCTTCAAATTTGCACTCCACTTAAAGTATGGACTTAATGGACTACTTCTTCAAGTATTAAGATTATGTTTTTAAATTATATTAAGCAAGTTCCGTTTTACCATCAGATTTGTCGGATCTCTCCGCGCCCTTTCGTTTAATATTTCAGAGGACATCGCGAAATCTGAACGCCGTTCATTTATCATATCGGCGAGCAACTGGAGGTACATATTTTTCGTTGGCGAATTTCGACCGATTTTTAAGAAGACATTTTTAAAAGGCGGCAAATTTAAAAGGCTTAATTTGTTTAAGTGATAAAGAATAAAAAATAAACTCGGTTTTCGTGAAATTCGCCAATCCTATTAACTATTTCATTTTATGAGAGTGAAACTTCCCCGATTTTGTTGCTAAAATTTGGAACAGTTTTTTCGGCAAAGTCTAATACTTTCGCCTTCGGCATTTTTCGACCACAGCTATCATAAAAAAATATAGTTTGTTAGTGGTAGGTACAATATTCTGGCAGCAAAATTCATTTTTGATTCACAATTTTTAGTTTTAAACTGATTTACTAATGTTTACAAAATTTGTAGGTTAGAAAATAAAAGTCTAAACTATCAAGATCGTTCGGTAAATATCGGGTAATCCTCCGTGGTTACATAATCTAAAAACTTTCTTAATTGGAAGTCACTCGATTTATTATGAGTTATTATGGCCATGACACATTGGGATTTACGCTGGATACTCTAAATTACATATAACCTATACATATAATAATGTAAGATTTTAAAAACACGTTCTTAATAAAATGGCATGTACCTATTTTTGGTTCCATTAGAACTTTAATATCAGCAAGTAAAAGAAAAATATTAGGATTTTTTGCTGTCGTTCTACCAATCGAAGTTGCCATCGGTTTAGTAATTTGGATTTCGGGATTTACCCTATTACTAGATGTGCATTTTATTTTATTATTTACGCTAATATTTACTATTTGGCAACGCTTGACCTTTCTTGAGATTTTTCTTAAAAAAAGTGGAAATATTTATCCTTCATGAAAACATTGATCTTTAAAAAGGCTGGCAACACTGGCTACAGAGTAGTTGACAAAATTATGTGATAGGAAGCGATGCAACGTTTCTCATGTTGCGTGGTATATTGAACAGCATTTTTGTTATTATTGTTATGTTCTCTTTTATGATAGGGTTTTGTGTTCCTGTAAACAAAATATAATGTTACATACATAATGGTTGCTTTTAATTTATTTTTAATTACGTAAGGTATATTGCTTTCAGGGTAAAAGAAAGCCCAAAGTAATAATATGTTAGGTTATCGACGGGAATTATAGAACCCGGTGCGACATCTTGCGTCCCAGTACGGTACCTTAGAAAAGGTCAGTCGTAAAGGGGTTATTCTGTAATAACAGAAAATTTTGCAAGAGCGCTCTCAAAACCGGTACAAGTGCCGGACCACAGATATTAATTCAAATGAGTTTTGTCTATTTCCTTCTGCCAAACCCATCCCCAGACGCGTTTCGCCGTTATCACGGCTCATCAGTGAGGCTCAGTTTGGCAGAAGGAAACAGTCTTAATAATCGATCCTGACAAGTGATTTGTCTTTGAGCCCTGTTTCCTTCTGCCAAACTGAGCCTCACTGATGAGCCGTGATAACGGCGAAACGCGTCTGGGGATGGGTTTGGCAGAAGGAAACAGACAACACTCATTTGAATTAATATGTTAGGTGTTGTTCCTGTTTTTCCAACCCCGGTGTAAATAACTGCTAGCTTTTATCAAATTTGTCAAGGGCCTTGAAATGCCAAACCAATAAAGTACAAGACGTCGCTGTCAAATTGTTTTTGTAAGTAAACGCTTTGATCATACTTTCAAAGAAGGAATTCAAACAACAAAATGTGTCGTTTCAGAAAAATTTTTACTTTAATTACTATATATTTTTATAATTATTTTATATTAATGGAATATAATTTGAAGGATTTGTATACGACATAAAACTGCATTTTTTGACAGGTGACTAAACATTATGGAACTTCCAGTTTGACCGGAAGTGACATTAACGTTCGATTTTTAAATGGGACACCTAGTATATTTTTCCTTTTTTTTAAATCGATATGAAATTCTAAATATAACAATGTGTCACTTTGTCACCAAGAGAATAAATTCCAATGTCACAGTGAATTAGTTTGTTATGAAGGAAAATTAAACCCAAAGTCGTCTCCACAAATATATAAATAGTCAATTAATTATGGGGTGAACAAGTTTCGATACTAGAAAGCATCATCATCAGCACCATATGGAGCCCAAGTATCACTCACATTAAGGAAAATTATTTAAGAAAAAAAATATTAAAAAACGTGAGAAGGACAACAACATTTTGTAGACTTATGGACGATGTTAAAAATGTAAAAACGGGGGTGCTCTAAATTTGGAAGGGCTTAAGTGGACTGTATTTTGCGATATGCGTCGTTGACTCAAAATAATCAACTTCAAAATGGTAAAAAATGTATATTATGAGATGTTAGAAAAATATTAAAAAAGTAAGAAAGAAGCGAAACGACCAGTGATTTAATTATCAAATAAAGGTGACTTACCTTTGGTTGCTGGCTAGGGTCAGTAGTGGGGGCCCCCGGAACGGCTAACGCCACGTAAAAATTGGCGGCAATAGCGACCGTCTTGGTACACAATATTTTCGGTACTGAGGTGTGCGCGCATGAAAAATCACTAGGCTGGTTCCCAAAAAGTCACCTGGCGAAAAATGATAAAAAAAAGCACCAGATTTTGTGCGCGCGATCGCGTTATTTTGTTAAATATAAGGATTCATAAAATAAATTTAAAAATTAATTTGTAACAATAAAGCAAAACGTAAATTAATAATTCTTATAACGAATCTAATAGAATATATTAGAGGGCATTGTATTTTAAAAATTAAAATTAGTAGAAAACAAAAATATATTATTTTATTAAATATCCCCTCAAACTAAAAATTTAAAAAAATAAATATTTAGGGGAAACTAAACAAAAAATAATACGCTTTTTTGCACGTCTCAATAAAAAATCACTCCATAATGATATGATCTATCATGATGATCCATATATTTGTGGAGACAACTTTGGGTTTAATTTTTCAACAGCTCACTCTGAAATAATTGCCTACTTCCGTAAAATTAGTTTGTTGTTTAAAAAACATGGAAAATAATAATTATACAAGCAAGGAAAAGGTGGATATTATGTTATTAGTTTTTGGAGAATGTAGTAACAATTCAACCGATGCCATGCTGCAAGTCTCTACACAGAAAGATATCCCATCCAACCCGGCATTTATTATCCAAAACTGGTGCAGAAAATGCGAAATGAGCCTGACAATAATGAAAACGACGCCTTAAGGCTCGTTCCCAGAGCTACGGGTTGTCACCAGCGACACATCCCCACTTATTATCAATTGGGTGTCGCGGCGACCGTGAAGCGAAAGCGCCGACTGTCGCACAGTGTCGCTATCTGTCCAACATAACCCTAATTGATTTGTTTGTTTGTAATATATTGTTGTTTGTAAACTTGTTTTGAATAATTTATTAATAGCGTATTATCTTTGGCGAAAAGCCAAACGCTCCAGTACTAAGGAAAACCAGATAAGAGGAGGTAAAAGGTACTTCCCAAAATTAATTTTGGCTATGTTTATGCTAATTTATATTTAAAACCAAACTGGAAATTCACAAAACAATATCAAAACACAAATAAAATTCAAAAATAGCTGCTGCAAATAAACGGCACGACGTTGAAGTTGAAATAATTGAACGACAACGACACCAATCTTGCGACACTTAGGTGGGGGTTAGGGGTAATGACGTAAGGCGCTCCTGATTGGTCAAGATGATGTCGCCAGCGACATCACATCACTTATTATTAACTTATATTATATAATATTACGCGCAAAAAGTATTCTAATACATATTTAGAAATAGTTAATTTCTTAGCGCACTTATTTTCTATGCTTGGAATAGCTAGATTGCTTAAACGACAGTTTCTTAAAAAAAAATTTAAAAAGCTTAAGTTTAGAAAATGATCTCTCGGCAGAAGTTACCGGAAGAGTTAAAAATATTAATAGTAAGGTATGTTCATACATCTAGAAAGTTTGATAAGCTGGTATGATTTTTACAAAAATAAAATCAACCAGCTCTTCTATTGTCAGGCGCGTAACTACAGGGGGGCCGGGCCCCCCCCAGAAACAAAAAGGCTTACTTTGTAAGCTCGCTGCTCGCCTCGCAAATATAGCATTAATTTTTACATAACAATGAACGTAGGTACATGCGCGGCGTTCAGCCGCAATTTTACTCGTTGAACTTTGGGCATGTTTATTCAACGATGTACGAAATAATCATATATTATATCACAAGACCTATAAATTTAATCGATTAAACTATGCAACATATTTTGATCATGATTTTACCTGGAAAATAGTTGAATGCTCAATAATTTAATAAAAACCCGAGACTGCGAAGCGGTCGAGGGTTTTTATTTTCAAATTATTGTGCATGAAACTATTTACCAAAAAGTAAAATCATGATCAAAATATGTTGCATAGTTCGAATAAATTTATAGGTCGAGTGGTATACGGCTAGATTATTTCCCGAATAATAATAATAGATCGATATTATTACACGAAATATTACTAAAACGTGAATTATTCATTTTTACTAAAGTTAAATAAATACAAAAGACGTTTTATAATGAAATTATCATGTTTCGTTGATGTTTGTGTTTCTCTTACCATGGTTACGCATCCCATAAATGCATTGAACAAGCTTGCTTAGCAAAGTGTGTGTCAATATTACAAATTCTGACATATTTTCATCGCCTTATGTCAAAATATTTGTATAAAAATTCTATCGAAAATGGCGTATTTACTGATAAAAACTAATATTAGGTTATTCAGACCACTAAGAAATTAATGTTTCTTTATAAACTGTTGCCGAGAATTGTAAGAATTAGTGATAAACGATAAAACAAAAACCAATATGGAGGACGAAAGTTTAATCGCGGTTAAACAGGTCTTGGGATTTAATCAGTTATCTAAACAAAATGTATTCGAAAAATGATGGTGTCTGATTGGTCTATTTGATAATGAGGGAAATAATCTTGCCAAATATCACTCGACCTTCATTTTTTTATTGGTTAAATTTTCCAATTTTCACTCAAACTTTTTTGGCAATACTCGTTGAACGTTGGGCTTGTTTATTCGAAAATTAAATCCCTCGAGCTTCGCTCTCGGGATCTTATCAGAATAAACATGTCCAAATTCAACTCGAAAAATTTCCAAAAAAAAGTTTTCGTGACAGCTGAAAAATCTAACCGATAAAAAAACGAGGTCTTGTGATATTACTGTTGATTATTGACCAAATTTGTTAAAATTTGGGCGTGGTCCAAAAAAATTTCTCTCGGCTCTCCGCCGGCCCGCATCTACACGAGCCGCCACTGCAAGTCACAATAACAGGCCCTAGGCCACCCCCAGGGCAGAGGGCTAGTTACGCCACTGTCTATTGTTAAAAATTGTTTTAATTTTTTACGAAAAGCTGAGCGAAAACTGACAATTTCGGTGGCAAAATTGTCAGTTAATTCATCGTTGTATTTATTTTTCAGTAGCGGTGGCCAAATGTGAGGGCTCGAGGAATTTAAACCTATCAACAAAATTTTGAAAACCAAAAAGTCGTTTTTTTTCAACTCGAATGACGCAATTTCTAAAATATTATTAAATGTAATTGTTTTGAATTTGAAAAAAATATTTGTGATGACGCAGTTCTTCGTAAGCATTTTTAAATAAATTGGAAGCCTGACCAACAGTGGCGTGCCAAAGTCTTCGGGGGCCCCCCGCAATTTTTTTCAAGGGCCCCCCTCTACTTGAAAAAAATTAATATACTGGGTGACAACGAAACTGCTGTCTACGGTGATATTTCAAATCGGTTTAGATAGAAAAAATTTGGTGTGACCTCACCTTTATATTTTGTTTTTTTTCTTCTGACTTTTTGAAGAATAATTAAGAATTCTAATTAATAAAATTCATAGCGTCAATAACGTACCAAATTCCATCTATATATAGTATACAGGGTGTTAGTGAATAAATGCGACAAACTTCAGGGGGTGATTCTACATGAAAAAAGAATGATAGTTTGCTATATAACTTTTGTCCGCAAATGCTTTGATTTCCGAGATACAGGGTGTTAAAGTTTTTATTAAAAAGTGACGATTTATTTATTGCTCTGAAACCCATCGAGATATGCAAATGAAATTTGGTAGGTTTTAAGAGGTAGTTATTGCGCATTTTCTGAAGTGCAATTAAGAATTTTATGTTTATCATTGGCGCGCACAAGGGTAATAATCTCAATTTTTTAAAGAAAAAAATGATACGCCACTAAGATATATCAAACTAAAAACAATTTTTGAATTTCTCATTCAATTTGTGACAAAAAATCTCTCTTGCCTTTTTTTCGTATTGGGCGCCGTTTTTATGCAGAAAAATAAAACATCTTAACGAGGATTTTTCATTTCTTTAACCCTACAGTGGTCGCTAGCGGACTGTAGCTCCGCAGCTTTAATTATTTTACGATTGCGCATCTATTCGAACTCCCGCCACTCTCATGCTCTCGGTACCTTTCGACGATACCGTCCTAAAGAATCAGTGTTAGTGGAGTGCTCGATAAGTGAACATTTTTTTGAGTAATTTCATTTTGCGGAGTAACATTCCGCAGCGACTGAAAACTAAAAATCACATTTTTGTCTATTTAATACTGTTAATCTGAGTTTTTTTAATTATAGAGTATATAAACCCCTTTTTGTTTGCCTCAATAAACTTTTGAAAACATAAAAGAGTGTTTTTTTTAATCTATTTTTTAATAATTTGTTATCCATATAACACAATATCCCTCAAAAACCATTGCGGAACATCAGTCCGCAGCGACCACTCGTGTCGCAAAAAATGTAGCGACCACTGTAGGGTTAATACATCATCTAGTAGGCTACTGTCAACATTCTGTTAAATACGAATATTTCAAAGAAATGTCAAATTATTAGAGTTTCTTCATTTTTAAGCTTTTAGTTTGGTATAGCATTAATGTTAATAAGTAATTAATTTTTCTTTTATCGAAAAGAATGGAAAATTATACAAATGCGGAATTGTCAGACATGCATTTTGTTTATGGTCGAAGAAATGGAAATGGTCGGCAAGCTCGACGATTGTATGCTGAGTTGTGTCCAGGATGTAGAGTACCCCATCACACAATATTTGCTCGTCTGCACCAACGTTTGCGCGAAAATGGTACATTTAAGAAACAAACGGCTGACTGCGGACGGCCTCGAGAAGTACGAACTGTGCAACTAGAGGAAGCAGTTCTCGAGTTAATTGCGGAGTCACCTGAAACAAGTACTCGAAAAATTGCCAATATATTGAATGTAAGCTTCACTGTATTTAAAATTCTTAAAGAACAGCAATTGTATCCGTTTCACATTCAACGTGTGCAAGCTGTACCACCTAGAGACTTTTTTCCGCGCCTAGTTTTTTGCCATTAGATTCTTCATCAAATCGCTCAAATTCCTAATTTTTTAAATGGCGTTTTGTTTACTGACGAGGCTAATTTTGGACGACAGTGTATACGAAATTTCCATAACAATCACTTATGGGCTGAGGAAAATCCACATGGAATCTGTGAAGCTTATTTTAAGTATCAGTTTTCAGTAAATGTATGGCTTGGGGTTTTTGATGATCATTTAGTCGGTCCATATTTCCTCCCACAACGACTAACCGGCGACTCTTACCTTAATTTCCTACAGGAAGAGCTAACTGCGCTTTTAGAAGAAATCCCTCTACAGCTGAGACAACACTTCTGGTTCATGCATGATGGCGCACCAGCCCATTTTAGCATTAATGTACGTAATCACTTAGATACAGTATATCCAAATCGTTGGATACGTAGGGGAGGTACGGGAAATTGGCCTGCTCGATCGCCGGATTTAAATTCTCTAGATTTTTGCATTTGGGGTTTTCTTAAGTCGTTAGTTTATTCCACTCCCGTCGAAAATGTTGAAGACCTGAGGAATCGAGTTATAGCCGGCTGTGAGACAATAAGAAATACATACAGGAATATTTGCGCGAATACGACAATCAATGAGACGAAGAGTTGAATCTTGTATCACGTCTGAGGGAGGTAATTTTCAACATTTTTGTTGTAGCTTTGCGCCTATTTATTTATTAGTGTTATTTTCTGTTATTATTCTGGTTTAATGTTATCGTATTAGATACTTTTTAATAATGTATTAAAGAAATGAAAAATACGCGTTAAGATATTTTATTTTTTTGCATAAAAACGGCGCTCAATACGAAAAAAAGGCAGGAGAGATTTTATTTTGTCACAAATTGAATGAGAAATTCAAAAATTGTTTTTAGTTTGATATATCTCAGTGGCGTATCATTTTTTTCTTTAAAAAAATTAGATTATTACCCTTATGCGCGCCAATGATAAACATAAAATTCTTAATTGCATGTCAGAAAATGCGTAATAACTTTCTCTTAAAACCTACCAAATTTCATTTGCATATCTCGATGGGTTTCAGAGCAATAAATAAATCGTCACTTTTTAATAAAAACTTTAACACCCTGTATCTCGGAAATCAAAGCATTTGCGGACAAAAGTTATATAGCAAACTATCATTATTTTTTCATGTAGAATCACCCCCTGAAGTTTGTCGCACTTATTCACTAACACCCTGTATATGGCCAATATGAGTTCTGTTTTAGGTTTGGAAAAACTACAGAATATAAGATATAACTTTATTTAATAAGCAATACAAACACAAAACTGTAAGAAGAATAAACAAATAAAACATTTATAACTAACACAAAAATGTAAGAAAAATACACAAATACATACAACACGACTACGTTGTCATGTTGTCGAATTTTGCCATAAAATAGGTACTGATAAGGCAAAATGTATTTAATTTGATTTTGGAAAATTATGAGGTATACACGTATTCCGCCGCTATAAAACTAAGTACAAGTATTGTCGAGGCTGAGGGCCCCCCCTCCCCCCCCCACATTGCGGGCCTTTTCGGCACGCCACTGCTGACCAATATTAGACCTTTATTTTGAAGAACTTTGGAAATAATAAAATAAAATTGTCAATGATCTAATATACTTTTTATGTAGGTGGTTTTATGGGGTTAAGGATCTTAGGGAGCAAATTTAACCTATAAATTTTAGTTTATTCGGGTTTGTGACGTTTCGGAAAATATATTTTTTTCCTCAGGGCTAGTTAAAGTAAGCTCCACGAGTCATATTGGCAAAAAACAAATTAAAAAAAAGATAAAATTAGGACACATAATGGTAAAAGGGACACGTAAAACGGCACCGTAAACAATTAGTAATTTTTAAAATTTTGTACAACCTGTGCAAGGCGAGAAACTAACTGGAAATAATGTTTATAGAACCACACAGGAATTTGAAAAATATATAGGTAATAAAGTTGTTCAATACTTACCGCCTATTTAAAACATCGTTTTGGCCTTTTAGCGGCATTTTTCAAACAAAATAAACGCTTTTGGCAGTACTATTTGTCGGCAATCTACACAGGTTGCGACGCCTGGTCTTAAATATGATTATTTTTTTGACTTCAAAATCCCACTTTTTGTTTAGCGCAATATGCATGTACTTAACTAAATTAAGGGTTAGGGGTAAGAGTAAAATGTAATATGTATAAAAATCACTTGACGTAATAATCAGATTGGGCCTATTGTGACTTGGCGCCGGGTTGCAATGCCACCCCAGTAGCTACGCCACTAGCTGAGCAATACAAACTAAAAATCTTTGCTTAGCTTTGTTGTTATTAAAGGAATGCTTTGCGAATACCTTCGAATAATCTTATGAGAAATATAGAGGGGAAAAACCTTAGCCAAGCTGAGTTCCCGACGTCTTTAGTACGGCTTTGCTTGCCACCCTACGCTATACCTTCATTAAAAAATTTTAAACAAAATCAATTAAAACACGGTTTGGTTGTTTTTATGCCTATTAAAGTCTTTGCGACACAGAGAAATATAGAAGGGCATACTTAACCACGGCAGGGAAGGGATCTGTACTGTGCTTTGATTTACTATTTAAAAGGAACTCGGCCAATAATACTGACAGTAACTTTGCCCTGGCGTTAGAGACGGCCTTGGCTGCTGAACGGCAAAGGATACGTCTCAACAAATTTTGTTACTAGGATGCATAAAGCCAAAAAATAGAATATTAAGAAAGAAAATGACAGAAGACCAAATAGAACAAATTCCATTTTTGGTGTCACACACGGACGTCACTGTGTTTCATTTCATTTGTAAATGTATTTTAATTCTAATATTTTGTACTACTTTTATAGCCATTATTGTAATCTAGTAAAAAAGATACAACCTATTTCTTACAACGGTATTATGTGAATCCCCATCGTTTTTATGAAAATATGTTTATACATTAATAAGTAGTTCAGTTTCTTTTATAAGGTAAGTAACTAGGTATTCTTACAAAACAATAATATTTTCCTATATTTCTGGTCATGACAGCTATATATTATGGAACACGGTAATGTAGCAAAGTTCTTAGAGGGTAGGTAAGGGTAATCATGTAGTAGGTACTGCTGAAGTACTTAATATTTAAAAAACTACATCAAGAAAAGGAAAATATATCCTATATTTTAGTAGTATCATTGATTTTAAATCCCATTAAATATTTGTCTTTATAATGTTTCTTGTTATACTGGGTTGTTCACTGTGAGTGGTCTATTAGAAGATGTCGGAAACTAGCATGATTATTATCTTTAATTAATTTAATTTTTAGCACTGGGCATAATTGATTGAACTCTTTTAGAAAATCGTTTTTACCTCAATTTTATAATTTTAGTCACTTTCAATGAGGCATATTAGCAGTAGAAAAATAAATTGCACATGAAATAAAAATTATGGTCATTAAAGAGGAAGTTCTGAAATGGAAAATGTACCCATGCCTTGGATAATAATATAATAATTTTATGTCATCTGGTGTGATATTTGGATGAAATTACTTAAAGTAATATTAACAATTTACATTTTTCATTTAAGAAATATCATTGTCTTTAAGCACCATAGTTTTTAATGACTCGGTATTTCAGAGTAATTTACTGTGCATGATATGTTATGCGCATTGTTTAAAATTTTTTAATTATTTTGATATTCATCTTTCGTTTTTATTAGTTTCTAATTTTAATAAACAGTAGGTACTTGACTGTAGTGTTGCAACCAAAGAAAAGTTCGCTCGAAAAGTTGGTAAAGTTTATGGAAACGTTGGAAAAGTTCGCTAGTACGTTGGAAAACTGTGGCAGTGAGATTATCCAGCCACTGTTTAAATGATATCAGCGATATACATCATCATATAGTATAGTATAGGTATGGTATATCATGATATTTATAAGCCGATATATCATGAATATTTATATAGGTAAAGCAAAAATCTGTGACGCTGAAAAAAAGGGAAATATTTACTTTACTTACAAAATAATCAATCACATCAAAAATCTTTATTTGTAAATACCTCAGAAGCAAAGTATGTTAAGTCACACATTTGCGATTTTTACAAGTCACACATTTGCGATTTTTACTTTTTAATGTTAAGTCAATCAGTCCTCTTTCTATTGATATTTTTATTTTTTCATTATCTCAACTAGTTTAAAAGTTAATACGTCTAAAACTATATTAAGTCATAATACAAAAAAAAAGGCTAACTAGGTTGTCATGTTAATAGTCTGGCTTTGCAAGTTGGCAACGATGCGTTATGTTAAGTCACTGACGGATTATTTTCAGTATTTATTTTTGGTTCAAATTGAATTAACATTTTTTGGGCTATGCTATGAATTAAGAAACAAAGTGATTTGATATACCTCTCATTGGAACAAAAACAAAAAAAAACTTTAACAAGCTCTCCTGAAAAATCAATATTTTTGACTTAACATACTTTGCTTCTGAGGTAGTACAGTTATTGATCTTCAAATACAAAACAAAAACGTTACATTTAAGTCTTGAAAGCCCAAGGGCGTAAGACATGTCAATAAATATGGATAGTAGGTACCCAATGTAAAGAATACAAATTTTAAAATTCCTAAAATACAATTTTACACTTTGTTAAAACAAACATATTAGGGTCGAGTGGGGCAAAAGTAAACATATTTGACAACTTTTTTTTTAAATAGTTTAAATTGCATTCTAAAATTTAGAGCTTAAGTTTTTTGAAGTGACAACTCTTGCATTATGTTCTATGGTCTATATATTTCACACTTCAATGGTCGAAATAATGAAATTAGTTAGTATTTTTTTTAAATTATATTTTTTGTTTAAGTTAGCAATGTTTACATTTACCCCAACTAGTTTGGGGTAAATGTAAACAGTTGAACAGAAGACCATGCATTATTTTGGGTTAAGTATACGGGGGAATTGTAAACAAATCATATTTCAATTCATTCGGTCCCTCCAAAGCTGTTTAATATTATGTTTACATTTACCCCAAAACTGTAGGTACTATAATAATTTATTTAAAACTAAAAACAGATTTCGGTCTACGAGTTATATTACAAAAATACAAAATAAACGACTTAAACACAAAAGTAGGGACTAAACCGGAAAAGAAAATTTATCTTTCCATAACAGGGACTTTTTTTTCAAAATGGTAATAAATTCTTTGGCCTTTGGTTTTAATTGTAGGAAAAGGCAACTCTCCAATAACTTGATTTGCGGCAACAAAACTAACATCTCTTGATTGTATGGCAAAGTTTTGCATAGTATCATCTATACTCTTCAAACCAACTACTTCGACGTCCTGATCAACAACATTTTCAACTGAACACACATACTTGTAAAGTATTGTCTTCCTTTTTCCTCCCCTGAACTCTACAAGTACAAAATTTCCATTAGCCAAGTTTGATATTGGCGTCTTTGTTGTTAAGATGAAATCTTCATCTCCAGTGACGTTAAAATCTACCTCAGGGACTACCATTGCCACTTAAACAAAGGGATTTTTCACTCTCCTCGTTGGAAGTGCCTTCATTTTTATAGTCTTTTTTATTTTTTATTTTCAGTTTTGCAATTTGTAATTTTCTTTTTGGTGCACACTGTGTTTTTTTACTTCTTTTGGTTTCTTTATCGTTTTTTCTTGGGCTTCTTTTAATCGTCTTAAGCCGGAGTCCCATGCATACGATTTCCGACGTCCGATATCCGAAAATAATTTGGTTTTCGTACGAAAATGTTTTGCATATCCCATGGACACGACTTTCGGATCCGAATTTCTGTAAACAGTACGTTAAAAAGAAGACGAAGAAGTCTGACATTTAAACATAACCTTCAAACTTCAAACATTAAGCAGTACGTTATTGGCAGTACAAATGTATTTTCTACGTTGTTTAATCATTATTATGTTAAATATCCAAAAAGCACCGAAACCACAGACCGAAACCAAATAAAAGTCAAATATGTAGTAAAGTGAGGTTAAAAAACTTCCGACATCCGACAAAAGTTAAACTAAATTCAACTCGTACGACGCGTCGTAAATTGTTAAAATTATTCGGATAAAATTTGACGTCAAAATTTTCGACCAATGACAGCGCCGACGTATCATCGTATCGTCGGAAATCGTATGCATGGGACTCCGGCTTTAGGACGTCTTCAGTAGTTAAAACTTCGCCATAACTCTGTTGGCTTAACCTAGGAATTACGATTTTTTTGGACAAATGAGTCGTTTCTTCTATGATGGATACATTTTCCTTTTTTTCAGGAGAGTGCTGTGTGCTCAAAAAGCTGTTTACATTTACCCCATATAGACTTTTTAAAGGGGTAAATGTAAACACGAGATACAAGCGTTTTTGTTGTTTAAACAGTTTTTACACAAGTGGGAACCAGTAAAGTAACATATTTCAACATGTTATAAAAGATAATTCAGTACTTAGCTTAACAAAAAAAAAATTAAGCTCACTTTAACACAACACTTATAAACTGAAAATCGAATTTTTTGTAGTGTAACGAAGTTCGAGAGCAAACTGAAATAGTTGGCCCAGCAACAAAATTCGCTTGTGTGTTGACAGCGGAAGATAAACCTTGACAAATTCGTAGTTTTTGAAAATTTAGGGACTAATTTAAATCGAAAACCAATGATGTTTACAATTGCCCCTGTTTACATTTACCCCACTCGACCCTATACAATCAACACTTATATACATGAAAAGAGAAAAAAATATACAAAACCGAAAACCGAGGACAAAACAAAAGCGAGACAAGGATTGTCAATCCCAATAATGGCAGAACTCGGCCTTCGGCGAAAATAACAGATAGTACGAGGAATCTCCGCTATTCATTTCCGAACCGTGTCGCTAGCGTCTCCGCGAAAACCGCCGTGCGTCGCCATAACTAAAATAACAGACGTTATTAAACCAAACAACCTTTAGTAGAAGACAGTAAAGATTTAGAACATAGATCGACAGATGAGTACGAGTGAGATTCGAATGAAAAACTACGGACATACACAGCAGTAGTGATGGTGATTCATCTTGGGTCTTGGTCTTAGCCTTAGGTTGTATTTTGTGTTGTTTGTACCTAGTTAAAATACATATTAGAAGGTTAAGGCAGTATTTTATTTACATAATTTCCACACACATAACAATGCAAGAAGCAACCTTAAAATTACCGTAAGACTCAACTTTTCGTACTTCTCTGAACTTTTCTTGAAAAGATGTTCAAACTTTTCAGCAAGTCCAACTTTTCCGGAAAACTTGCAACACTACCTGAGTGACATTTGACACATGGACATAAACTGATCAGGGATATCTCAGGGTAAAAGTTGTTACTATAAAAAGACGAATAATAAGAAACATAACAGTGGTACAATAGTTATTTGTTTCACTTTGGCATTAAATCTTGTGCTTTTCTGCCTAGTAAAACATATAATTTTTTCTCCAAATTTGTTCCAATTTCACGCAAAATCGCATTTTTTATATTTATGTATGTTATTTATGACATTTATTGAATTGTTGTGTTTACTTGTCATTTTAATTTTTAATGACACCTGACAGGCTCAAAAGGTGTATTTTTCTGCCTAGGCATAAAAAGTCCACTTCTTCTGACTAGGCAGAAAAAATACACCTTTTGAGCCTGCCAGGTGTCATTAAAAGACCGCTTTTAATGTCATTTGGAGAAAAACATTTTAAGTTCGATTAATTACGTCTTAATGAATAAAACTGAATAGAAAGTCGGTAACTCCGTTAATATATATTTTGACGAGTAAGTATTCTCACCTAGTCGGTTCAGAGAATCTCAATCATATATTTATTGTTAACACCTGTTTGTGTTTTTCTTTTAGAACCTTAGCCCTGATGATGGCCTATTAATAGGTCGAAAGCGCTAGGCAATGCAATAGTAGTTAAAAATTACGCTAAATACATATAAGTTTGAGTTGTTTACAGTAGCGGATCCAGGATTTTGCTGAGGGGGGGGGGGGGCGACTAAGTTTTAAAAATGAAACGCCGTAGGCGAAAAATTTTCGCGACCACGCCCAAAATCAAAAATTCACTCTGAAAAGAAATGTTAAAAATAAGTTAAACTAAAAACTGTAATATCTACCTACCTACAAAGAGACGAGCAGGATAGTGTCGGGAGAAAAATTTTCTTGACCACGCCCAAAATTTCTCAAAAATTCACCATAAAAAACTGTTAAAAATAAGTTAAACTAAAAACTCTTTTTTTATAAAGTTGTACCTTAGACATAAACTATCTGAAAGATTATTTGGGAAATTTTCTGAAAAACTTTAAAAAAGATTTTTATTCATTAAGTCAAAAAATTGTACCTAATTCATGCCAATCTGAAAATCTTAGATCAATCTGGCCTTTTGTAGTATCTAAAATATCATTGAAAAGCTGCTTATAATGAAGTTTCTGCGAAGGTCTGCGTGTTTGGTTTGTTTTAATTTTAATGTTGTAAATGCCGCCCCCTAATATTTGCCGCCCTGGGCTACAGTCCTTACAGCCCCCCCCCTAAATCCGCCGCTGCTACCAGTTAAGCCATATGCATTTATCATAAAATAACAGTGTTGATCTTTTCTTTTATTTTTAAAACATGACAATAAATTTATTTATATCATTGGCTGGCTTGTTTTATAAAATATTCTATTATTTCTATTATTAATTATGTGAAGTTGAAATTAAGGTTTTTCTTATATTTATTTCACAGGAATTCGCGAATGACGTATTTGACTTTAGGTGTGGTTAAGAAGGCTCAGGGGGGGCGAAACCCCCGTCGCCCCTCCCCTAAATCCGCCGCTGGTTGTTTATGTTGCTCTGTCATCGTTGGATAGAATCATATAATGTTAACTCCATTATTAACACGCTTTTATTAGCTTCACCTGTATATTTGTTTGCTTGCTTGCTTGCTTGCTTGCTTGCTTGTTTGTCCGTAACCGACTTCTTTGAACCCGATTTTGACCCATTTTAAACGGTCAGATTTAATTTAAATTTTGTAGACTTATCAAGAACCGCTGACAATACAATAATCTACACGCGAAAAATTCTGTCAAATTTTGACAGCTGTCAGGTATAAAACGAAGACGCGATTTTGACGAAACAAATTATGGGGTCATATAGTATTCGATGCGGATACTTCGGGAAAAATAAGCAAAAAATGCTCCTGTCAAAATTTGACAGCTGTCAATATGTCAAATCGTTTAAAAAAAAATTGAAATAATGAAACAACTAGAAGGTCGTATGTTTATTGACTGTGGAAAGTTGAAAAAAATACGCAAAAAATTCTCCTGTCAAATTTTGACAGCTGACAGGTATAAAACGAAGAAGCGATTTTGAAGAAACAAATTATGGGGTCGTATACGTATAGTATTCGAAGCGGAGACTAGCAAAAAATTCTCCTGTAAAAATTTGACAGCTGTCAATATGTCAAATCGTTTAAAAAGAAATGATATTGATGAAAAACTATAAGGTCGTATGTATATTGACGGTGGAAAGTTGAAAAGAATACGCAAAACACTCTCTTGTCAAAATTTGACACCTGTCAATATGTCAGAATTTTCAAAAATTTGCAAATATCGTTCTTTTCTTATAATTCGGCATAAACGATCGGGTTTGTCCGGGTTTGTATGTATGTTTGTTTGTAACCGACTTCTTTGAACCCGATTTTGACCCACTTTAAACGGTCAGATTTAATTTAAATTTTGTAGACTTACAATAATCTACTAATCTAGCTCAATCTACTCAAAAATTTTATTTTTTTTTAACAATAATTCAAACTAAAAAATGAAAAATAAATATAATTTGAAAAAACTAAAAAACACGCTTTAATAATTAATCAGACTAAAAAGCGGAAAATAAATATAGTTTAAAATAATTCTTGAAATTCTTAATATAGGCAGAAAATAATAATGAACGATAAACATTAGTATTATTGTGAAAAAAGCGAGGGGTGCTCGATATACGAAAAATATAGCACAAAGCCACGCTTTTTTCCCAATAATACTAATGTTTATCGTTCATTATTATTTTCTGCCTTTATTAAGAGTTTCAAGAATTATTTTAAACTATATTTATTTTCCGCTTTTTAGTTATTAATTACTAAAGCGTGTTTTTTAGTTTTTTTAAACTATATTTATTTAATTAAAAAATTACAATTTATTAAAACATCCTCCAAATCAGTTAAATATTTAACTTACTTGCTTTACTATTAAACATAAAAACCACTTTTCCTTTGCTCTTTTGCACGCACGTGTTAAAAATTCATTATTAAAACTTTCAATTGGCCCTCCTGAACAATTTAGAAAAGTGGACATAAGATAGTTTGGTTCTGAGAGCCAGATATACATTATACCTATAGCACAGAATATAATAGAGCTACGCATTTCAAAACTAATATCACTAAAATTTGTCAAATAAATACTGTTTTTCGTTTTTAAAGAAGTAATTTTACAAAATATTTTGTGTTGGTCATAACTTTCTGACACTATTTATGTATAAGAAAAGGAAAAGTCGCATTCAAAGTAGATTTAGATTCCTTTGTAATTCCACTAAACTGGTTTTTAGTACATTACTTAACTTTTTTGCGGGGAAACAAGAAAAAGGAGGGGCTGATAAGATTTTTCTAAGAACTATTTTTAACTTAAGCAACAAAACGTATTGACACATGTTAACACCTGGTATACACAACATTATTTTTAATTGGAGCGTACATATTATTGTGATGTGACGCCAGAGGACCGAAACACACGGGGTCAGAGCTTGTTAGCATCAATCGGTGTTTATGCACAATTTTATGCGTAGGTACGAGAAGAGAAGAAAAATTAATTGAAGAGGTCAGAAAGTACGAATTCCTTTACAATGTCCTATGTGACGTGACGTGTTAATAATGCGTTCGATCCCCCTAATGTTCTCATTCGAGGGGCGATTAAGGACATGAATAACCCAGGGTACCCAAAATCTTCCTAATCTTCCTTAATGGGCTTTACACTGCTACTCACAGCGCCACCTTAAAACTTTCAAAGAATCATTCGGGGAGTTTTAGTAAGTCGCCCTTTGTCCTATTCTCACCCGTCTTCTGTTGCCTAGCTATATATTCTGTGCATATAGATACGTTAATAAAAAAACAACCCGTGGAGGGGTAACCCCCTCCTGGCTACGTTACTGGTAACTAAATAATTTGTGTGTGTCTGGACGTCTATTCTCCAACTTAAGAAGTGGATGCTCTCTCGCGAGAAGGGACCATTCACATCATATGCTCACATCGTCTGGTATCGTTCTCTTGCAGTCAAAAGTCCTTATTCTCCAGCATGACCGATGAGAATGATGTAGGCGTGGCTTCCAAGGCGCCAAATTTAAATTTCTATTGCAGTGTGATCATCGAGGTAGAATATTTTTCTGTATATTCCAGCGCATGCACCATTTATTTGATTCTGCACTGTACGAAAATTTAAATTTCGAATAATTTGTTTATTGGTTATTCATATATTATATCTGATTATGTTATTAAATTATCGGTTTGTATTTATTTATATTAAAACAAAATAAATACTTTAAACCGTATTATAACTAGGTATTACCTTTGAATAGAAACAAAATGGTGAAAAAGAATTAAACGTAGCTGACAGCAGTTCGTATATAACTAGAATGACTACTGAAGGTCTCTTAAATCAAATTATAGACACCGTAGATTCGGTCCAGCAATACATGCTGGGCAGTGATGGATTCATACAGACAGACATTCAATCTGCTACACTAAGTATTTACAAGTATGTTACAGCTCTAGCATTTAAAATTGGACAAGTAGAAAAAGAGAATATTCGACTTAATTCGTTATTAAATCGGAAGCATGAGAAACCAGTAAACATTATACCAGCATCTACTAGTGATGAACCAAACCACACAAGTTACAGTCAATTAGCAAAGTTGCAAACCATTAATTCTATAAATGTTGGCACACCGCCCTTACAAGAGTGGAAGACCCCTCCACAAGTTAAAAAACATACAACAGTCATAAAAATTAAGGACCAACAAGACTCTAGAGTAGTACTTCAAGAAATAAAAAAGAATGTATCTAAAAACAATATCCCCGGCGCCTTTAAGAACATAAGACACAACAGAAGCGGAAGTGTCGTAATAGAATGTCAAAATGAAATACAACAACAGAAACTAACAGAAAATTTAGCAAATATAAATTTTAATGTTAAAAACATTCAAAATATGGATCCAATGATTAAAATAACCGGCGTGCTTAAAGGATACGCTCCAGAGACGTTCCTTGATGAATTTATACACGAAAATCCTGATATTTCTCTTAATTTTGGTTCCAATGTTAAGGAATTTTTCAAATTTATTACAAAAAGGGATTGTCGAAAGAAAATTGGATTTTCCAAACATCTCCACAAGTGTTTAAATGGCTAATGAAGCGTAAAAACGTAACATTTGACCTATGTACAGTGTTTATTCAAGAATACACAAATATTTCTATGTGTTACAAATGTTGCAGCTTTGGACACGTAGCCAAATACTGACTCAACTCAAGAATGCTGTCATAAATGTGGTGGCCCTCATGATGGAAGAGGATGTACAGAGATTAATTTGGAATGCCACAACTGCAGAAAGCTAGGATTGAGTGATCGTAATCACACAGCAAGAGATCAGACTTGTCCTGCATACCAACAGAGAATTCAAAGGCTACGACAAAATATAAACTATGGTGGCGACAACGACAATAGTTTTTACCGCAGACTCAACACTCGGTTCATTTAACATAGAAAAAACCTCTTCAGAACATGTAACTAATACTTCGTTGTCAATTATATATCAGAATGTAAGGGGACTAAACAGCAAAACGCATATATTTTATAATGAAGTGTGTCAAATGCAGGACGAATATGATGTGTTTGCGGTGACTGAATCATGGCTTCCTAGTAGTGTCTGCGATGGTGAGATATTTCCAAATGACTTTGTAGTGTTTAAAAAGAGAAACAGAAGTGATAATTCCCGTGGTGGAGGTGTTCTTTTAGGAGTTAAAAATATTTATAAATGTAATGAGGTAAACCTAGACTTTAATATACCCGAAATAGATATTTTATGTGTCAAAGTATCCACATGTGCATTTAGCCAGATTTATTTAATTTTAGTTTATCTTCCTCCAAATTGCTCTATCTTGATAAGAGAGAAATTGTTTGCTTTCCTAGAGAACTTGAGTATATTACATGAAAAGAATTACATTATATTAGGCGATTTCAACACTACACAGCTTAATCAATACTATAAGAACAATAATATCAAAGACAACTCAGTTAATATCTTATTAAACTTCTTAAATTTCTTTGATTGTAGACAATGGAACCTAGAACCTAATAAAATCAAGCGTATTCTAGATCTTGTCATGTCCTGTATGAAATGTGAAGTAAAAAAATCAATTTTTAGCCTTGTTGCGGAGGATAAATATCACCCTACCCTTACAATCGAATTGTATATAAAAACTCTAAAACCTAAAGAATTGCTTGTAAACAAACATATTCTTAATTATAATTTTAAAAAAGCTAATTTTTCTGCCATGTACCAAATGTTCCAAAGTGTTAATTGGGGGTATTTGGATTCACTTTCTGATGTAAACCAGGCAGTTGACATTTTTTATGTAAAAGTATATGATATATTTGATGTATGCGTCCCAAAATGCCGTAGAACTAAACAATATCCAATTTGGTTTAATAGAAATATAATTAAAAGTCTAAAGAAAAAAGAAGCACTAAGGCAAAAAATTAAAAAGTCAAACAATCAAGAATTAAAAAATCATTTTATTTTGTTAAGAAAACAAATAAAGGATAGTATTGACGATGCATACAAAGATTACATTACCGAAGTTCAGCAGGACATCACAAGTGACCCAAAAGCTTTCTGGGGATATATTAAAAATAAGAAAGGTTCTAATACAATTCCTTGTAAACTGCACCTCGACAACAATAATTATGGTAGTGGTCAACAAATTGCAGACGCTTTTGCATCTTAATTTAACTCAGTCTATGAAGAGGATCCCAACACCTTTGAACTTAACGAGCAGCTTAATACATATCATGACGACATTAACCTTAGGTATATTAGTTATGCAGACGTGTGTGATGCTGTCAAAGAACTTAAAGTAAACAGAGCAATCGGGCTTGATAATGTACCACCTTATATTGTTAAATGACTGGTTGGTTTTTTTGCCGAGCCTTTACAAAAAATATTTAATTTAGCTTTAAAAACAAACACTTTTCCAAATAAATTCAAAGAAGTTAAAATCTGCCCAATCTTTAAAAAAGAAGACTCCACTGATATAAAAAACTATAGACCTATTGCTATTTTATCAACACCTGCAAAGATATTTGAATCCATAATTTATCCGTTCACAGGAAAATATCTCAATTTCAACATGGTTTTATGAATAAAAAATCTACCATAACAAATCTAGCCGAAATAACACATCACATTTCTAAAAGCATTCATAATAAATCACAGGTGGACGTAATATATACAGATTTCACAAAGGCATTTGATAAAGTATCACACAATATTCTGCTTAACAAATTATACAATGAATTTGGTTTTCACTCAAACTTAGTAATTTTTTTCAATTCGTACTTTCAAAATAGAAACCAACGGGTAATAGTGAAGGGATATTCTTCAAAACAGTTTATAGCAAGCTCGGGCGTACCTTAGGGTTCTAATCTAGGGCCATTACTCTTTATATTATTTATAGACAGCTTAATTGAAAAAGTTACAAAGTGTGGTATATTGGTGTTTGCCGTTGATATTAAGTTATATACTACCAAGATTGCTTAAAACTCCAGGAAATTCTTAACCAAACACACGAGTGGTCTCTACATAATAAGTTATATTTTAACATTAGCAAATGTAATATCAGGACATACACCAAAAAGAAAACCCAAATTAACTTTGATTACAATATAAACGGCATAATTCTAAGCAGAGTAACAGAATATAAAGATCTTGGTGTCACATTTGATCACGGGTTAACATTCGTATACCATATTTTAAATATTTCAAACAGAGCCTCGAGTATGTATGGGTTTGTAGTTAGGAATTGTAAACATTTTATTAACATTAAATGTATAAAACAGTTGTATGTTGCAAATGTTCGAAGTATATTGGAGTTTGCTGCTGTTATTTGGAGTCCATATTATGAGAAACATAAATATACTATAGAAAGAGTACAGAATAGATTTCTAAGATATCTGTATTATAAAGAAACCAGTACATATGACCTAACAATAAGTAAAGCTCAACTAAGAGATAGATATAACCTGCTTAGTTTAGAAAAACGTAGAACTCACTCGTCCCTGTTGTTCCTTTATAAATTAATACACAATCAAATAGATGCACCAATGTTGTTATCACAAATTAACTTTAATATGCCGCTTTATAGAACAAGAAATTGTGCTACTTTTTATATAAAGTTTACTACTACAAATGGCTATGGACATTCGCCTCTTAATATTATGTGTAAGTTGTCGAATTCTATAATGAAAAATTTGGATATATTCTCTTTAACCCTCAAGGATTTTAAAAAAGTGTTAGTTTAGTTTAGTTTAGTTTTTATATTATCTAGATTTTAGTACACTCCTACTCTGTAATAGAATACTTGTATCTGTTGAGTTTGAATTAAATAAATAAATAAATAAATAAATAATTCAATAAAACAAAAAAAAATAGTATTAAAACCTAATATTTATTTATGTAAATACTGTAAACAGTCGAGAACAAATAAAACAATATATATTGTTAAAAAGTAACTATAATATAAAATAAAAGCTTTTCATTGAACCTTCAGTTTTGGATTTCATCATCAAATACTACAGCTGCCATGTCGTCAAAATTGTCACAAACACAAAACAAAAAGCAAATTTGAGAGTCGAGAAATAAAAACCTTTTAGAATTGCAATAACAATAAAACCACAACGTAAAATTTATAAAAACTCGACCATTATAGGTTTTTGCGTAATGCACATGCTAATGAACTCACTTCTCCTGATCTGATCGTGTTCTCTTGAAATTTTTGAGAGAATATGAGTTCTCCCAACTCTTGATGGAAATGAGTAGCCATTTTAAGTTTCAAGGATACAGTTTTAACATTTTCATGAGAAAAAGTAATCACTTCTCTTGAAATGATCATTCACCTAGTTCGAGAATAGACGTCCTGGAAGAGACTTTTTAAGACATATTATTATATTATTAGTATTTTTACTAATTTCGCCAATTAATTAGAAAGTAAATCTTATATGTCTACATTAATGAATATGTACAATAATTAAATAAGTAATAAAATATTTGTACACAGAACGAGGCCCTGGTAAAAATAGAAACCGTGATAAGACGATAAATGACTGAGGAAATGCAAGTTGTGAAGATTAAGATTGAAGAGCAGGATATTGAGAATGATTTCGAAGAAAATGAAGCCAGGTGGGTACTTACGAGATTTATTTGCTAAGTATATTACTTTAAAGAAACTGCATAGTCTTAATTGGTACAAGGGTAGTGGCGTACGGTCCATGGAAGCGATGGAAGGAAGCACTTGGCAACGGCAACTTAACAACGTTTTTTGTTAAACTAATCAAATCTGGGTGGCATATTCGTATTTATCTTTATTCATAACATATGTGAGCCCTGTATCGATTGTCACACCCAGTAAGACGACCTTATCATTGGTATCGATCTGTAAAGTGATCGCCACATTGGCATAGAGAAATGTCTATGTTTCAAGTTTTAGCTACGTTAACACAGAGTTTATTGGCCAGAAACCATTCCTTTATGTTGCCGAGTATTTTTGTAATAACTGTATTCTGAAATTAGGAGGGGTGATAGCTATTTAACCATGCCATGGGCAAAAGTATTAGTTCAATAAGATCCTGAAAATTGGGGATTTAGCTCATGAATATGAGGAATCGCACAGTGCCCAGCACTGACCCCTGTGAGACTCTGCAACCTATCCTTCTCTATAGATGGGCTAAGTTGCCAAACTGAACTGACAGGCTCATATTTTAGTTTTTATAGTACGCACGTTTAATGGATAGGTACTATAGTGTGTACCTGATATAGTACGTACAGGTTCTTGTCACAAAGCGTAGTAAAAGTAATTTAATTAATTTCTTGAATATGAACCTAACAGTTCAGTTAGAAAGTTTTTGTTTTGTCAGAACCATCTTCAGACGTGTCTTGGCCTATCATGGCTTATCATATCTGACGAAAGGGGGGGTCGGTTCAACTTGAACTTACGGCGCCGGTCAACAACCGAACGATTCCGGTTTTAGACCGGGCAGATATTTATTTAAAATAAAACATTCAGGAAAACTTTTTGGGGTCTTGGCAATAAGGGCAAGCGGTGCTTCCATTGACCGCACGTCACTGGTTGTAGGCAGTGGCAGTTGACATGGATCAGGGGGTTTAAACCACCAGGCCTATCAAAAATAGTATATTAATAGCTTAATAGGCTGTATAAATGGCACACTATAATATCTCTGTACTAACGGGGTTTGGGTTTTTATAGGTCGCCATCCACTAATTTGGGTTGGCAGCATCATTCCAACTGACTGTAACTTCGTAGCGATCGACGCGCGCCTACTAAGAAAATATAGGGTTATGTTATTTGGGTTTAATATCTGGATATCATAAACAATTTTTAAAATTTCTTTATAATATCTTTATAAAACAATGCACCTATTGATATTCATTACCTGTTAAAAGAGATATCCATCCTCTGCGGAACTTTCCTCACTATTATGCACTAAACACAGTGACATTGTTATTACCTATTGTTTTAAAAGTTTATATATCACAAAAATAACAACAAATTATTCAACAAAATTGATAAACACTACAATAAACACGCGAACAAGTTTATAACAATAGTTCTGGTTGGCTTGTGAATTCGCCGTGGTTCGGTGAGTCTTGTGTTTTTGGTTGGCGTTAATATAATTTCAAATGGTTGTCAACTTTTTTCTGGGGGAAAAAATTCCCTGACCTCACAGCCTCTGAGCCATGAGATACTATTTTACATACACAGGCCTTACCGGGAATAAGCATGCAGGTGATAAAGACTTGAGAGGTTTATTTCATTCTACTTAAAGTTTTGGTTCACTGATAAGTTTTGTATGTTTTTTTTATACTTAAGTTTAATTTGTATTTAAGTAAGTCACCTAATTTATTTGTTGTTACTAAAAAACGGTTCTTTTAAAAAAAATTCATTTAAATCATTACTGTTTTCTTTTTGCAGTATATTGCCAGATTTTGTTTGTCAGGACCAGGTCAAATGTGAGAGGTACTCGCCCGAGAGAAGTGATCAATTGAATGATGAAATATTAATATATCGGAATTTTTCTAAAAGTGACCAATGTAAGGATGAAATGGTTGAAGAAACTAGTTTAGAAATGCTTCATCTTCAGTATGAATACCTAGAAGAACGTAAAGCTGACATGCTCACATGCGATCAATGTGATTATCAAACTAAGCGTAAACGTAATTTAAAGTCTCATCTGCTTCGGCATAATCCAGACCACGATCAAAAGTTTAAATGCGATCAGTGTTCTTATAAAACAATTTTTAAAAGCCATTTAAACAGACATTTCCTGCGACATAGGAATCCAGAGGAAGTTGAAATGTTTAAATGCAATAAATGTAACTTTCAAACTAAACATAAAAATAGTATAAAGGCTCATCTGCTTCGGCATATTAGTCCAGAGGAAGTCCAAAAGTTTAAATGCAATCAGTGTTCTTATAAATCTAATTTTAAATGCCTTTTAAATAGTCACCTCGTGCGACATATGAATCCAGATGAGGTGGAAATGTTCAAATGCCATAATTGTGACTTTCAAACTAAGTATAGACGTAATTTAAGGTCTCATCTGCTTCGGCATCATAGTCGGATATCGATCAAAAAAAGAAAAGGCAAATGTGTCGATAGCTCTAACTCTTAATTTATTTGTTTTTTTACTTTACTCAACTGTGAATCGTCACAAATAAAATTTTGTAAAGTCGTAGTCACAGCAGTTTTAGATAGGATAATTTATGTACGTACTATTGTTCTTGAGGAAAAATGTACTTTTAAAGTTATCTCAAGTTTGAAGAGCTTCCAAGCTTCGTTCGGAGGGAGGCCATAGTCCAGTGGCAGCTCGACTAGTATTATTTTATTAAAAATGCAGAATCCTAATATTATTACTAAACATATCTACCAGGCGCGGCTTGTCCGTAAGTCATTTGGTAAATGACCCACCTAATTAATTTAATTTTCAATACAAATAAAAATTATTATCCTTAAAAAAATGCAAAAGTTTCAAAGTGTGTCATCTGAAAACTCCCCAATAAAGATTGAAGCGCTCGACCGTTTTTTAAATTGACCTGGTGGGTTTATATCAAATAGAAGATTACATAAATGAATTGGAAACTAAGAGCGAAACAAACATACGCCTTTGGAAGTTAAAAAGAGACAAATATATTAGCTCGCGTGCCGTCGAATTCGTCTGATTTCGGGTTGTTTCGTGCTCGGTCGAACGCGGTTCGATAGGCATTTATGGAAACACAGTCGAACCGCTCCGTGAATTATTAATATTCTTATTTTTGCAAGCAAATCTTGCACCGCCGCATCAGCTGGGAGTTGCGGATCCACAAGCTATTATTATGACGCGCGGCAACGGGCGAGTTTTTTATTCTTTCTGATAATTTTTGTGTTTTTTTGGCTCTGTTGCCACTATATTGATATTGAAAAATGTACAAAAAAGTCATAAATAGTTTTGCATAACAAGAACAACTTACCAAATTATTTAATAATAGTAATATTGCGTTGAGAAGCTGTTTTTGTTTCACTACGAGTAGATTTATTTGATCGATCAAAAGTAATATTCTATTATACAAATTATTATCTTCTGCGTTTAAATTACAGGATTGACTTATCATCTTCTGAAGTCTAAAAATTTAGTAAGCTTAAGGCTTTGTTTAAGAAATCTACGCTTGTCTTAAGAAAGTCACCTATTATCTAATTTTTTGTGAATAATTACTGAGATCGTCAAAACTTTTTATAAAATCTGATTGCTCGAAAGTTTTTTTTAGGAATGAGAACGTTTTTGATAAGTAAATGTAAGCAGGCAAATTGGGATAAAAGCACGGAACAACTGTTAAACTTAATCTCACTTTAATTGGATTTTTTTGTGGTGCCAATTAGCTCTAGGAATTGGTTTTAGCCATAGAATCTTCAGATTTTCATCTTTTGGGAAGTGAAAAACTAATACACTTTCTTCACCTGCTTTTAAAACACTTTTATAGTTAGAGTTACACCCAGGAATACAGCAGGGGCTTGGCATGTTGATAAATAAACAAACTAAGAGAAAAAAAACAGTACTTACATAAGTACTTAGGTATCTAGAGGTATATCCTACCTACTTACGAACTATCTCTACTAGTGATATTTTTAAACTAATTCACATATTCCTTCAAGTTAAATAAACACTTACAACACAATATTAAATAAATTAACTGTACCCACAAAACAATAAAGTTTATCCCAAAGAGCTAAGTAGAATACAAAAAACACAACTTTTAAACTAAAACAAATAAAAGTCTTGTCGCCATTATAAGACCCGTAAACGAACCGCCAGGCCGGCCAGGCTGTTGGATTTTTCACTTTATTAATGCTATTACAGCAAATCGCACCAAAAATGTTCACTTATATTTTGTAGAGGTTCTTAGCAATCATGTCACTTAAATGTTCTATTAGATATCAATCGAAAACCGGATAAAAATACAAATTAATACGAAAAACCGCAAAGATAATACCTACATCGCGCGTAAATTACATACTAAAGCATGGATAACCTCAAAAAAGTCACATGACACATGGATCTTCAAGCAGTGTTGTCGATGTTTCTGTTTCACGGCTGCTTTCAAGGTGGTTGTGGTACGTCCATTATTGCCATTTTACAAGCATTATTAGAAATGAGCCACGATGAACCGTTTTCGGAAAGTGTACAAGTATTAGAAATTTTATGTGTGTATTCTTATGACGACAGTG
The DNA here is from genome assembly GCA_963969555.1 of Polydrusus pterygomalis. Lineage (NCBI taxonomy): Eukaryota > Metazoa > Arthropoda > Insecta > Coleoptera > Curculionidae > Polydrusus > Polydrusus pterygomalis. The sequence goes on from OZ018382.1 coordinate 55,776,249, forward strand.
GAAAGAGAGAGATGCTTTTCGCCACTAAAAAGAATTAGGACTTTTAAGAAACTCAATGGGGGAGTTAACGTTAAGCGTTAAAAATAATAAAGTAAAGCTGTTTGATGTAATTTTAAAAAAAGGGTCGCAGCAAAAATGCAATTTTAGTATTTTATGATTTTGTGGTGTTTATTTAGGTAAATAGTAAATAATTATTCCTTGGCTAAACTATGCACTAAACTGCATTTTGTTTGTTTCGTCACAGCCTTACAAATGGGCCCCACGTGTAAAAAAAACTCACGGGCTGCGCCTGGTATTTACAATGACTTCGGTTTCAATTTTACAATTTCCCAAGATTTGTGAAAAATTCTTATCTCTTTAACGTTTACTTAAAAACTGCTAACGAACGCCGTCTTAAAAAAAAACCGAAAAAAGGACAACGCGAACGCCCCATCTATACAATTGGTAGTTTTCCCGCTTACGTCACATTTCCCCAAAAGCCGAACGGCCGACTTTACACATCCTTTTTTAACCTAGTGAATCTGTTATTAGATGATGTTTTCTCACTGTTTTTTGGGTTGCATACCCCGCCAATATAGCAGATTTCGGTCACGGAGCCCGGCTTGCTGGAAATTGTGGTATATAACATAATACCTAATCTTGATTCAGCCACATCGGGGTAAATTAAAAAAAAAATTATTAAATTAGTATATCATTTATAGAATATATTGTAGTTGATTAAACAATTATTATTAAATAAAAATTACAATGCCTTTTTAAAAAAGTGTTATTTTATATACTTACTTGTAGGTTTTAATAGTTTAGTTGCCAGCCTAGGTGGGTAGTGCCGACCATGCCGCCACAGCATTTTTTTCAATAAAATCGATATTGTTAAAATCAAGCTCGGATTTCGGGGGGGGGGGGGGGGGATAACTACCCCTCCCCCCCCTGATCCTAAACCTAACCAAACTTGAGTGCCCTCTTATACTTATAAATATTTTATAATAAAATCCCTGCGTACCTGCTGACAATTCTGAAGATTATTACAGAATTTCGACATATTATACCGATTATAGGTCATATTTATTATCATAGAAGACACACAGTTTAGATTTGATGAGAACCAACGACGCCGACGAGTCTATCAATAATTTGTGCTCTCTTCTTGAGCCATTTGTGGATCCAGAGATGTTGTTTTAACGTTTAAGAGCCGAAACTGACCTGTGGAGATTATCAAATGCCGTCAAGATTCTCCTATCGAAATTTTGTTTAGGAAATGTGACGAAAGTAAAGAACTTTTCCTCTTCTGTTTAAATTATTTATTCTGTTACTTACTCTTCCAGCAAGTGTTGCATCTTGCGAAAGGTCCTTTTCTGCTCTTAGGCGGTTGAAATCTTTGACCAGAAGCAATATGGCTCAAGAAAGACTGTCTGGTTTGGCTTTGATGCACATTAACCGCGATATTGTCATCGATGTTGAAAGTGTCATTGATCGGTTTGCTGACCTCAAAAATCGTTTAATAGATTTAATTTTATAAATGTGTTTTTACTAAGTATTTTTTTTTTAAATTTATTTCTTTATTTCAAATTACATTCATAAATACATATATGTATATATACATATAAATACAAACATAAAATGAAATGACGTCAAAAATACATATACACGGCAAGAAATTACATGTTCAAGTAGTCATCAACACTGTAATGTTCCAATTCTATAAGTAATTGTTTTAACTTGTTTTTAAAAATTCTCTCATTAATTGCCTGTTTTATATTAAGAGGCAACTTATTAAAGAATTTTATGCACATATAATATGGACTTTTCTCAAGCAGACTTAATCGATGTATAGGGTAAATGATATTGTATGAACGAGTGCTGTGTTCATGCCGTATACTGGTGTTAAACCTATCTCTATTCTTATAAAAAAACATTACCGAATCATGTATATACAAAGCAACTACCGTTAATATATTTTTGTTTCTAAATACTCCTCTACACGTCTGCAAATATGACATTTTATACATAATTCTAATTACTCGTTTCTGAATAATAAAAACGTTTTGAATTTTTGAATTGGATGCCCAAAAAATAATACCAAATCTCAATACCGCTTCAAAATTTGCGAAATACAAAGTTCTTCTGGCCTTTTCATTAAGATATTTTAAAACAATGCGAAAACAATAACATACTTTATTTAATTTCGCACTTAGATTCTCTATATGCTCTGTCCAATCCAAAAACTCATTTACATGTATCCCTAAAAATTTTATTGTTTTTTGAACGTTTAACGGTTTATCATGAAAGAAAATTTCTTCAGGGATAATATTTTTGTTTTGTTCTAAAAATTACCATGTTTGTCTTATCTACATTAACTATTAACTTATTCATGTCAAACCACTGTTTAGTTATATTAAACACATGATTGCCGTATTCAATTAGCGCAGGAGTTTGACATGCTCCTACTAACAGATTTGTGTCATCGGCGTATGTTGTTAAACCGGTCTGAGGATTTACTTCAAAGTTTAAATCATTAACATAAATAATAAACAAAATCGGCCCCAAAATACTACCCTGTGGGATTCCTAAGGTGTTAGTTAATATATCTGATTTGTGATAGCTATTTCCATTTTTTACCGAGACTCTCTGTGTTCTGTTAGTAAGATACGAGGTAAACCATTTTAAAGCATTTTTCCTGATGCCATATAAATGCAATTTTTTGAGGAGCAGTGTTCTATCTAAACAATCGAATGCTTTTGACAAGTCTAAAAATATTCCCAGAGCCATTTCTCCTTTCTCTAATATTTCCAAAATTCTTCGCGTGAACTGAAAATTGCCGTTTGAGTAGAGCATCCTTCCATATGCATGTTGATTTTCTGAGAATAGAGCACAGTCCTTCATAAATGTCATTAATTGGTCGGCCATTATTAGTTCAAATAATTTTGAAAACCCAGAAAGTAAGCTTATAGGCCTATAATTATTCATATCATTGGTATCCCCTTTGTTTTTATACAACGGCTTGATTAAAGCTAGTTTTAAGTGATCAGGAAAAATGCCTTCTCTTAATGAGTTATTTATTAAAAAGCATAGCACATCGACAATTACCGGAATAATTAGTTTGACTATACTAGTGGGAATTTCGTCATCTCCAGCGCTATGTTTATTTTTAATTTTTTTTGACAACAGTATGACGTCATTTGATGTTACTTGTTTTAGAATTAAAGATTGTTCATTTGGTATTATTTTTGAGTTCCAATGAATAGAATTACTTTCTTTTAAAAGTTCAGGTACTACATTAAGTAAAAAACTATTGTAGTTATTGGACATATCTTCAATACTTCCTTCCATCCACTGTCGATGTACTTACTTTAGTATTTTTAGATATATCGCTAAAAATAGACCACATACATTTATTTTTATTGTCCGAAACTTTAATTCGCCTTTCATAGCTTTCAGACCTACACTTTATCAACATCTCATCATATTCCTTTTTTGCAACTTTGTACATTTCTTTGTAAACATCATTTTGTTGATTTAACACTAAAAGTAGGTACCTATTTGATTAATATTATGTTTCTTTTATTCTTTTTTTTTCTGTAAATTTTGTTGTAGGTTTGTAGTAGATCCGCGCCTGGTTAAAAATTAACTACTTTTATTAAAAATTTAATATCCCAGCGTTGCAGGCCCTCCCTATTCTTTTAGTAGGGGAAACTGGGGATGGTTCAACCATTTAGTATTTAATTGTCTTTATGCTGGATATAAATTTAAAAATGTTCCTGTATAACTAAATTACTATATAGCTGAATGCTTTGGGCACCTCATTTCTGTATAAAACAAGAAGAAAGCACTAAACTTTATTTTTGGTTATGCTTACCAAAAAAGCTTACATTTGGTTGTATGTCCCCCAGGCATGGGGTAGATCCACCCAGCGTGTGGGGTACATTAAACCAGTGTACAAAGGCAACAAAATATAGAAATATTGTATTATTAAATTATAGAACAAATCATAAAAATACATAGTATTTAAAAAACCAATCTTTCAAACTATAACTAACTACTACATTTTTTTTCACGAACATTCCACCCTTTAAAATTAAATTTAAATTTATAAAGAGAAGAAATTCTAGCTGTACTCAGAATTTTGTTGCGTCGGCGTCGGTAAAATCATCATAATATCGTCTTTTGCTATGTTTAAAATATCAGAAATATCTGGAAAAGTAAAAGTTGTCGAATTGTTTTACGCATAAAAAAATTTATTTCATAGTCGTTTAATTTCTTGGAGCAAACCTGACCAATGTAATAAATAGTGGATGTTTTTGTAGAAAACTTTGTTAAAACAAAATCTTGTACGTTAATTAGAAAGTCTTGTTCTCCAAATATAGGAAATTCATTCAAAGATAAATCATTATCAGAATCAATAAGATCAACTAAAGATTCATCTCTGTCTGTGTCCTCATTAATTCCGGGAATTAGTTTACGTTTAGTTAATTTTTATTTTTTTTAATGCATCCTTTCTTTGTTTTTCTTGTTGCTTTTTCTCTATTTCTTCCATAACCGGTGTAGACGTGTAGATTTTCGATTTAGATTGCCTTTTTTTTTATTTTTTTTTATATCCTTTGCTTTGGTATTATTAATAAAATAGGTATGTATGGGGTAGATTCAACCGGTTTAATCTACCCCAAATGACATGGTTGAATCTACCCCATACATACCTATTTTATTAATAATACCAAAGAATCACAATGTGATTTTTTTAGGTTATGTTTTTGTGGTAATAAGTTAGCTAATGCCATGCAGATTCAACTATACCCACCATATAACAGATACCTATAAGCAATAATGAATAATATTTCAAAGACTAGCGAATAATATCTTACCTTTAATTTATAAAATGTTAACTTTTCTTCTCATATATTTGCACACTGCCGCTCCAGCCACCAAACTTTACACACAACAGTAACAGGCCAAAAGACAATATAGGTTAGTAAAAACACGTAGAAAATTTAAATATTTCTTTAGATAAAGGCACTGGTTGTATCTGCCCCGTGGTTGAATCATCCCCAGTTTCCCCTATACAATTCTCCCAAAATTAACAATGCAATAAATTGATATTTGGGTAATATGTCAGATTGATATTACCTAAATCATGTGCCGACGATATTAATTTTATTTAAATGTTAGTTAATAAACCAAGAAAAACAACGCAAAATAGGTTATAGGTTGGCTATAGATTGAATGGGAAATTTGTGACTGGCTGTATACTTCGAAATGGTAAATAGGAAAATAATTTTTGAATTTTAAGTACAAAAATGTTTCTTTATTGTTAAGAGCGCATTCGACCTTACTGCGGTCATCTTCAGTGCTCCCTGTAAGCAAATAACAAGGAAATTTGGTAAGATTTTTTAAATAATTTAATTGAATTAAAATGGTTCGAAAATTGAAAATAATATTTTTTAAATGTTAATTTTGTAGAATTTTTAAAAAAAATTGTACCTAAGTATAAAAAAAATTATAAAACAAATGGTTTTTGTTAGTATTTACGTTGTCAAGATTAAAAACAGGCTCTCTCCAAATACATATATAGTAATATTGCAAAACTCATATTTAAAAAAAACTGTGTGTGCTTAAGACCACACGACAGAAGTGAAAACTTCAACAAGGTGAAATTAACAATATCAAATACAATTTTTCAATTTTGTTTCTTTTAGGTTAGGTTCATTTTATTGCATACGAAAAAAGATATTTCCTAAAATTGAACAACCCTTGAATTTTTACATCTTCAACAAAAGTCAGAAATCATAATAAATTAGGTCTACGGAATAAGCAATTACGGTAAACCTTACTTCACCCTACGTAAATATATAATTTAAAAAATGCCAGAACATACCTGAGACGCAGACGAGTATCTATACAACGCACACTGTTTGCTGCATGCTCTTTCATATAACGTTCATTCGGGTCAGGGTCAGTTCGGACTGAATATAGCAGTTGAATTCGAGCGTTACACAGCCGAGTGTGACGCGTGACGGCTCAGTTTAATTCAGTGCCCACAAAAAGTGCTAAACGCGCCTAAAGAAGTTTTCACTTCAAAAATAAGGGGAAAACGAGTTTTGGTCACATTTACATATATAGGCTCAATAAAAATAGTCCATAATTTGGGTAATAAAATGAGGGGCATACTTAACCGCGGCAAGGGGGGAGGAAAAATCTTTGCCGGGCTAAGTTAAATTTGTAAAAGGAACGCTCAACTTAGCCAATGTTTAAAATAATTCAGCCACTTGATAAAAAGAGACGCGACGATCCTCATATGATGCTACAGAGGGTATAACACAATTTAAATGCGGACATTTGTATATTATATGGACATGGCCAGTTTTTTATCAAAAACCTCTGCCAAACAAATAATAAAAATAACAATAAAATTGAAGTGTGCTCTCAAATATGTTTTGTTATTGAAATAAAAAAGTTTAGATGAACAATAAATCTTTTATCAAAACTTTAATATTACTTTAATTTGGTTTTAAGCCATAAAATACACAAAATATTAAAAGTTCATTCGGTGTGATGTATTTTTTCTCCATAATTGAAAAATTTCTCTGTGCTCGTGACACAAAGTAGATATAGGCAAATAAGAGAACACTTGTGAAATAAACCGTTTATTTTTCTGTGCTTGTGAACAAATAACAAACCTTGTTGCTAGCATGCCTAAGCCTACGGCAAAAAATAAAAGATGAAGGAAGAGAATGTCAGGGGGTCGGATAAATAAATAAATAATAAATTAAAGAGAAAGAGTCCGGTGGTGTCCCTTTTGTATTTGTGATCAGTTTAGTTGTTTTCTGCTATTTTGTACTACTGTATTAAAAGAGGCCATTGTAATCCAGTCAAAAAAGGTAGGTACTTACGGTAACAAATATTTCTACAAGGTATGTAAAAGTCCCTATGGGTTTTAATGACAACATTTTCCTACATTATTATGTGGTTTAGTTTCTTAAAATTATTTCCACAGCGCCAGTTACCTAATTCAGAAAATGATTTTCCTGGATTTCCTGCTATTAACTAGGCCATTTAGTACAATGACATACTGTAATGTGTACATAATATTTTAAAATTAGGTCAAGAAAAGTATTTTTCTTTTTAAATCATATCAAAATAGGTGTTTATGATGTTTTCTTAGAACCTCTTAGGTAATAGTACACTTAAGCGCCTTCAGAATTTCACAATTTTTGAAAGATAATTTTGAGAATGATTTACTTATTGATGAACCGTTTTTTACAAAGTTATTTGCCAGGAATCATTTAAGATTGTTATAGAAGGAAGTGTATGTAATGCTTTTTATAGCAAGCGTACTTTATTATGGAATATATTTCTTACCCATTTACATCCATATGGATTACTAAAGTACCTACCTAGGTATATGCAAGACAAATATTAAATAAAAAAGAGCTGATTACTATTAAAAAAATCCTTGGTATTTCAACCATATCAAAACTGCTTTCTTTTAACCACAAATACCACAATACATCAAAAGTGTTCTCGACAGCTTGTTGGTTGTCATATTAGGTAAAGAAGTAACATTGTTAATGTATTCTTAGTTTATACATTAAAAGGGACTTAACATACTCTAATCGGTTCTAAAAGGTCTATTGTCAGCCTGGTTGTTTGTTGTTACCTGAGTTGTTACCCAGAGCATTTTTTCAAAATTAATTTTTTGCAACCAATATTTTTTTAACTGAATTTGCCCAAAAAAAAGCCAAATTCTTTATGAATTTCCTATCAATTTATATTTTATACCACGTCTTGCAGCATTGTTGGGAATGATTAACGTAACTGGGAGTTTTCGCATAAAAATAGCTGTCAAAAACAAACCTTTTTTTCTTTTTTTTTTAGAGAAGAACAGTCTCATCCATACATTTTTGTCTTTAAAGTGTTCTATTCAAACAAGTCTTTCCATTGCTTTTTAAAAATTGTGAAACTCATAGGGTCCTAAAGTGCACCAGACCCGTTTTCTTGTTATAGAGGGTGGCTTACTGCAAATAATGGTCTAATACACGATCACGGAAACTAGAACAATTGTTATTATGGGAAAGAAAGAAAAACTAAAAGTCTTCCTCCACAAAATTTATTAGAATAAAAATTCTTTAGGGTCTCTACATAATATGAACAATAATTGTTCATATTATGTATACTCTACAAATTGTGTAACTCTTCTACTAAACCCATCAGCATTAAATATATTTTCTGTCTCCTGATGATGAAGGTTTCTACGTTCGAAACATGTAGAGACCCCTAAAGAATTTTTATTCTATTAAATTTGTGGAGGAAGACTTTTACTTTTTTCTTTCTTTCCCATACTTTCAACTTCACTTTAAGCATGGACTATTTCTTCAAATTAATTGTTATTATCTTATTGAAATTTTAGCACTGGGGATAATTTACTGAACTCTGAGAAATTTTTTAACCAATTCACAAAGGATTTGCCTTTTTAGGATCATAATATAAGGCCCATCAAATTTCTTCTTGATTTTTATTATATTAAAAAAAATGCGGATTAAGCCATTTTTACAAACTAAAATTAAAGCCAACTTTGAGATTTAAACGTGAGGTATTTTAGGTTAAGGTCATGGACAGCACTTTCTTTCGTCGATTCTTCATAATACTTATATCGAAAAATAACTTTTTTTTTACTTAAATAGATGCAAATAATTATAAATAACACAAATAAAATAATTTTAAACATTAATTAATAAGAGAGATAATAAAGTAACATTCTGCTGATCCGATAAAAAAGTGTATCAGGGCTGGTTTGTTTTGTGTCATCATTTTAAAAAAAATTTGGCGTCAACACTGTATAATCCTCGATCGTTTTTTTTTTTTTTTTTAAACCGTTCTATACAGCTTAGGCTACGAGTCGAAATGTTTAAAAAATCAAAATTCCAGACACCAACGGACAAACCGGTTGCCAATACACCTTTTAGAACCGATTGGAGGGTAGGTTAAGTCCCTATTAATGTATAAATTTAGAATACATTTGACAACGCTGCTTCTTTAATGTGACAACTATGGAGAACTATAGGGTAGGAGGCCGATCGACAATGGCAGCATTTTCAAATTCTGTCCCGGTTTTTTGGTTAGTTCGCTATTGGCCGATAGATGGCTCTCGCGTCCGAAGTGGGCTGATGTTGTCTTCTTCTTCGTTTTTAATGTGGAAAACTAGATCCTCCATAGTTTTTAGCTTTTACTTAAACCCTTTATTTTTCTGTGCTTTTACTTTTGACAATTGACATTTTATTTTTCGAAATAACAAATCATGTTTGAAGGCAAGACAAGACAAATAACGTTGTATTGTAATTAATTTCCATATTTATAATGAATAATGGTACAATTTATAAAAGTAGAGTTTGCTTTGTGTCGGGGTGGTAAGACAGGATCTTCTTCAGAGATGAAACGCAGCCAAATAAGTCTATTTCTAGCTCCAAAGGTAAAACCCTCTAGCTAGAATGTTCCTGTATTTTAAAAACGAAGCATCGTTGGAACTTTATACAGGCCGAGTTTACTAATAAGTATAACAAAGTAAGTGTAAATTCATATAAAAGTCCTTATTTGTTCCTTAAAGAACTAATTTAAATAAAAATAGTTATCGCGTCCATAAGAAACCATTTTATTTGATAGCCCACTTCGAACACGAGCGCCATCTTATAGCAACTCGTAAAGCTGAATTACCGATGCTAATTTGGGACCGAATCCAATGCATTGCGATCGGCCTCCTACCTCAAGTCCTCCATAGTGACAACCGACAAGCTGTCGAAAAGTTTTGATATAATAAATTAATACCAAGGTCGTAATTTTCTATTATCATTAAAAACGATTTTTTTTTTTAAATAATCAGTCCTGTTTTATCTAATTTTTGTTTTGCATATTATACTTTAGTAATCCTTATGGATAGAAAATGGGTAAGATATATTCACTTATATAGTAAAATCAAAACAATTTCCGTTGCACGTCATCAATCAGCTGATAATTGAAAATCGGTCAGGAAACATAAGAAAATTAAATTTGGGCAAAAAATATATAAATTTCATGCGATATTGAATGTAAAAGAAACTTAATGTATTCCTCTTTGATACTAAGCCGCTTAAAGGAAATGTTTTTTAAATTTTAACTTTTCAAAAATTAATATCATTAGAATTTTTTGGGCTTACAGTTGGCAACAGAAGTGTCAACGCATCGGTGATGCCAGTTTATTTCTTGGCGAATTTTGCTTGACGTTTATTGTTTTCATTTCGTGTTTTCGTGAGTTTATTTAAGTCATTTTTAACTAAAACTGCAAATCCTTTTATAAATAGGATTAACAACAAAGGGATACATACACATTTCTGTTGATTACGTTGTTTACCTTTATTGAAAAATGCCGAAGCATTTAAATAGCCGATGCAAAGAGCTAATAGCTTCTCTAATAAGCTATTTTGATGAAGAACGTAAAAACAAAGGTCCATTATTACCCTTGACAGCAGTTAGAAAAGTAGGTTTAAAGTTAAATGTTAAGGTCTACAAATTTGATTTCTACTTTACTAATTTTTAGCGAGTAGCAGCTGCTCTAAATTTGAATATCTCTACTGTAAGCACATTTTCAATGTCAATGGGTTGTTTTTATTTTTTAAAAAATCGTTGCAATTCCCTTACTGGAGTATTTTGATGACAAACTGGCAACACTGCTGATACTCGAAGGTATGCCGTGCAACGGAAATTGTTTTGATTTTACTATATACACGTCCTTGTATCACAATGTTAAATGATTTTTTGCTAATAACTTTGTTCATCGGTTCATCCCTAATTTTTTTTGTGTAGAATTACACAAAATTAAATACTACTCTTTTAGTTCTTTTAAAAATTGTAAAATTCCGAGGGTCCTAAAGTGCATCATCACCTATTTCTATAATTGGTAACAGTAACAAGGTTTCAGGATCTGGGGAGTAAATGGGGGTGCTGGGTGTTTCTGTTCACACAGTACTCAATAAAATAACCCGATTACTTTAACATTTTCACACTTTTTATTACGTTGTCTATTAAAAAACGAAAACAAATCATAAACATTGTGGTCTAACCCCAACTAGGACCAGGTATATTAAAAATTGTGTTGGTTTACTTTAAAGAAACACATTTAGTTAAATTAACAATAAACTGCATAAAAAAGTTGTATTTGACGAAACTAGCGTTCCATTTATTTATTGATTTAACAACAATTTACACAATTCAAGTTTGGTTTCTTATAGGTACTTTAGTATTTATTTAGAATCATTACCTTTCATCTATTATAATTCAATGTATTTAAACGTAGACAAGACACAGTTCATCAGATTTCATGCCAGACAAAAAACGGTTGACAGTATAACAGTGTTAATCTGCATATTAATGACAAACCCCTATGCCAAATTCAAAGTGCTAAGTTTCTTAGTATTTACCTGGATGAATGTTTAAATTAGAAACTTCATTGTCAACACGTTTTGGATAAACTTAATTCGTCATATTATTTGTGTTGGATATTTACTTAAAGGAATAAATAAATATACTAACTTCCAGAGTAAAAAGATGAATATATTGAAATAACGAAGTAAATTAAAGTATATGTATAAAACAAAAGAAACGAGCAAAGCAGTTGCTGTGTATACAACGAAAGTTACAGTTTTACTAACTATGTCTACATTTTACTACCTACATTTGGGCCCCTTCTAAATACCCAGAAAACACATGGCAAAAATCATTGCCGACACACAAAGCTAATCTTTTAGGCGTGTCGAATGACTTTAAGTTTTGTCAGCCATGCATGCCAGAATGTATGCAGTATTAAATATCTAATAATTGTACATTCAAATAATTCAAAATATTTCTTTAACAATTTGTTAATAAATGTATAAGATCTGTCTTCGACACGAAACAATTACTAATGTTGTAGTATGCATAAGTCATGTTTGACATATGGTCTGGCCTTTTGGGGTACCTCTACCTTATTAATATGTGACAGTATATTTATTAAACAAAAGAAACTTTTAAGGTGTATTGCTGGTGTGCCTGGATATTGTAGCTGTAGGGGTATATTTTCAAGGTATACTATCTTACCTATTCCTTGTTTATATAATATAATGGAATTGGCTTTATTTGTTTTTTGTAATAAGAGTGATTTTGTTAAAAACGGAGACCTACACAGCTTTAATACTAGGAATATGGACCAATTCAGTATTCATCATTCTTGCGGTAACATAGCGCATAATTCTCCCAGAATTCTTGGTGCTAAAATTTTTGACGTACTGCCGGATGAAATAAAAATGTGTGATAAAATAACAAATTTAAAAAAAAGTTAAAAACATTTTTAATCTTTAAGTGTTGCTACAGCTTGGATGAGTTTTTTGTTGTTTATTTACTTATTTTCTTTGACTTAATTTCTAGCTTTAGGACTACTTTGACCTACAATAATTGTTCCGATTATCAATTTGAAAGAACTTCCAGGATAAAACATGAAAAAAAAGTAAAAACAAAACAGAAATTCATGCAACTAGTCGACATTAAATCCCTACAAAAGCTGATATAAATATTAGTAAATAGCGAGGTAAATACTAAATAAGTAGCACTAAATAGTTCTATTTCAAAAAAAAAAAATACTAAAAATGTATCGAAAAACGCAATGATCACAAACACAGCTCACCAACACGTTAGATAATGAATAAACATCAAAAATTCTGCGTCACTCGTAATAAAAACGTCCGCACAGCGTTTATTGTGTTGTGATTTGCCTAAAGTGCCCTAAAGCATTATAATTTAATATTAAGAAACTAATTTAACTGGTAGAAAATTAAAAAAAAACACATATTTAGTAGGTATATTATTTTTACTTTATAGGTACATACAGTGAGGACGTAAAGTCTGGAATAAATTCATTATTTAGGAAACGCTGAATGTTTTTAAAAATCGCTCGGACACGTCGATTTTGTTTTTTTAATACGCATTTTTTTCAATATTTTGTATTATACAGGGTGTCTCCGAAAGCACTCTGCTTGGACCAACTGTAATTTTTTAAATGGGAACCCTTATTTTTTTTTTAATTTTAGGATTCTGTGCATAATTGTGAACATTTTTTATCTGACATGTCATTATGATTTATCGACAGTTAAAGTTCGAAAATAAATATGTATGTACAGGGTTATCCAACCAAGACTAGACAAGGCGATTTTTTGACTTTTCCTGTACTTTTATAAAAAAACTGAAATAGCCATCTTAAGTCATTTTCTCCCGCGAATTCGAATATCTTCAGCAAAAAACAATTGAACATCAAACAAAAGTACTAGGGGCCACTTTGATATTTTTTTAAATGGAACACCCTGTATATTTTTACATTTTTAAATTCCACATAAAATTATAATTATTTTTTATTAAATGCACTATTAGTCTATACTTCATAGTTTCCGAGATATTGACTCTCGAAAAGTGACATTTTTGAACTTTGACAGCTTATAACTTTCAACAGTAAGTCTTAGAGCAAAACGGCTTACATGTCCATATCTTCAATTTTTATTATCTTCCCAAAAAAATCAACTTCCAGTTAAACCGGAACAACTATATTTCCTTCTTTCGAGTTACATCCGGTTTAACCGAAAGTTGATTTTTTTGGGAAGATAATAAAATTTAAAGATAGGGACATGTAAGCCGTTTTGCTCTAAGACGTACTGTTAGAAAGTTATAAGCTGTCAAAGTTCAAAAATGTCACTTTTCGAGAGTCAATATCTCGGAAACTATGAAGTATAGACTAATAGTGCATTTAATAAAAAATAATTATAATTTTATGTGGAATTTAAAAATGTAAAAATATACCATATTCCATTTAAAAAAATATCAAAGTGACCCCTAGTACTTTTGTTTGATGTTCAATTGTTTTTTGCTGAAGATATTCGAATTCGCGGGAGAAAATGACTTAAGATGGCTATTTCAGTTTTTTTATAAAAGTACAGGAAAAGTCAAAAAACCGCCTTGTCTAGTCTTGGTTGGATAACCCTGTACAACAATTAATTATTTATCATTTTAATAAATGTTGAAAATGTTGCCCAAAGGTTAATTGGCAGTAACCTAGACATCGAAAAATTCTTTCTACGCATTTCTGACAACTTCCGGACAGATTGACCGTATTTCTTGAACAATTCGATTCTTTACGTCCTCCATGTCCATTGGCTTAGTTTGGAAAACTTTACCTTTAAGGTAACCCCACAGAAAAAAATCAAGTGGGGTTAAGTCGGGAGACCTCGGCGGCCATTCAATAGCTCCCCTTCTTCCAATCCATCTATTTTTTTAAATTTTTTTAACTATTACTTAATAAACTTCAAAAATTAGAAAAACGTTAGAGTAAATAATATTCTATCTTGAAAATAATGACACAATATTGCGATATTTTGACACGAAGCATAAAACTGTCTAATTTGACCAAATGTAACAATGTGACAAGTAATTATTCACTGAGTTATGCTGATACTGATTTAATTGTTGTATTTATTTTTGAACTTTAACTGTCGATAAATCATAATGACATGTTAGATAAAAAATGTTCACAATGGGCCTTTTCACTAAATTTTGATTTTGGTAGTAGTGTATAAAGGAACAAAAAATAAAATGTTCTGTGCTTTTACTTTTCTATACTTTTAAGCCGTAACTGAGAAAACAAATAAATAAAAAAACTCCTTGAATAAAAACACGGACTTAAACATACCTACGTCATCGCGCCGGAAGATTCATGCACAGAGGAATGATAGGAATAACCGAGTCGCTGGCTTAAAATATCAAGAATTCACAAAATCAGCAGCTTGACAGTGTTGCCGATACTCTCAAAAATCATTTATTATAGTTTATAGTACCAATGTAATGGTAATTGACTAGCAATTATTATTAGTAATTATAATATACCAGTTTTCCATTCAATAGCTGCGGAATGAATTATTTTACCAGTATTATGTTTATATTTATTTAAAGTATCCAAATAAAGTTCTAAGAAGAAAGTATATTATTAAGATTATAAAACTTTCTACATATGGCAACAGCGGCTTAATTTGCCGATGGCAGTTCGACAGATCAGCATTTACGCGTGTGCGAGGTTAAACGCATGCGCTCTAGCAAGCTTTAAACATATCTACGTCATGAGTCGCGCCTGTTTTGAGATTTTCAAATTGGTTGAATTTTACCCGGTTTTTACTGTGCTGAAATAAATTAATGTTATGACCTAGCAATAATTTTATTGATGAAAAACACTTATTATAGCACCGACTAAACAATTCAAATGCCAAATGTATCAAACTTAAGAATAGTGAAAAGGCCCATTATGCACAGAATCCTAAAATTTAAAAAAAAATGGGGGTTCCCATTTAAAAAATTAAAGTTGGTCCAAGCAGAGTGCTTTCGGAGACACCCTGTATAATAAAAAATATTGAAAAAAATTGGTATTAAAAAAACAAAATCGACGTGTCCGAGCGATTTTTAAAAAACATTCAGCGTTTCCTAAATAATGAATTTATTCCAGACTTTACGTCCTCACTGTACATAAAATATCACAACTAATGCATCTAATAATTATTATAGCCTTCGTTTTCAAACACAGGCGTTAGATCTAGGGCGACAGCAGAATTTTGTCATCATTGATTTCTGTGAAAAACGATTGCTGATTGGAACGAAATGAAAATATAGGACTTTTAACATATTTTTTTTCGCTTCCCCTCCCCCACTTTTATTATCGAGGGTACTAAAATAGTCTTAGGAACACTTTAATTGCGCTTCCTCTAGCGGTCATTTTGAAAACTTTAAAAAAATATATTGTAATCAATTTTTATTTGGATTTGGTCAATAATTTTTTTTCAAAAGACACAATATCGTACCTCGCTGAGTGGAATACCCGGTATAATATCTGTACCTATGATTATTAAATAATGTAATTAAGTATTTTTACACAGATCGAGGCCCTGGTCAACATAGAAACCGATTAAACAATAAATGACCGAGGAAATGCAAGATATGAAAATTAAAATTGAACAGCTGGATACTGAAAATGATTTCGAAGAAAATGAAGCCTGGTGGGTACTTCCGATATTTGTTTGCTAAGTATATTAGTTTAAAGAAACTATAATATAATTTTGGTTATTAGACTTTTAATTAGTACTACAGGGGCAGATTCGCCAGTGACGTGCGAGTTATATGTCGGGCCGAGGATTTTGATTTTTAATAAATACAACTGTTACTCTCACATAAAACAAATGTATTTCGGAGATTTGGAGAAGCACAAGTTTTATAAGCGACAGTAACAACTGAAGTGACGAACAAAATATTTTAATTTATAATAGTTCTTATCTGTATTACTAGGAGTAGTCTAAACTGCTTAGATCAGCAATATAGAGAATGTAACTTGCGGTCCAATATTTTTTCTGGAGATATTTATTTTTAAATAATTATGTGTCCGGTCTATAATATCGAAATTGTTAAGTTGCCGACCGGCGCCGCGCCGCCGGCGTTTATCGCAGTCGCGTAGTCTTTTAACCATTTGACCGGTAACCGGTCAAGCAAAATCGATTGGAAAGCGAAACAGTGAGTTTTATCATCGCGTAAAATTTTACAACCGTTTGGGCTTGTTCGGGTTTGTTCGTGTGAGCCTGATAACCAAATATATTAGATAAATGATTTCTTAGTTACAGTTTTGCACTAAAAAAATAATATTATTTCTTCAGTAATCTACAGGGTGGTGCATCGATCCACGCAACATAGGAAATCCCATGCAAATTTGGAGATGGTAAAATATTGGCTCCCTTGTTTATTTAAGACCGATAATTTATTTAACTTTATTAAAGGGAATACTTTGACGAACTAACTGACGAAATTTTAGCGCGATTTATTAATTAATTAAGGGCTTATTTTTAAAAAACGTCAATCTATAATTGGCGAAAATTAACAAATACGATTCTAAAGCTTTATAATAAAAACACCAGTAAATGTTAGTAACTGACAAGAAGTATGTATTATGACAATACATTTGTATTCGGTTAAATAGGTTAAAAGCTTGAAGGTTTAATATTTTTAATACAATTTGGTTCGTCTCTCCGTTATACATACAAAAATATATTGGAGGAGATAAATCAATAAAACAGTTTTGGTAAACAAAAAGTACTTTATTTTTCGAGACATTGACTTTCAATGCATAATAAAACAAATAAATTACATACTTAACTAATTATTTAATAAGATGTTCAAACAACCCCCCATTTGCTGCTAGACAATACCCGAGACGATAATAAAATTAATTTCGAACATTTCTTTATTGATACACGGACAGTCTTTCACACTCTAAAGTAATAGCATTTTTTAAATCCTCCAGCGTCTCGTATTTAAAATTTTTGTAGATGGTTGTTTTTAGGTGTCCCCATAAGAAAAAGTCATGCGGCGAAAGATCGGGAGACCTAGCTGGCCAATTAATTGTGTAATTTAGTCCAATAACTTTACCTACAAAAACATTTTCTAAATACTCCCTACATTTTCTAAATACTCCCTAACTACTGCGGAGTTATGAGCTGGGCAGCCATCCACCTGGAACCAAATTTCTTGATTTTCTCGAACAACTTCATGCAACGCAGGCGTAATTTCATTTTGAAGCAGTTCAAGAAAATATTGTGCGATTAAATTTTGATTTAAAAAGAGTGGTCCAATGATATGATATCCCAAAATGCCAGCCCATACGTTAACTTTTTGGGGATACTGCGTCCTTGTTTCAATAAACCGAAATTCATTTTTTTGGCTCCAGTATCGTAAATTTTGTACATTAGGTTCGTTATTCAAGGTGAAACAAATATTTTGAAAAAATTACCCGTCATTGTTTGCCCTCTCCATCATATTAAAACAAAAATCAGCCCTTCAAATCATGTCCCCCTCTCTTAATTCTTGAACTCTATGGTATTTATACGAATAATATTTATGTTTATGTAATACTCGTAAAACGGTTGTATGATGTTTCCCCGCTTCGTCTCCAATATGCCTAGTACTTATAATTCCCTTATTTTCTTCGACACTTAACAAAATATTTAAATCTTTATCATTATCTGCATGATTATTACCTTCGTCTTCTCTTTCGCATTTACATTTATTGAGAAGCGTTCCACTATTTTCAAATTTGTTAATTATTCTGATTACGGTGGATATTGCTGGAATTGGCCTCCCTGGACAATGTACTGCAAACATATCGGATACATTTCTGCTGCTGTTTCCCGCATAATATCTACCACTTAACTATAGCAATATTTTCAGACGTAGAATAGTTCAATAAGGGGCCTACAGACACACGTACATGTATTAGTACATGTACGCACGTTGATGTACGCGCGTTGATGTGTGTGGATCACATTTCTCTACAGACACAGGTACTTGTATGCAGTCTTCTAGGCGTTGCGGTGTCAGTATGTCGAGTGACGATGAACTAAACTTATTGGCAGTGGCTTGCGTGTGTGTTATAAGAAAATCTTCATAAATCCGCCATGTTCAAATCAAACTACAACAACAAAACTAACACGACACTGACAAAATCCTTGAAACAAACAAACTTTTGTCTCCACACCTTCATACATGTGCGCGCGTTTTTGTACGTGCGGACATAAATTCAAGCGGAAACAGGAATCATGTGCGTCGGTTTTGTTGTCGGTATTTTGTCTACACACTGGCGAACGCGCGCACATATACTAATACATGTACGTGTGTCTGTAGGCCCCTTAACGAAATATTTTATAATATGGTTAAAAAAATTGTCAAACTTGATTTGAATTTGACACTGACATAATCAATCAAAATATCGTCATTAAAATTCAGACCCGTATTATCCATTTTAGGATAATAAAATATAATATTATTTTTTAAATAACTTTGGATAGACTCCATGAAAATTATTAAAGTTTTGCAACTGAGTTTAGTTTATTGAATTTTTTAAAAAGTTTAGATAAACTTTTGCTCTAAAATAAATTGGGGAGCCAATATTTTACCATCTCAAAATTTGCATGGGATTTCCTATGTTGCATGGATGGATGCACCACCCTGTATATTCAGATTTCATTTTTTAGTCCCCTGTTATTGTAAATGAACTCTGAATATAGTATAGACTCAGGAAATGTACTATTATGATAAATACTAATGGCTAACCAGAAGTCACATATTGGCAAAACTATTTTGTTGATTTTGATTACTTTTATATTGTATTACATATACAGTGTGACCAGTAATAAAGTCCGCATCATATGGAATTTTTTTTATTAATAGCTTTATTCGAAATTTGACTTTGACATCAAGTTCTGCTTCGATCGAGATGAAAATTAAGCAAAAAAATAGTAGTCACGTGATTCGCATTATCTGTCAAATTTTAATTTTTTCCAAAATATAATTCAAAAGTGGGGTTGTTTCTAAAAATATCGAAAAAAGTTATTAGAAAAAGTTTTTTTAAATGCAGTTTCTAGCCCACATGCAAAATTTTAGCTGCATAAGATAATTTTGATTGTTTACCCATATTTTGTAAATTGCACCACTTTTGCAAAATATAATAAGACTCAACGCAACCTACATAAAACTTTTTAGTTTTGACAATGCTTTATTTCAGATACATTTTCTTTAAAGTAGTGCAATATTAAATATGTATTTTTCTACAAAATCAAAATTGGGCTATTAACATTTGGTCGCATGTGATGCAAAGTTTATTTGTTTTTGACCCTGTATAAGGTAACTTCATAAAATAAGTATTTTTGAAAACGTAGTTTGTGTCTAAAAGTAAAACACCTTTATATTAAGGCAAAATAGAACACAGCGTCATCAGTAAATTGTTGATTAAGTGGAAAATAAATTTTAGTGGTGGGTAAAAAATCAAAACTATTTTATGCAGCTCAAATTTTGCATATGGGCTAAAAACTGCATATAAAAAAAAACTTTTTCTAATCACTTTTTTCGATATTTTCAGAAATAACCCCACTTTTGAATTATTTGTTGGAAAAAATTTAAATTTAACATATAATGCGAATCACGTGACTACTATTTTTTGCTTGTGTGCTTAAGACCACACGACAGAAGTGAAAACTTCAACAAGGTGAAATTAACAACATCAAATACAATTTTTCAATTTTGTTTCTTTTAGGTTAGGTTCGTAAGCAATCATAAAAATAACATAAACTTGGAATACGGGATAATTTTTCTGCATACGAAAAAAGATATTTCCTAAAATTGAACAACCCTTGAATTTTTACATCTTCAACAGAAGTCAGAAATCATAATAAATTAGGTCCACGGAATAAGCAATTACGGTAAACCTTACTTCACCCTACGTAAATATATAATTTAAAAAATGCCAGAACATACCTGAGACGCAGACGAGTGTTTATACAACGCACACTGTTTGCGGCATGCTCTTGCATATAACGTTCATTCGGGTCAGGGTCAGTTCGGATTGAATATAGCAGTTGAATTCGAGCGTTACACAGCCGAGTGTGACGCGTGACGGCTCAGTTTAATTCAGTGCCCACAAAAAGTGCTAAACGCGCCTAAAGAAGTTTTCACTTCAAAAAAAACTCCCATATGATGCGGACTTTACTGGTCACACTGTATTTAAGTCATATTAATTTAAACTTTGGGTAAATTGATTATTTTTAATATGTATCTATAACCTTTTCATACTTTGGCCACACTTATTTGTTACTAGAAAATTTTATTTAAAATAAATTCACACACATTCCCTTGGAATTCGTTTTAGTTATTACTGTTTTCTTTTTGCAGTATTTTGCCAGATTTTGTTTGTCAGGACGAGGTCAAATGTGAGAGGTACTCGCCCGAGAGAAGTGATCAATTGAATGATGAAATCTCTCTTAATTTAGGTAGGAATCTTCCTAAAAGTGATGACTGTATTGATGAAATTGTTGAAGAAACTAGTTTAAAGAGGCGTCATCTTCAATATGAATATCTAGAAGAAAATAATTCTGGCATGCTCACCTGCGATCAATGTGAATATCAAACTAAGCATAAACGCAATTTAAAATGTCATCTGCTTCGACATAACCCAGAGCAAGGTCAAAAGTTCAAATGCGAACAGTGTTCTTATAAAACAATTTTTAAAAGCCATTTAGATAGACATTCGCTGCGACATAGGAATCCAGAGGAAGTTGACATGTTTAAATGTAATAAATGTAATTTTCAAACTAAACATAAAAATAGTATAAAGGGTCATCTACTTCGGCATAATAGTCCAGAAGATGTTCAAAAGTTTAAATGCGATCAGTGTTCTTATAAAACAATTTTTAAATACGATTTAAACAGACACCACCTGCGACATAGGAATCCAGAGGAGGTTGAAATGTTTAAATGCACACAATGTGACTTTGTAACTAAGCACAAACGAAATTTAAGCTATCATCTGCGTCGACATAATAAAGAGCAAGTTCCCACGTTTATATGCGGTCAGTGTTCTTATAAAACAATTTTTAAAAGCCTTTTAAATAGTCATCTCCTGCGACATAGGAAACCAGAGGAAGTTGAAATGTTTAAATGCAACAATTGTTACTTTCAAACTAAACATAAACGTAATTTAAGGTCTCATTTGCTTCGGCATTATAGTCCGGTAAAGGAATGAAATATTAATCGAAAAACGAAATGGCGAATGGGTCGCTAGCCTTAAAACCTTAATATTAATTTGTTGTTGTTTGTTTTTATTTAAAAATTGGTCAAAAATTGAACAGTTAGAAAATAAATTTTGTTGTATTTGTTCAACAGATACAATAATTATAGTCTATACAGTTGTACTATTACCGTGCGAGCAAAAATTATTTGCATCAAAGAGGGCTTGGATTAAAAAACGTAGGGCTTGGTTTAGATCACAATGATATGGGGACGATATATCTAACTAAATCTAGGTTAAAATTTTGTCAAACTCATATTATGACACGATATGCCAAACTAATGAGTAATAAAATAAGTAGACAAATACAAATTTATTTTTGTTAAAAATATCCAAAACGTAGTTCGTCGTCGAGTAATTGCTCCACAAATGGATTCAAAATATTGTCTATACCTACCTGTGCTATAACTGTGCATGGAAAAAATAGGACCAACAATTATTCTTCGGGAAACAGCTAACCAGACACCAGTTTTTTGAGGGTGCAATGAACAACTCTACAAAAAATGGGGATTTTCACTACTCCACATGCGTGTTTTCTGAGAATTCACATAACCGGAGAGGTGGAACCAGGCTTCATCCGAAAAAAATGTCAGGTCATCATTTCTTTCCAATAAATTTTGGGTAAACCATTAAGAGTAATTCCTGCGTCTTTCAAAATCTGCGGCTTGTATTTCTTGGAATACTTGCACTTTATATGGAAATAAATTTAGCTGCTTCTTAAGAATAGTCCTGCATGTTCCATAGGATCTTCCCACTTCTTGGGACAGGCGTCTTATACAATTTGTTGGCGTATTTTACATTATTTCACGAACGTTTGCAACAAGTTCTTCTGTTCTTACAGATGGTCTTCTTGCTCCTTTTTTGTGTTGTATAGAACCTGTTTCCCTAAACACAGCCACGGTTCTTTTCAGGCAATAATAAAAATCTCCAGCAATAAAAGCAACGTCAGGAAAATGTTCGTGAAAATCGTCTATGCACAAACCCGGATTGTATTGCCAGTCACCATTTACTCTAACCCCGTTTCGAAAATACGCTTCAACCATGAATGTTTTGTGCTGTCCGTAAAGCCCATTGTGTGAATTGTTCAAGAAATTGAAAAAATTAGCGATGAATCAAATTACTTGTAACGACTGTCAAAGATGACGGAATAACTGATTGATTGTTAATTCAGGTAGTTACTGACACCCAACGGGTATTAAGCTCTACAGCTAAGCATTACGTCCTTAGATGCAGGCCCTCTTTGATGCAAATAATTTTTGCTCGCAAGGTACTAGATATACACTAATCAAGATATACTATTTCACAGTTAACATGCTGTCCAATAATGGCTCAGAATATTAAACTGGCAGTATCTATAATATCAACGCATACTCATTAAACAAGCTTGACAACACATTTGATAAATTGACGAGCTTTTGGACAGATTTGTCCTGGAAAAATCCAAATAGAACACTTTATTTGATCTAGTTTTGACTTGATTTATAGAAAAAGGAAGCTGACTTAGGATTATTAATTTTCTCTTTAATATTTGAGGTCATATTTAAATTAACATCAGTTTTTCAAACACGCAACGGTTTTATATAGGGTAATTATTTACGTACTATGGTGTTGACTGACTTTTTATTTCTTAGAGAAAACGTTCTTTTAAGTTATTGAAACTGACCTAACCCAGGTGTGTTAATCACCTGTTGATATCCATCATTCTGTTGCCATCAGATGGCTGTAATTGTAATATCCAAATTGTTCTGGAAATTAGGTACATATTATTTTAATATCGTCCGCCTAAATAGTTCTGTATCAAGGACCCCCCAAAAATCACTCTACAGTACAGTGACCTGCTCTGCGCCCGGCCACTTAAATATAAAACATACTTAAGCACAACACCATACACAGAAATATGAGAGGCCAAAATATAACAAAAATTCTTTTTACTGTAAAGTAACGATTTACACAGCACAAAATACTACAACTATTTACTTTCTCTAAACTGAAAACAAAGTGACCATTGGCATGCGGCATTAAGTCAACAAACAACCTTATTAGTATCATGTTTACTTTTTTTTAAACGGGTCTGCGCTGGCAAAACCCAAATTGTTGTATCAATTATTGCTAAAATAGCCTGTTTTTTTTTCTGGCTTTTTTTTTAATTACCGAAATGCAAAAGAAAATAGTGGGCCGTATTCCCTTTTTTATGCCCTTTCCAACGAGCTACATAAAGGTCGACACACCAATCTGTGTCTACGAGAAAAATACGAGCAAAAAATGGTTTTTGGGGCTTAAGATGTGTCACGTATTACTTTATTTAATTCTAATTTAATATCTCTTCTCTTACCGGGTCAACAGTACAATAATTATTAAAATACATTTACTCATTGAAAATAAATAGTAATATATTTAAGAAACTAATATTTTAGATTCTCTTACAATTTCAACATTATTTAAAATATCTTTTTATCCTATTAATTTTGATATTGAAATGCAGAACAGAGAGTTCTTTCATTAAAGTACTTCTAGCATAAAAATATGGCAACATAGCGTAAATTCAAAGAGAACAGGTGGCTATAACTATTTTAATTGTACTCGGATGTCATCTGACACCCGCAAAAAGTAATGGCCGACCTTTGAAGAAATGTGATTGATCCTTGGTAATTAATTTTCTTAGTCAGTGGCGTAGCGATACAACGGGCGATAGTTATTGTTTTATTTTTATAAATACGTCGGCATCATGTCGTGTTTTGTAGTGTGATATCTCGGAATTTTAAACTTTGGAAGTGTGAATATAAACTTTGTAAGTATTGTGAATAAGCGATCATGAATCAATATATTCGTGGTAAAACCCTTCACAGGCAAACTCGTGAAGTGATTGCTAATGTTTACAACATATGTGAGGAGGAATCACAAAATAATAGTTTTAAATTGCCACTAAAGCGATAATTAGACAGGGTTGCAATATATACGGGAGTTAGCGTGGGTGCTGTAAAAAAATCTACAAAGAAGACATCGAAAGGAAAGAAAACCATTTCGATCACTTGCTATCATCTCCAGGCAAGAAAAGGCCTCGTCTTTCTGCGGTGGAGGAAATCGAAGATTTTGATTCTGCAACGAAGACGGACTCATCAATGGAGGGAGAGGAAGATTTCGTCGTGAAATGGGTCTATTAGTCGACATTCCATAACCAGGATTCGGAACGACCAACGACGGAAATTCGGCAAGGCATTTTTTTCGAAATCCTTCAATTGCTTCCGCAATAACAGGGATCGATGAAGCCCAGATAAAGAGATTACATATTGTCTTGTTGATAGACGTTATTACCACGAAGATGGACTTATTAATAAAGGGTGAGGAATGAATAGAGGGGGGGGGGGAGGAATAGTGATTACAACGAAGACGGACTCATCAATGGAGGGAGAGAAAGATTTCGTCATGAAATGGGTCTATTAGTCGACATTCCAAAACCAGGATTCGGAACGACCAACGACGGAAATTCGGCAAGGCATTTTTTTCGAAATCCTTCAATTGCTTCCGCAATAACAGTGATCGATGAAGCCCAGATAAAGAGATTACATATTGTCCTGTTGATAGACGTTATTACAACGAAGATGGACTTATTAATAAAGGGTGAGGAAGGAATAGAGGGGGGGGATAGTTATTACAACGAAGACGGAGAAGACGGACTCATCAATGGAGGGAGAGGAAGACTTCGTCGTGAAATGGGTCTATTAGTCGACATTCCAAAACCAGGATTCGGAACGACCAACGACGGAAATTCGGCAAGGCATTTTTTTCGAAATCCTTCAATTGCTTCTGCAATAATAAAGGGAGAGGAAGGAATAGAGGGGGGGGGGAGTTATTACAACGAAGACGGACTCATCAATGGAGGGAGAGGAAGATTTCGTCGTGAAATGGGTCTATTAGAATTATATAATATATATATAAATTATAGAAAAGTTTTATTTGAAACTAAAAGTGGTTCCAACCCTAAAAAACGGCTGCAAATGTTGAGAAGCGACATTAACTTTCCCTTTTTCCGTGAAACTTTGAGGGGATTGTTAAAAACAAATGGGTTTTATTGGCGGAAATGTCAAAATAAGCGGAAAATTTTAGTGGAAAGGCCCAATATTATATTGCACTGGCGATACAAATATATTCATGCCATGAGAAATTATAGAGAATAAGACCGCAATATCATTTACATTGACGAAACCTGGGTGGACAACGACTTAACCGTAAAAAATTGCTGGCAAAGTGCAGATGTTTTCGGGGTAATTGTATTCACACGGCGATTGATGATTTTGAAAGGCATTTCCGTGCGACTAGGTTTGCATAGTATGACAAAAATGTTGTTTCAGGTCGATTTATCACAGTCCATGCTGAATCCAAAAACGGTTTTGTAAAAAATGCGGAATTAGTTTTTAAAGCTGGCCACTCTTCCTACGAGGAATAGGGAAAAAGTGGCTTACTGAAAAGTTATTTCCCATTCATTCCTGAAAATACCATAGTCGTTCTAGATAACGCCCCCTATCATTCTGCTCAGGCAGATAAGGTTCCCACTAAACTTTCCTTAAAAAAGGATATAGTTGCTTGGCTTTCTAAGAAAAGTACGTATTAATTTGGTTAGTTTATAGTAAAGTGAACTAAGTGAAAATATTTTTAGAGATAAATCATGATTCGGCAGCTAGGAAGTTTGAATTGTTTGAGCTTGTCAAAATTCACAAACCTCCCAATGATGAGAAAAAGTATGTTGTGGACAACATTATTAGGCAACATGGTCACACTCCTTTAAGAACACCCCCATATATATGCGAGAGCGAGTTGAATCCTATTGAGATGGAAGTTTGAATTGTTTGAGCTTGTCAAAATTCACAAACCTCCCAATGATGAGAAAAAGTATGTTGTGGACAACATTATTAGGCAACATGGTCACACTCCTTTAAGAACACCCCCATATATATGCGAGAGCGAGTTGAATCCTATTGAGATGGAAGTTTGAATTGTTTGAGCTTGTCAAAATTCACAAACCTCCCAATGATGAGAAAAATTATGTTGTGGACAACATTATTAGGCAACATGGTCACACTCCTTTAAGAACACCCCCATATATGTGCGAGTTGAATCCTATTGAGATGGAAGTTTGAATTGTTTGAGCTTGTCAAAATTCACAAACCTCCCAATGATAAGAAAAATTATGTTGTGGACAACATTATTAGGCAACATGGTCACACTCCTTTAAGAACACCCCCATATATGTGCGAGTTGAATCCTATTGAGATGGAAGTTTGAATTGTTTGAGCTTGTCAAAATTCACAAACCTCCCAATGATGAGAAAAATTATGTTGTGGACAACATTATTAGGCAACATGGTCACACTCCTTTAAGAACACCCCCATATATGTGCGAGTTGAATCCTATTGAGATGGAAGTTTGAATTGTTTGAGCTTGTCAAAATTCACAAACCTCCCAATGATAAGAAAAATTATGTTGTGGACAACATTATTAGGCAACATGGTCACACTCCTTTAAGAACACCCCCATATATGTGCGAGTTGAATCCTATTGAGATGGAAGTTTGAATTGTTTGAGCTTGTCAAAATTCACAAACCTCCCAATGATGAGAAAAATTATGTTGTGGACAACATTATTAGGCAACATGGTCACACTCCTTTAAGAACACCCCCATATATGTGCGAGTTGAATCCTATTGAGATGGAAGTTTGAATTGTTTGAGCTTGTCAAAATTCACAAACCTCCCAATGATGAGAAAAATTATGTTGTGGACAACATTATTAGGCAACATGGTCACACTCCTTTAAGAACACCCCCATATATGTGCGAGTTGAATCCTATTGAGATGGAAGTTTGAATTGTTTGAGCTTGTCAAAATTCACAAACCTCCCAATGATGAGAAAAATTATGTTGTGGACAACATTATTAGGCAACATGGTCACACTCCTTTAAGAACACCCCCATATATGTGCGAGTTGAATCCTATTGAGATGGCATGAGCTCAAATTAAGCAATTCATTAGGGATCGCAACACATCAGGGGACTTTAGCATCTCTAAACTAAGAGAGCTTATGGACGAAGCCATCGCTTCAGTGACACCAGCTGATTGGGAAAAGTTTTGTCGACATGCAGTCGACATAGAAAATCGGTTTTGGAAGACCGACTATATGATGTAGGAGTTGTCATAATACACCTTGAGCCTGACGACTACACAAACTCCGATGATAGTGATAGTGATGAGGGTGAAGATGAAGAAGACAGGTAGGTACACTAATCAGGAGTAAAGTAGTTTTTTTTTCGCAAAACGATCAAAACCGAAAAACCATCAATCATTCATGGAGCTGTTTTTTTAAAACTAAATTAAAATAATTATTTTTTTTCTATAGCTGATGTTAAAATGTTGTTATAGCAACTCTTTTGAGTAGATAAAGTATCACTTTAACCGCAAGGGTAGATAAAGTAACACTTTAACAGCAAGGGTAGATAAAACGTTTTAACTTTTTTTATTTAATTGAATTTACAAATTCAAACACATTAATTCGAAGGATTAACAACAAGTGTAATTTTACAATTAACATTATTAGAAACATATATCTTTCTTCTTGTGTTAATTCTTTTCCGTACATTTCGTATTCACTTCGTACACAAAACGCAAAAATACTGAACACTCCACAAAAACCAGAATGTAAAATTTATTTGACATTTGTTGACAGGGTAATTCATATCCCTAGTAACGGAGCAACACAGTTGCGATTTTTGTGCCAAAAATTACAATTTTCTTTGAAATTTTATTTTTCACCTGAATTTGAAGTCTTGCTATAGAAAAAAAATGTTGTATTGCACACGACGACAAAATCGCATTATTTTTTCGAGCGTATTTATCGTCTCGACTGACGTCTCGACGCTAAAAAACACTCTCAAACATAAAGTACAATTTTATCGTCTTGTACAGGGTTATCCAACCAAGACTAGACAAGGCGATTTTTTGACTTTTCCTGTACTTTTATAAAAAAACTGAAATAACCATCTTAAGTCATTTTCTCCCGCGAATTCGAATATCTTCAGCAAAAAACAATTGAACATCAAACAAAAGTACTAGGGGTCACTTTGATATTTTTTTAAATGGGATGCCGTATTTTTAATGAGCTTATCCGATTTCTCATATAAATTTTGATCTAAAATGTTGGATTTTTAATTCAAAAACGCCTTTTGTCTTCAGTTTTAAATTCGGAAAATGTTCGTCTACCGTACGATTAATACCTAATTTTTTAGTTTTTAGTAGTTTTTGCAAATCTATTATTGCTTACGTATAAAAAAAGTATGACATATTAGAAAAAACTATAAACTAAAGTGAATAACTTTAATCAAACAAAATAAATTTGTAATTAATTCGTGAAAAATATATAGAAATTTGACACTTGATTATTTTGTCTAACTGACGGACGCTTTAAAGCAGGTTAAAGGGTGAACAGGTGAAACGGGTATCCATCTATCAGGTATTAATCGTACGGTAGACGAACATTTTCCGAATTTAAAACTGAAGAAAAAAGGCGTTTTTGAATTAAAAATCCAACATTTTAGATCAAAATTTATATGAGAAATCGGATAAGCTCATTAAAAATACGGCATCCCATTTAAAAAAATATCAAAGTGTACTTTTGTTTGATGTTCAATTGTTTTTTGCTGAAGATATTCGAATTCGCGGGAGAAAATGACTTAAGATGGCTATTTCAGTTTTTTTTATAAAAGTACAGGAAAAGTCATTAAATCGCCTTGTCTAGTCTTGGTTGGATAACCCTGTACAATAAATAACTATTAAATATAAAATGCAATTATTCTAGAATAATTCCCTATTTTTGTTAAATTTAAATAAAACGCTGCCGCACGTCCACGATTGAGCCATGTTTTAGGATTGTGCTTTCCCCTTACCGAAACGTCGTAGACATAGACGGGTGTGTCGACTTTTTACATACCTTTACATTTAAAGAAAAAAGTTGGGGGCCGTTTCTACCCCCAAAAGAGGGGTACTTAAATTTCATGAAGACATGAAAAAAGTATGCCAAACTAAAAATAAACGCAGCCGTAGTTCTGTATTTTTTCAGCAAAAAAAGAGGTTTTCTAATACTGAATTTATTCCAGTTATAAATTCAACAACAGACAACGGTAAAGTTATGTCAAGTTTTAAGTTTTTCTAGCTTAAATTCGGGTTTCACTACATATTGTTTGGTATTCCATTGCCAGGAAATTCATATCAAAACATAAATTAAATTATATTATAGGGTTATTATGTTTTCAGAGTGATTTACGCTAGATACACTAAGGGAAAACTTTGATTACCATAACTAAAATTTTAGTAATCACAACCAAGATATCGATATTACCTCGAATATTACATATGGGGATAATGTTGATGTTTGGTTACCGTTATTAAAGTTATTTTATAACTGCGCTTTAGTTACCGTTATTAAAGAAGTAGGATTATCTACCGTTATTAACATATTGATTACAATAACTACGCTGTTGTTAGTCTTAATAAAGAAATTTAATTTATTTATTATCACAATACACTTATTGCAATATGGTTATTTGTTTGCTTTAAAAATAAAATGAAAAAGTTGAATTTATAAAATATTTAGGAATATCGATTGACCAAAATTTAAAATGGGATCATCAAATTAACATTCTTACAAAAAAATTAAGAAACACTTTATGTAAATTTAGACTTTTAAAAAATATTG
Organism: Polydrusus pterygomalis; assembly: GCA_963969555.1. Taxonomy (NCBI): domain Eukaryota; kingdom Metazoa; phylum Arthropoda; class Insecta; order Coleoptera; family Curculionidae; genus Polydrusus; species Polydrusus pterygomalis. Next base: position 55,806,672 of record OZ018382.1, read on the forward strand.
TGAATCAAAAACTTTGTTTAATGTTTTATTATGCACTTTTTCAAACAATTCGTTCCTATGGTATAATTGGTTAGGGAAGTGCATACGACTCGAGTTTGAAACCGCTTCTAACAATACAAAAATATGTTTTAAAAATAATATTTAATAAATAAATATATTTTGTTTCCTTCAAAAATACTATTTGTTAATAATAATATTCTGTCTTTAAAACAACTTTATTACAAAACTTCCATTTCATATATACGTATATAAAAATAAAAATGTATTACATAACATTACTCATTTATACCAAACAAGACAAAAACAAATCTCTGTTTATGTTATGATAATTTTAATTTAACACTTAAAAAATAATGCTTTATTTGTTGGCATAAAAATTTTTATATATTACCTACTAATTTGAAAACTATGAGTTTTTTGACATTTAAGAGAAAATAAAAATCATGGATTATGCAAAATAATATAAAGGTAAGCCAACTTACCTATATAAATAATATAATATTATATATACTATATATTAAATATTACAATTATTCTATTATATTTTCTCCCTTATTTATAATTTTTCGTTTTTTTTTGTGGTTAAATATTTTTGAATTACTTACTTATATTTTTAAATATATTTATGATGTGATTAAAATTAATAATATAAATGGGTGTATATTTTTTCATTACAAAATCGGACATATTTGTTAATCTATGGTTTTGTAATGATGCTTTCATTGAACTTATTTTTATTAAAAAAAAAACAATGTTATTGATTTTTAATATTATTATAAAAAAAAACCTGTAAATAAATAAATAAATTTAATAAGGGTAATTCATGAGCTTACATAAAAGCGCATTCATCAGATAAATTAAATTTACAGTACTATAGCGTGGTTTTTTTTTTAATATAGTCAATACTAGAGATGAAACGGATAGTTATTTGGCCGGATACCGGATATCCGGCGATCTTCGAGGCCGGATATCCGGCGGCCGAATATCTTGGTCAGTTAACTCGAAACACTATCCATATTTGACAAAGTTTGCCAAAGTGTACCTTTCAGCTCCTTGCAGCAGTGTTTATATAGCGAGAGACTGTTTTCCGAAGCTGATGGCTTGGTGTACGAAAACAAGCGAAATCGCCTGTTGCCTGCAAACTCTGAAAATTTGGTCTTTATTCACCATAATTTACCACTTGTTAATATTAAGAATTAATAGGGAAAAGAAAACCATAAAGTCTTTCTCCACAATTTTAATTCAATAGCTACGCTATAATCTACATGTTTCGAGTGTAGAAACACTCATCATCAGGATGTTGAAGTAAAAATTATGAACAGCTGATGTTGTTAGCAAAAGAGAGAAAATATAATAAAGTTAGAGGTGGAACTAATCCATAATGGAGCTTTCAATAGCACGTATAGGGAGTGAAAAATTTTGCAGTCAAGAGGCGGAAAATCTATCAGCACGCTGAAAGGTCAGGGACCAGTAAAAAGCCACTATGGGCGGGAAATGAAGAGAAAAACAGGACATATCAATACCATTCCATGTCAAATGAAGTGTTTTGTGGAAATCAGTTCAAAGTGTGTGTGATGAAAACATTATAGTTTGATTTGATTTGAAAAATTCACCTATGTCGAGGAGGTGTGAAAGAATAAGTCAGATATGAGGGGGGGAGAAAGAAAAAAAATTGTTTTTTATATTTGAGTATAGATGCTTTCATTTAGCTTGAAGAAAAATGCTGTTGGGGTACTAAGCTTGTTACGGCCCAGTTACCCCGTTTTTCCCGTTTGGGTTAGACACGTGCTGGTCGCAGCGAACTTTCGTCTAGGATGTTCATGAAAAATGAATAAAATTCCTTTTTAAAATTTTTTTTTAAAAAATATCAAAAAGTTTCTCTAAAATGTGGTAAACTTTTATTTCCTTTTCTACAATATGTATCAGCTTTGACTCCTGCCGGGGTAACTGGGCCGTAACAAGCTTAGTGCCCCAACAGCATCTTTCTTCAAGCTAAATGAAAGCATCTATACTCAAATATAAAAAACAACTTTTTTTCTTTCTCCCCCCCTCATATCTGACTTATTCTTTCACACCTCCTCGACATAGGTGAATTTTTCAAATCAAATCAAACTATAATGTTTTCATCACACACACTTTGAACTGATTTCCACAAAACACTTCATTTGACATGGAATGGTATTGATATGTCCTGTTTTTCTCTTAATTTCCCGCCCATAGTGGCTTTTTACTGGTCCCTGACCTTTCAGCGTGCTGATAGATTTTCCGCCTCTTGACTGCAAAATTTTTCACTCCCTATACGTGCTATTGAAAGCTCCATTATGGATTAGTTCCACCTCTAACTTTATTATATTTTCTCTCTTTTGCTAACAACATCAGCTGTTCATAATTTTTACTTCAACATCCTGATGATGAGTGTTTCTACACTCGAAATATGTAGATTATAGCGTAGCTATTGAATTAAAATTGTGGAGAAAGACTTTATGGTTTTCTTTTCCCTATATTATTCAACTCCACTTTGAGTATGGACTACTTCTTCAAAATTAAGAATTAAGATAATTTTAGGTTTTCAGAAGATTATTTTTTGTTCTTTGTTACTTTTGTAACTTTTCAGCTTTAAATAAAAGCAAGTCATAATTCTAAGCCATTTTGTTATTATTTACCACAAAACGATTTATGTATTAAAGTTGATTTTGGGGAATTGTCACGAATTGTGTCGTAATTATTGAATATCCGGTATTCGGCCGGATATTAAATTTAGGCCGGATACCGGATAGTTTCCGGATATCCGTTTCATATCTAGTCAATACGGCTGCAAAACGTACTCTATAATAACCTACTTATGTTGTAACATAATTTATTTGATAAAAATAACGTAAATTTAAAGAAACAACGCCCTTAAAGTAAGCCTTGAAAATAGCTCCACACAATCCGAATTACTTCTTATTCAGTAACAGCACAGAATATATAGCTTTGCGTAGCTATATATTCTGTGGTAACAGTTATTTTACGACAGGAATTAGGTTAAATAATAATAATTCACAAAATTCTCATAATAGGGAATTATTGGAAACGCTATAAGGTGAAGGCCTTATTATGGTCGTTCTTAAAATGACAGCTAAGCATGGGCACTAAAAAATATTTAATATGGGAACCATAATAAAATACTGCCTTCCCCTTATTTACGACTAGTTACCGTAAGTAAAATAACGTTTCCTTATTTCCCTTATTCGGCAAACCGAACCTCAAAAAACAGATGGTTGCATTATAACAGATTAAGGTTTACCTAATGACGATTTGGCCCTTATAAGAGAATTGTGGGACAAAATCTCTTATCAAATCCTGAAGGATGGGAGGTCATTAGACATTAGGTTATAAATAACGCTGTCGTAAAAAGGAAAGCGTTCCAATAGGTCTTTATTTTTTAGAGAAATACGGTTAAGACCTTATTAAAATAGGGCATTCCCTTGTTAGTGCTGACGTAAAAATTTTCTTTTCAATAATTCCCTAATGTTGCAAAGCGAACTTTATGGCCGAGTTTTTTTGATCTTAAGTTATGTATATCAGTATATCCTAAAGGGAGTGTTTCGATTAAACTATTTCTGTTTTTTAATATAATCGCTATTATACTTTTTCATTGTATTTTATATCTTCATTATTTTCCTTGATTTAAATAATTCAAATTCAACTATATATTACGGTCAGTAATCTTACCGACGCGACGTCAATACAAAATAAATACCGGGTGTTTCTCAAAAGACGTTCACCTCTATAACTTTTTTATATTTATACAGGGTGTCCGGTAACTTATGGGCCATAGAGCAACTGGAGATAGTAGATATAAAAATATGTCTTTTGAGCCAAATTTGCCCAAGTAAAATGTTAGAGGTTAAAGAGAAGGGAGAAAGTGAAAATTAATTTTCGAAAAATGATGATAATTTTGAAACGGTTTAAGATATCGAATTCAAAATCGGTATAACTAGGTTTTCGAGAGTGAGAAATTCGAATTTGGTGTTAATTTCAAGATACTCCCTAGAGGGAGCTTGCTACGTGCTTCATGTTGAACTAATTCATCCATATTTTTTTTAACCGTGCAGTTACTAGTATTTATACTTTAAACTATAAAAGAACATACCTTTTTACGTAAAAAAGGTACTCTTGGTCGATCTCGATATCTCAAGCCGTTACCCAGATTCTAGGACTTGATGATAAAAAGGCAGAAAAAAAAACAAAATGAAAATATTGGAAACTATTAAAAATTTGTTTTAATTCACTTTAGTAAATGTTGAAAGTGTCCACCGTTTACTTCAATACATTTTCTTAAACTTTTTAACAAATGACGTCTCACATTCAGGAAGATATTTTGATTATCTCCTATAACAATGGCGGCTTCTTGAATTTTTTGTTCAAGTTCTTCCCGTGTATTGGATTCATCACCATATACCAAATTCTTCATGTGACCCCATAGATAAAAATCTAACGGGTTAATATCTGGGCTACGCGGTGGCCAAGGAAATTCGCTTCCGCGACCAATCCACCGATGTGGAAAACGCTGATTTAAATGATTTCGAACAGGAACTGCAAAGTGTGCTGGGGCACCATCTTGCATGTACCACATATTGTGTCTTATGTTCAGAGGTATATCATCCAGAAGGTAAAGTAAATCGTTTTCTAAAAACTGCAAATATTGTTCTCCATTAAGTCTCTGCGGAAGCTGATATGGGCCGATCAAGAAATTGTCGATAATGCCGCACCAAATATTTATCGAAAACTCGTGCTGAAAATGTCTTTCTTTGGGTAGTCGTGGATTTTCCAAAGCATAGTGATGATTATTTTTCCAGTTAAAAATTCCGCGTCTTGTGTGACTATAAATTAACATTTAATTAATTTGTAGCACACTCTAGATTGAAAATAAAAAATAAACATAAAAATGTTATAACACGTCAAAAAATGACAAGTGAGGTGTCATTTTACTCAGAATGTTATGCTGAATATCAATAAATAGAAATATATAAGATGTCCCATTTAAAACACCAAAGTCAAGTTCACTTTCGGTCAAACCGGAAGTGCTAACAAATTGAAAATTATGCCAATGAATGCAGAATCATCTCTTATGCATAATCTCAAAATTTCATTTTAATATCTATAAATATAAAAAAGTTATAGGGGTGAACGTCTTTTGAGAAACACCCGGTATATACATTTACAATAGAATTCCTATACTCAAAAATTGTAAAAACATTAAAAGAAAAATTTTCCGACAAGGTTTTAAAACTAGGTGAGACAAGGATATTATATCAACCGACACGTTGATACTACATTTTAAAATAAGCTGATTAAAACAGCGCCACAAAAGATCACTAGGCACCGTCCACCAGGAAAGCAGCAAGGAACTAATAAATGTAGTTCAGAAATTCCTGGATACTGTAAAATGCATTATGTGGTAAAATCTCTCACTTGACTCTAAAGGACGTTTCAGGCAGCTCCCGCACGCTGACGAAGGCTATTGTACCATTTGGGGCCAAAGTAGATAACTGAGTTCCTAGATCTCTCCAATCAATTCTGATAAGATTGCCCTGTCTGGTTGATAACCCTAAAATCTGTATATTTAAGTTGCCCTGTCTGGTTGATAACCATAAAATCTGTTTATTTAAGTTATATAATGTTAATTTTATTATGACATTGCAAAAAGCATTCATAAATGTATCGACAGGGAATGCTCAGCTCCTGAAAATCTCTCTAAAAATCTTCCTCACATCCTCTCAAAACCCATAATCACTGACCGCCCTCCTCTGGAGCCAAAGATACGAGTGTGTCGAGTGACCCCAAACCAGCCCTGCATAACAGGCCACTGACTGGAACACCCCGTGGAACGCTTGAAGAAGACAATAAAATGGCAGCACTCCCCTTAGATTCTTAAGTAGGTATATAGATATATAGGTTTTGTGAGGCGCGCGTGGCTATATGATCAATATGTTTATCCAATCTCAGTTGGAGATCCAAATATACACCCAGAAATCTGACGTCATTCTCAATCTCCTTCAATGTCTTTAGTCTTTGCATCATTCAAAGCTAGCCCATATCTTCATCAGGTCATTCAAATAAGCACTCAGCTGTTCTCAGAGCCTGTTCATAGACACATCAGCCTCAGTGATCATCCAACAGCATAACTAATAAATTCGGAACAGGCAAATATGTCATTTATGTATATGAGAAAAAGAAGAGGACCCACGACCGAACTCTGCGGTACCTCGTATTTAAGTTCCTCCTTGAAAGCTGTTGGCTGCTTTCGTTCCTTTAAGAAAACAGCTAACAGTCAAAGGCGTTTGAGAGGTCACAAAAGGTAGTACCTACCCACGCATTCTTAAATGTACACTGCAAAAGGTCTACAACAACCTGCGTGGTCGACCTGCCAGACCTAAAGCCAAATTGGCTTGTAAATAGGACATTTTCTCAAAATAATCTATCTATAAAATTGGTTTTTTAGTAAGCATTCGAACATCTAAGGCAGAATTGGGACTAGTGAATTTGGTCGATAGTTACTGATTAACATCATTTCGGTCTCCTTTTTTAAACACAGGAATAAACCTTGATCTCTTAAAAAGGCGAAAAAGAGATGTCCCGTAGCTGTAGCGCACACACGCTTCATTTATGGGGGGGTCTCACAGGTTTAGGATTTTTTTAAACTTCACATGTGGGAAATGCGAACCGAACAAAGTTTAGGGCCACGCCCAAAGTTCTTTACAAATTCACCCAGGTACTACTTTTTTATTCCGTTGTTAAATTTTGTGTTTTTTTCAAAACAGACTTTACTTTTACTTATTATATTATTCTGTTTCGTTTGTTTCTTCCCCCTTCCGGATAGACAAGCTGCCGGCAAGGCTCTGAATTCCTACCGATTTACATCAAAGATCACAATGGAGTGCATTAACGACCAGAAAGATCCAGATATTCAGGAACACTCAGGTTGAACTCCTGTGATGCCGCGGTTAAGTGCTTCTATATGTTTTTCTTACGATTACACGAAGTTATTTGCAGAGGTGGGTAAAATGGTTTTAAAAATGCATTTAAAATGAAAATACAAAATAGATGCCCCAATAAAAGCCATTTAAGATAAAAAATAGAAAATGGTTTTTAAATTTTCATTTAAAATATAAAATGGAAAATAGGTATTTTAAATAAGTTTCTATGGAAAATGCTTTCTCTTTATTAATGTACTTTACATATTATGTAACACCGAAGGTTCTATGTTTCTAAAAATATTGTTAGCTTTAATTATCAATAATAGCTAGGCTTGGGCGGACGATTTTTTAAATTTAATTTCAGTTGTTTCTTGCCTCTTTACGGATTTCACAATTTTTCCCTCGCAATTTGACAATTTCTCACAACGTCATCATAACCACAATTCAATTGTCTAATGTCAATCATTTGTCAGCTGACAATCGTTTAGAGATGGCGAATCTCGTTCGTTAATCAGGTTAAATCCTATGATTCCTGTTATTTATAAGTGTAGAAATTACATTTCGTCTAAGACAAAAAAACAAATATATACTGCTTTTTTCTTGACACACTTGAGATATCTATTACCCATCTGGGGAACATGTGGGAAAACCGATTTCAACGAAATGCAGGTATTGCAAAATAAGTTTCTAAAAATGTTATTTAATTATGAGTACCTTTTACACCAACAAATACTTTATACCAGGAACTAAATGTACCTAAACTGGCGCAAATATTGGAATTTGAACAATGCAAACTTGTTTACAAAATACTAATAACCTACAAAAATCAAACACAAATTTTCAATCTATTAGCGACATTCATAATCATGCTACAAGATCGCACTCAAATTTATATCTATCACAGAATAGAACAAACATATTTCTAAATAGTCCTGTTCAGCTTGCTGCTAAATGTTTTAATAGTTTAAAAACCATAACATTAGATTTACCAAATTCATACCCACTTTTGTGAGAAAATGTAAAAACTTCCTGAATATTTAGCGATGGGCGGATCGGATCTGAGCCGGATCGGTGAGTCGGATCTTAAGAAAGATTCATACTGATCCGACTCTCAAAATAAAATAGACGGATCACGGATCTATTTGATTTGATTGTCGACCGCTAGGTTCACGTTCGGCGTAGGGGTAGAATTCACTGCTACGGCGCCACGAGCTGCGATGCGATGGAGAGCGGCTCGTGGCTCTCGGATCCGTTAAAGGATTTTTTAAAGTCGTTCCGATGCCTGACATGCGGGTCGCAGCGTTGGAAAAGAAAACGTAGCGTGGCGATTTATTACTGTTGTGTTTATTGTATTGTGGGTTGCGTCACTTATTTCTTGATGATTTCATAGAGTCTGGAATATAAGTTTTTTCTATGAAACCACCATATTAAAGAATCTTCGTATCTTTTAATAAGCGGTTCATTTAAATGTTTGTCCATTTCTGTAATCACTGGGGGTTCTTATTTTTTGAATAATGTTAAATGGCGCTACCGCGTAAGATCGTTTAAAATAATGATCAATGATACGGATCGTGACTCAGAATAACCGAGCCGAGAACCGATAAGATTTTCTTTATGATTTTTGGGACAAGACCCGGGATCCGGCTCATTGAGTCGGATCTTTGTGCTGATTTGGATCTGGTGACCCGAATCCCAAAATAGATCCGTCTTGCCCACCACTATGAATATTCATTGAATGTAGGTATCTTTTAGGTTTAATTATTGCGATTTAGTATCTAGTCAACTGCTAACACTGTTAATTTTAAGTTATTTAAGTCTCGAGGCCAATGCTATAAAAGCACTGATTTGAGATTAAAAAAAGTGAAATGTAAATAGTTGATATAAAGTTTAATTATTAATAAAGTTGTTTCAAAAAAAAAATCGGGTGTACGAAATTGACCAATCAGAGCATTATTCGCAATTCGTGATTCGCATCTATATGAACTAAGTTTTACCTATTAATTACCTATATAACTATTTTAAATAGAAAATTGTTCATTTATTCTATTTCAAATATAAAATAGAAAATACTTTTTTCGAAAGTATTTACGATAAAAAATAGAAATGCCATTTTCTATTTTGCTTAGCCATTTAAAATAATTTCATTTCAAATGTTTATTTCTGAAGGCTTTAACAACTTTAGCTATGCAAAGATATTGGCTAAGTTGCTTTAAGCTTTTTTTAAGTAGCAAAGCCAACGGCTAAGGTTGGCGTTCCGTTTAAAAATTAAACTTAACACAGCAAAGATTTTTCCTCTCCCTTTGCCGCGGTTACTGTTTCCCATACGAACTATAAATATATAACATGCAACTTAGCTCGGCAAAGATTTACTTTGCTTAGCTGTTTAAAAGAAAGAAATGGAAAGTACCTTTCGCATAAGAAATAGAGTGGGGCATATTTAACCACAGCAAGGAGGAAGGAAGAAAACTATGCGGTACTAGTTATATTTTTAAAAGAAACACAACTCTGCTGTTAGCTTTGCTATTTCAAAGGAACTCTGCTTTTAATTCACCTAAAAAAGTTTCTGTGCTCTTGATACAAGCTGGATATAGGAAGAACCCAGTCAAGGCTGTTTTTAAACGAAAATGAACATCCACTTTTGAACAAATTTTGCTGCTATCATGCCTAAGGCCAGTATATACATGAGAGAAGAGGTAAAAAAATCTTTTCGGATGTCATTTGAGTAGTGTCAGTGTCAGTCTTTTATGGTGTTGTTTGTTTTTGTTATCAGTTTTTGAGTTTTGTTGTTTTCTACCGTAACATACTAATTATAAGAGGCCAGTAGAAAGGTACTACTTACTGTTGGTAATAAATGATAATCTCTCAACGTATGTAAACCCCTATGGCTTTATTTATTTATATTATTTATTTCAATTTATCAGAGTATTAAATTTACTCTAGGTTATTCTGAAAAATACTTACCTACTGGATTTCCTGCTGTTAAACAGATATAAAAAAGGCCATATTAGGTACTTAGTACTTACTGTAATGTAGGTACTTACTATGAATGAATTCAAGAAAAGGAATGTATTCAGGTATTGATGAATTTAAATGAAATATTTGTGTTTATGATGAAATTCTGGCACTTCTAATTCAAATCAAATCAAAATATGCTTTATTGTCCAAGAAAATTCTATTGACAAAGCTCTTCACTTACTCAACTAAATAGGAAAAGCTACAATCATAAAAAAAGTATCAAATAAAATTTTTTTTTAAAAACTAACTAACAATCTATATATCAGTAATAACCCAGTAAAAAGGCTCAGATCTAACATAAAATATGCATATAGATACATATATAAAAAGCCGAATACACAATAACATAAAATCACAAACACAATCTAAAAAGAAAGTGGTTAAAACTTATTATCGTAAATTCTTGAATGTTATACTTTAGTTTACTTTACTTTACTCTAAAATCCTTTATTGTTTAAAGAATACACCTGTTGACAAAGTAATTTAGCTGTTAAGTACACTGGTTAGAGTTAATTATTCATAAAAACATAAATACTTTTAAGGGGTAATTACATGGTCACTCTAATAATCAGTAAAAAAGAAATATGCCTACAATACAACAAAGCGAATTACTAATGTAAGTGCTAAAACTTAAACAAGACCTACAAAATTATTAAAAACGATCGTCAAAAAATTCGGGCATTGTATCCTAGTAGGCTTTTTTCAGCAAAAACGTCTTCACAGCTGATTTAAACTTTTTAAGGGTTCTCAGCGATCTAATATCAGCTGGTAAGTGGTTAAACACCTTTCTACCATTATAAAAGATACTGGGTGTTTCATTAAGGTCGAAGAGCGGCCATATCTCGGAAACTACTGGGCATAGAAACTCAGGAAAAGAAAAATGATAATTAAAGTGGCCATGAGAAAATTCTGGAAATAATTTTCAAGTTCCGCATTTTGCCACAAGAGGGCGTAATTGAAAAGTAAATTTTTAAATTTTACATAACTCCGAAAATTCCACATTAAGGTATATGTTTGATAACACCATTTTAAAGCTTGGACAATTATGCATCATTTTGGTCTTATGCTCATTGGCGTACCGACTTTAATAAGAGTGGGGGAAGCTGTTGAAAGTGTAATCATTTAAATCGCTGTAACTTATAAACGACTTATCCGATTCTAGCTAACTAAAGACTGTTTGGAAGAGAAATGTATGCACTTTGACCAATCGTATTTAGTTGTCCATAATAGTTCTCAAAAAAAATGCTAGAGGGCGCAATTTGCAATAACAATACATTTTTTGATTTTCCTCCGAAAAAATAAATCATACGGTATAATTATGATACCATAATCGAGAAGGAGATGAAATTTGCTAGAAAAAATATTAAAACTGCAGCTCGATATCTCCATTCGTTTCTGAGTTATTGCCAAAACAATAATTTTTAACACAAATTGCGCCCTCTAGCAATTTTATTAGAAACTATCGTGTACCATTAGATACGACAATTGAAGGTTCTTCCAAACAAGCTTAAATTTAGTAAAATCGGATAAGTCGATCGCTTCTCCCACTCTTATCAAGTGAAACTGTAAACATTAAAATCGCTGTAACTTTTAAACGACTTAACCAATTTTACTAAATTTAAGCTTGTTTGGAAGAGAAAGGTAAGTACCTTTAATTGTCGTATCCAATGTACAAGATAGTTTCTAATAAAATTGCTAGAGGGCGCAATTTGTCTTAAAAATTATTGTTTTGGCAATAACTCTAAAACGAACGGAGATATCGAGCTGCGGTTTTAATATTTTTTCTAGCAAATTTCATCTCCTTCTCGATTATGGTATCATAATTATACCGTATGATTTATTTTTTCGGAGGAAAATCAAAAAATGTATTGTTATTGCAAATTGCGCCCTCTAGCATTTTTTTTGAGAACTATTATGGACAACTAAATACGATTGGTCAAAGTGCATAAATTTCTTTTCCAAACAGTCTTTAGTTTGCTAAAATCGGATAAGTTACAGCGATTTAAATGATTACACTTTCAACAGCTTCCCCACTCTTATTAAAGTCGGTACGCCAATGAGCATAAGACCAAAATGATGCATAATTGTCCAAGCTTTAAAATGGTGTTATCAAACATATACCTTAATGTGGAATTTTCGGAGTTATGTAAAATTTAAAAATTTACTTTTCAATTACGCCCTTTGTGGCAAAATGCGGAATTTGAAAATTATTTCCAGAATTTTCTCATGACCACTTTAATTATCATTTTTCTTTTCATGAGTTTCTATGCCCAGTAGTTTCCGAGATATGGCCGCTCTTCGACCTTAATGAAACACCCTGTATAATTATTTACCAGAGCAGTATGAGGTATGAGCAAGGACGGAACTTCTATTTGTCTTGTTTTGTAGTAATTTACCCTTACACCATCTTGGCTCTTAAGTTTTTGATACATTAAGCAGACCGTCTCTAAAATGTAAATACATGTTTCGCAATAATGTTTTCAAAGGAATTTGGGTCCATATTCATACTTTCTCTAGCACAACCAAGGGCGTCCATAGAGCGTTTTTCAGGGGGGGCAAAAACGTAAACAATATTTTTTTATCTACCAACTAACCACTGTACTATTCAATATGTTTACTGAACTATGAAATAAAATAGTAATGTGGGCGCCTAGAGGGGGGGCAAGTGCCCGTTTTGCCCCCCCTTATGGACGCCCTTGAGCACAACCCGAATGAAATGTATAATTAAAAAATCGCGAACAACAGAGTTATTAAACCGCCAAAATGGTTAATAAGCATACTGTAAACACTGATATTAACTGCTGAAGTGTGTATGTATTTAAATAGCTTACCGAACCGCACTTTCATCCAGGCGATTTACCGAATATTCCCGATCAATTCGCACAGCGAAAATACATTTAACCAGAGCGCCGAACGATTCCATTAGAAAAATAAAACTCGATAGTGCGATTATCGAGTGAAATTATCGATAGTTTAAAAAAATATATAACAAACAGAAAGGAACATATTTATTTTTTGTTTGAAATTTTTTAATTTGTTTATGTATTTCTACTTGGATATTTATACTATTACAAAAAGTGAATTATGAATGGATCACTTCTAAGACCTATTTTTATATTTCTTGCAATATTGGTTTCCACTAATATATTAACATTTTTCGATAAGAGTGAACGCTTTGTTGTTGTTAAATTGCCAGCCTTGGAAAACACTCGTTCTGAGGGTACTAATTAATGTTCCCCTGGAATGGTAGGTAGGGCATATTTTCCAGGTTCATCTAGTATTCTACAGTTGTAGTAGGTCTGCATTTCCTCGTTCTAAATACTGCCTAACAATTATTATGAAATCAGCTGTTCTCAAATGACTACTTGCTATTGTATTTTGTTTTTCAATAAAATAGTTCAGGAGATTGCCTGCAATAAATTATTGTTACCGAATTAGCTTCCAGACGCTCTTGTTTTTTGGCTCATACATGATGAAATTAATTGTGATCTCACTAACTATACAGGGTGATTTACGGTGGGTGCAACGTTAGACGTTTCTGACGAACCAGTAAAGGAATCGTTCTGAAAATTTGGTCGCGTACATAAACGGACATGCTCTACCAACCTAAAATATTTTTAACAATACAGTATTGCCGCTTCCACGCAAAAATTTCAGTAACTTCGATTTTTTAAATGCAACCCCATATATTTTATTTTATTTTCGAAACCCTTATTACTTTCCTTACAATTTTTATTCTCTACTCTATACTTATCTCTTACCGTTTCTAAGATAGGTATAAATTAATTTCCGTTTTTTTGTCCGAAAACGTCACTTTTAAAAATGCTGATAATTTTGAACTCTAAAACAGTGAAATCCTGAAATTTGGTAAATAGTTAACTAATACCATAGGGCTCTTTGCCATAGTCCCAAATCTTAGTTGCAATATACAGGGTGGTTGAAAAATACACTTATTCTGGTAACTTGAAAAAGTGACCATAAGTCCTTTTTTTCAAATGTTACACCCTGTATATTATTACGGATTTGAAAAGCTGCTAAAATTTCACTTCATTCTTCCCAGCTAACATTTTAGGTCTGGCCCAATGCTGGCCAAATACCCTGTTGCCAGAATGGCCATTACGGCAAAGTATTGGCAAACAGTGATGGGCCAGTACGAATAGTACACACCGGCCAGCATGTGGGCTGATACAGGCCAGCCGTGATGGCAAGGTAATGGCTACCTTGCTACCGGCCGAAACCTTTATGGCCAATAGATTCTTTGCCAGTTAGTACAGTTCTGGTGACGAAACTGTACTGACCCGAACCCTATATACAGGACTGTCAAAGTGAAACTCGTACACCCTAAATGTTTTAAATATATATTTATTAGCAAATACATTTTGCATTTACAATAGGCAAGATTGTGAATAGAAGTCATACGACCGTTCAAAGCATCTCCGACCGCAACAAAAACGAAAATAGAATACAATAAAGTTAGAAAAAATCCTAAAAAATGTTTAATGATTACGTCGAACGATGGATTTTACAAAAAGTGTTATCAGTCCATGGTCCATTATCAGTCTGCAGTGTCTACACAAACAAATACACTTTTCTCTCACTTTCAATCACTTGAATCACAAAATTTGTCTGTACGCTTACGCCAAGACGCTATATAACATCAAAATGGCCGAATTCGAACCTCGAACGATGAGTTTCGAGAAGGCCGGGAGGCAGGACAACACTGCCAACTTTTGAGTTTGTTTTCCGTTTTAAAAATATTAATTTTAGCATGGGATCGGATAATAGATAATCAAACCTTGAAATATTAACAAAGTAAATTAATTACAATAATATATAATTTCTAATTACAAAATAGACTCAATAACTGTCAATGTAGCTATGTAAAAATGGCTCAAACGGCAACGTTGCGAACTTTCTTTCATAGGACCGACCAATAGGAATTAAGAATTTTATCACGTGCAATAAGGAAGTTTTGGAAGAATTGGGCCATTACCAAGCCGGTAGCAACTACATGTTTTGCATGACGTCATGCAGTTAATACCTCGGTTAATACACAAACTATAAAATTGTAAAACATTTTAAAGAAAGGGTGTGTGCCACAAGTAAATGTGGACTTGTCAAGTTGTCATTTAAACAGTAATTGTGATTGTGTAAAAATTTATGTATGCACGTTTTTACAGACACCTGGCCAATGACTTTTTCTCATCGCATTCCATTACAACCGTTACAATACAATGAGACCAATGCTGGCCTAGCATCGCGATTTCGTCATCATATGGCCAGTATCGAAATGACAATGTGCCAGCAACTACTTTAATTATTGTGACTTTGGCCAATACTGCCAGTGTAATAAAGTTGAAATGCCGGCATTGGTATGCCAAATCGCTATCGTGGCCTGCACCTTGCCACTGGGCCAAAGGATGGCCATTGATTCATTGTTTGCTGGGTTGTATATCATACCTGTACCTAACTAACTAGTTTAACCATTTTTTTGACGTATTAAGAATGATTTGTAAAATTTTCTATACAATTCAATTTTTATTCGGTTATTAGTAAGTTAGCCATGACAAAAACTAATGTTTACGTATGTTACTATGGTTATCGTTTTGACATTTCATTAAGTTTAGATACAAGATAGAAATACAGTTTAAAGTCATGGAAGAAAACTATACAAATGCAGTTTTTAAAAATTTTTTTATTTTATTTGGGCAATGTGATAATAACGAAATGTACTCTAATTTACCGCCAATGAATCTTAGAAAATTCAGAAGGATTCAGAACAATTAATTTTATTAAATGTTAACTAGTCAAATAATAAAAGACTAGTAAAATTATAACTAATAAAATGCTATTTTATTAGATGTTTAAAATGCTGGCCGTTTACATCCAAACACTTTAATATGACTGCATGGATTTCAAGAAAAATTTAGTTTTAATGTTTTTTGCATGTTAATGCAAACACACATTGTCCAATTAAAATAAATAAATTCATAAAAACTGCATTTGTATAGTTTTCTTCCATGACTTTTAACTGTATTTCTATCTTGTATCTAAACTTAATGAAATGTCAAAACGATAACCATAGTAACACACGTAAACATTAGTTTTTGTCATGGCTAACTTACTAATACCGAATAAAAATTGAATTTTATAGAAAATTTTACAAATCATGCTTAATACGTCAAAAAAATGGTTAACATAGTTAGTTAGGTACAGGTATGATATACAAGAATTAAGTGAAATTTTAGCTGCTTTTCAAATCCGTAATAATATACAGGGTGTTACATTTGAAAAAAATGGACTTATGGTCACTTTTTCAAGTTACCGGAATAAGTGTATTTTTCAACCACCCTGTATATTGCCACTAAGATTTAGGACTAGGGCAAAGAGCCCTATGGTATTAGTTAACTATTTACCAAATTTCAGGATTTCACTGTTTTAGAGTTCAAAATTATCAGCATTTTTAAAAGTGACGTTTTCGGACAAAAAAAACGGAAATTAATTTATATCCTAGAAACGGTAAGAGATAAGTATAGAATAGAGTTAATAAAAATTGTAAAGAAATTAATGGGAGTTTCGAAAATAAAATAAAATATATGGTGTTGCATTTAAAAAATCGAAGTTACTATTATTTTTGTGTGGAAGCGGCAACACTGTATTGTTAAAAATATTTTAGGTTGGTAGAGCATGTCCGTTTATGTACGGGACCAAATTTTCAGAACGATTCCTTTACTGGGTTCGTCAGAAACGTATAACGTTCCATCCACCGTGAATCACCCTGTATAAACCTGAGGGTTCCCCGAGTTGAAGCTAGAAGGTCCAGCCTATTTTTGCTGCCAACGCCACGGACAAACATCGTATCTTCACTATTTTATCAAATGTTTAAGAATTACGGACTTATTGAACGTACCATTAATATACCACACAGTTATTGTTCGCAACTAAAAAGGACGTTTGTCTAATTTGGCTTCTGTATTACCTACTAATTAGTTATTGTTTATGATTGGTTATATTTATTATATTTTTACATTATGTTATAATATTTTGTTGTTATATTAAAACTATAATGTATTTTTTCTAATTTGGTATCATAACAAGTCTATTACGATACGCATTTGCGTATCGTAATGAAGCTATTTCGATACGCGTTTTTTCTTTATTTGATGTTGGTAACATTTAAATGTTTTATTTCATTGACTTACGCGGCCTTTTAGACCACGGTCGATAATTTTTGAAACAAAAAAAAATAATAGTAGGATGAAACCCATTGGAAAAGGAAGAGAATAGAACAAAAATGAAAGGAAAAATAAATTACGGGCGATCCGAGGTCGGGAAGGGAGGGAGGGGGGGGGGGGGGGGGTAAAGGTAGAAAATGATTTATCTCGATTTCCGGTAAAACTAAGTCCTGTGGAAAAACGTTAAATCGCAAAGTTGTAGGTAATAAAAAGATTTACAACTTTTGTATTTACACTTTTTTCATATAACCTCAAAATGTATGTGAAAAATTCAAATAACCAAGTTTTTGGTTTTTTATTTTTATCTTTTACAATTTTTTTTTTATCCACGAAATTTGGTGAAAACTTACCTTTTCATGTCCTAAACACATTGTAATTTTTCTGATTTAAAATATTTATTTTTAACCTTATTTTTGACTTAATATCGAAAAAACACCCTAATTTTCAATCGAAAATTCTCACGTCAAAATATCTGCTTTTTTAAAAAAGTCGGTGGGCTTTTTGTTCGTTGAAATCTCTACTTTCTGATAGTGTTAAAAAAGAAACGAAAAAAACTCGCATCCGAAATATTTTTTTTAGATCAATATGTGCAATTTTGAGCTATTTATTAAAATGTATACTTTTTTTTATCAATGTAACATGGAATCTTACGTTTTTCGAGTAATTAAAGTATAAATTTTAATAAATAGCTCAAAATTGTGCATATTGATCTAAAAAAAAATTTCGGATTCGAGTTTTTTTCGTTTCTTTGCATTTTTTTGAGAACATTTACCATAGTAATGTATATTTTTTTAACACTATCAGAAAGTAGAGATTTCAATGAACAAAAAGCCCACCGACTTTTTTAAAAAAGCAGATATTTTGACATGAGAATTTTCGATTGAAATTTAAGGTGTTTTTTCGATATTAAGTCAAAATAAAGTTAAAAAATAAATATTTTAAATCAAAAAAAATTACAGTGTGTTTAGGACATGAAAAGGTAAGTTTTCACCAAAATTCGTGGATAAAAAAAAATTTTTGTAAAAGATAAAAATAAAAAACCAAAAACTTGGTTATTTAAATTTTTCACATACATTTTGAGGTTATATAAAAAAAGTGTAAATACAAAAGTTGTAGATCTTTTTATTACCTACAACCTTGCAATTTAACGTTTTTCCATAGGACTTGTAGTTTTACCGGAAATCGAGATAAATCATTTTCTACCCTTAAACCCCCTCCCCCCCTTCCCGACCTCGGATCGCCCGTAATTTATTTTTCCTTTCATTTTTGTTCTATTCTCTTTCTTTTCCAATGGGTTTCATCCTACTATTATTTTTTTTCGCTTTTTACCATTTTCAAAGGCTTCAGCACTGGTCTATTACCTCATCTTATTTTGAATTAATATCAAAAAAGCACCCTAATTTTCAATCGAAAATTCTCACGTCAAAATATCAGCTTTTTTAAAAAAGTCGGTGGGCTTTTTGTTCGTTGAAATCTCTACTTTCTGATGGTGTAAAAAAATATACATTACTATGGTAAATGTTCTCAAAAAATGCAAAGAAACGAAAAAAACTCAAATCCGAATTTTTTTTTAATCATTATGTACAATTTTGAGCTATTTATTAAAATTTATACTTTAATTACTCGAAAAACTTAAGATTCCATGTTACATTGATAAAGAAAAAATTGCAAGTCGAAATATACTACTTACTATAATTAACGACCAAATAAGTTAATAAAGTTAATATTTAATAGAGACTTTTTGCACCTCTTAAATTAATATCAGTTTTTAGCTCCGTTATGGTTAACTTTATTAAACATAACAAGTAGCGCAACTGTTAAAACCAGAGATTTTGCAGCGCCTACGTTCTGTCTGTAGTTATTAATTTAGCGCCGGCGCACCTAAACAAAATAAAATACCTAACGAAGTCTTCGTTTTATAGGCATAAGGATATTTCTGGGTAGTGGTATTTGCGAGGGTATTTGCATACTTAAAATGAATAACCTGAGAAAGAAACACCCTAAAAAAACAGAACAAAGACCACGTACCCTTCACTCTCGGTACATTAATTCAAAGAACAAAAAAGTATAAGCATTAATTTGACGAAAAACAGTGCCATTTAATTTCGTAAACAATAAAAAAAAGTAAGGTTAGGTTGCACCAAATGCAGGTGTGTCAGATTGAGTCAAGTGTATAAATCCGTAAATATATAAAAAAAAAAGAAAAATCTACCCAGTACACCCAGGTCCATTTGATTTCTTTCAAAGAATCCACTTTTCTGGTTATCATCGTTTATTGCCATGTAAAGCTACTATTTGCTTTGGATTTTAATTAATTGCTTATCACAATTTTGATTCATAGCAATAATGCTTCATAACTTTAGTATGTTCCGGGCAACCATGCAGTTTAAGCATAACCATAAGGATAACGATAAGCTCTTCCTTATCCTTCCGTAACTAACGGAGTCCGTTATGGTTATTAACCATAGCGGATCACCTTTCTGACATTGCGCATGCTCAGAATAACCATAACCACAAAAGAATGACAAATTAAGAGGTGCAAAAAGTCTCTAATAAGACATCTACAATATTTTGCATTTTTTGAGAACATTTACCATAGTAATGTATATTTTTTACACCATCAGAAAGTAGAGATTTCAACGAACAAAAAGCCCACCGACTTTTTTAAAAAAGCAGATATTTTGACGTGAGAATTTTCGATTGAAAATTAGGGTGCTTTTTCGATATTAAGTCAAAATAAGGTGAACAAATAAATATTTTAAATCAAAAAAATTACAGTATGTTTGAGACATAAAAAGGTAAGTTTTCACCAAATTTCGTGAAAAAAAAAATTTTTTTGTAAAAGATAAAAATAAAAAACCAAAAACTTGGTTATTTGAATTTTTCACATAAATTTTGAGGTTATGTGAAAAAAGTGTAAATACAAAAGTTGTAGATCTTTTTATTACCTACAACTTTGCAATTTAACGTTTTTCCATAGGACTTGTAGTTTTATCGGAAATCGAGATAAATCATTTTCTACCTTTAAACCCCCGCAGAGGAAAAATAGCTTGATAACCTACTTTTTTATTCTGTGTGGAAAACAGTCGTGTATGTTGGTTGCATAAATCTATAAATCAATATTTTGTAGATGCTTCAAGCTATCATTTTCTGCCAAATCCTATCCACAATTCAATCTACTAACCTTCCATTGTCGATTTTTACTACTTTTACTTTATTTGAATTTTCCATCTTCCCTATACTAAATTGCAATGCCGTGACGTAAAATCACGTCTTTTGAAATTAGAAAAAAAGTGGCAAAATCGCCCGAATTTCCGAACGCTCTGTATATGTACCGAATGTACAAGGATCACACAACGTATTCCGTCCAATTTCAAATCTCATATCGTTAAAATAACTTCGTGGTGAAAATGGGTCAATAAATCAAAAAATTACAATGCGCAAAATAATTTTTGTTGTCCAGAGGCTACTATGATAAAAAAATAGTATTACCAACATAAAATTTAGACATAAAAATTTACAAAATTTGAAGGATTTATTTTCTTTTTAAATATGTGTTTTTTATTGAAAAAACTACAAATTAGAAAAAATAGTGTCAACTAAAACTCACAGTGGTCCGGTATATTTTGGATACTCGACCACTGTGCGTTGTTGAGGTTGCGACCCACTGTACACCAATCGGGGTCAAGTGCATTGCAACCTCAACACTTATTTCGGTATATAAACTGGGCCAGCTCAAGCTATGGCATCGGTGATCATTGCCCGATCAAATTACATCTACTACCAAGTGGCCACGTGCCAAGTGACGTCTCTGCTCCTCGCCCTAACCGACCTACGCCCAATTAAAGAAGACATGCTGGTTTACCTACTAGGGGAAATAATAAGAAGAATTCCAAATAGACGCCTTTTGTAAATCAAGACTTTCATTCCTCTGACTACGTCCCGACACACGAAGAGAAATTCGTGACAATAGTATAACGTACGTGTTATATAAAGCAGTTTTAAGCGCTTGTCCCGTTATAAAACTCGCCGCAAGCGGCTCGTTTTTTAACATGGACGCGTGCTATAAAATGATGCTTTATAAAACTTGTACGTTAATATACTATTGTCTCCGTATCCTATAATTGCTTGTTGTTGGATATTGTAATTAATTAAATAAATAAATAAACCTAATATCGGTAGCTAACAGAAAATAATAGGTTAGCTTATTGCAAACATCATACCTTTATCATAAGGCCTTTTACCGACTTTAGGCGTTGAAATGGGAACAGTTATAGCGCACCTATATAGGACTGGTATTTGTAGCTGATGTTGTTGACTTACTCATCGAAACCTGTTCTCGATATACTACTATCGATATATCGATGTTACCATCGATAGTTTCCCACCTCTATTCCACACCTCGCCAGACTAGTTTAAGCAGCGGGAGAAGAGTACAGGCGCGCGGCGCGCCTTAGTATTTCCCCTTTCATTCGCGTCTACAGCGACTTTAAAAAATACAAAAATAAGTATAAATGTTGAACAAGTCTGGGAAAATAAGAAGGGGGGGGGGGGAAGCTCTCCTTGTAGGGAATTGTGTTGACATATATATCTAACTTATCATTGTTAATTTGGTATATTCAATAGAAAGTAAATTCTCTTGGTATACACACATAATATTATGTACAGGGTTATTTTTTATATTTGCGTACCCACCTACAGGGCTTAATATAAGTGACAGAAAAAAAACTTTTAATACAAAAGTTGCATAATGTTTCCCGTCATATCTTTTAGACTTATTAAAAAAAACATCTGCATATCGGAAAGTTAAAAAACAAATGAAAGTATTATTTTTTTAAATGGAACACCCTATATATTTTTTACCAGGGCGAAAGATCTCTTTCTCCTGATTTCAAAAATATATAACATGTCATCATTTAATCCAGTCATTTGTGAAATATTTGAGTTTTTGATTAACTGAATTGACTATAATCTAGTCGGCGTTCCGCATACTTCAACATGACATATTTGTCACTTTACTTTAAATTGAAACATGCAGTAAAGAATAGTTATTTGTTTCACTAGGCAGAAAAGCACAAGATTTAATGCCGCGGCTGGTGTTTCATAGACGAGGCGCAGCCTGCGTAGTAAAACATATAATTTTTTCTCCAAATTTGTTCCAATTTCCCGAAAAATCGTATTTTTTATATTTATGTATGTTATTTATGACATTTATTGAATTGTTGTGTTTACTTGTCTTTTTAAATTTTAATTTTTAATGACACCTGACAGGCTCAAAAGGTGTATTTTTTCTGCCTAGGCATAAAAAGTCCACTTTTTCTGACTAGGCAGAAAAAATACACCTTTTGAGCCTGTCAGGTGTCATTAAAAGACCGCTTTTAATGTCATTTGGAGAAAAAATAACTTATAATTTATAATTTATGATATAAAGTAAAGTAAATGATTTTGAGATTTTTTGCTTTATTAAATTGCTGGATAATGCGTTTGATTGTGTCAATCGATGGTACCTGTCGTCCAGGATTAATTCGACGATATTGCTGTTGAACTACAGCTATTCGGTTGTTATTAGAGTAAAAAAGACGCCCTATTTGAAGTTTGTCTTCTTCCGAATATCCCATTTTCCTTACTGAATCTTTCAATTTAAAGTAAAGTGACAAATATGTCACGTTGAAGTATGCGGAACGCCGACTAGATTATAGTCAATTCAATTAATCAAAAACTCAAATATTTCACAAACGACTGGATTAAATGATGACATGTTATATATTTTTGAAATCAGGAGAAAGATATCTTTCGCCCTTGTAAAAAATATACAGGGTGTTCCATTTAAAAAAAGATTACTTTCATTTGTTTTTTAACTTTCCGATGTGCAGATGTTTTTTTTAATAAGTCTAAAAGATATGACGGGAAACATTATGCAACTTTTGTAATAAAAGTTTTTTTCTGTCACTTATATTAAGCCCTGTAGGTGGGTACGCAAATATAAAAAATAACCCTGTACGATTGTAAAATTTTTAATTAAGTATTTCTACACAGAACGAGGTCTTGGTAATAAAAGAAACCAATTTAAGAAGAAATGACGGAAGAAATGCAAGACCTGAAAATTAAAAACGAATGGCAGGACATAAAAAATGATTTGGAAGGAAATGAAGCAAGGTGGGTACTCACGGGATTTATTTGCTTATATAAAAGAATATTTGTATTATTCTAATAACTTGTGAAGACTATCTGCTTTTCTTCCTGTTCCCATGCTTTCAACCCACTTTGATCATGAGCTATTTCTTCAAATTAAGCAGGTATACTTATTACTCCAATTCCTTTTTTCCCAACAAAAATCAGAAAGTTCTTGTATACCGGGTGTGTTCTCAAAAGACGTTCACCCCTATAACGTTTTTATTATTATAGATATTAAAATGAAATTTTGAGATTATTCATAAGATATGAATCTGCATTTATTGGCATAATGTTCAATTTGTTAGCACTTCCGGTTTGACCGGAAGTGACCTTGACTTTGATATTTTAAATGGGACATCTTGTATATCTTTAATTATTTGGGTTCAGCATAACATGATGAATGAAATGACACCTCACTTGTAATTTTTTGACGTATTATAACATTTTTATATTTATTTTTTATTTTCAATCTAGAGTGATACAAATTAATTAAATCTGTTAATTTATGGTCAAGTAGTATATGAAAATTAAAATTATGTCATAATAATTGACTTTCTAAGTTTCACAAGCGTTTAAAAAATGAAATTTTTTTTTTTTTAAACATTTACTCCATTTTTCCAAATGGAACGATGGTGGTTCATTAGGATATTTAAAAGGAGCATTTTTTTCCAACAATTTGATAACATACACTCCTACGCTATTTTAAAATTGACACGAAAAAAATTGCCCTAAGTCTCAATCGCAAATTTAAAAGCGTTATGCATTATTGCCGCCCTGTCTTTTCTAAAGAAACATAAAGGCGGCTTTGAAAAACAATGGAATGGTTTTAAATTAAAACTGTAATGTCATTCGTTTAGTAAATTTACATTGTAAATCAGATAAAATGGTTAGTTTTACTAGAAGTGAACAAATTGATATGCTCCTAATTTTTGGAGTGACCAGAAAAAATCTTCTGAAGCCGCAAGATTGTATGTTTTGTATATGTTTTATAAACTAATGACATTACAATTAAATTAAAGCCATATTGCTTTTCAAAACCATTCCATTGTTTTTTAAAACCCACTTTATATTTCTTTAGAAAAGAGAGGGCGGCAATAATAATGCATAACGCTCTTAAATTTGCGATTGGGATTTAAGACAATTTTTTAGTGTCAATTTTAAAATAGCATAGGAGTGTATGGTATGAAATTGTTGAAAAAAAATGCTCATTTTAAATATCCTAGTGAACTACCATTGTTCCATTTGGAAAAATGGAGTAAACGTCAAGAAAACATAATTTCATTTTTTTAAACGCTTGGGAAACTTAGAAAGTCAATTATTATGACATCATTTTAATTTCCGCATATACTACTTGACTATAAATTAATTTTTTTTAATTTGTAGTACTCTAGATTGAAAATAAAAAATAAACATAAAAATGTTATAGGTAACACGTCAAAAATTTACAAGTGAGGTGTCATTTCACTCGTAATGTTATGCTGAACCCAAATAAGTAAAAATATACAAGATGTCTCATTTAAAATATCAGTCACGGTCACTTCCGGTCAAACCGGAAGTGCTAACAAATTGAAAATTATTCCAATAAATGCAGACTCATCTCTTATGCATAATCTTAAAATTTCTTTTTAATATGTATAATAATAAAAAAGTTATAGGGGTAAACGTCTTTTGAGAAACACCCGGTATACTCGCTTACCATAATATAAGCGAATTGACAGGATATCTGCATTTTTCAAGACAACTTAAACCCAGCCTATTTAATTTGATGTTACAAAGAAATTTTAATAAGGATAGCCATTAGGGTGGAGCGAAAAATTGATTTTTTTTTTCAAAATTTTGATATTGGCTAGGAGCCAAAATGTTCTATCTATAAACACTATTTCCTGCGCAAAATTTTAACTTCCTACTCATTTGTTTTGAGGGGTCACACAATCCTCAAAGTTATAGCAATTTAGGTATAATATTTTTTTTGATATCGGTTAAATTATGTCGGACTTTCGCTAGTTCATGGTATATTTTGAAAGAACTATGCAATGAACTACCCAGAACTCAACACGTGGAGGTATCCGACCTCCGAGAGAATTTAACTGATTTGCGAATATAAGGTGGGAGGGGGGAGGGGGTGGAACTCTAGGTCGGATACCTCCACGTGGTAAGTTCTGGGTAGTTCATTGCATATTTCTTTTAAAATATACCATGAAAGTCCGACATAATTTAACCGATATCAAAAAGAAAATAATATACCTAAATTGCTATAACTTTGAGGATTGTGTGACCCCTCAAATCAAATGAGTAGGAAGTTAAAATTTTGCGCAGGAAATAGCGTTTATAGATAGAACATTTTGGCTCCAAGCCAATATCAAAATTTTGAAAAAAAAATTTCGCTCCACCCTAATAGCCATCTATTGGTGATTTCGGAATCATTTTAATCCAGCCTGTTATAATATGCAATAATACAAATTAAACAATTAAATTACTCTGGCTTTTGACAAGCACAGGTACGCAAGAACTATGTGATATTGTCAGCCTTTCTCTACTTTTCAACATCCTAGAGGGCCATGTTTTAATGAATAATAATAGGCCTTTGGACTAAATTTTGATGGCCCTGTAAAACAAATGTTCCCCTTAAATATTTTAGTAAAAAAAACTGTTCTTAAACAAAATGATTTCATAAAATTTTCTTCTACAATATTTTTTAAAATATATTTATTTACATTTTTAAGTATTTTTAACTTACATCATAATATCAGGTATAGTCTATTTCACCTTAGTTTTTAATGCTTTGACGTATCTCTTGTCAAACATATTAGCCAACATGTGATTTTAAAATCCCTAATTCTATAAATGGACTTCAGGCACGGGCATTCGCTAGATTAACAAGAGATGGATATATAACTGACCGTATAGTTACAAGTACATGACGAAGATGCACACTACACAGTTCAATACGTTGCCCTTCAATGAGCTCAAACTCGTCAAAAGCACAGCATCCCTCGTATATGCCGTTAGTATGTGCATCTTTGTCTTACGCATTTGTCCTCGCATATCTCTTTTCGTACTTCATTAATTCGATTGTCTCGTCGCGATCTTTAAATATCACAGAGCCGCATATTGGGACACACCGCGCACCGCGTGCATTCTGCTGTTACTTCTTGATCGTTCGTTTTGTTATTGTTTTTGGTATTTTTCAGACAGCATTTGCTTATATTTTGTGCGTATTAGACTTTTTGGTTTTAAACTGTCGGACTGTGTGTATCTGTGAAGTGTTTCTTTTTATGCAAAAGTAAGTTAATATATTGCTTATTTGGTAATTAACTATTACAGGAACACCATATCAAAACAGAAAATTTTTGCAGGAAGGATATATATTTTACGGCATATATAATATTATGAATCTAAACTAAACTAGTTTTATAAGGCGGGTTGTTATTCAAGTTCTATTATTTTTCTTGATTTGGTTTATCAACTTGCAAAATTGTTTTATTGAATCGGTAAGTACAAGAACAGTAGAAGTTCTGCCTCAACTTCGCCTTTTGTAACTTATTTACAATAAAGTCTTTTATTATTATTATTATTATTATTATTATTATTATTATTATTATTATTATTAAGTGCAAAAATATTAGTTTGAAAAAAGATTAAAATTAATCTACAATGAGTAAACTATATTAGTAGAAACTAAATATTTTGAAGATAATCGGTCATAATTATTTGCATTTTCTAATCTAATAGTTAAATTTTTATTGTAATTAAAATATCTAAAATCTATGTCAAATAAAGATGTTTCGCATATTTTTACTTTCGATTGTAAGTTTTATTTACATTATTTTTAGATATTTATTTATTATGGATCACGACTACTGTATTCCTAGTACATCCAGATCAAGTAGTGAAAGGAGTTTGGTAATTTTAAATTTGTTTTTATGAAATTTTTCTTATTAACATATTAATATGCGTAAGTGGCTCCATAATATATTTTTTTATGGGCTAGTAATGATATATTTTTTTAGGATTCTACTAAAGCCTCACTACACGGAAATAAGCTGGCCCAAGAATTCGTACGTAACACTTATAAGTACTTTGCCGAGGTACACCATGAGTTAAGTCCTCTTCAAGTAAGTACCTTATAATCATTAATGATTTCCTACTTTATAAAATTACATATAAAATAAGTCTTTAATAAAAAACGTAGTTAATTATTGATGATACTAGATTCACGACTGCCCCTTGTATATTTTTTATTGTACTAAATTATAAGTGTGTGTTTTTACCAAAATAACAACACTTTATTATATTACGAATAAAAATTAAATGAAATTGTTTTTCTGATATTCTATCCTATTTCCATTCCCCGTCAGTGTTTTTTTTTGAAATATCTTAAAAATTGCTTAGGTAATTCTCGTTTCCATCCATAATTACAACTACAAATAAATCAACCCATGTTCACACATAATTTTTAAGTCCGGCCCTGGCCAATCCTTAAGTTCTGTAGAAAGAAATGTTATAAATGACATGTGTCAGCGGCGGCCATTAAAAAGTAAGGTGAAATAGACTATATAGGACATATTACACAATGAATTTTTATATTTGAAACTAGCTCAAAATAAACTTCCCCGCATAGGATTTAAAGTTATTTAGGGATGTATCTATTAGGTCCAGGCTGTCATGGTACTTGTTAACAGTGGTGAGCTCCTATTAATTGGACTATGTAACAAATACCATGTGCGGCAGTATGTGAGATGCAGAAGGGAATGGTTATACGAATTTGATATGTTGAAACATGAAATCAAAATAGGCTAAGACAATCTGGACTTTTAATAATATTATTTATAATAAATAATATTATTTTAGTAATAATATTTTATAATAATTATAATAGTTTAAATGCAAAACAGACGTTGTAAAACTCCCTTTTACAAGCAAGCGTACTCAGATTGAGACCTACCGTGCTAACCTGACTACGGTCAGATTGAGGTAGGACATAGTTTGATCGTTACTTAGGTTACCTAATATGTTCTAAACAAGTCGTGGTATTTGGACATTTTATGAATTTATGTTGGACATTTTCAAGTGTATTAACATGAACTTGATAGTATGGTGACCTTTGAAAATTCCAAAATTGATCTAACATAAGAAATATACAACAATCGGATTGCATTATTGTTGGTAAAATCTTTACAAGATCTTTTTATAAATCCCAACATTCTATTCGCCCTACCAATAATGCTCTGAAAGTGATGCAATAATGTTAATTTGCTATCCAAGACAACTCCAAAATCTTTAACCCTGGAGACCTCGACAAGAGGAACACCTTTACTGAATCTCATGACCTAAGTTTTCAGTGACATTCTGTTACTTACACACCAAGAAAATACCCTGTCAATATCATTTTGGAGAAATCTTATGTCAAGTGGAGATAAAATTTGTCTAAAGATTTAAGTCATCAGCGAACAACAAGAACGCACATGCACATGCCCATGTAACGCACATTAATAAAATTATAAATGATGGGTGGGAACGGGAAAAATGTATCGATGCTTCAAATACTCTTCCCCTTATTATTAACTTGGATGGGATTGTTTTATATATATATTTGATTTAAAAAATATTTATAGGCTAATGCACTAGACAAAAAATATATGAATCAATTTTAAATTTTATAAATGAGTTGTATTTATTTTTTAGTAAATTTAACTTATAGTATTATGGGATACAGTAAAACAAAGTTGAACTTGTAAATTTCCACTATATTAACTAGAAAAATGACATGTTTCGCTAACACTGTAGCTTCGTCAGATGACAATGATTTAATAAAGGTGAAAATTAAAAACTGGGGTGCAATAAAATTAAATTATTGAAGATGTAAATAAAACAGTAATGGAAGAGTTAAAATAACGGGAAAATCCAATAGAGGGTTTAAAAATTAAATTAAATTAGGTACAATATGGGTAATTTATAAAATCTTAAGTATATGTTCAACAGAATAAATTTAACAACGGTGAATTATTTAAATCTAGTTGATCATTAAGTAACAGGTCCGTATTTTTACGTTTATTTATTTCCATAGATTCTTGTACTTTAATATTTTATATCCTACAGATACAAGGAATCCATTTCTGCACCGAACGAGGCCCTGGTAAAAATAGAAACCAACCAAACAATAAATGACTTTGAGAATGTGCAAAACTGGACAATTAAAAACGAAAACCTGGACATTAAAGAAGAGTTGGAAGAAAATGCAGGCACCAGGTGGGTACTTTTCGAATTTATTTACTTTTACAGACAGAAAATGTAATATTTTCTTAATTTTTT
The DNA here is from genome assembly GCA_963969555.1 of Polydrusus pterygomalis. Lineage (NCBI taxonomy): Eukaryota > Metazoa > Arthropoda > Insecta > Coleoptera > Curculionidae > Polydrusus > Polydrusus pterygomalis. The sequence goes on from OZ018382.1 coordinate 55,836,370, forward strand.
TAATCCGACACTGCATTATCAAAACCAAAATGCCAAACTCTAAATAATTTAAAAAAAATAGAACAGTAAGTATGTTGGGCAAATTAAAACTACAATATAAGCAAAACGTGTTTATTCAAATGCGAAAACTGAATCCTGTCCTGTTTCGATCGCATCGGGCGTTTCGTGCTTAGGTTACTGTTTATTGTTCCTGCCAGTTGAAAATAAATAGACTTTAGTAATATATTTAAAGGCGATCAATGAGTTCTTATAAAACAATTTGTTGTTGCACCCATAAGAAAACTACCCGTTTTAATTGTCACAACGCTTTATTTGGGACGCAAAATCGAAACTATTGAAAACTTTTACAGAAAAAACCTAACAAACTAGAATGACGTTCTCTGTTCCGTTATTTTTCAGGCCGTTGCCAACTTTTCACTAAAAGTATATTGGCCCAGTTTTGTACTATTGCTGGGAACATACCTTCCACTTATCAGGATGGGATTTAATAAATTAACAGTACCTACGTCTTATTGTCTCTAACACAATTATTAAATACCATTTAAGCAGACACCTCCTGCGACATAGGAATCAAAAAGAAGTTGAAAGGTTCAAATGCAATAATTGTGACTTTAAAACTAGATATTATAAACATTGTTTAAATACTCATCTGCTTCAGCATAATAATCAAGAGAAAGTTTAAATGGAAATATAAAACAATTTTCAAAGCAAGTTTAATCATCCGCCTTTAGCATAGAAGTTCAGAGAAAGTTGAAATGTTCAAATGCAATAATTTTGTGATTTCACTAGATATAAACATTGTTTAAATACTCATCTGCTTCAGCATAATAATGCAGAGAAAGTTAAAAAGATTAAATGCAATTATTGTTCTGAATAGTAAGTGCCAAGCAAAGAGATTTGCCGATGTTTTCGAGGGGTCAACCACCTAGTAAAAATGTGTACACCAACTGCCATACTGCCTAATAATGCAGTTTACTGCCGATAATGCCGTTTACTGCCGATAATGCTATTTACTGCCTGTAATGCCAATTATTGCCGATAATGCCTAAAACTGCCATTACTGCCAGTGATGCCACTTATCGTTCATCTAATTCTGGTACAGCTTTTTAAATAATTTGATTGCTAAAAACACAGGCGGCACCATAAATGCTTTTTAACGGTAAAAACCACCGATAGATGCCGCGATAAGTACCAAATACTGCTAGTTACTGCCAAATAATGCTCGGTACTGCTTATTACTGCCGAAGAATGTCACTTACTGCCAATAATGCCACCTACTGCCAATAATGCCAGTACTGCCACATGTTTGTACACCAACTGCCACTAAGGGGTCAACCACCTAGTAAAAATATGTACACCAACTGCCATACTGCCTACCCAAGTAGCAATTATAGACACAAATTGGACACAAATTCTTTGCTGAGAAACGTTTCGAAACATTTTCGATTAAAATTATTTAGATTGTGTGGAGACACATGTGTTTCGAAACTTTTGCGACACATTTTCGAATTTAGTTACTAGAAACGATTAAGAACTGTTAGTTTCGAAATACTTTCCAAACTACAGTGTCGATACATTTAGCAAACGCACAAAAGAAAATTTTTCGAAACATTTTTATATAATATTATGAAATTGTGTTGAGACACATGTGCTCCCAAATTGTAGCGACACATTTTCGAATTAAGTGATTCAAAACAAATTGGTATTCTTCTGCTTTGAAATGTTTACCAAACAGTGATATCCATTTAATTACGAAACTTGCGCAGAAAATAATTTTCGAAACTGCCAGAAACCTTTACACTACCGCACCCGGACAATTATTATAACCTCGATTATAACGATTATAACCTATAAATTGTACATTTTTGTTTTGTTAATATGGGAAGAAAACAACAGTTTAAACATTCTTTGAGGTTTTACAAGGCACTAGGGACAAAAAATGGGTTTTTTAAGAGCTCGTCGAGCTCGGGTTTCTTGGCTTGATCGGGCCAAAGTAGGTGTTCTCCGACTATCCAGCTGGTCGGCACAGCCGTTAGGACCAACCTACTTTTTTCCTTTGTCTCGACAATTGAGTACATGTTTTAGATTATTACTTAGGAATAAGTTATAAGTAAGTTATATTAAACGTTCAACAAAGTACAAACCAATTTTGTAGGTTATATGTCACAGAAAGTGTAAAGTGGTAGTGTATACCGTGATATACCGTGATGGTATACAGAAGTTTTATGCTTCTAAGCTTAACCTTCCTCTTGACGGGAGTGTGCATTATTTACTTTAGCGACGTTTGTTTCGCATGGTTTCGGTACAATATCGAAACATTCTTCATGTTTCGACACATTTTCTATGAATTATTGCTACATGATTATCGAAACATTATAGAAACCAAATACTAGAAATTGTGTGTCGACTCCATTTTAGACCAGAATAATTCTCGCTTTCTGGCGGCCATTTTGACAAATTCATTTTTATAATATTAAAATGGACTTTAATTAACTTCCTGCGTCATTTGAAATGTAAAAAAGTGGTTACATTAGTTCCATTTTGCTAGCAATCAATTGAAAGAAGAATTAAGTAAAATTTTAAAAATATTTAAGATTTTATTTTTGTAGTATTTATTTTGTGTGTATAAATGTCAATATACCGGGAGCGTCTTAAAAATATAAAGCTAAATTACTAAATTGCACGATAAAATTTATTTCGTCAACGATTTTTGGATCTCCTCTACAATAAACCATACGAAAAAAATGTATCACTTATAGAAAATACTCTGGTGACAAATTCATTATGGCGAAATTATGCTGTCATCATATTGTTTACTTTCTTTTATTTTACAACCTGCAGAGAGATAGATATTATATATCTAATTATTTGTTTCAATAATGTTTCCATTTTGACAATTTACAATTCCAACACTCAGCGCCCTCTTTGTAAAATGAACTCTCGCTCGACACATTTATGGAAACATGTTCCAAACATTTCTGAAAAATTTTCGAAACATTTTCGATAAAAGTTTCGATTTTGCGTCGAAACAGCGAAAGTCACAGCCCGTACCAACCACTTGGAAACACGTGCTAATGCGCCATTTAAAATGTATACGTTTCGAAAATATTTCCATACATGTTGCCAACAATTTCCAATATGTGTCGGAAACAGAAACAATAGTTTAGACACATTTACCGTAATGTGTCTAAAAATGCTACTTGGGTAATAATGCCGTTTACTGCCGATAATGCCATTTACTGCCTGTAATTCCAATTATTGCTGATAATGCCTAAAACTGCCATTACTGCCAGTAATGCCACTTTTATCGTTCATCTAATTCTGGTACAGCTTTTTAAATAATTTGACTGCTAAAAACTCAGGCGGCAACATGAATGCTTTTTTACGGTAAAAACCACCGATAGATGCCGCGATAAATATACCAAATTCTGCTAGTTACTGCCAAATAATGCTCGTTACTGCCGAATAATGCTTATTACTGCCGAAGAATGCCGCTTACTGCCAATAATGCCACCTACTGCCAATAATGCCACTTAATGCCTGTACTGCCATCTGCTTGTACACCAACTGCCACTAGTAGTTGACCCCTCGGATGTTTTTTTAAAGATTACGTACTAAACTAGGAATTAAAAATAACGATAATACGTTGTTTAACACGTTTTTACATGTCCGTATATCGGAAACGGCTTCGTCGATTTGTAAGCTGTCTGCAGTTTTTAAGTGAATGGTCCTCGTAGATAACGGCTCATGGTACACTGATGACATAATTAGAACTATTTACAGTGGCGTAACTAGGGGGACCAGGGGGGGGCCGCCCCCCCCCCAAGAGGTCTGCATGCCCCCCCCCAGAATCCGCGAGAAACAAATTTATTCTGCCAGACCACCCAAATGCGAACGATAAGTCAAATGACAAATTGATTAATTGAATTTTTTTTAAATATTATATTTTTCAAGTTAATCATTAAATTTACTGAAAAAAATATTATGTAGTTCTTTGGAGGAAGGAATCGTGAACCTAAACCTAACCTTATTAAATTATTTGTTTTAATTATCTTAAATTATATGATAAAATTCCTAAAAACATTTTGTTTCAAATATGGCGCGGATCTAATCAGAATAAACATGTCAATTCAACACGAAAAATTTCCAAAAAAAGTTTTCGTGACAGCTGAAAAATCTAACCGATAAAAACGAGGTCTTGTGATATTACTGTTCATTATTGACCAAATTTGTTAAAATTTGGGCGTGGTCCATAAATTTCGCCAGCGGCGCATTTCGCCTGCGGCGGACTCTCCACCTCTACACGAGCCGCCACTTCAAATCACAATAACAGGGCCACCCCCAGGTCAGAGGGCTAGTTACGCCACTGACTATTTAACTGGTCAACCGCCACGCGAAGCAAGTGTGTCTAATAACTAAGTGTGGCTTAGCGAGGAAAACCTTGGTCCGTTGTCGTCATCACTCCTACAAGCGTATCTATAGGTCGAAATGACAATGACTGACTGACATTACTCGTACTTTCAAATTGAATATTCTTACTTCGTTACTAATGTGAGTTGCCCTGGAGCAACCCAGCAAATAGTCGTCCTGGTTACCAGTATTTCTTTTGTTTAGCAGGAGGAGACGTAACGTTTATTATTTTATTTTGCTTAAGTTTTGGTATTTTATGGATTATTTTTCTTTAACCCTTTTCATACTGATTTTTTGTAAAGGTGCCCTATTTATTTGTTACTAGGAAATTTTGTTTCAACTAATTTTCCTTGCAATTTTTTAAAATTCGTTTCAATAATACTGTTTTCCCTTTGTAGAATTCCGCCAGATTGCGTTTGTGAAGATAACCTGGACAAATGTGAAAGGAACACCCTATCGAAAAGTAATCAATTGATTGATGAAATATCACTTAAAAGTGATCACTGTATGGATAAAATAATTGAAAACACTAGTTTAAAAGAGCTCCATCTTCAATATAAATATCTAGAAGAAAGTAAAGTTGGCATGCTCAACTGTGATCAATGTGAATATCAAACACTTTTGGAAGATAATTTAAATACCCATAGCCTCTCGCATAAAATTGAAACAAAGAATCATCTTCTGAACCAAGAAGAGGTCGAAATGTTTAAATGCAACAATTGTGACTTTCAAACCATTTATAAACGAAGTTTAAAACGGCATCTGCTTCTGCATAATATTTCAGATGTTGGAATGTTGAAATGCAATATATGTAAATTTCAAACGAAACGTGAAAAAATTTTAAATCGTCATCTGCGTCGGCATAATATTCCTAAGGAAGTTCCAAAGTTTAAATGCGATCAGTGTTCCTATACAACAATTATTAAAAGTCATTTAAACAGACACATCCTGCGACATAGAAATCCTGAGGAAGTTGAAATGTTCAAATGCCATAAATGTAACCATCAAACTAAACATAAAAATAATTTAAAGACTCATCTGCTTAGGCATAATAGTCCAGAGGAGGTCCAGATGTTTAGATGCTATAAATGTGACTATCAAACTATGGATAAACATAATTTAAAGACTCATCTTCTTCGGCATACAAATCCAGAGGAGGTCGAGATGTTTAAATGCAATAAATGTGGCTATCAAACTAAGCATAAACAAACAATAAAGTCTCATCTGCTTCGGCATAATCAAGACCAAGCACTAAATTTTAAATGCGATCAATGTTCGTATAAAACAAATTTTAAATATGTTTTAAATAGACACCTCCTGCTACATAGGAATCCAGAGGAGCTTGAAATGTTCAAATGCGCCGAATGTATTTTTCAAACTAAGCATAAAAATAGTTTAAAGGCTCATCTGCGTAGGCATAATAAAATAGAAAAGTTGGAGTTGTTTAAATGCAATCAATGTGACTATGAAACTAAAGATGAACGAAATTTGAAGCCTCATCTGCTTCGGCATAATCCAGAGCTATTTCAACAAAAGTGCGATCAGTGTTCTTATTCAACAATTTTTAAAAGCCATTTAAAGAGGCACCTCTTGCAACATAGGAATCCAGAGGAAGTTGAAATGTTCAAATGCATTCATTGTAAGTTCCAAACTAAATATAAAAATTATTTAAACTCTCATTTGCTTAGACATAATAATAATCCAGAAGAGGTAGAGATGTTTAAATGCAATAAATGTGAATTTTTAACTAAGCATAAACGTAATTTAATATATCATCTGCGTCGGCAGCATCTAGAGCAAGTTCAAAAGTTTAAATGCGAACACTGTTCTTATAAAACAGTTTGGATAAAAAGTTTACACAGACACCTCCTGCGCCATAGAAATCCAGAGGAAGTGCAATAAATGCAACTTTCAAACTAAACGTGAATATACTTTTAAGGCACATCTGCTTTGGCATAAGAATCCAGAGAAAGTACATAAATGTAAATGTTATCAGTGTAATAAAACAATTTTGAAAAATAGTTTAAACAGGCACCTCCTGCGACATAAGAATCCACTGAAATGTTCAAATGCAATAAATGTGAATATGAAACTAAGTATAAAGACAGTTTAAAATCTCATCTGCTTCAGCATAATAAAGAACAATTTAAATGTGATCAGTGTTCTTACAAAACAGCTGTTAAAAGGTATTTAAACAGACACCTCTTGCGTCATCGGAATTGAGTGGAAGTTAAATTGTTCAAGTGCAATAAATGTAGCTTTAAAACGAGACATAAAACGAGCCGGTGTGACGAGGACGCGGCTTTCGTATTTGCGCGCCCTCTAGCGGTTATCACAAACACGACTGGGGGGAAATTTTAATTTTAATGAAAATTAAGTTTAATTCAAAAAATATTTCAACGAAGGCAAAGGATGCATATTATTTTCAGACGCGATAAGATGGGGTTGGAGGTGTTTTTTTCGCATTTTATTCAACACATTTAAAAATATATATATATAAATTTAAAAACATTTATTTGGATAATCTACATGTATTCATTATACCATTGTTATAAAATAAAAAATAACTCCTAAGTCTAACTAGAATACATAAACTTATTCACTTGTATTTATTTAGACCATTTCAAATAAATTCTAATAATCATGGTCAAGAGACTACTATATTGCTGATAATAGATGTTCGAATTGTTTGTTTTTCGGAATTATCTGGCACAGTAGGAAACATTTTCAATGTTTTCCTTTTCTTCCTAGTACTTTCAAATCTAATCTGTTTTGTGATATTTTTGTTAGAGGGCTCTACAGCAGGTATATCTTTTTTTGTATTAGACAAAGGGGTTACTAAGTTAATACAGTTATCTAAATGTTTTTCTACCTTCTGGCTAACCTCATGACTGACAAGTTTCAGTTTCAAACTTTTGTTTTCGTCCTTATGCATATTTTGATAAACATTATGTTTAACAATATTTTCTATCAATAAATTGGATTCTTCTATTTTCTTTGATTTGTGATGAAATTTGTTGCGCAAAATAAAATGCACCACTGCATGTATATGTTTGCAAATATTCAGATGTATACTACTATTAGGACAAGTGCAACAGAAATCATGTATGCAGACATGACAGGCACTACAAAACAGTTCACATTCACTATTGACACCCTCATGCGAATTACTGATTTTTTCCACAATGTATTCAATATTGTTACCACTTGCCGATCTTATTTTCCAAACCGTATCGTTGACCTTATGTATATCATTAACTTGAAATTCATTTACCTTTTTGTGTTTCTGTTGGATCAAATTGATTCTGTATGTTATTCCCCTTAATACTTTCTCTTATTCTTTTAAACATATGGCCACGTACTAGTTTCATTGGGGAATATATACATTTGTCAACTCTTTTGTTCTTTTTTCCTTCAATATAGATGTATTTTAGGGTCTTATGCATGGATTCAATATACATATTTGTTTTGATACCAAGACCTTTCCTGTAACAATATGCCCACAACTGAGGTCTTCCTGCATAATATGCTTTAAAATACTGCCCAAATTCTGCTGTTTCTTCACTGCTTTCCAATTTATCACAAACAAATTTCAAGAGCTCTTGAAACTCATCAATGCTTTGAGTTTCTAATAAAATTCGCAGATATTTATATACCACAGATTTTGTTTCCTGATCAGCTTTAATTTTATTTAAATTTTTTCTCCGGTTTCTATCTATGTGCCAAGCACAAATTAGCATATTTTCTGGAGGACCCATTACAGTCATCCAAGAGTTTCTGAATTCAGGGGCATCATCAGACATAAAAACTTTTGATTTGTCACAATATTGACAACGTTCCATTGTATATCAAAGTAACACAGGGAAACGAAAAACTTAGAAAACACAATCTAAAAAATAAATACACAAAAACGAAGAACAAGAACCCTCGTGCACAAACAAGGTTAGAATGAGCAATCAATCAAAACAAAACAAAACTAATGGTTTTACCAAAAAACGGCACCAGATAGCGCTCATGTGTGGGAGTCCTCGTCACACCGGCTCGTAGACATAAAAATATTATAAAGACTTTTTTGTTATTTAACATTTCATTTAAGTATAAATAACATTGAATGTATATACAGGGTGTCCGGAAAATACGTATACAACGTTTGACGACAGACTCCTGACGTCAAAATAGGTCGATCTAAGCCGACTTAGTTATATCCAAAATTGTCTCCTTTAGCCGGTAGAGGGCGTCAAAAATTTGTAAAAATATTGGTTTTTCCTAAATTACGTGAAAACCTGCTAATCGATTTTAATGATTTTTAATATGTAGACTAATACTATAACATGACGTTTTCTAGAAGTACAGTCACCGGCTGTAAATAAGTGGAAGTGTTATAAAAGTGATATATAATGTCAACATTTCTTCTCATTTTTTATATGAACGGCGTTATGACAACCCAGATATTTTTGTAGAGTGACTGGATGTATTTGGAAGCTATTTTACATCTTTAATATTTTTCGTTGAATGAGCTGTTTTGCCAGAAGAAAATATTTACAATTACCTGCATACATCAATTATTATCAATAAAAATAAAACAAAGTACAACAAAGTTGAAAGTATGTATTGTAAGAAACTAAGTAAAACGACTATTATTATTAATTGGTATTCGACGGTTAGGAAACCTCTCCATGTAAACCCTAACACTCTGACGCCCATTTCCTTGACAAAACCCATATACCAGGAGCATGTCATCCTTCTCAGAGTTCGTATAATTTTCCATTTTTAATGGTAAAATGAACTTGTAATTCAAGAATGTTGATCGTATACTTGAGTAAATTTCATAGACTGGTGACAAATTGTCAATAATTGTCAAATTATTAAATTAATGCTATAGCAACAAGGTCACTTAAAAAATCATTGTTACGTTGATTGATTTTAATATTATTACTACTAAGACTAAATATGGTAAATATTTTCTTCTGGCAAAACAGCTCATTCAACGAAAAATATTAAAGAGGTAAAATATAGCTTCCAAATACATCCAGTCACTCTACAAAAATATCTGGGTTGTCATAACGCCGTTCATATAAAAAATGAGGAGAAATGTTGACGTATTATATCACTTTTATAACACTTCCACTTATTTACAGCCGGTGACTATACTACTAGAGAACGTAATTTTATAGTATTAGTCTACATACTAAAAGTCATTAAAATCGATTAGCAGGTTTTCACGTAATTTAGGAAAAACCAATATTTTACAAATTTTTGACGCCCTCTACCGGCTAAACGAGACAATTTTGGATATAACTAAGTCGGCTTAGATCGACCTATTTTGACGTCAGGAGTCTGTCGTCAAACGTTGTACACGTATTTTCCGGACACACTGTATATTTATATTATATCCGACATGAGTTATAACTAATTTTGTTATGAATGATGTTATGTTATTTTGTTATATTTATAAAATTTTGTATGCTCGGTTAAAAGCAGCTCTGCTGAAATTCGCAGAGTTAAAAATAAAGATATTTTATTATTATTATTATTATTATTTTCGACTTTTCACATAAGATCTTTCTTATGGCAAGGTGAGTGTGAAGTTCACCGGGTGCACACCGTGCACCTAGGGTAAGCTCTCCATCGGCGATGACATTATTATAACACTTTACGTACAATGTGGGCAGTTTTCAGAAGAACAGTTTTCTGTATGCTGAGTAGGTGATGTTTATTATTATTATTATTATTATTATTATTATTATTATTATTATTATTATTATTATTATTATTATTATTATTATTATTATTATTATTATTATTATTATTATTATTATTATTATTATTATTATTATTATTATTATTATTATTATTATTATTATTATTATTATTATTATTATTATTATTATTATTATTATTATTATTATTATTATTATTATTATTATTATTATTATTATTATTATTATTATTATTATTATTATTATTATTATTATTATTATTATTATTATTATTATTATTATTATTATTATTATTATTATTATTATTATTATTATTATTATTATTATTATTATTATTATTATTATTATTATTATTATTATTATTATTATTATTATTATTATTATTATTATTATTATTATTATTATTATTATTATTATTATTATTATTATTATTATTATTATTATTATTATTATTATTATTATTATTATTATTATTATTATTATTATTATTATTATTATTATTATTATTATTATTATTATTATTATTATTATTATTATTATTATTATTATTATTATTATTATTATTATTATTATTATTATTATTATTATTATTATTATTATTATTATTATTATTATTATTATTATTATTATTATTATTATTATTATTATTATTATTATTATTATTATTATTATTATTATTATTATTATTATTATTATTATTATTATTATTATTATTATTATTATTATTATTATTATTATTATTATTATTATTATTATTATTATTATTATTATTATTATTATTATTATTATTATTATTATTATTATTATTATTATTATTATTATTATTATTATTATTATTATTATTATTATTATTATTATTATTATTATTATTATTATTATTATTATTATTATTATTATTATTATTATTATTATTATTATTATTATTATTATTATTATTATTATTATTATTATTATTATTATTATTATTATTATTATTATTATTATTATTATTATTATTATTATTATTATTATTATTATTATTATTATTATTATTATTATTATTATTATTATTATTATTATTATTATTATTATTATTATTATTATTATTATTATTATTATTATTATTATTATTATTATTATTATTATTATTATTATTATTATTATTATTATTATTATTATTATTATTATTATTATTATTATTATTATTATTATTATTATTATTATTATTATTATTATTATTATTATTATTATTATTATTATTATTATTATTATTATTATTATTATTATTATTATTATTATTATTATTATTATTATTATTATTATTATTATTATTATTATTATTATTATTATTATTATTATTATTATTATTATTATTATTATTATTATTATTATTATTATTATTATTATTATTATTATTATTATTATTATTATTATTATTATTATTATTATTATTATTATTATTATTATTATTATTATTATTATTATTATTATTATTATTATTATTATTATTATTATTATTATTATTATTATTATTATTATTATTATTATTATTATTATTATTATTATTATTATTATTATTATTATTATTATTATTATTATTATTATTATTATTATTATTATTATTATTATTATTATTATTATTATTATTATTATTATTATTATTATTATTATTATTATTATTATTATTATTATTATTATTATTATTATTATTATTATTATTATTATTATTATTATTATTATTATTATTATTATTATTATTATTATTATTATTATTATTATTATTATTATTATTATTATTATTATTATTATTATTATTATTATTATTATTATTATTATTATTATTATTATTATTATTATTATTATTATTATTATTATTATTATTATTATTATTATTATTATTATTATTATTATTATTATTATTATTATTATTATTATTATTATTATTATTATTATTATTATTATTATTATTATTATTATTATTATTATTATTATTATTATTATTATTATTATTATTATTATTATTATTATTATTATTATTATTATTATTATTATTATTATTATTATTATTATTATTATTATTATTATTATTATTATTATTATTATTATTATTATTATTATTATTATTATTATTATTATTATTATTATTATTATTATTATTATTATTATTATTATTATTATTATTATTATTATTATTATTATTATTATTATTATTATTATTATTATTATTATTATTATTATTATTATTATTATTATTATTATTATTATTATTATTATTATTATTATTATTATTATTATTATTATTATTATTATTATTATTATTATTATTATTATTATTATTATTATTATTATTATTATTATTATTATTATTATTATTATTATTATTATTATTATTATTATTATTATTATTATTATTATTATTATTATTATTATTATTATTATTATTATTATTATTATTATTATTATTATTATTATTATTATTATTATTATTATTATTATTATTATTATTATTATTATTATTATTATTATTATTATTATTATTATTATTATTATTATTATTATTATTATTATTATTATTATTATTATTATTATTATTATTATTATTATTATTATTATTATTATTATTATTATTATTATTATTATTATTATTATTATTATTATTATTATTATTATTATTATTATTATTATTATTATTATTATTATTATTATTATTATTATTATTATTATTATTATTATTATTATTATTATTATTATTATTATTATTATTATTATTATTATTATTATTATTATTATTATTATTATTATTATTATTATTATTATTATTATTATTATTATTATTATTATTATTATTATTATTATTATTATTATTATTATTATTATTATTATTATTATTATTATTATTATTATTATTATTATTATTATTATTATTATTATTATTATTATTATTATTATTATTATTATTATTATTATTATTATTATTATTATTATTATTATTATTATTATTATTATTATTATTATTATTATTATTATTATTATTATTATTATTATTATTATTATTATTATTATTATTATTATTATTATTATTATTATTATTATTATTATTATTATTATTATTATTATTATTATTATTATTATTATTATTATTATTATTATTATTATTATTATTATTATTATTATTATTATTATTATTATTATTATTATTATTATTATTATTATTATTATTATTATTATTATTATTATTATTATTATTATTATTATTATTATTATTATTATTATTATTATTATTATTATTATTATTATTATTATTATTATTATTATTATTATTATTATTATTATTATTATTATTATTATTATTATTATTATTATTATTATTATTATTATTATTATTATTATTATTATTATTATTATTATTATTATTATTATTATTATTATTATTATTATTATTATTATTATTATTATTATTATTATTATTATTATTATTATTATTATTATTATTATTATTATTATTATTATTATTATTATTATTATTATTATTATTATTATTATTATTATTATTATTATTATTATTATTATTATTATTATTATTATTATTATTATTATTATTATTATTATTATTATTATTATTATTATTATTATTATTATTATTATTATTATTATTATTATTATTATTATTATTATTATTATTATTATTATTATTATTATTATTATTATTATTATTATTATTATTATTATTATTATTATTATTATTATTATTATTATTATTATTATTATTATTATTATTATTATTATTATTATTATTATTATTATTATTATTATTATTATTATTATTATTATTATTATTATTATTATTATTATTATTATTATTATTATTATTATTATTATTATTATTATTATTATTATTATTATTATTATTATTATTATTATTATTATTATTATTATTATTATTATTATTATTATTATTATTATTATTATTATTATTATTATTATTATTATTATTATTATTATTATTATTATTATTATTATTATTATTATTATTATTATTATTATTATTATTATTATTATTATTATTATTATTATTTTTATTTTTATTGTTATTGTTATTGTTATTGTTATTGTTATTGTTATTGTTATTGTTATTGTTATTGTTATTATTATTATTATTATTATTATTATTTTTATTGTTATTTATTATTATTATTATTTTTATTGTTATTTATTATTATTATTATTATTATTATTATTAATTATTATTATTATTATTATTATTATTATTATTATTATTATTATTATTATTATTATTATTATTATTATTATTATTATTATTATTATTATTATTATTATTATTATTATTATTATTATTATTATTATTATTAATTATTATTATTATTATTATTATTATTATTATTATTATTATTATTATTATTATTATTATTATTATTGTTATTGTTATTGTTATTGTTATTGTTATTGTTATTGTTATTGTTATTGTTATTATTATTATTATTATTGTTATTATTATTATTATTATTATTATCCTCAGCTTAAAGCTGGTATGATTTACCTATCCCGGATACTAAGTATCAAAAGGATTAGGCTCAATTTACATCATAAACTTGCGTACTGTATGGCAGGTATTCAATATAACAGCCTTCTGAATGTCAGAGAAGGTGTTCCTGGGTAGTGTAGTCCCATCTTGGCGATGCTGTCGTGCAAGGTATTAGGCACTATGCCGGTTGCTGATATAATAACTGGTACTATTTCCACTTTTTCGCAGTGCCACATCTGTTTAATCTCAATGGCAAGATCTGCGTACTTGGCCATTTTTTCATGATGTTTGTTGAGAACGTTGTGGGTGTTCGGTACGGCTACGTCGACGAGAAGGACTGAGTTGACTCTTCTATCCACCACCACTATGTCAGGCCTGTTATGCGTCACCAGTCTATCGGTGATAATGGACCTATCGTAGTAGAGTCTAAAATTGTCATTTTCGAGGACCTTCTGTGGCTGATACTTATAGTACGGTGTATAGGTGTTGAGAAGGCCGTATTTGTTGGCCAGTTTCTGGTGAACGATATTGCACACTTGATTGTGTCGATGCAAATAGTCAGTATTAGCCAACACGGTGCAGCCAGCTGTTATATGTTGAATAGTCTCTGATGATTCTTGACACTTCCTGCATTTGTCGGATCGGGTGTTGGGGTCCTTAATGACAAACTTCTTGTAATTATTAGTGCTGATGATCTGGTCCTGTATAGCGATCATGAAGCCTTCAGTTTCTGGGTAAAGGGTACCGCTGGTAAGCCATTTATTTGATGCTTCCTTGTCAATATGAGGCTGATTGAGGTCGTAATGATGTCGTCCGTGCAATGCCTTTTGTGACCATTGTTCGAGCTTCTCAGTATCTGGAACTCCATTGAAATCTGCTCCAGGCGAGGCGAGGTTCAGAGGTGAGTAATCCTTATCGGTCTTGGATATAACTCGATGTAGACCCGATGTTTCGGCTTTCCTGTAAAAGAATTCACGCAATTTTGCCACCTGTCTAGAGTGTAGATTAATAAGGTCCATAAAACCCCTTCCTCCATCCTTTCGGGGTAGCGTTGTTCTAATAGTGGACGCCCTAGGATGGTGGTTGTTGTTCTTCGTCATCATTGTTCGTGTCAGCCTCTGAATACTCTCTAACTCGGTTTTTGTCCATCTTAAGATTCCAAAGGAGTAAGTCAGAACAGGCGTGGCGTATGTGTTGATTGCCCGAACTAAGTTGCCTGCGTTTAACTCAGACTTCATAAGTGATTTCACTCTTTTGGTGTATTGCTCCTGGATTCTTCCCTTTGCCTGCTTGTGGTCCAGTAACCTGGCCTGTTGGAATCCTAGGTATTTGTACGTTTCTCCTTGTTCCATCGCCTGTATAATCTCTCCATTTGGTAATTGCACGTCTCCGTCTACAATAGTTCCCTTCTCGATGTGGAGCGTTTTGCACTTAGACAACCCAAACTCCATACAGATATCTTTGGAGAATCTATGGGTTACGTCGAGCAGATGGTTGATTTGACGCTGATTTGCTGCGTATAGCTTGATGTCATCCATGTAGAGCAGATGAGAGATGGTGTTGTTGGTGTTTCTGTTAGCTTTGATATTAAAGCCGTATTTCGTATGATTGAGCATCATCGAGAGGGGGTTCATTGCGAGGCAGAACCAGAGCGGGCTCAATGAGTCCCCTTGGTATATTCCCCTACATCAGATGGGTATTTCATCAGTACTGATAGAGTTTTGACCGATCTGCAGATGTAGGTTTGTTCGCCACCCTTTCATTATTGTTGAAAGGAAGGTTACAATAATTGGGTGAACTTTGTAGATCTGCAGGATCCTGACAAGCCAGGAATGGGGCACATTATCAAACGCTTTTCTGTAATCCACAAAAGCAGTATGTATATTCCGATGATCCCTCTGTGCTTGTCTGAGGATCACAGAGTCCACAACAAGTTGTTCTTTGCACCCTTGGTGATCTCTTCTGCAACCTTTCTGTTCCTCGGCGTGCCTGTAAATTCTATTAGTGATACATGCTGTAAGTATTTTATATAATGTGGGTAGGCATGTAATAGGTCTATACTGAGCAGGGTCATCCGTCTGGGAGCTCTTTGGGAGCATGTGTGTCGATCCCAGAGTTAGGAACGGTGGGGTATCTTCTGGGTTGTGCAAGAGATGGGTAAATTGTTTGGCCAAGTCTTTGTGCACGCTTGAGAATTTCTTGTACCAGAAGTTTTGGATGTTGTCAACGCCGGGTGCTTTCCAATTGTCGGTCTTTTTGATAACTTCACTGAGTTCTTTAAGTGTTATTGCATCGAGTTGCATTGGCGCAATATTTAACCAGTCTTCTTCAGATGTTATCCATTCGGCGTTTCTCTTGTGGTCTTTGGGTATTGACCATAGTGAGGACCAATAGTTCTGTAAATCCTGTTTGGATGGCAAAGATTGATTACTGTTATCAGTCGACGCTCCTAGTTTCCTATAGAAGATTTTTTGATTATTATAAAAATTGTTGTTCTGTAGTTTCTTTTTTGTGCACTTGACATATCTCGATAAACGCTTGGATTTCGCTTTCAATTTCTGCTTAAGCAGATCTATGTGCTCACATAAATGTTGTTGATGTTGTGGGTGTTGCGTGTGGGTACCAATTTTGTGGAATATTTTTCTAATGTGGTTTTTTAAGCGTTTGGTGGGTTCCCCACTGCTCCGATACTCTGTAAGTCGTCCAAGCTCACTCCTGATAGTGTCGATGGCACGCTCTAGTCGCCCCTGCCACCAGGGTTTTTTGTTGGTTTTACTGGTATGGGAGTTCGGTACGTATATTTGTTGGTTGTGTAGACGGAGTACTGCTACAGCTCCACAATAGATAAGCGAATGAAGCCGCTCGAGTGTATTGTAGTCGGTGACGTAATTTTCTAATACAGCATTTACACCTGAAATAATATCGTTAGTTCTTTTATTTGTCTTTAGTTTCGGTAATTTTGGTCGTCGTATTGGGTTTGTGCCCTCAAACTCCGTTAGGGATTTGGATAGTTCAAGTGACACTTTATCGGCGACAGTAAGTTGGGTGTTGGTGTCAAGATCGGGGGTGGTGTTATTCACGTCCATCACGTCTTCTTCTTCGCCACTGTGGTCCTCACCGTGGGAACCTTTTTCTTGTCGTTGCATTGCCGGTTGGTCGTTCGCTCTTTGAAGGTCAACTAGGACCTCTCCTCGGATCTGCTGTAAGATCGGTGGCGGGAGCAAATTGTTCTTTACAATAGTTCTCCTCTGGTCAGCTATTCGCTTCTCTGTTATGTGCTGCAGTTCTGGGTACTTCTCAACAAAATCACGGTGAATGGCATATCGGTAGGTTGTAAAATTAGTTTCCATATCTGTTGCTTTAAAGTAGGAGCGCATAATGAAGGCATTCAACTCATTGGTCCACTTCATGCGCTTCCTAGGCAGTCCGGCTTTTGTGGTCATATATAGGCACATTGACTTGCGTCGCCGTAGAAACAGCAAGAGCCGGTGGAGGAGGGTTGGTGGTATCTTCCTCAATAGTGGTAATATTCGCAGTAGCCCTACTCGACGTTACGCTGCGACTGCCGCTAGCCGAGGGAGACTGTACCTCATTTTTCGAACAGGATCCTCTACCTAAATCCTGAGCGCGATAAAGGTGCTTTTAGTGCTACGGAGATTTAGCGATTTGGGTATTTCGGGAATGACACCATTGGTTGAAATGATCATGTGACCCCAAGGAGAAACGTCAAAATCCCCGAATCCCCGATCTCCCAAAAGTTGGTTCAAGTTCAACTTTTCTCCGATGTTCTTTGGTTTTTTTGACATTTTGACTAGTGTTGGGAAAAACCGATGATTTTAATAATCGAGTAGTCACTACTCGAGCGATTTCAATAATCGAGCGATCGCTCGAGCGATTTATCACTTGAAATTTCGGTTCAAGTATCAAGTAGTGAATGAATTCAATGAATAGCGCATTGAGCGAGTGGTTGATCGCTTGCCGCTCGATTCGATTCGATAGCGAATGACGTCGACTGTCAAATATCCAAAATCCAAACCAAAACGACGAAAACGAAACGCATGTCGCGATAGCGCCTTCTCTTTTATGTTTATGTGCCGTTAACAAAGACGTATGTCGTGTGAGACTTCGGAGCATTAACTTGAAAGCCGTTAAGCGACGATGGCCGAGCGGATATCGAATGAACGAACTTTCGCTCAGTGCTCAGTGGTTAGTGCTTGACTGCTTGTTAAGCGACGATTTTCGCTTGAAATTATAACTCGAGTAGTCGTGTCAATAACCGAGTGATGTCGGTTATTTCAATAATCGGGTACTCGAGCGGTTTTTCACTCGAGCGATCCCAACACTAATTTTGACGTTAATTTGATTTTAATTCATAGGTATAGGTTATGTTTGTTAGGTCTCCAATGGAAATTTTTGTGCTGCGCCAAATTTTTACTGCCTTTGGAAAAAATAAATAACAAAAATAAAAGTATAATCTCCAACAAAACCCATGAAGTATGTATGGATGAATGTAATAGTATACAATACAAAATAATTTTCAGGTTATACGGTAATCTAATCTCCAATTCTCCAAATAACCGCCGCAGAAAAAGCCCTTAGTAACTGAATCGCCGGACACGCCCATAATAACACAAAACCCGATTACCAAAATACCCAGATATCCGTAGCACTAAAAGCACCTTAGAGGTTATGGTGGTGCAATATCGATTCACCCGTTATTATTATTATTATTATTAATCTGCTTAGGCATAACAGCAGTGGCGGCTCGTGACATGAATGTCTGGGGGTTCACAAATACGGGAAACGCGGCGGGGGTTCGGGGGGCGGTAGCCCCCCGTATAACAGCGCCGCAGGCGATTTTTTTTTTGGAAGTTCAAGGTCATGTTGTTTTGTAAAGCAGTCTTTACACCTATGAAGTTCTTCGTGAATTTATTCATGAATTTATTCGTGAATTTCTCCGTGAAGTCGGTAGCATTTAGTACACTGTGCATCAGCTGATTATTTTGCATGTTAAATTTTCGTGAATAATTTTACGAAGAAATTCACGAATTTATTTGACGTCCAAGTTGACCATTTACATTATCAAAGTTAGCCCTAAAGTGACTTCATGAATAAATTCACGAAGAACTTCACAGATGTAAAGATCGCTTAATATGAACTTAAATGAGCCTAATTAGGTACATACCTACCTATAATATAGGTAGGTACTGACATGTATGTGTAATTTTTTTATTAAACATCAAAATATTGTGCATTTGTGTCCTGGCCGATATTTTTAACAACCCTTCCTTAAAAAGATTCCAATAAAATAAATAAATAGCTTACCAATACGATTAACACCACTTTTAACCCAACACGGTTCTGCCTTTTCGCCGGCAAATAACAAAGACGGGAAACAAAATAGACTATTCTGCTTTTCACATCCGCACAGCCACTCATGTTTTTCATACAATGCACTCCTAAAGTCTTAAAAACTCTTTTAAAGTCCCGTTTTTGACCTTTATTAAGTTGCGTTATTTGGAGGTTAGGCACTGGTTTTCCCGCATTCTTTACAATAATCTTATCATCGAAACTTAACCCTGAGAATGACTTTTTTTAAAAACTCACTGTATTTTTGCAATTATTTAAATATTGCACCGAGACCGTTGCCGTCATTTTTATATTATTTATTATTTTTTAAAGAAGCCGTAAAATAAAACCGCGGACATACTATTACATAAATCACTAAAAGGCTTAGCCAGCTGGCGCAGCACAACAGCAGAGTAAAAATCGAATTAGAAAACATAATTCAGAACAAACGAGCACTTTCGCTTAAAGTTGACTAATCATAACGTGCCTAAACCTCATGATCACCAGAAATTTGTGCCATAAAGATAGAATGAGATCGAAAATAAAACTAGCTATAAAACAAAGATAGAGCTATCGTGCTCCTCGACTCGTGAAAAGATTGCGGCCGTTCTGAACATTAAAAACTTCTGGCACCGGCGGCACAATGATACAAAGAAAGAATTTATTGTATCATGCGGCGGCACCGTATTCTGCCGGTCGTTATGCCGTTCAAGCGCATGAGTCACCGCGGTTTAAGCGAAATTTTTTGTTCGACGCAACATCTAACAATAGGGAAAGTAAAGATATCGCAATTTAACGTTACGTAAAAGATAGGGTGATGATAATTCACAAAACGGTAACTAGTACCTATAGATTTTTTTTATTTTTAATTTTAACAATTTAAATTTTAACTAGGGGGGCACGTGCTCATGTGCTCTTATGCACAAGCCGCCACTGCATAACAGTCTGGTAGGCCGTATTGGCTCGTGAGGTAAGAACTAGGGCTTACAATCCCTAGCTGTTAAAAATCCAACGCAACGAGTTGCTAGACGAGACGAGATTTTTTTCTAATCTCGCCTCGCAAGATGTTTTTTCGTCTCGCAATTTCTCGTTCTCGAAATATTACGTCATAAAAAAATTCTTTGGGTGTAAATTCATTTGGTTATATTGGTTACAAGCTTGCCAGATATTATTCATGTAGATGCGTGCGTAGGAAACAAAACAAACCGCACAACCAATAGTATTTTTCATAGAGTTCCACTTTAAACCTAATCAGTCTTTTAAAGTATCCTTTTGCCAGTTTGTCAGTAACTTTAAAACCTGTTTAAACCGCCCCATATTTTTTACAATTTTTAAAAGTAGAAAGGGTAAAATACTTTCAAACGATTCCCTTAAAAATTTAAGCCCAAGCCCGATGGAAGGTAGACATTCCGCTATAGGATTCGGCACCCGTCTCTATTCTGATTGGATAATTTCAAACGTCTCTATTCTGGTTGGCGGAATCTTAGTACGGTGCCGAATTACATAGCGAAATGTTTAAACAGTGCTGAAATCAAGTGTGAAATGTTACACTTATTTTTACGGAATGAGGTGCCCAATTACGTACTGAAGATTAAGCGGTGCTGAAAAGCAGAGCGGAATGTTATCAGCTGAGCGGCTGCTATGCAATTGGTTACCTATGTTGCGTCAATTGGTTGCGTATACTATACGAGTATTAGGTTATGGCTTAATGTTTACATTGATGAGTATCGATTTATTTTATTTGTACTTGCAACAATGGACAAACTTATACAAATAAACAACTATATTTATCGCGCTAAATTTGAAAAAGAAGAAGAGGTTATTGCATGGCTTCGTGTCTATGAGAAAGAGAGTGCAACTTCGTGGCGCTTTAAATCTGCATTGAAAAACGGTATTCGATTTTTGTATATACAAGTAAGTTAAGAATACAGTAGGATTTTGCATGACAGAGTGTTAAGATAATAGATTCATGTTATAAAAAATAAACTTTTAATTTAGTTTACAGCATAAAGGT
The DNA here is from genome assembly GCA_963969555.1 of Polydrusus pterygomalis. Lineage (NCBI taxonomy): Eukaryota > Metazoa > Arthropoda > Insecta > Coleoptera > Curculionidae > Polydrusus > Polydrusus pterygomalis. The sequence goes on from OZ018382.1 coordinate 55,858,385, forward strand.
AGTTTAAATTTCTAGAAAGTCGTTCGTTTAGTGTATCTTGTTTATTATATAAATTGTCATTATATTGTTATTTTTGTTTGGTGTATGTTAAGTACCCACGCGGATATTATTAAAAATTATGTTACAAAATAAGAGAATTTTTTTTCCATTTTGCATGATATACTTACGTATTTGATTTGAAATATAAAAACATAAACAAAAAACAGTAACAGTGCGTAAATAGTTTAGCCATAACATTCCGCTCTGCTTTTCAGCACCGCTTAATCATTTCACTATGTAATTGGGCACCTCATTCCGTAAAAATAAGTGTAACATTTCACTCTTGATTTCAGCAGTGTTTAAACATTTCGCTATGTAATTCGGCACAGTACTAAGATTCGGCCAATCAGAATAGAGACGGATGCCGAATCCTATAGAGAGGAATGTGTAGATGCAGCCCGATGATGTCACCGTAAACATTTCGATAATATATTGTAAAACTGGTCAAAATTTAAAAATAAACAAATTTCCACGATTTTTCAGATCATTAACGACATAGGCATAGCTAATTTTTTATTAGGTCGATGGTAACAATAAGTCGATAATTTTCCCTGGTGCACTACCCACGTCCCACTGATTAATAATAAACCGTTAAGGCGTTTGTGATCTATTTGGAGGTGGAAAAAGTCCAACATCACCTACCTACCGGTTAATCAGCATATATGAAATAGAATCATCAATCAGGTAGAAAGCGTCTGTTTTTGAAAGCATGCACAGACGCTCAGTAAAAAACAATCGAATGACTTTAAAGCTTCGGCCGCAGCCCTCTACTTTATCAAGCCACGAAACAGAAACATCGACAACACTGTTTGGCGGTACGCTTGTCACGTGACTTTTTGTAGTTAGCCAGTGTTTAGTAGGTATGTAGGTGATTACACGCGAGCTTGGTGTACGTGTCGTATTAATTTGTATTTTTATCCGGTTTTCGATTGGTATCTAATAGAAAATTTAAGTGACATGATTGCTATAAGAACCTATACAAAATATAAGTGAACATTTTTGGTGCGGGCTGGCTGTAATAGCATTAATAAAGTGAGAAATCGAACAGTCTGCCGGCCGGGCGGATTGTTTACGTTGTCTTATAAATGGCGGCACAATTTTAGGGATAAACTTTATTGTTTTGTGGCTACAGTTAATTTATTAAATAGTGAAGTGTTTATTTAGCTTGAAGGTATACTTATGTGAATTAATTTAAAAATATCACTAGTAGAGATACTGCGTAAGTACCTAGGTAGGATACCTCTATAGATACCTAGGTACTTAGGTAAGTATACTATTTTTTTTCTTTTAGTTTGTTTATTTATCAACATCCCAAACTCCTGCTGTATTCCTGGGTGTATCTCTAACTATAAAAGTGCTTTAAAAGCAGGTGAAGAGAGTGTATCAGTTTTTCACTTCCCAAAAGATAAAAATCTAAAAATTCTATGGCTAAAAGCCATTCCAAGAGCTAATTGGTCGCCCACACAGTATTCTGTAGTTTGTGCTAAGCATTTTATCCCCCAGTCACATTATTCGTCAGGATACCTATTCAACTTTTTCCTGATGGCCCACAAAAAAAAATCCCACTAAAGTGAGACTAAATTTAACAGCTGTTTCGTGCTTTTATCCCAAAATTTACCTGCTTGTCAAAAACTGTTCTCATAAGTCCAGCGAAGAGAAACGAGGAACAACAAGAGCGTACCTTTCAACTTAATCAAGCTTTCGAGCAATCAGATTTTATAAAAAGTTTTGACGATCCCGGTAATTATTCACAATAAAATAAATACTTCTGAATTTTGGGAAGTAAAAATTGTAGGTGACTCAAAAATATATTTTTATAGTTTAGATTTGACCATCAATGACTGTATAAATATGGTTAATCAAGTTTCAGTGGACATTGATATGAATGTAAAGGTATTTTTAAAAGGTAATGAATTGGCTTACAATGATTTGAAATGGATTTTACCCTTTGAAATGAAACTAAGCAGGTGGTTTCAGCTTGAAAACTTATTGTCTCGGTACCAATTCATACATTGTGAAAGTAACGAAGTTACCCAGATAGTATGTGACTTTCTTAAGGCAAGCGTACATTTCTTTAACAAAGCCTTAAGCTTACTACATTTTGAGATTTCAGAAGATGATAGACAATCATGTAATTTAAACGCAGAGGATAATAATTTGTATAATAGAATATTACTTTTGATCGATCAAATAAATCTACTCGTAGTGAAACAAATACATTACTCACCATCAACAATAGTAATGTCTTTTATGTTGTATACGCTTTCTCCCTGTTCTTATGATCTAATGCGAGATTATACCCACTAAAAGGTACTTACTGTATCTCTCGTTAAGCCTAAATATGTCACCAAATACTTCTTCAAATACCACCGATAATGATAAAACTACAACGAAGTATTTAAACATTGTTTCTAGCTCTCTATCACCTAATGAAAAAATTGTTAATTTGTTGATCGATGAAGTGTATGTTAGCAAAAGGTTAGACTACAGAAAAAAAAACAGCTTCTCAACGCAATATTACTAGCTATTATTTGATAATAAGGTAAGTTGTTCTTGTTATCCAAAACTATTTATTACTTTTTTGTACATTTTTCAATATCAGGTACCTACTTATAGTGGCAACAGAGCCAAAAAACAAAAAATATTATCAGGAAGAATAAAGCCTCGTTCTCAGAGCTACGTTGTGTCGCCAGCGACATCATCTTGACCAATCAGGACCGCCTTACGTCATTACCCCTAACCCCCACCTAAGTGTCGCAAGATCGGTGTCGTTGTCGCTCAATTATTTCAACTTCAACGGCGTGCCGTTTATTTGCAGCAGCTATTTTTGGATTTTGTTTGTGTTTTGAATATTGTTTTGTGAATTTTCAGTTTGATTTTAAAATTTAATGCCCCATATTGGTAGTGACAGTTCGGGTATATACAGGTATCCAAGGTGTGTTCGAGAAAATGTGTTGTCATATTCTACAGAGCATGAATATACAGGCTTAAAGACATTTTTATTGACCCTTGAAAAAGTTTTAATATAAAACGAAACGTTGGGAGAAATACTATTGTGTCATTTCATTGCCTGTCCTCATTCCCGCTAAAATTTAATTTTGGAAAATACCTGTACCTCCTCCTCTTATCTGGTTTTCCTTAGTACTGGAGCGTTTGGCTTTTCGCCAAAGATAATACGCTATTAATAAGTTACGCCTTTCCATAATAAATTATTCAAAACAAGTTTATAATATTATATTACAAACAAACAAATCAATTAGGGTTACGTTTTAATGTGACAGATAGCATAGCGACAGTCAGTGTTTCTGCTTCACCGTCGCCGCGACACCCAATTGATAAGAGTGGGGATGTGTCGCCAGCGACTTTCGTAGCTCTGAGAACGAGGCTTGAGAAACTCGCCCGTGGCCGCGCGTCATAATAGCTTGTGGATCCACAACTCCCAGCTGATGCGGCGTTGCCCGATGTCACTTCATGGCTTGATAAGTAGAGAGGGCTGTGCTTGGGCTTATTGGCAAAACGGGATTATTAATAAAGGAATATTTAAAACCGTATTAGCCAGACATTAATTAAATAGAGAGTTTATAAATCGATAATAAAGAGTTAATGAATCTATGTGATGATATTGTATTTTTGACGATGTGTGGTGTCCCTAGGGAGTAAGCGTTCATGCATGATCCCTTAAATAGCAGCCGCCATGCACACGTTTAGGTATACCACGTGGTTCAAATTTTAGAATATTAAATGTAGGTATAAGATACACCCTTTTAACTATTCAAGGCACAAAACGGCAAGCAAGTGCGAAAATAGATTAGTTACCGGCGTCAGACTTCTAAAAACACATGTCTTTTTTTGGTTAAAAAATGTGTGTAGGTACCTACTTAATATATAATAATATTATTGTCTGTATGTAAACAGTGAAAATGAAGCTAGATTGTTTTGATTGACAACGGCATTATTTTAAAATAATCATGTTCAAAACTTGCAGTGCTCCAGGATGCAAATCAAATTACCATAGAGCATTAAAACAAGGTAAGAAACTTTATTTACCTTTAAATTTCCGGCCAGTTAAGATGTATAAAAATGTTTAAAAGCGATTCCCAGAGACAACTGACACCATCAAAATAGGATGTGGTTTACTCCCTTCATTTTGCTAAAACTTACATAATATATACATCATTCGCGACGACGATTATCGTTTATCAAATGGTTCTCTATATCAAAAATATCGACAAAACCTATAGACGTTATAAAAAAGGGTAGGTAATTTTTTCTTATCTCTCGGCAACGATTTTTTCCTGGCCATCTTGCAATGTCGGTAATAAAGATAGCTTTTTTTTTCAACTGATACTAATGGAATTCTTTTTATAGTTGATCGCAATCAAAATCTGGTTCTCGCATATTTTTGTCTCTTCTCACTAGATTTTTGCAGAAAAATCTTGTCTCGCAGGAACGGACCACTCTCGTCTCGCGAGAACAAGACGTGGGTTTGTTCGGGTTACGGGTTTGTCCGTATCGGAAAAAGACAGGGGCATACTTAACCGCGGCAAGTGGAGAGGAAAAATCTTAGCTGTGCTAAAATAAATTTTAAAAAGGAACGCTGAACTTACCCTTTGGCTTTCGCTTTGCTGTTTAATAGTAACCTCTAGGAACTCAACAATTAATTGGCTCAAAAGAAAAGATAAATATCAAAGATTATTTAAGATTCTTTTAAATAGCAAAGCAAAGCCAAAACTTTCCATTTGCTTCTTTTTAAACAGCTAACCGAAGTAAATATGTTTCCTGAGACAAGTTGTTAAAGGAAAACGCTTCGCAAACAACTTCGTATAATCGCATGAGTTAACTAATGAGACCGTCGTAGACCGTTTTTAAAAATACATTTATTTTGTTAAAATACAAATATTGGTCGATTAAAGTTTTACAATAAAATATGTTAACTTAATACGGGCTTCTAACTGACTGGCGTCTTCTTCCTTGGCGGCACTCTATAATATCAGCGGAGATGCATGGTCAGCAGAATCTAGGGCTAGACGGTGATATAACTCCTCCCTCCTTAGACTGAACTACAGCCGGATCGGTGGTAGTTCTATGCGGGGGCTGCTGCTTTCTGTGAGGGTATTTTTCTTGCGTAAATACCCTTTTTGTATAAGATATCCATATAGCATATAACAACCAATGCTAATTATAAGAACATACACCAATATAGTCCACAAACTGGGTATTTTTGAAACTTCGTCAAAAAATAGGTGTGGTTCATTTTCTTCAATTTAGTTTTGAAGTTCATGCAATTCATCTAACTTTATTTCTCGTAGATGGAAGCTTAAATTTAGAACAGGAAGTTGCGGCGGTGCATCGTCGAAATCCGGGAAGATTATGGGCTGCTGTTTAGAATCGATTATTCTTTGATTATTGGTAATCGATATTTCATTGATTTTCAGGTGGCATCCAATCGGTATGGTGATCAAGTAGCTACCAACCAGTTTACGGCTTTCGTCTTGTGACAGGCATTTTATTTGGACTATTTCTTCCTTTGGGAGAACCAATATCCAATTATTTGATTGGTCCAGTTGATTGATGACAGCTTGAGTTATTGTGACGTCGATCTGTTGGCAGGTGAAGGTGTTTTTTGTGGATTGTAATAGTTGTATTTCGCAAGGGCTTCGTACATCGATTTCTTTCAGGTCTTCCTTCTCGCAAATAAAGAAATTCTGTTCCATCTCTTTGCAGGGGGTTCCCCGATATGTATAGTGTAATTGATTTTTAATTAAGTATTTGTCGCGAGGTATGACGACCTTAAACAGACTCTGGTGTATAATTGGTACTGAATATAAGTGATAATATTCAAAGATATGAGAATTGGTAATTGGTACCCTAAGTAAATATGTTATTTTATTATTTAAGATAAAACAGTCAACGTCAATTAATTTTTCAAAAAGAAAAATACTTTCTAAATTTATTGGTAGGGGCAATTGATCGATACCCACTAACTTTTCTAAAATTTTAAGTTCTTTTAGGAGATCATTCAAAGTTATTATACTTGGATGCATAATTTTTAGTCTGGAAAAAGTGAAAGAGTTCTCAATATCTTGCAATATTGAGTTAATAATTTCGTAAAGATTAATAATTTGGTTCAAGATATCTTTAATGAAATGCATATTTTCCCTATAGGTAGTGTTTTGGACTATTACGCTTATTTGATTTATTCTGCCCTCGATTAATTTTTCGTTTTGGCCAATTTGTTGTATTGTAGAATTAAATTTATTGATGACGCTTGCAGAAATTGAATTTTGGTTTTTTATATTGTAAGCCAATTTATTTTGATTGCTTTCTAAATTTTTTATAAGTGTTTCGTAACGTTCACCGTCTGACGCGTCTAGGTTTCCTGTTACAGCCTTAAATACTGAGCCTACTATGTTAACTAGTCCTCTTTTAGTTCTTTCAGGATGGGGTAAAATTTCTCTAATTTTATTTTCGACTCTCTCTTGGGTTAATTTTAATATTTTTAAATAGTTAGATGATTCAGCAAAATATTCTTTGTGGGTGAGAAGTGAACTTGTGATGTTTTTTGATCGGATGTGTAACTTGTTAATTTCTATTAAAATCGGATTTAGGTCATAATAGTGTATCAATGTGTGGGTGTATTCGGTAATTTTAGCGTTCCCTAGTTTAAGTGGTAAAATTCCTGGGTTGTCTGTTAGTTGCCTGATTGTAACATTATCTCCGTCTCCGATAACGGTGACAATTAGCCTGAAATAAAATTTTTATTTTAATCGAAGCTGTATGTGTTTCTTAGTGGGCGTTTTAAGTTGTCCATGTGGATTTTAGCATGAGATTGGGTTTTCACTGTTTTTCGAGTTATATTTACGTTTTCGATGTCAGTCGGCTTTGTAAATTTGTCAGAAAGTTTTTGTCTAATATGCTTTTTGACATATACTTTTTGGTTAGGTTGATATATTTCCGGTTTGTCACGATTTTCGTTAATTTTGGAAATAATTTTTTGTTTATTTTCGGTTAGTTTTTGGTTAATATTTGAATACAATAATTTAGATTTTTCTTTATGTGCGTTAACATAGTCATTTAAAATCATTTGGTCTAATTTTATATCAAATTGGTCATTAGCAGAAATGTGACCGTTTATGACGTCAATCGGTTTTAAATTAGTTGCCGAATGAATGGAATGGTTATATGCTAGGATCGCATAGATCATTTTTTGGGTTATCGGTGTTTTCGTAAAGTTTTGGTTATTTAAAAGACGTATATCGCTCACTGGGTGCAATAGTGGCACATCTCAATAATTGGTCATATTGAGTAAATGATACCATATTACCTTAAATACCTTATTTGTCACATTAACAATAGTGGCATTAAGTTATCTCTAGTGGAACTCGCTAGATGGCACTAGTGTCACTATTGAATTTCGCGCCTTTTTGATCGAGTACGCAGACAACAGTGGCACTTGAATTTTAATACGATAAGTTGGAACGAATTTTACATTTTTAATAATGCAGCAGTGGCATATTACAGGTGGTGTCAATATTGCATGTTATTATTTTATATTTTATTGCTAATTTTAGTGGAGTAAGTTTAGTTGTGCCAGTATTGCCTTTTCAATTGTAAATTTTTTATTTATGTGTCGTTATTTATTGTTAAAAGCTAGCATGTTCAAACTAAATAAACAACATGTTTTATTTTTTAACCTGTTCCTGTTCCTTTTTGCAATAAAATATTGTTAAAACAGAAACATATATTTTTAATCAAAATTAATTATTAAAATAGACCATTTTATTTAATGACGTGACGTATGTACGTAAAAGTCAACAATGGCACAACTTAATATTTTCACATTTAAAAAAAATATATACAGTTTGAATGAAAAAAATAAAGTGCAATACCATTCGACCTTAAATATTCAACATAATTTATTATTAGTTTTCTAAATAAATAAGACAGCTTCTTTAAAACTCAATATATTTAATTTCCAGATTACAAATTGTTGATTTTCTTAAAACTTACAATTTTTTAATGTGCCATTATTGCACCCAGTGAGCGATATGTTCAGCTAGGGTGGAATGTAGTCGTTCAACTACTCCGTTGGACTGCGGATGATTTGGCGAACAAAAATGTAGTTTAATTTTATGCAAATTTAAAAGTTCTGTTACCACGGTATTTTTGAATTCAGTCCCGTTGTCTAAAATAATTTGTTTCGGTATACTATGGTGAGAAAAGTACAATAGTAGTTTGTCAACAATTTCTGTTGCAGCAAGAGATTGGAGTGCGTAAGCTTGTGCGTATTTCGAAAAACTGTCGATAATTGTTAAAAATTTTGTTTGTTCGAGTGTATAAGTATCAAGATGTAAAATTTCAAAGGGTTTAGAGGCAGTTTGTGTTATATTCATCTGCATATTTACAGGGTGGCGTTCGTACTTACTTTTTTGGCAAATTTCGCAGTTGTTTATGTAAGTCTGGATCGAATCTTTTTGATTTGGCCAGTAATATTTTGGCTTAATTTGTAGTGAGGTTTCGTCAATACCACGATGGTTGGTTTTTGATTCATGATATTTTTGTATTATTTCGGAAATATCGTTTTTATCGGTTACATCTATTAATTTTGATAAGCAACGTTTTAATTTTAAAGAGGGCCATTTAAATGTTTTTCGAATTACTTCGCAAAAAGGTTCATACATTTCCGGTTTTTCAAAATATAAATGATATTGTTTGTCAGGAATTACTAGTTCTTTAACAAAATTTAATACGTCTTCGTCGAAATTATTTTCTGAAATTTGGATAATAAAGCGGCGTTTTTTCTCAAATAAAATGACAATTTTTGGTTTTGCGGGAGAATGAAGTACCGATGAAATAATTATTTGATTTGATCCGTAGTTTACTGGTATGTCACATATAGGGATTCCCACTATAGGGTCTTCGCTTTCGTTTGTATGTACCGTCATGTTGTCGTCAGGTGGTTCTTTTTCAGCTGAATTGTGTGCTGCGGTGTCATCAACCTCTGTTGGTTCGTTATCACCCACTTGAACGGCGGTGGACATTTGATCTATGTTGTCGTTTTCTGTAGATGTTTCTCCCTGTAGTTCCCTATTAAAATTTTCAATATAACTTTTAAGGCTAAAATTGTCTTCTGTCTCTTTCGTATGTAATTCGATACGAGATAAAGCATCTGCGTTAGTGTTAAGCTTACCTTTTTTATATATTATAGTATAATCATATTCGTCAAGTTTTATACGCCATCTTAATAATTTTGAGCTAGGATCTTTTAGTGAAAACAACCATTGTAGTGGTTTATGGTCGGTAACAAGGTTTATTTTTCTTCCGTATATATATGGGCGGAAGTACTTAGTAGCCCAGACTATTGCCAAGAGCTCTCGCTCTATGGTCGAATAATTTCTTTCAGAGTCGTTTAGCGTTCTGGAGGCGTACGCCACTGGCAGGTCTTGGCCAATCAGTCCCTGTGATAGTACTGCTCCCAAACTTACATTACTTGCATCTGTTGTTAAGTTAAATGGCTTGGAAAAGTCCGGATACTGCAGTATTGGCTCATTTATTAGTAAGTTTTTGCAGGTTTCAAAACATGATACGAATTCTTGGTTGTGTTCTATAGTTGCACCCTTTTTTAAACATTTTGTAAGGGGTTTAGTTAGTTTTGCAAAGTCCTTAATAAACCGCCTATAGTATCCTAATAATCCTAGAAATCCTTTAATTTGTTTGGTTGTTTTCGGAATGGGGAAATCTTTTATTGCCTTAATTTTGTCGGGATTTGGCTTCACGCCATCGGCTGTCACTACATGGCCTAAGTATGCGACTTCCTTTTTTAAGAATTCTGACTTATCCAGCTGGATTTTGAAGTTAGATTCGCGTAGACGTTGAAAAACGCTTCTTAGCCTTTCTAGGTGTTCTTGTAATGATGTTGAATATACAATTATGTCATCTAGGTACACTAGGCATTTTTCATTCTGGATTCCGCGCAGGATATTGTCCATGGTTCGCTGGAAAGATGCTGGAGCCCCTTTCAAACCGAAAGGCATTCTCGGGAATTCAAAATGGCCGTTTTCAGTGCTAAATGCCGTTTTCTCAATATCAGCCTCGTGCATTTGGATCTGATGGAACCCACTTGCCAGATCCAGTGTTGTGAAGTACTGGCACTTTCCCAATTTATCCAACAGGTCGGTTATATTTAGAAGGGGGTACCTGTCATCCAGGGTTTTAGAATTTAAACCCCTAAAATCGATCACAACCCTCCATTTTTTCACCCCCGAAGCGTCGGCTTTCTTTGGAATCACCCAAATTGGAGAGCTCCACGGTGAGCTACTTGGTTGGATAATTTTTTGGTCTAGCATTTTGTTACATATCGCGCGAACACGCGATATGTTATACGGCGCTTCGGCGCGAAATCACGACAATCCTGACTGCTCTTGATACTCCGCCTATATAGGCGCTTCGGTGAAAATAATGTGCGTTTCTTGTCGTCGTCGCCGCCGCCGCCGTCAATTTCGACATTTTCATATTTGCGATTTTTTTTCTCGGAAACGGTTAGAGTGGGACGATTGAAACTTTTTTAGTTTAGAGAGGAATAGTGGGGGTACGTTGTGTAAAAATTTCGAATATACAGGGTGTGCCGGAAAAAAGTTATTAATTTTTAAAGTCGAGAAATATCGGGATCTCGTTGGCACACGATACAGGCCACAAAAATTAGTTTTTTCGATTTAAACTTTTTCGACGCGTAGACGACCGTGGGCTACAGAACCCTATTGTTTGTGAGCGCGATCGAAAGTTTGGAAGTAATTTTTTTTATTTTTTCAAAGTCAAAATTTGGTCGAAAATGGTACCTCTTGCATCGCTAATAAGTCGAATTGGGTGCATCCAATCGACATTCGGTTTGGATAATCGGTTAGGCAATCTCAAAATCTACCTTTTTCCAATATATCATTCTATACCTAACTGGAATGGAAATTGCCGAAAATTGTAAGAAAGTGGAAATCATAAAATTAGGCCTGATTTTTTCACGGTTTTTATTTTTTTTCGTACTGAAAACGACTTTTGATCGAAACGTTGTAAACTTTAGCGGATAGAGCTTGTCAAATTGTATTTAAGAGATATTTTTTCGTTTATTTATCTTTAATACGGAAAAAACGGCAGCTTTTTTTTTACTATATCGACTGTAGCTTATTCAATTTTTAACAAAACCGTTTTATTTTTTTCTCAAAAAATGCGCTGATTACTTCTTAACACCTCTACATATCCAAAATTATTAAAATATATTCGCAAAATTGAGAAAAGTCGCTTCTTTGGGTGCGGAAACAGGCAATCTTTACAAATTCTAACACCATTCACTTTTGACTAAGAGTGCCTTGATATTGATGTATCTAAATTAATTATTAATTCTAAAAATCCGGCTGTCAAAAATGGCGAAAAATGGGTGTTTTTAGCGTGACTTGCTAGAATAATAAGAACATTTCCAGATTTTAAATCGGGTGGAATATCTACCTTGAACCTTCTTCTAATTTTATTGACCAAAATATTTGCCCAAAATGTTTCAGAAATAGTTGTAATCTCGATTTTAAAGATGGCGTTCCGACATTGATAATCCGTCGCCACGTGGTAGAAGGTTATTCGACATTTCGATATTCGCGAATTTTTTTTTCGGAAACGGTTAGAGCAAAACGATTCAAACTTTATGGACGTAGAGAGGAATAGTCGGGGCACGTTCTGGGAACAATTTCAAATATACAGGGTGTACCGGAAAAAAGTTATTAAAGTCAAAGTTAAAAAATATGTTTTTTTTCGTTGTAGGGCGATACAGGTGGCAAAAATCATTTTAATCGATTTAAACTTTTTCGACGTGTAGACGACGTTGGGCTACAAAACACTGTTGTTTGTGAACGCGATCGAAAGTTGGGAAGTCAATTTTTTAATTTTTTTTAAATCAATGTAGGGTTATGTTGGATCGTTAATAAATCGAATTGGGTGCGTCTGACACACTTTTGGTTTGGAGATTCGTTTAGGTCATCTCAAATACTACTTTTTTTAAATATATTGTTCTATACCTACCTGTAATATAAAGGGTGCAAATTATAAAAAAGTAAGAATTACTATTTAATTCTTTTACGGTTTTCATTGTTTTTCGTACGGAAAACAACTTTTGATTAAAATTTAATGTACCTTAGCGGAAAGAGCTCGTCAAGCTTAAATAAATCGTATTTTTTTCATTTTTAATACGGCAATATAAATATTCTATATTATAATTTATTTTCAAAGTGGTCGGGCCTAGTGGTAGGTAGGTATATAATAGGTTACGACTTGTGGTCACGATGATACCGGGTTCAATTCCAGGCCCGTCTTTTTATTTTTTTAATATTTCGTTATTTAGGTACCTATTGAAAGTTTTTTAAATTTAGGATTTTTACAGTGACAATCCTCGGTCCGAAATAAACTAACTGGGTTGTTTTTTATCGCGAATTGAAATGCTTTACAATAACAATTAAAGGTTGCTAACAAATGGTTTTGTCAAAAGTATGAAATTAAATGAACCAACTTGAACAGTGCCGTGCCCGAAGGGTTCGGCACAATAACATTTTCACCAATTTATCAGCTATCAATGTAAGAATAGTTTCTTTTCCTTATGTTTAAATTGATTGAATAAATATTTTTAAAGGACAAACTTGGAAAATATATCTCACATTTCACTCTTCGCTGTGCGATTTTAAAGAATCGGTGCTGACAGGTTCAATGTCAATATCATAATATTAAATATCATATATTTCCGTAACGAAAAGTCGTAGCGAATCGAGCGAGACGGCATTGGAAACGGGACATCGAGCACAATACGATGCCGTCTTCAAAAACTACCTATCTATAGAAAAAAACGGAAATTTTGCGCCCGTTATTTTTATCTTTTAGTTTTGGTCAGTTGTTATAATGACAATTTGGCGATATGTTTCCCCTTCACGTTCCGCAGGAATGTGAGGCAAAAAAAGCAATAGAAAACATAGAAAAAAGAAACTAAGAAAAATACTTTTTAAATACAAATTTTTAGTACTAATAATAGATGCACTCTCGGCTGACGATTAGCGATATGTACCCAGTACGATTTTATGAATTTTTAAAAAAATACCAAAAATCTAATATTTCTGCCAGTTTTTACATTTTCCTCAATACGTCCCTTACTATCGCTTTTAGAATAGAAATCAATATAACTTTTTATATGGAGAATAGAAAAAGGCTACTTTTTTATTTAAAAAGTTTTTATCTAAGTTTTATCAGTTCCGAGATATTGCCAAATATATGAAAACTACTTTTAATTCCATATCGCAAAAACTATAAAACCTACAAAAAATTACTAAGAACTTAAAGTGAAGATCTCGTAAGGATGCTACTTAATAGTTATATACATTGTTGCCATATCTCTTATACTTTCCGAGGAAAATGTTACCTTATTGATTTCATCAAATTTTCATGACTTTTCTATAAATCTTCATCGAAAATAACGTAAAACTCACAAATAGCAAAGAAAATATACAAAATAACGTTTTTATGAATTTTTTAAAGAAAATCAAAAATTATACGTAATTGATAAGACCATCCTTGGTTGTGAAAAAACTATGCCTAATCTTTGGTTGTGAAAAAACTGTGCCTAAACTTTGGTTGTGAAAAAACTATGCCTAATCTTTGTTTGTTATAAAACTATGCCTAATCTTTGGCTGTGAAAAAACTATGCCTAAACTTTGGTTGTGAAAAAACTATGCCCAATCTTTGGTTGTGAAAAAACTATGCCATAATATTTGTTTGTCATAAGACTATGCCAAAATCTTTGTTTGTCATAAGACTATGCCATAATCTTTGTTTGTCAGAAGACTATGCCTTAAACTTTGTTTGTCATAAGACTATGCCGTAATCTTTGTTTGTCATAAGACTATGCCTTAAAATTTGTTTGTCATAAAAATATACATAATCTTTGGTTGTTATAAAACCTATGCCATAATATTTGTTTGTCATAAGACTATGCCAAAATCTTTAAATGTCATAAGACTATGCCATAATCTTTGTTTGTCATAAGATTATGCCTTAAACTTTTTTTTTGTCATAAGACTATGCCATAATCTTTGTTTGTCATAAGACCATGCCTTAAAATTTGTTTGTCATAAAAATATACATAATCTTTGGTTGTTATAAAACTATGCCATAATATTTGTTTGTCATAAGACTATGCACTAATGTTTGTTTGTCATAAGACTATGCCAAAATCTTTGTTTGTCATAAGACTATGCCTTAAACTTTGTTTGTCATAAGACTATGCCTTAAAATTTGTTTGTTATAAAAATATACATAATCTTTGGTTGTTATAAAACTATGCCATAATATTTGTTTGTCATAAGACTATGCCAAAATCTTTGAATGTCATAAGACTATGCCATAATCTTTGTTTGTCAGAAGACTATGCCTTAAACTTTGTTTGTCATAAGACTATGCCGTAATCTTTGTTTGTCATAAGAATATGCCTTAAAATTAGTTTGTCATAAAAATATACATAATCTTTGGTTGTTATAAAACTATGCCATAATATTTGTTTGTCATAAGACTATGCACTAATGTTTGTTTGTCATAAGACTATGCCAAAATCTTTGTTTGTCATAAGACTATGCCTTAAAATTTGTTTGTCATAAGACTATGCCATAATCTTTGTCATAAAACTATGCCATAATATTTGTTTGTCATAAGACTATGCCGTAATCTTTGTTTGTCATGCCTTAAAATTTGTTTGTCATAAAAAATATGCCATATTCTTTGTTTGTCATAAGACTATGCCATAATCTTCACCGATCTTTGGTTGTGAAAAAACTATGCATAATCTTTGATTGTTAAAAAACTATGCATAATCTCTGTAGTAATAATGATAATATTGTGTGAAATAACTAAGTACGTCGTAAAACATATAACGTAACATGAAAATGTACTTTATACCGCCGTTAGGCGGTATGACCCCACAAATAAAACTATACATATAGGTGGACAAAGAGATTGCAATATGGCCGACAGACGAGCGAGGCGGCATTGGAAACGGGACGTTGAGCACTATACGGCACCGCCTCCGAAAACTACCTATCTATACGAGAAAATGGAAATTTTGCACCATTGTCTAGTTTTGGTCAGTTGTTATAATGACAATTTGGCGATATGTTTCCCCTTCACGTTCCGCAGGAAGGTGAGGCAAAAAAAGCAATAGTAAATAGAAAAAAAGAAAAGAAAAGTATTTTTTTATTGTAAATTTTTTTTTTAGTACTAATATTAGATGCACTCTCGGCTGACGATTAGCGATATGTACCCAGTCTAGTTTATTTGTTTCTCTACTTCTTGTTTATGCACATAAGGGTAACGATAAGATTTTGAATAAACAGGTATTTCGTCAGTGGTTTTTATTCTGTGCTTAATTTTGCTAGTAAAGGTCAAGGGTTCGTTTTCATTATAAAAAATGTCCGAATATTCTTTAATTAAACTTAAAATTTTGTATTTTTCTTCTTCGTTAAGATGGTCAGTCCGAAATTTGGAAAAATCTAATTTTGTTCCTTTTGGACACTCGTCAAAATTATTTAAGTTTATTTCTTGCATTTCCTTGTTATTAAATCTTTCTACGGCAATGGGTTCTGAAAAATCTATTGTTACAGAATCGCAAGAATTATTCAGTATAGTCGTCAAGGCATATCCATTTCTAGCAACTGATAAGCATTCCGGTATCTCACAATTATGTATTTTTTGATGCGGTATAACTACATCACCATTTTTTATCGACGTTTTAATTTTCACAACTTGTTCAACACGTGGGGCAATTGTTATACAGTTGAGATTAGTTTGTGTTTTATGAAATTGTAACTTTATATGTGCATGCGGAGTTACTAAAAATCCTTTATTAAAGTCGAGATTAGCTTGCAAAATTTTAAGATTGTCAAGTCCGAGTAAACCATCAAATACGTTATGAAATTTAAATAAATAAAATTTTAAATTTTTATTTTTTGGCAATTTAAATATTTTGGATGCTGGTATCAGCGCACTAAACTGGTGGGCTGACTTCTGAAAAACAGTCGAAACTATAAAAGGATCATTCGTTATTTGATTAGGATATAAATTTTTTGCAATATTTGGTTCAATAAATGATCTAGTAGAACCCGAATCAATCAATATTTTTAAATTGGTTTCAGGAAATACAATATATGATAGTTCACTGTAATTGGACATATTTAGGGATATTACTTGAGGTTCTAAGTTAGTTTGTTGTCTTGAGTGGTTTCGTGAAAATTTTCATTGTCATTGTTCGAACCTTCGCAGGAATAATTTTGTTGTCCTAGGTCGTCGTTACATTGTGACGTATTAGGCTGTGCGTTGGGTTCATAATAATCGTTTGAGTAAGGTTGGTCATGGTAATATGGGTCATATTCATAGTATTGGTTTTCGTCATACGCGATTTGTTCGTTTTGATTTATTCTTTGCGTTTCGGCATTATAAACTTCCTCAAAAACTAATTTTGGTGGGTTATATTGCGGTGTACCCGCGAAAGGTTTGAATTTAGAAGTTTCCACGCCCGACATAGGTGTAGGTGGTGGCATTAACTGTTTTTGCTGGTAATTGTTATTATTTGGTCTAAAAACATTATTAAAATTTCTATTGCCCGGTCTGCCAAAAACTTGAGAATTGGTGAAAAATCTCTGTGGAGGTCTATTAAAGTTTGGTCTAATATTCATAGGCTGTGATGGAAAGCTAGGTCTAAATAAGTTATGAGGAGTAGAGGTATTAAACGAATAATTCGGTCTTGCCATAAAATTTGGTTGCATTGCATTTGCATGGTTATTAAAATTTGTTTGTGTGGGCCTAAAGTTATTATTTTTTTGAACAATAGCACTACTGACACTACTAGGCTTTGTTTTATGTTGAAAATAATTTACATTATCTTCCTCGCTAATAAATTGAAGCGCTTTCATCAAACTGTCAGGGCGCATGCACCGAATTGTGGTTCCTAGCGGTTCTTTTAATCCGGATAAAAATGTTTTTAGGGCAAGATCGTTATACAGTTTTCTTTTTAATTGTTTTGCCGAAGCTTCTGTTTCGTGCGCATCAATATAAGAACAAAGTAAATTTAGAATATGAAGTATCCTATCATAAAATTGGCTTGGTTTTTCATTAGGCAGTTGTCTTAACATTACCAAATCTCTATTTAAACAAGTTTCATCCCTCTGGTCGGCAAAATTACGTCTTAGGGTAGTTTTTAATTCATCCCAAGTACTGACATTTTGAATGTTTACAACAAGTTTAGCTTGGCCAGTAAGTTTGCCCACAAGAGAATTTATTAAATATATATTTTGAAACGACAAAAGATTATTGGCGTCAAAAAATGAATCGATTAATGATTGACAGGTAGATATGTAGCGATTTAAATCGTTCGGGTTCCCATCAAATGGGGGTACGCAGTTTAAATATTCTGGTTTAAATTGCGCCATATCTAAATCAAATAAAGTACTAGTAGGTTGATTTACTGAATTTCCTAAAATTCCTGAAATTTGTTCTGAAACTTTTGAAATTTTTTCTGAAATTTCTTTATTAAAATTATCACCTAAAGCTAATGTTTCCAAGGTTTGGTTAGAAACAGAGTCAGTTGAAGGCGCTTCTAAACTTAAATTCAATAATTCGTCACAAATATTATCGATCGACATCAATATTATCAAATACACTTACAAAACTAGCAGGAACGGTCCTCGTCTGGTCATTCTATAAGGTCAAGCTCTGGTTCGGCGATTGAAGTCCTCTCCAAATCCTTGGTCCTTGCAAAGATAGGCGATTGTGGTCCTATCTTTCGATGATCGATTGAGTGATGGTAATCCACAGTTCTGCGATAGATTGGGAATTTTTCGATGTCCAGAAAAATCCACTCTGTTTCAACACCTTCACCAACGTCACAACACAAAAAAGGTTCTTTTCGGTCAATTCGATGATACGAAAAAATCGATACGTTCGATACGTATTGACTCCCGAAAATCCGTCACGACTGCGCCAGTTAACTAATGAGACCGTCGTAGACTGTTTTTAAAAATACATTTATTTTGTTAAAATACAAATATTGGTCGATTAAAGTTTTACAATAAAATATGTTAACTTAATACGGGCTTCTAACTGACTGGTGTCTTCTTCCTTGGCGGCACTCTATAATATCAGCGGAGGTGCATGGTCAGCAGAATCTAGGGCTAGACGGTGATATAACTCATGAGAAATATAGAGGGGCATACTTAACCGCGGCAAGGGGAGGAAAAAGGCTTTGTTGTGCTTTGCTTTTTAAAAGGCTAAGTTGAGCATTTCTTTTAAAAATGTAACTAAGCCCAGCAAAGATTTTTTTCCTCCCCCCTGCTGTGGTTAAGTATGCTCCTCTCTATTTCCAATACGAAGTTGTTCGCGAAGCTCCTTTAACAACCTACCTAAGCATAGATCTTTACTTTGCTGTTTAAAATAAACAAATGGAAAGTACCTAACAGCAGAGTTCCTTTAAAATTATTTTAAACAGCAAAGCAAAGTCAACGGCCAAGTTGAGCGTTCCTTTTAAAAATGTAACTTAGCACAGCAAAGATTTTTTCCTCCCCCTTGCCGCGGTTCAGTATGCCCCTTTCTAATTCCCATACGAACAATACCAAGTTGTTCGCGAACCGTTACTTTAACAACTTGCCAAGATTTTTTCTTTGCTTGGCTGTTTCGGGCCCAAAATTAATATTCTGTTAACACTAACACTGTAAGACAACTTCTAAGGGTACCATTATTGAAACAATTTTTGTCATGGAAGTTATGTGGCTGGTAGTACTAACAGGATATTAATAATTTGGACAAGAAGGAAATGGAAAGTACCTATATAGTTCTTACCGAAATCCTGTGAGCAACAGAGAAGTATTAGTAGTTGTGGGGAGGCTCAGAAACCTGGCAAGTAGATCAAAGGTGGGTTCGGGATCCTCACTCTTTTAACTCTATGTGCACAAAATGCTTCCGATCCGTTCGGGTATTGTCCTTTCGAGTAAAAGGTGTGACTCGAAGTGCGGTCGGGTATTGCGACACGGAGTTAAAGGAGCTCACTCCAAGCAGTTCCACTTCGCGAGAGAGGAACTCCGGAGCGGGCATGCGCAGTGATCGTGTTTTAGTATTTTACATATTCATAGGTTATGAGTTTAGCTTATTTGTCTTCAATCAAACATGAACGCGCAAGAAATATCATCAGAAACACATTCCGCAGTAGTAGACCAAGACGGAAAACCAATTATTACGGAAAATAATTTATGGTTATCATCAGAAAAATATTTTTCTGACAAAATTAAGTATTATTGGCACCAGATGACGAAATAAATCCATATTGCAAATTAAATAATAAAGGTACAAAAAACACAAAATATTTACATAATATAAAATAATAAACCACAAGTGATGAAGCGCAAAGACGAAACAAGCAATTGAGGTCAGCGATGGGCGGATCGGATCTGAGCCGGATCGGTGAGCCGGATCGGTGAGCCGGATCGGTGAGTCGGATCTTAAGAAAGATTTATACTG
This sequence comes from Polydrusus pterygomalis, assembly GCA_963969555.1. Taxonomy (NCBI): domain Eukaryota; kingdom Metazoa; phylum Arthropoda; class Insecta; order Coleoptera; family Curculionidae; genus Polydrusus; species Polydrusus pterygomalis. The sequence goes on from OZ018382.1 coordinate 55,877,996, forward strand.
ATCCGACTCTCAAAATAAAATAGACGGATCACGGATCTGACGGATCTATTTGATTTGATTGTCGACCGCTAGGTTCACGTTCGGCGTAGGGGTAGAATTCGCTGCTACGGCGCGCGGCGCAACGAGCTGCGATGCGATGGAGAGTGGCTCGTGGCTCGTGGCTCTCGGATCCGTTAAAAGATTTTTTAAAGTCGTTCCGATGCCTGACATGCGGGTCGCAGCGTTGGAAAAGAAAACGAAGCGTGGCGATTTATTACTGTTGTGTTTATTGTATTGTGGGTTGCGTCACTTATTTCTTGATGATTTCATACAGTCTGGAATGTAAGTTTTTTCTATGAAACCACCATATTAAAGAATCTTCGTATCTTTTAATAAGCGGTTCATTTAAATGTTTGTCCATTTCTGTAATCACTGGGGGTTCTTATTTTTTGAATAATGTTAAATGGCGCTACCGCGTAAGATCGTTTAAAATAATGTTCAATGACACGGATCGTGACTCAGAATAACCGAACCGAGAACCGATAAGATTTTCTTTATGATTTTTGGGACAAGACCCGGGATCCGGCTCATTGAGTCGGATCTTTGTGCTGATTGGGATTTGGTGACCCGAATCCCAAAATAGATCCGTCTTGCCCACCACTAATTGAGGTTATGGTGATTAACTGTAAAAACTCTCGAGCGCAGTGTTGCCAGGTCCAAAATTTTTTTTTCCCTAGATAATTTCTTAAAAATTCCCCAGATTTTCCCCAGATCTTTTATTCGAGTAAAAAATTCGGCAAAGTAGTAAAACGGGGTTTTTTTTTATTCACTTCAATATTTTTTACGCTTCTAAAAAAAAAAAAAAAACGCCAGTTCCGTAAAGCAACTACTTTGTGTAGCCGCAATGAGTGATTGGTCATTTATGAATGCCATGCGGCTCTAGAGTTGTTAAGAAAAGAACCGAATAGGTTGTTTAGAACAGGTTAGAGATAGCCTGTTCAGTGAACTGTTCTTTGTAAAAGAACTGAACCGGTTCTTTAGATAGACTCATGACAGATGATTTAATCTAACACAGAACAGCGCTGCAGCATCCGCGTCTGTGCTCTCACTGCTCCCTGTTCCCTGCCTGGTCCAAAGAAAGAACAGCCTGTTCTTTTTATCAATCACTCATTGCGGCTAACTACTACTACTTACTTTACGGAACTGGGTATGTATGGGGGTCGTTTGAGAATAAAAAGAACAGGCTGACTTTTTTTTTTTTTAGAAATCTTTCAAAAAATATGTGGTTGATTATTGAAGTGATTACAAAAAACCGGTTTTTACTACTTTGGCGGCCACCTTACCTTTTTTTACCAAGTGACTGAGTGACAATAATTTATGATCAAAAGAACAGGTTTACGGAACAGGAACCGACCTGTTCAGCAATTTGCCTGTTCTTTAACATCACTATGCGGCTCGTTTCAAAAAATGCGTGGTTCCTCTTGTGTGATTCCCCTTAAAATACGAGCGAACGGAGGCCTGGGATTTACCGACTTTCTTGTTGTTTATATCTTCAGAGTAAGGTTTCTAGTAAATTCGACCTGCCTAAGATTCTGAGTTGCTAGTGGTCAATCGGACTTACAAAAGATAGCGTTTTTGCCATGGGTCAATCGATTAATAATAATTTTTTAAGTGATTACTTAATATATTTTTTACAAATATCACAAAATCAAAAAAGAATAAAAATTCCCTAAATTATAGAAAATTTCCCTTTTTCCCTACTGATTGCAGATTTTCCCCAGATTTAGGGAAATTTCCCCAGCAATGGCAACAGTGCTCGAGCGTTCGGGACAGACTATTCCATTGAATAAAGAATAGGAAGGAAGGAGCTTTGGTCGATTCGACAGTTGAACGGGATGGTTGTTGCATATGGCGGCTTCAATTACCGCACAACTAACCATTTCTAATAATTCTTTCTCTTTCAGCAATTTTAAAGCTAATTAAATACCAATAACTTAAATAGTCAATAATATAAATGTTCGTAACTATTAATACTATACAAAACTTAGTGTTAAGGCACAAAAAACTGCAATTAAACACAAAAAAAGCTCCCAAGCGTGACGCAAATCTTACAAGAACCAAAACAAATGAGTCATACTTGGTTGATCAATATGGCCGACTTGTTCTTGCGTATAACTTGTCAAACGAACCAAATGCTCCTTCCTTCCTATTCTTTATTCTGTGGACTATTCATACACCTAAAACTCTAAGGTCACGTGATTAAAACGTCACTCTAATGACCGTATGCACCAAGGCCAGTTAATCATGATTAGCTTATAATCATGATTAAATATCTCAATAATTAAGAAAATTTCCAATGCGCCAGCACTGCTCAGGAACTTAATCAAGATTAAAGTTAACCAGCCAATCTTGATGGGTTATATATTTAATCATGATTAAAAGGTTATTTTCTTGTTTTGTTTTGAAATTTGTCTCGAATTTTCAATAATAAAATTAAAATGAGAGACGAAATCATCTTCGATGATGATTTTAATGTAATGGATATTTTTAATGATGGCTTTCCGAGAGCTAGAAAGACCTCGGAGACAAAATTATTTTGATTTGATAGATAAATAGGGTTTGTTCAGCTAACAGTTCTTTTCTTTTTCGCATCTAATATATTATTTTCTTCCTCACCAGTCAAACCCTTTTTTTTCTGTGAGTCAAACTCCATGACTCTAGATGCCGAAGTGTGAAATTGGGGGCGCAAAACAGCCAAACTGGAAAAAGTTCTCGGAAAAGTTGAAAAAACAACAAAAAGAAAACATAACCACAACTGTCAATCTGCTTGGTTTGGTGTTTCTGGTCACAGAAAAATAAAGGGTTTATTTTTCTGGTTGATGGCACGAATTTTTGCTTCTGAGCTATGTTGCCAAATCGAGGTTTTAACTTTACCCTGATTACAAAACCCACATATCCTTTTAGTTGGTGCATAGGCTGTTTTATTTAATCACGGTTACCTGGTTAATCACGATCACCTAATCATGCCTAATGGGTAAAATGGTGCATGGTGAAGAAAAAGCATGATGGAAGCTCCAGGACCAAAATACTCCGGAGGTAAACTCGCCCCCCGATCGGATCTCCGGGTGGGGGCTGATCCTGTGGCCTCATCAAGCGATAATAACCGAACATCCACTGTCTCCGACAATATATTGGGTTCCCCTAACAACACTCAACGGAGAAATAGTGTGGCACCTACAGTTGCTGATACACCCAAAAACAGCAGCTTCAAAATTGATTTCTGCAATATCAGAGGGCTTAATACCAACATCAATTCAGTCCACCAGCACTTACAAACATCCAAGCCCCATGTGCTCGCACTGACCGAGACAAAGGTCAGATCGTCAACGAACACCGTCAGCTATTTATATCCTGGATACGATTTTCATTTCCGATTTAGACGCAACTTTGGGGTCTGTCTCTTTATCCGAGATGATCTTTGCTGCCAACGAGAGGACACACTTGAAACAGCAGAGTTTGATGTAATGTGGTTTAAAATATCAACGCAGAAAATCACCAAGTTTATCTGCTGCCTTTACCGTCCTCCAAGTGACACCCATTACAGAGCATTCTTCTCGTCACTAGCAAACACAATTGACTTCTTGCAAACCAACCATCCTAATGCCGAAGTCGCTATCTTTGGTGACTTTAACGTCCACAATATCAACTGGCTCAAATACTCAAATACCAACGATGAACAGGGTCGTGAGGCGGAATCTTTTGCGATCAGTTCTGGTCTAACTCAACTCGTGGAAGAACCAACGCGAATTCCAGACCGAGATGGAGATTTTGCTAGTCTTTTAGATCTCTTTTTGACATCCAACCCTGACCTATACACAGTCACCGTTCATCCTCCATTAGGATCTTCCGATCACAAACTTATTTCAACTCTAAGCGAGCTGCCAATTTGTTCTGAACAACCTCCTAAACCTCGTAAAATTTGGCACTACACATCAGCTAGTTGGGAAGACCTAAGGGACCATTTTCGCACTTTTCCTTGGCTGGAAGTATGCTTCTCTTCAGATGATCCATCCGCTTGTGCTCAAGAGGTCTCCGATGTCATTCTTACTGGCATGGAAGCCTTTATTCCTTTCTCCAAGAAGCGCCCTTCGAATGGCAAGCCCTGGTTTAGCAAGAACTGCGAGCGTGCTGTCAGAGCTAAAAATCTAGCTTACCGACAATGGCGTAAAAATCCTACCGATGTGAATCGCGCCATCTTTGTTACCGCTCGAAACCAGTGCAAGCAAACGATAGATCAAAACAAAGAGGCTCACAACATGAGGACCAAAAATAAACTTCTCGCCAGTCCTAACGGATCTAGGTCCTTTTGGTCAGTCGCTAAGGCCGTCAGTCAAAATTTTACCAAATCAAATATTCCACCGCTAACACGTTCTGACGGCACAATAGCAACCACGGCTGAAGATAAAGCGAACTTACTCGCAGAACTCTTTGCTTCACACTCTACGGTAGACTTTCAGGGAAAAACACCCCCGAACATTCCAGCAGTTCGATCGGAAATGACTGATATCGTATTCCGTCAGCGTTCTGTCAAACGAATTTTGAAGGGGCTCGATGCCAAAAAAGCTTCTGGTCCAGATGAAATTCCTATTATAGTGCTCAAGAAATGCGCCGATGAACTCACACCAGTATTTTGTAGACTTTTTAACTTATCCTACAAAAAAGGAATATTTCCATCTTGCTGGAAAAAGGCGCGAGTCCAGCCTATACCAAAGAAAGGCAAGAAAACCCTGCCAAACAACTATCGACCAGTCGCATTGCTTTCAGTTATATCAAAGGTGATGGAGAAAGCTATTAACCAACAACTTATAAAATACCTGGAAGGCCTTAAAATTATCAGCGACCATCAGTATGGTTTTCGTAAGTCCAGATCAACAGGAGACCTGCTAGCCTATGTCACTCATCTTTGGAGCAACGCAATCGAACATCATGGGGAGTCCCGGGCTATTGCACTGGACATCTCTAAAGCCTTTGACCGTGTCTGGCACGAGGGGCTCCTAAGCAAACTGCGTTCTTATGGTATGCCCGGTCGATTTTGTTCATGGTTGTCTAGCTTCCTCAAGGACCGCTCTCTGCAAGTGGCGATTGACGGGTTTCTCTCAGACACCTTCACCATCAATGCTGGTGTTCCTCAAGGGTCCATATTATCTCCCACTCTCTTCTTACTGTACATTAACGACCTTCTAGCGAAAACAGAAAATCCATTATATTGCTTTGCTGACGACAGCACACTTATCTCATCTTTTACTTTGAAACCTCAAACATCGGTTACTGACGCACATCTTCGCAGACAACATGAGGTATCACGCCTCAATAAAGACCTGGAAGAAATTTTGTCTTGGGGTGACAGTAACCAAGTCGAATTTAACGCTCAAAAAACCCAGGCTGCAGTTTTCTCTAAGAAGGTCAACATTGCAGAACCCGATATCGTTATGGCAGGACACGCAATTCCACTGACTTCGTCTATTAATTTGCTGGGTGTCAACCTGGGAGGAAATATGTCTTGGCATAATCACGTAGTGGCAATCGCCAGGGCAGCTTCTCAGAAGCTCGGTATACTTTTCCGTACCAAAAAGTTGTATACACCTCAACAACTTTTGACACTCTATAAAGCCCAGATTCGACCATCACTGGAATACTGCTCTCATATCTGGAGTTCTGCACCGAAGCATACCCTTCGGTTGTTGGATTCCATCCAAAGGAGAGCCGTTCGTCTAATCGGCGACCACGAGCTGACTAAGAACCTCGACAGCTTAGAACATCGAAGACAGGTTGGTGATTTGACTCTCTTCTACAGATATTTTCATGGCAAGTGTTCGACAGATATTGCCCGCTCGATTCCACCTAGAGTAATGCATAGCAGAAACACACGACGAACCACTGCCGCCCATCCCTATGTGGTTCAACTTAGTACACCCCGAACATCATTGTTTCAGAACTCTTTCATTTGGAGGACGTCATCTTTGTGGAACGGCCTTTCTGAGACCGTGTTTCCAACCGAATATAACCTCCAACGATTCAAGAAAAACGTGAATCGCTTTCTTCGCACACGCACCGCTCCCAGAGCGCCTTAAAGGATTTTCCTATAGTGCTTGTGCTCGATCATAAAAAAAAAAAAAAAAAAAAAAAAAAAAAAAAATACGGTCATAACTCTACTCCAGCTCCGTAAGTAATCCCGAACCCAGCTCAAGGCGATCCTTTTTGCCCCTTCCCCTAACTACCACCCTAACAAATATGAAATTTAACATAGCTTCGCTAAATAATTAAACCAACGGAAAATTTGACATATATACTTCTTCTTTCTTGGGTTTTAACGTGTTAGTGCCGTTGAGCACTTTTACACACTTTGGGTTTTCTGAAAATTAAAGGACAATTTGTCCTTTGGGGGGGACGTTAGTGTTTCTCTAGACTGTAATTTTTTGAAATTTTTTATTTTCAAAAAATTTTTTTTTTACTTTTTTTTTTTTCTAAATTGATCAAATTTTTTGGGTTTGATCAATTTTTGTTGTCATACAATCAAGCATGGCTTGACGATTAGGATGTTGTTTTTGTGTTTTTTATGTTATTGTATAATAGGAGCATTTATGCTCCTATTGCGGATTTTGAGCAGATTTGGGGCGGGATTTATGGGAAATGAATTTTGAATTAATTGATTTGGGTGAAACTGTTTTTTCCTAAAAAACTCAGTATGTCTTTTGTTTAGGAATTCTTGAATTGTTTCTACTTTAAGGTCGCGGTGGATCGCCGCTCCCCTAATGTAGTAGGGCGCGTTTGTGATGGCCCTAAGAATTTTATTTTGAAGTGTTTGAAGACGTTTTCTTCGTGTTTTAGGTGCTTGACACCATGCTATGCTTCCGTATAGTATGGAGGGGCGCACTACTTGTTTGTATAGTAGCGTCTTGTTTTTAAGTGACAGTTTGCTTTTGCGACCCAGGAGAGGATATAGGCGGCCAAATGCTTGCTTTCCGCTTTTGATTTTATTGTCAAAATGGGGGGCCCATGAGAGCTTTTTGTCAAGAGTGACACCGAGGTATTTTAGGGTGTTGCTCCAAGGTATTTCAGTATTGTCTAGTTCAAGATTTTGGATATTGATGTTGTTTATTCTCTTGTTAGAAATGAGAATGGCTTGAGTTTTTCCAGCGTTAACTTTTATTTTCCATTTTTGAAAATAGTCAATAAGCGTGTTAATCTGATTTTGTAAACATCTTTGAATGTGTGCAAGGTTTTTATGGGTGCACGTCATGGCCGTATCGTCAGCAAAGATGTATTGCTCGACGAAAGGCGTTTTTGGCATGTCCGCAGTATACACAATGTATGAAACTGGGGCAATTGGGGAACCTTGGGGAACGCTCGCTTCAATATCGCGTACGTCTGACAAAATGCCGTTTACACGGGTTTGGAATTTTCTATCTTTGAGGTATGAAATAATGAATTTTGTGAAATTTATGTTTATATTATAAACATAATGGAGTTTGTATGCGAGGCCGTCGTGCCAAACTTTGTCGAAAGCTTTGGAAATGTCTAGAGCTACCATGCCTGTGGAGGCCTGGTGCTGCAGACCATCTGTGGCTGTGTCGATTAGTCTAGCAAGTTGGTCTTCGGTCGAATGACCGTGGCGAAAGCCAAACTGCTCATCTTGAATGATGTGAAGTTCGTTAAGAATGTCCCATAGTCTGGATAGAAAATTTTTTTCTGAGATTTTTGCTATGGACGAGATGAGGCTTATGGGTCTCTAATTTTCGGGGAAAGTGCGATTTTGATTAGGTTTTGCAATCAGTATTACAATCGCTGTTTTCCACGTGTCTGGATATACGTGGTTTTTAAACATGAAGTTTATGATCATTGCGATGTTATCAATGACGTTATCCGGCAGGTTTTTCAGCGCTGTGTTACTGACTGCATCCTTACCCGGGGCTTTTTTGGGTTTAGTGATGTGAATTTGTGTTTTTACTTCCTCAGAATTTGTGGGGCGTATTTCGGGAGGGGGCGGTTGGGAAAAATTCTCGGGATTTCTGAGGCAAGTCTCTCTACACGGTTTTCCCAGTCGATGTCGTCATCAACTAAAGTGTTCAGGCGAAATTGGCTTTCAAGTGACTCGGCGAAGGCTTGAGCCTTCTCGTCGTCCGAGTAAACCATTCCGCCTGCGCCGTGCAGAGGGGGCACTTGGGTTGTTTTATTTTTGTTGAAGTGTTTTTGAATGTGCCAGCGTGAATTGTCTTCTGGACTTATAGTGAGTTTAAGTGGATTTCCCACTTATAGTTACGAAACTCCAGAATCAGGAGTATGGTCAGAACTAAGCTCATGAAGAACTGTGGTGACTACATTGTAGTGAAAGTTTTTCGTTAGAGCGAAGTCCAGAATGTCTGCAGAGTGTTGTTTGTGGCAAAATGCGTTGGTTCTTGCGGAATAATTGGGGAAATTAAATTTTGCGAGAAAATTTGACATGAGCTTTGCGGGAACTATGCAACAATTTAGTTGCGGCGTTGCCAAACTTCTGGCGAAGTGACTTTCATATTAGCTATTAAAAAATATTTGCAAAAACCTTAATCAACAAACTCGTTCAATTAGTGTCGACTTCATAATATTTACAAAAAAGTTGTAGCATTGACAAGATTCGAACCAGCGGTTCTCTGACCCAAACTCTAGAACCTTATTACCATTTAACCTAAACGTTCTTGCTAAAAAAACGCAGTTAGTAGTTAGATAACGTATTAGTAAAGGAGAAAGAGCCGGAGCATAATAGGTCAATCGGGTAACTCGGCTCATTTCTCACCCATACGTTGCATATTTTTTTTTATTTAGTTGATTTTTAGTATGTCATAAATGTATACAAGGTGTTCTGGAAATTAGTTACTTATATTTGAAACGAGAAACAAACCAAAAATCCAATTAAACGACTGAAAGCCACACCATCACAACACACGGTTCCAATTGTCATCTACATGTCCACAAAACCGGTAATTACAAAAACGGCGGGAAACGACAAATGAAGGAACGTCAATTCAAACAAACTACGCTTGCGGTAATCACATTAATCGATACATCGAGGTGTACCTGGCCACTTGTGTGATTTATATACACAATCACATGGAATTAAAAATAATGTCCTCGGTTTTGTGGAAGTAAATCTTGGCTTGCGGCGCATTCGATCTGATTTTAGAGGCCCTTGATACATTGATATCATCAATCTCTCACAGGCGCCATGTATTATGCTGCGCTCTTGGTTATGTTTTGTTTTATGGTAGGGTCTTAACCACTTAACAAATTTTAAGAATAATAAACGTTATTTTAACGCCAATAAAATTACGTTAAAATAACGTTAATTTACCCCCTTAACAAATTTTAAGAATAAACCCTATTTTACCGCAAATAAAATTGCGTTAAAATAACGTTTATTTAGCCACCTAACAAATTTTAAGAATAAACGTTATTTTAACGAAAATATTTGTGTTAAAATAACGTTTATTCTCAAATATGTCAAGTTGATAGTGTTCCTGATTAATCCTGGTTCCTGGTTGCTTTGTAAAAAAAATTATAATAGATAGGGACAGTTTTAAAAAAAATAATATATTACAGAAATTTAATCTACATTAAACAATAATCTGTAAACAGTGTATTAAATACTGGTAACGAGAACACAGTTGCGAATATAACAACGCCTAGGTATTCTTAATACTAAAATGTAATTTCAGCAGATTAGCCGTGTATTTTGGTAGTCTTAACTGTTTTTTAGTTTCTACATCAGGTAAACTTTGGATGAAACACAAGTAGGCTTGCCACCTTTCGTACAATCCATTCCGGAAGACGGATCCTTAAAACGAACCAAAAATAACTGCGTTATAACGTTGCAAAACATGTTTGTTGTGTGTTGCATAATCCAGACATCAAGAAGGCGTACGCGGACATAGCTAAACAAGTGGTGCTCGCGCGTTCCCAAACAGGGATACGAACGTTTGTATGGAGAGAAAATTTGTGAAACGGACGGGAAAGTGGTAACCATAGACATGTTTTAGATAAGCTAACAATTGTCATGAAAGTGGCAAATTTGTGGCCTGCTTACGCATAAAAAAAGCTCTACAGGAATAGGCACGCGCACTCATTTAACGAATGAAAAATAGACAGGTCCGGGATTTAAAATTTAAGGCCTTCCATTTACTTTCACGTGTAAACAGCTTTCAGATTCTGAGGTTAGAATATCATTTTTAATGTATTGTTTCTAAAATTTGTTTAAAAATGATCCACAAAAATATGTATATACAGCCACTAAAAACACCGGAAAGCACTACTTTTTCCCCCAACTTGAAAAAAAAATTAGAACAAGTTCCAACTTCATGAATTGTGGCAAGTACTTAGGGGCCAATTTTAGCTGTTTACATGTGAAAATAAATTGAAGGTCAACTTTTACAATTTCTTAAGCAAGATCGGAAGTTTTAAAACCCGGACCTGTCTGAATTTTGCAGTGCGCATGCCTATTCCTGTATGGCTTTATGCATGAGTAAGATATCATATAAATTTGCCACTTTCGTGATTATTGTTTCCTTATCTAAAGATAAATGTCTGTGGGCTTGGTTGTGAAACCTATAATTTATTAATAAACAAAGCAATGTTAACGTCTTGTCAATGTGCACAATGTCAACGCTGTCAAATTTGCCCGAGTCTTTACGGGCGTAAATTTAACAGCGTAATTGTGACATTATTGGTCGATTGGGCCGGCTAAAAATGGCAGTAATAAACTATTCACCTCTTATAAAGACTATAGGTACTATGTCACGCTTACGCTGCCTAATTTACGCCCGTGAGGATCCGGTCTTAGTATTGAGGTATATCGTAGACGGCCATAATATTAATCTACAATTTTTCTTACCTGTTTGTGGTCTTAAGTATGCTAGCAACAAGGTTTGTTCACATATATTTCTCCTTTTATTTAGCAACAGCCTTGAACCTTTTATCCCAGATCTACTTTGTGTCACCAGCACAGACGAATCCTTAAGCTTAAGTTGTTTTGCGTTAGACAACTTTTTTCTACAGAAAAAAATTAATTTCCCCGCCAGAAAACCTTTCCTAGAAATGCTATTTCAACACAGGACCTCTAATCTCCAAATTAAGAGAAGTGAATGCTCTCTCGCGAGAAGGGACAATTAACATGAAGGGGTTACAGCGGTATGCAAGGTTTCAGGATCAACTTTAATCTAGATTAAATTCTTTTTACCATGGTTCAACATACCCAAAAATCATTTAAAACGGGATTAAAGGATAATCTGGATTAAAGACGGGTGCTGCATACTGCTGTAAGAAGCAAAACGACCTAAGTAGCAAAATATTTATTTTGAAAAAAAAACCTACAAAGTTTGTTACAAAAAAATTCTGAGAATTTAAAATTTAGTATTTACATCAGCAATTAGAATATTTTAATGAGTTAAATAATGCAATAAAAAGATATTTTTTAATTTTTCAACATTTTTTGCCAAAAAAAAACTCACTTAGGTTGTTTTGATACCAAACAGATTACCTAAATTGTTTATTGACGGGTAAATTGAAAAAATATGAACAACTTGATTTAAATATTTATTTCATACAAAAATCAAACATTAAAATATTGTAAGACTTATATTTTAATCATAGTCGGACCACAACTACCTTGAAAAGAAGCCATGAAGTGACATCGGGCAACGCCGCATTAGCTGGGAGTTACAGATCAACAAGCTATTATTACGACGCGCGGCAACGGGCGAGTATTTAATTCTTTCTGATATTTTTTTGGCTCTGTTACCACTATATTGATATTGAAAAATGTACAAAAAAGTAATAAATAGTTTTGGATAACAGAAACAATAACTTACCTAATTATTAAATAATAGTAATATTGCGTGGAGAAGCTGTTTTTGTTTCACTGCGAGTAAATTTATTTGATCGATCAAAAGTAATATTCTATTATACAAATTATTATCTTCTACGTTTAAATTACAGGATTGACTATCATCTTCTGAAGTCTCAAAATTTAGTAAGCTTAAGGCTTTAAGAAATCTACGCTTTTCTTAAGAAATTTACTATCTGGGTAACACAATGTATGAATTGGTACCGAGACAATAACCTGAGACCACCTACTTAGTTTCATTTCAAAGGGTAAAATCTATTTCAAATCATTGTAAGCCAATTCGTTACCTTTAAAAAAAACCTTTACCAATGCCCACTGAGAACTGATTGATAATATTTATACAGTCATTGGTCAAATCTAGTGTATCAGCTTTTCCCTTCCCAAAAGATGAAAATCGGAAAATTCTATCGCTAAAAGTCATTCCAAGAGCTAATTGGTCGCCCACACTGTATAGTTTGTGCTAACCATTTTGTCCCCAGTGACATTATTCGTGAGGAGATTAATCTTTTGCCTGATGGCACCACAAAAAAAATTGCAACTAAAGTGAGACTAAATTTAACAGCTGTTCCGTGCTGTCCCACAGAGCCAAAAAAACACAAAAAATATTAGCAGAAAGAATAAAAAACTCGTCCTTTGCCGCGCGTCATAATAGGTTGTGGATCCGCAACTCCCAGCTGATGCGGCGTTGCCCGATGTCACTTCACGGCTTCTTTTTAAAGTGGTTGTGTACATGTACCTATTTCATGTGTTTTAATTTTTTCCCAAATATGGAAAAGATCATCGGTTCCTTTTCTGGACCAAGTTTTCTCCGTTTCAAATAAAACACACATAAAACATAATAGTCTACTAAATATATCACATCAGCGCACCCAGCTATTTTTAAATCATGTACTTAACGGCCGAATTTTTTTTTTTGATTTTCAAATGTGGCTAAATGTCTTTAAATTTGGAACCCTATTTACTTTTAATAATATTATAACCATTAATTTGTAAATTTAATTACCCATAACCTTATATTATTCCCGCCTTTTCATGCAAACAATACGACAATTTTCAAGTCTCTTCATCTTAATTTAATTTTTAAGCCCTATTTTAGAACGTGTGCTATTGTATCTGTTCACACAAAAGTACACACATATTTTATGTTATTTTCATTTGCTTCATTTAAACAGCAAAGCAAAGTAAACATATTTGTTTAGCCAAGTTGTTAAAGTAACGGTTCGCGAACTACTTAGTATAGTCCGTATGGCGTATTGGCCTTTTTTATTTTTTTTATCTTATTTCATTTTCAATAAAATAAGTAGGTAATCATATTTTTTAAAAATATTTACTAAAAATGATTGACCAAATTTGGGCGTGGTCTTAAACAATTTTCGCCTACGGCGCATTACGCCTGCAGCGGGCTTTTGGTCCACCCCCAAGTTAACAAGTCACGAGCCGCCACTGAGAGGCCGAGGGGCGGCAAAAATTGAATAGCCTACTAGCGGCAAATTTGTAAATCCGCCACTGATTCATCTTCTTCAGTAAAACGAAGTCTTATTCGTTTTATAGGCATAAGGATATTTCTGGGTAGTGGTATTTGCATACTTAAAATGAATAACCTGAGAAAGACACCCTAAAAAAACAGAACAAAGACCACCCTTCACTCTCGGTACATTAATTCAAAGAACAAAAAAATATAAGCATTAATTTGACAAAAAACAGTGCCATTTAATTTCGTAAACAATAAAAAAAGTAAGGTTAGGTTGCACCAAAAGCAGGTGTGCCAGATTGAGTCAAGTGTATAAATCCGTAAAAATAAAAAAAAATAAAAATCTACCCAGTACACCCAGGTCCATTTGATTTCTTTCAAAGAATCCACTTTTCTTGTTATCATCGTTTATTGCCATCTAAAGCTACTATTTGCTTTGGATTTTAATTAATTGCTTATCACAATTTTGATTCATAGCAATGATGCTTCATAACTTTTGTATGTTCCGGCAACCATGCAGTTTAAGCATAACCATAAGTATAACGATAAGCTTTCTTATCCTTCCGTAACTAACGGAGTCCGTTATGGTTATTAACCATAGCGGATCACCTTTCTGACATTGCGCATACTTAGAATAACCATAACTACAAAAGAATGACGAATTAGGAGGTGCAAAAAGTCTCTTTATAACAGTATTTGTAAACGTTATGACACAAAATATATAGCTACGCGCAAAGCTATATATTCTGTGGTTATGATTAAATAATAACGAAGCTATTGTCGATTCGTGGTCACCTAAACCTCTTTTGTTTTTGAAAGTTGACACGTGACTGGATATAAGACCTAACATTTCAGTTCAGTAAAAGACGAAATTTAAAATGAAAACAAATAACAAAAGAAGACGCATTCGCCATTTTACTTGCTTTGTTTAATATTTCGTTACTTTACCGAACTAATCAACCGAAGGAGACGAGTCTTTATGGTACATTTAAGCTTAGTTTGATAATCAAATGTATTGCATTTGGACATTTTAAGTTCATTTCGATTAGTGTGCTGAAGCAGATGACCTTTTAAATTATTTTTATGTTTAGTTTGAAAGTTACATTTATTGCATTTAAACATTTCAACTTCCCCTGGATTCGTATGTACCAGCATTTCAACTTCCCCTGGATTCGTATGTACCAGGAGGTGTCTGTTGAAACAGAATTCAATAGCAGTTTTATAAGAACACTGATAGCATTTAAACTTTGGGTTGAACTTTCCATTGATATGCCGGAGCAGATGGGACCTTAAATACATTTTACGCAGAGTTTGATAGTCACATTGATTGCATCGGAACATCTTGACCTCCTCTGGATTAATATGTTGAAGCAGATGAGTCTTTAAATTATTTTTATGTTTAGTTTGAAAGTCACACATTTTGCATTTAAACATTTCAATTTCATCAGGATTCGTATGTCGCAGGAGGTGTCTGTTTAAAACGTATTTAAAATTTGTTTTATAAGAGCACTGATCGCAGTTTAATTTTTGAACATCATCTGGATTCTTATGCCGAAGCAGATGAGTCCTTAAACTATTGTTATGTTTAGTTTGAAAGTTACAGGTATTGCATTTGAACATTTCAACTTCCTCAGGATTCCTGTGTCGCAGGAGGTGTCTTTTTAAATCTCTTTTAAAATTTGTTTTATAAGAACATTGATCGCATTTTAACTTTTTATCGTTCCGTGGATTATTATTCCCGAGCAAGTCCGTTTTACTATTTTTTAGAATATTATGTAGAAGATAGAGCCTGTTTAAACTAGTTTCTGCTATTTTATCCATAAAGTGTTCATTTCTGGGAAGATTTTGATATAAATCACTTTTAAGTGATATCTCATCATCAAATTGATCACTTTTCTCGGGCATGCACCTCTCATATTTGATTTGGTTCTCTTGGCAAACTGGCGAAATACTGCAAAAATAAAATGGTGATAATTAAAACGAACTTGAAGCGGTTGAAGTAAATTTATTTCAAACAGTATTTTCTAGTAACAAATCAATGAGATGGGACTTAAATACAAATTAAACCAAAGTACGAAAAGGGTGATAGAAATATAAATAGCAAAACGCAAATCAGAATAAAATAAACCAAGACCTTATCATCCGTTGGAGTATCGACGATTTACGTTTAGTCACGTCTTTTTCTGCTGAGCAAAAGTGATTCTTGTCAAAGAAGACGCGATGCGCCAAATTACTAGCTGATTTTTTTTCGGAGCTACGTCCATCAATAACACGTTGATTTATTTAGATTATGTTTTCAAATTCAGTTTAAACCCTAAATTGATTCCAAATGTCATTAGCAACGAACCCATCAACAAACTGAGTCACTGTGGCGCTGGCTTTAAATAAAAAAAAATTTTAAATGTCTATTATTTTCGAAAGTACGTGTGTCTGTTTTTTTAACTTTCTCGTTGTGAATTTTAATTTCATCAGCAGAAGCACTACTTAAACAAGTTAAAATATTAGTTTGTCCTAACATCTCAAAACTTACCACATTATGACGATGTTTTGCACTATTTTCATGTTTTTCTATTTTCTCTGAAAGATGTTTTAAATCCTGCACCCCATTTATAGTCCAATTATCATCCCCGTCAAAAAGAAGACAACGAAACAAAAAAAAAAGAAATGTTGCCCTCACAACCGCTTATCCCGGATTTTTTATTATATATTTCTTTGTCAAACTTACGCGTAAACTGTGTCTTACTTTTACATTTTGATTGCACTTATTCTACTATGTTCAATATTGGTAGTGGCCGCCCGGCATTTTTTAAATCAAGATTTTCACTTAAGCTCAGAGAACTAAACACAAGCTTCTGTAAATCACTGACCATCATATTACACGAAACTTTCCAACTTTATAACGTAACTAATGAATCAAATCAAAACAAATAAACAAAACATCAACGGCATCGATTATTCTACCGTCCGTGGCATCGCGATTCGCGAACACATGTCGGGGCGTGGAAAATTGGAGCTCATCCGTGGCCGCTCATTGTGCGATGTCTAGGTGACGTCACGCCTCCGTCGTCATGACAACCCATCGAGACGGATAATCAGTCGCCCGCGCTTAGTATAACCTTGAGAGCGCGCAACTCGCTTGTCTATGAGTATAACCTGCCCGTTGGAATAGGGCTATGTTTGGTTTGAATAATAATTATGCCCGCGCTTAGTATAACCTACCCGCTGGAATAGGGCTATGTTTGGTTTGAATTATTTTAATGGATTGCTTGCATACATTGCTTTATTGGTTTTTTAAGTAAAGTATTTTTGGATTCTATTTGAAATAATTGCAGGGAGGGCGGCGCCCCAGAGCCCTTCATTAACGAGCCGCCACTGAATTACCTTTTCAGACGGCTCGTGTCAGGCGCATTGGTGCAACGTTTAAATGCCAACTGTGTTATGAATTGAAGTCGAAAACGCGGGAACAAAAAACGCTTCATAAAACGAAAATTTGAAATGCGATAAATAATAAACATTTTAAAACACTATTACCACTTTATAATTTTGAATATAAAGTCTGTTCAATGACCGCTGACCGATACGCCACGACTTGTGCTTATCTTTCTATAACATTCGTGAACTAGGTAAGATAGTAAATTTGCGTCAATTATAATGAATGTAGTATAATTTTACCAGTCAAAAAAGTTTTAATGTCATTTTTGAAAGTAACATTTTTAATCAACATTATTTCAAAAATGTCACGGTATTGTGAAAAACAACAAGCATTGATTTTTTAAATTATTTGATTGTCTTAAAAAAAAGTGATACAGGAAAAACTCTTTTCGCAGTTTAGAAAGTAGATATAATTTGTTATTTTTATCCTGACCTTGTAGGTCAATTGTTAATAGAAATTATTTTAATTTGTTAACGTTTCGGTTTATTTTATAACCATCTTCAGAACTACAAGAAAAGCTATGTCAGTTATTTAGATTTATAAAAAAAACAATTATCAAAACTTATTTTTTACAAAAAACAAAACATACCTGTCAATTGTTCAGTAGCACTACACTATACTCTAAAAACTAAACATCTTTCTAGGAGAAGTATACTAAAATTATTTTTTATTTTTATTTCTATTATCAAAATTACGGACAAGGGATAATTGATTGGAAAATCCCCTGCCAATATTTTTAAATGTAATTAGGGATGGGTGTAAAAATTTGCATTTTATTGTGTTATTAAGTTGTTATCAACATTACTAAGATTGTCTGTATCGGTTCTAAAATTAAGGGAATTTTTGTTTTTTTTTAATGTGAATCATAAGGCATCATCAAAACAAAATGGTAGGTACACAAAACCTGTATGGTCTGGTCGATATTTGAATTTTAACTCTTATACTCCCAATAAATATTTTAAAAAAAGTGTTGTTAATTCATTGGTTAATAGAGCTACCCTTCCAACAGATCCAAAGCTTAAAAAAATTAGGACAGTTCTCCAAATTAATAATTATCCAACAAAATTCTACGAACCAATTATTAAACACAGAATAAATAAAATTTATAATACACAACAAACCAAACTTAATACTGAAGAAAATAAGGAGTTTATCTCTTAACCATATATCCCAGAAATAAATCAAAAAATAAAAAAGTGCTTGAACCACATACAAATTTGTATCTCAGAAAAACCTGGGAATAATTAAAACTATATTCACAAAATTAAAACATGAAACACCTTTATTAAATCAAACAAACCTCATCTACAAAATTAATTGTTCAGACTGTCCAAAAACATATATTGGACAAACTAAGCAATATCTTAAAAACAGAATAAAATAATAATAATAATAATAATAATAATAATAATAATAATAATAATAATAATAATAATAATAATAAAAAGTTTATTCAATATATAGGTACATAAAATAAAATATTTGCAAATTTTAAATTAGAACTTTGAATAAACTAAAATGAAATATAATTAAACTCACGAAGTCTTACTTGTAGTGAGTAATAATTATAGTATTATAATTTCATATCCATGAATATAATGAATTTTATACATATTATGTATCACAATAATATAATGTATTATAATATATCACAACAATATACGCAATCATATATAATATATTTTATATTTTAAAATATTTATCCATAATATTATTGAAAAAATATCTTTTATTTTTTATTATCCATAGTTTAATTTCTTGTTTGTATTTAATCATAGATTTAATTGCTTTAATCGATTTTGGGAGAATATCAAAAATATAAGGAATTATGTTTAATTTTTAAAATCCATTTTTGAATAATTTCAATATTACGGAGATTATTTTTATTTATTCCACGGATTCCACATTCCACCCCAACCTAATATTCCATAATTTATTTGTGTTTGTACCAATGAATAATATATGGTTTCTAAATGTTTAATATCTAAAAATTGTTTAAGATGTTTAAATTTTGGTATAAGTATTCTCAATTTTTTAGTAATATATTCACTATGTAAATTCCATTTTAAATGTTTGTCAATAATTATTCCTAAATATTTAATATTTTCAGCTTGTTCTATTTTTATATTATCATTAATATTTATAGTATTTATATTATTTGGTAAATTACTTTTATAAGAAGTAAATGGGAGGTATTTTGTTTTATTATAATTTATTGTTAATAAATTATTATTAAACCAGTTGTTAATTTTAATAAAATCATCAATAATTATATTTTTTACAATATTCCAATTCAATCTCTCATAAAAAATTACAGTATTATCAGCAAAAAGAAAATAAAAATAGCAGTAAAAATACACATCAACCCATCACCGCTTTTTCTAAATATGCAATTGACAGAACCCGTAATTTCAACTTTGACAACGTTCAGATTCTTGATTACGAAATTAATTACAAAAAAAGAAATATAAAAGGAATGATTCGTATTAAAAAAAAACAAAAATATCCTTAATTTTAGAACACTGACGATCTTAGTAATGTTTATATAACAACTTAATACACAATAAAATGCAAAGTTTTACACCCATCCCTAATTACATTTAAAAATATTGGCAGGGGACTTTCCAATCAATTATCCTTTGTCCGTAATTTTGATAATAGAAATAAAAATAATTTTAGTATTAAATAAATACGTAAAAGAAACAACATTAAGGTTTCAAATCTTCACAAAATTAATTTATTTTTATATTAAAAATAAAAATAAAAACAGGACATGTTTCGTAGCACTGCTACTTCGTCAGATGTCGAGATGGAAATGACAAACAAAGTTGTAGGTGTAGAGGCATTTACCTGCTAAGTACAAAATTAAGGCAAAATGGATAGAGAAGGAGAAGAAACCTTAACTTCATTGATAGTATTGAAATATCCACTAGTTCATTAGCGGACTGTTTAAAAAAAATTAATTTAAATGGAGTAAATGTAATGTTTTAAACAGGCGCTTTTTAATAGAGCAACCCAATATAGCTCAAAAACGAGTAGAATTTTTAAGAAAATTTAAGAATAACGGCAACTCTCAGTTTCTCTTAAAACCTGTATTTCTGGATGAAGCCCCCAGTAAAGGAGCTTTTGGGCGAAGTTGATACTATTCATACAGTTTTAAAAAATCGTCAGAGGGTGTATGGTATTTTATTCTACACGCATTGAACACATTGAAATTATAAATGATGTGTAGGAACGGGGTAAATTTATCAATGATTTAGATACTCTTCCCATTATTATTAACTTGGACGAATCTAATGATGATCCTTGCGCGGATGATTTATTTTAATTATTAAAAAACTGTATTTTGTTGTGTTGTCATTTTTTATTATATTTTCTTCTTTATGATTTTATAAAAGATGAAAATATTTGAAACAAAATTTATAGACTGATGCACTACAGATGCACTATACAAAAATATATGATTCAATTTTAAATTTTATAAATGAGTTTTGTTTATTTTTCAGTAAATTTATATTAATTAAAAATTTCATACTGATTTTCAAAAAGAAAATGTTTCATCCCATGATACCTTTTACCCTGAATAAACTGCTTATATTTTACTTGTTTACGTGCATTCGTCTTAACGTAGATGAAGCATAACCTTCACCACTGGTAAGTCAAATATGGAGAATATGACCTTAGGGTCAGCGGTCATTGAACATACTTTACATACAGGGTGGTTGTTTAGTGCGAGGAAGTCCAAAGGTTTTAGGATAATCAAGAGCGCACATTTTAAAAATATTTTTGGATATACAGGATGCGTCAAAAAAGCGGGGCATCATGAATGTTTTTTTTTTTAAATGGTACCACCCATTTTTTTTATCTCATTGAATTCGGCATAAAAATATACATAAGTTACGCTATTTTATTTTGGTGATTTATACAACGTTGCCAGATTATTCAATTTTTCATAAAATTTTCGCGGAAAACATCATATCAAAAAAATTATTTTAAAATATTACTAATCTGAACTAAAAATTTTTTTTTATATTTTTTTAAACCTTAATGGTGTTCGAATAATTCTACCAAAACAAAGCATTAACATCGTATACAGGGTGTCTTTTACATCGGTACAAATGTAGCAATCTTTAAATAACTATTACTCGTTTTTTTCAAATAGATCCCCCTGTATATTATTGTGTCAGTTTACAGATAATTTCAACCTCTTTAAATATGCAATTACAATAAATGCTCTAAAACGCAACGTTCTTTTAATATTTTATGTTTTATTTAAAAAATGCAAAATATCAGCACTTTCATTAAGATGGCCATAAGTTGAACAAAATAATAATAAATTATAACAACTCAATAAAAAAAAACTATAACAAATGTTCAATATGACCTCCGTTAACATCTAAACAGATCTCTACGCGTTCTCGAAATGATCTACTAACTTTATCCAATACATTGTTGTTGATATTCCGAAAAACTTGTATGATGCGGTTCTTCATATTATCTTTTGTGTTTGGAGGAACTTTATACACTTCATCTTTGACATATCCCCACAAAAAGAAGTCCATTTTTGTTAAGTCTGGAGATCGAGGTGGCGATTGAAATGGTCCACCTCTGCCTATCCATCTATTGGGAAACTCATTATTTAAATGTTCATTGATTAGTGCCGTATGGTGGACTGGAGCTCCATCATGCAAATACACATTCCTTCTTTTAGAAAATTTGGTAAATTATTTAACAAGCGTGGTAACTCATTTTGCAAAAAATCCAAATAGACAACGAACAAACCCGAACAAACCCCACGCATTTAGTGACCTGGTTTGACTGTGAGTTCTAATAAAAGGTGGGTTGGCGGTTGCATATTAATGGTAATTATGCCTGTTGACATTTCCATTCTTATGGAATGTAGCTTTGTCAACGAACAATACATAGTTGAAAAAATACCTGTCTTGCTGAATTTTTTGTTGAGTCCATTCACAGAAAGTAACTCTGGTTCCATAGTCTTGATCGTTCAGCTCTTGCATCAGTTGAATGTGATATGGGTGCAGTTTATTTTTACTCAAAATATTTTGGACAGTACAACGTTTTATATCCGTTTCATTTGAAATTATTCTTTGGGAGATATGGGGATTTTCAGTTACTTTCAGCAGCACGGTTAATTCATTTTCTTCTGTATAAACACTTTTAGTTCTTTTAGTTTTTTCATATTCCATTTTCCCTGTCCGAGAGAAACGATCCATTAATTTATCAAATGCCTCTTTTCTTGGTAGCCTTCTATCAGGATAAGTTTCCCGATAAAGCCTTGCAGCAAGTAGACAGTTTCTGTCACTTGCTCCTAGTATGAAAACCATATCGACTAATTCGTTTGTAGAAAAATTCATAGCGTTTTAACAAAAAACTATTTTTATAATCTTAACACCATAACGTTGTTAGACCAAATATGTCAGAAATATAAATTCATTATGATTTTGACAGTACGAAGTCTTGATTTTTTGTTCAACTCATGGCTAACTTAATGAAAGTGCTGATATTTTGCATTTTTTAAATAAAACATAAAATATTAAAAGAACGTTGGGTTTTAGAGCATTTATTGTAATTGCATATTTAAAGAGGTTGAAATTATCTGTAAACTGACACAATAATATACAGGGGATCCATTTGAAAAAAACGAGTAATAGTAATTTAAAGATTGCTACATTTGTACCGATGTAAAAGACACCCTGTATACGATGTTAATGCTTTGTTTTGGTAGAATTATTCGGACACCGTTAAGGTTAAAAAAAATATAAAATTTTCTTTTTTAGTTCAGGTTAGTAATATTTTAATCATTTTTTTGATATGATGTTTTCCGCGAAAATTTTAGGAAAAATTGAATAATCTGGCAACGTTGTATAAATTACCAAAATAAAATAGCGTATCTTATGTACAATTTTATTCCGAATTCAATGAGATAAAAAAAATGGGAGGTACCATTAAAAAAAAACATTCATGATGCCCCGCTTTTTTGGCGCATCCTGTACTGTATATCCAAAAATATTTTTAAAATGTGCGCTTTTGATTATCCTAGAACCTTTGTATTTAATAAATTTCGATATTTCTAAGAACAACGGAGATATTGGACTTCCTCGCACTAAACAACCACCCTGTATATAGGTTACTATTTATTAGCTTTCCTGCTCCTGACTATAATCCTCTTAAGCTAATAATTATAAAATTAATGGCAATACTTAATTATTTTCTAGGCCGATAATAATAGTAGTAATATTATAGTTTTATGACGGTGTTTATTGGCAATATTCTGTCTATTTTCATTATCTATCCCATTTTTTGTGCCATTTTTCTCGATGGAACGTGCAAATCCAGCAATTTGCAGTATTTAAAAATTTAAACCGAGGAAATCGAGGTAAAGTGCCGCTCCATATGCAATGCTCTAGCACTTTATCCAGATAAAAGGGACTTATACAGTGAGGACCAGCCCTGTCCTGCATAAATTTGATAAAAAATTAGGGATACATTTTTCGGAAAAATGCTTGAACACGTAAATTTTTATTTTCATTTACGCCTCTTTTGAAGTGAAAGTTTAGTATACAGGGTGACACATGTTAAAGATATGACATAAATCGGTATTTTTTCTTATGAAACACCCCGTATATTTTTCGATTTTTTAATTCTAATAAACATTCTAAACATATCTGATATAGCATATCCAATGCCTAAAGTGAAAGATTATCGAGAAATTTTCGATTGAATAAAAAATACCAAGTAATAAAAATATTTATTATAAAGCGAGTATCAAAGATGGAAATATTAAAAACTACTCTAATCATTAATCTAGTAAATGTTCGAACTGTGCTCCATTAACTTCCTGGCAGCAAGCAAGCCGCAATTCAAACTCTTCAAAAATGTTATGTATCATTTCACGGGTTATTAATTGAATTTCATTTATTCTTCGATACTGTTGGGTTTGTTCGTATACACTTGGTTTAAAATAGCCCCATTTAGAAAAGTCCATTGGAGTTAGCTGCGGCGACCTAGCAGGCCACTCTATTTGCCCCCTTCGCCCTATCCAACGACCCGGAAATACGTCATTTAAATATTCGTGCACTGGCCTACCAAGTAAAGTTCACCTGTTAGCGTACCATCGAAGAAATACGGTCCTATGACTCTGTCGCCCACAATACCCGCCCAAACATTAACATACTGTTTATACTGGGTGTGAGCTTCAACAGCCCAGTGTGCATTAGTTGAAGACCAGTAGTGACAGTTTTGTCTGTTCATCACCCCATTCAGACAGAAAGTTGACTCGTGAGAAAATATAATCCTACGTGAAAAAAAATGATCATCAAAGCAAATATACGTTAGAGTTTTGCAAAACTGTAAGCTATGATCTGAATAATCTTCGTTAAGCTCTTGGATTAATTTTATTTTATACGGATAATATTTCTCTATTTTAAAAATTCTTTTTGCAGATGATTTTCCAATTTCGTTATCCAATGCTAGCTCTTGAGTGGGTTTATGTCGATTTTCTTCAATGGATAGATAAATGTTTTATTTTTTATCTTCTGAAATTGAAGGCCGACCGGACCCTTTGAGTCCCATTACGATCACCACATCCTATCATAATTAAGACATCTATCTCTGAGTTTCAGTCAATTTAACCATTTTCTTTTGATAATTTTAAATTTTAGTTAGTTAAGTAATACGAAAGGCCGCATGCATGAGACAAGATTAAATGTTATTTGATAGCTCTCAGCCATAAACTGACAACTAATGACAACAAATTTGAAGGACTGCTTTATACCTATTTAAATAATAAAACTCAAGGTGGCTTTAAAAAGACTACTATTCAATCAAAAATGTATCGATAATCTTTTACTTTAGACGTAGGATATGCTATATCATATATGTTTAGAATGTTTATTAGAATTAAAAAATAAACGGGGTGTTCTATAAGAAAAAATACCGAATTATGTCATATATTTAACATGTGTCACCCTGTATACTAAACTTTCACATCAAAAGATGCGTAAATAAAAATAAATATTTACGTGTCCAAGCATTTTTCCGAAAAATGCATCCCTAATTTTCCCCAATTTATGCAGGACTTCTGGTCCTCACTGTATAATAATAATAATTACTTAATTTAATCTGTTGGGATGGTTTCGTGTTTATTAAAAAGTTTTTCAGAAAAGTGGGGTTATATATTATAAAAGGTGGTATATTTTTCTGTTTTTTTTGTGATTGTGTCTTATTAAAATGAATCCCCAGACTGATTTGGTATGTGCCGTTTTATAGACTAGCTTTTCGAGATGGAAAGATAAATATAAGGCGGATGCATTAAAGTGTGAAGCAGTGGCGGCTCGTGACTGATTTAGATGGGGAGGCTAAGTTTTAGTAATGAAGCGCCACAGGCGTGAGATGCGCCGCAGACGCGAAATTGCGCCGCGGCGAAAAATTTTCGCGACCACGCCCAAAATCAAAAATTCACTCTGAAAAAAATGTTAAAAATAAGTTAAACTAAAAACTGAACGAGCAGGATAGTGTCGGGAGAAAAATTTTCGGGACCACGCCCAAAATTTCTCAAAAATTCACTATAAAAAAAACTGTTAAAAATAAGTTAAACTAAAAACTATTTTTTTATAAAGTTGTACCTTAGACGTAAACTACCTAAAAGATTATTTGGGAAATTTTCTGAAAAACTTTAAAAAATATTTTTATTCATTAAGTCAAAAAATTGTACCTAATTCATGCAAATCTGAAAATATTAGTTCAATCTGGCCTTTTGTAGTAACTAAAATATCATTGAAAAGCTGCTTACAATGAAGTTTCTTATCTTCAAAATTATACGTTTTTCGTCTTTTTGCATCATGGCTTCTATTCAGTAAAAAAACTATAAAACAGGGAGTTAAAACAATTTTCAACAATTGCATCACTGGAAATTTTTTCTAGAAGAGATTTTAAACGATTTCGTGAACAATGTCAGTAATCTTATGCTGCAAAATTTGAAAAACAATATCTGTTTGCTCAAATATTAATTTACCTAAGTACCTACCTACTTATATTAAGAAAAAATAAAAACTCTAAATAATAATTATTATACCTAATGATCTGTTTTAAATCGACGATTTTGTTTTTCTTTACCTGTAATGCCTAGACCTTGTAATTCTGGCTGTGGGAGTTTATTTTTTACTATCAGTTTGACAGTTTGTTATCGTAATTCAGGTAATTAAACGCTTTTGAGTCTGTTAGGAAATGTTCCACTCTAAATTACAGCCGGCCACACTCATTTTTCACTATATTATAGATTGTCCTATTCCTATTATCCAAAGTATAACTAAAAACAAATAAAATATCTAACCGATGCAATTTCCACAAAACCGGCGAAAACTCGAATATTTAACTTAGCAAAAAACGAAAATGCCAAAATTCCCGGGATTTCTAGACACTCACAACATCACACGAGGCGAGCAAGCGCTTTACGCAGCCGCGCTTTAAAAACTAAAAAACGAACATGTCTTCGGGATGATCCGGTCATTTTCGGTCGCACGTGGAAGAAATAGACACGTTATTGTTATTGGTGGAGCTGTTTGCCTTTACATGTTGCCAATTTTACTGAAAAAGTTAGAAATCGGTATGCGTTCCGACACAATTTCGTTGAGTAATACCAACACCGCCTTTGTCACTTAGGAAATCATGGTTTAAATTCAAAAACAGCCTCCTGCACTGTTGTCAGATTGTGAAGAAAATAATAAATCGTATTAAATATGGGGATAATATTGAAATTACAATTGCTCCTTGTAAATTAAAAGATTTAAAAGTTATTGTTTATATTTAAGTAAATAAAATATTTAGGAGGGCAAGAATGCTGAGGAGGCTTAGCCTCTCTGCCTCCTTCGAGGAGCCGCCACTGGTGTGAAGGACCAACTCCAGAATTGTCGGTGTCTTTTTATTTTGATACAAGATATTTCTCTCTTCTTCCGCTCTAGTAACCTTCCAATTTTCAAATTTTAATTGTAGTTCTGATGATGGTTCAGACCAAAATAAACCGAAACATCAGCAATACAAACTTGTACATAATTAACAATTTTGATCCAAAACCCAAAAATCATATAATAATAATGATAATAATAATAAACGTCTTTTATTCAATAAATTAATACAATTAGGCGCTTATTATATCTTTATATTGTATATACAGGGTGTTTCAGTAAGGATGGCCACCGGCCATATTTGGGAAACTACTAAGCATTGAAACTTGGGGAAAAAAATTTTATGATTAAAGTGGTCATGAGCAAATTCTGGAAATTATTTTTAACTTCCGCATTTCACCACAAGGGGGCACAATTGAATATAAATTTTTAAAAGTCTAAATTTCTCCGAAAATTCCTATATTATGGTATATGGTAGGGGAGCCCACCAGGGGATTTTGGGATTTACTCAAGCGCGGCAGATTAACATATGGGGGATACCTTGCACCCTGTTGAGTACCTCTGCCATGTCTAATCTATATAGTGCCGCGCGTGTACGGCAGCTGATCAGAATAGTAAAAAAAAATCGATAGCTGAATTTACTCGAGCGCGTCAGATTAAGGTGTGGTGTGTTAATTACATGCTAAAGAGTCTGCATTTCAATAATCTGACGATTTGAGCGTGACGTAAGGGAGTGGAAGGATCACAAACTTGCAAAAAAAAACGTCACATGGACATTCTCGAGCGCGGTAAATTTTCTTTTTATTTTGAAGGAAATAATTCAAGGATAACGGGAAAAATATAATCTGCCGATTACCACAAGCCGAAGTAACAAAAATCGTCAATAAAGTTTATTAGCGCGTGCAGCTGCAGTGAAGCACTCCGCGCCTCAATGTCTCTTTCTTTATCACTCACTCTCTCGCACCGTCCCCACACTACTTTCCGTCAGCCATCACGCCATCACAGGCTGATCACAGCATTCGTGGGATTATATGTACAGGGTTATAATTTTACATTTTAGTTTGTCCCACTTTTAAAAGCCTGTAACTTTTTTGTTTTTTGAGTTAGCTCGTTCACTCAAAAAGTAGTATATAGAACTTTTGGCCAAGTATTTATGGGTTTTGTCAAAAATGACAGTAGGTATCACATGTCACATTTAAAACCAAACATTTAATTTTTTTTTAAATGAGACACTCTGTATATTAGAAGCGCATTAGATGGTTCCTTTTCTTCCGATTTCAAAAATATAACACACTTATGCATTATTCTCTTAATTCCATCAAAAATATGTAAAAAATAATATTATTAAAAAGCATCAAGATAGTTATGAAACCGTTTTGTTGCTATGGATTTTGTCTTTATTTATATCGCAGTCTGTCACTTTTATTGTTATTACTCGTTCCGAATTTTGTATCGAAATATTTTTGTAAGTGAATTAAATTTTGTAAGATTTTAAAAAAAATTATGAAATTTTTTTTTAAACGGTCAGATTAACAAAATCCCTCAAAATAATTGTCAGATTATGAATCAGCACGACCAGGAAGGACACCAAGCTGAACCGTCTGTATGAAAATCTGACGCGCTCGAGTATGTCAAAATAGCGTGTTTTTTTTTGCATTTTCGAAAAGTCGCCACGAGCTTGCGTCACATCGGAATCGTCAGTCTATTGAATGGGAGCTTCCTTAGGGATCCCTTAACATTCCCTCTGAATATCTGACACGCTCGAGTAAATTTTTTTCCCCCATTTTTAACCCTTCCGTACCGCCGCCCCCACCATCAAAACCGGCGGATTAATGTACCTCGGTCATGAGACTCACGTGGGGCATATACACTATTAATATCTGACGCGCTCGAGTATATCCATGTGACTGTTTTTTTTTTTTACATTTTTGAAAGCTTGTAGCGAGGCTTGTAGTAACTTCCCCCACCGGTGAAAGGGTACACATGATATGACATTTTTTCCTTTCTACCATCCAATCTTCAAGATCCAAGGAGGGAACACACTTCAGTATAGGGTACGACATTTCGTACTTCTCCTGCTCCGTTTTGTTTTTTGAGTCCTAGTCCTAAATGAAACCTTTTACTTGAACGCAAAGAACCTCAAACAAATTAATTACGATTAAATAGCAACGAAGCTAGCGTAAATTCGTGGACACCTTTTGTTTATGAAGATTTGATACGCGACTTGATATAAGACCCAAAATATCAGTTCGGTAAAAGACTAAATTTAAATTGAAAACAAACAACAAAAGAAGACGCATTTGCAATTTCGTTTTTTGTTTATTATTTCGTTACTTTACCGAACTAATAAACCGAAGCAGACGAGTCTTTATATTACATTTAAGCTTATTGGATATTTCAAGTTTCTTTTGATTAGTGTGCTGAAGCAGATGAGACTTTAACTCATTTTGATACATAGTTTGATAGTCACATTCATTACATTTTAATATCTTAATCCCTTCTAAATTGGTATGCCGATGCAAATGACCCTTTATAGCATTTTTATGTTTAGTTTGAAAGTTACATTTAATGCATTTAAATATTTCAACTTCCTTGGGATTCTTATGTCGCAGGAGGTGTCTGTTTAGATGGCTTTTTTGATTTGTTTTATAAGAACACTGGTCGCATTTAAACTTTTGATCTGGCTCTGAGTTATGATGCCCAACAAGATGACGAGTTAAACTAACTGTTCCTTTAGTTCGATAGTCACATTTAGAGCATTTTAATATTTCAACTTCCTTGGGATTCTTATGTCGCAGGAGGTGTCTGTTTAGATAGCTTTTATGATTTGCTTTATAAGAACACTGATCGCATTTAAACTTTTGATCTTGCTCTGGGTTATGATGCCCAACAAGATGACGAGTTAAACTAAGTGCTCCTTTAGTTCGATAGTCACATTTAGAGCAATTAAATATTTCACCCTCTTCTGAATTATAATGCAGATGCATATGAATTTTTAAACGTCTTTTATAAATTGTTTGAAAGTCACATTTATTGCATTTAAACATTTCAACTTCGTCAGGATTCTTATGTCGCATGAAGTGTATGTTTAGATGGCTTTTATAATAACACTGATCGCATTTAAACTTTTGATCTTGCTCTGGGTTAGGCTGAACGAGATGACAATTTAAACTACATTTAAGTTTAGTTGAATAGTCAGATTTAGAGCATTTAGACATGTTGAGTTGGCTGAGCAAGTCCGTTTTATTATTTTTTATAATATTATGTTGAACGAGCCTCTTTAAACTAGTTTCTGGTATTTTATCCATACAGTGTTCACTTTTAGGACTATTTTGATATAAATCACTTTTAAGTGATATATCATCATCAAATTGATCACATTGATCACTTTTCTCGGGCACGTACCTCTCACATTTGACTTGGTTCTCTGGACAAACATAATCTGGCGAAATACTGCAAAAATAAAAACGTAATAATTAAAAGAAGTTCAAGTGGTTGAAGTAAGTTTATTACAAATAAAGTTTGCTAGTAAAAAGCAAAGAGATGTGACTTAAATAATAAAAATTAAACTAAAGTACGAACGAAAAAGCCTATAGAAAAATCAATAGCAACACGCAAAGCAAAATAAAATAAACCAAGGCTTTATCATCCGCTGGAGTATCGACGATTTACGTTTGGCCACATCTTTCTGCTGAATAAAAGTGATGCTTGTGAGGAACGACGCGACGCGCCAAACTACTAGCTGTTTTTTTTCTGAGCAACTCCCATTTTTTTATTTCTTCTTTTAAACAGCACAGTTAAGTAAAATATTTTTCACCCTAACTGGTATCGACTTATTGACTGCAATAAAACTACCGGTTTAATCCCATTGTTATACACAATCAACAAGCAAATACACTACAGGGTGGGACTTTAGATATTTAATTCGTTATTAATAATATATTATTTAATGACATGCACAAGATAGTTAAATATTACCTGCTATAATTGCAAATTATAATCCTGACAGTTTATTTGCATTTTTATGGCCGAGCTCTTGCAAAACGTCCCAGGTAGTTAAACGGAGTCAACCATTTATTGTGAAAAATACTTTAAAGGTATTTTCTTAGCTAAGTTGTTAAAGGAACGCTTCGCGAACAAATCGTACGGAAAATATAGATGGGCATATTTGACCGCGGCAAGGGAGGAGGAAAAATTTTTGGCTGAGCTGAGTGAAAATTTTAAACGGGCCGCTCAACTTAGCCGTTGACTTTATTATCTAAAAGGAAGTCGGCTATTGTTGATTGTGGGTGTTTAATATTTCGGATTTATAGTTTTTGTGTACTTTTGTATTGTGCAGT
The DNA here is from genome assembly GCA_963969555.1 of Polydrusus pterygomalis. Lineage (NCBI taxonomy): Eukaryota > Metazoa > Arthropoda > Insecta > Coleoptera > Curculionidae > Polydrusus > Polydrusus pterygomalis. Next base: position 55,909,074 of record OZ018382.1, read on the forward strand.
TAAGTGAACTGTGTTTCGAACTTTTGATCAAGAAATTGTGCTTGAAAATGATGTTTTACAATTACCCAAGTTTGTGGCAAATTATTATGAATTGCTAAATGTTATCAACTAATATTTGACTTAAGTGTAGGTATGCGATAACATTGAAGATTTTTTTGTTTTTTATTTTTGATTTGATAAGGTAAGTTTAATTGACTTGTTATCTTGCTTTTCGAACTAGACGGCGAATCATTTTAAAAAAATTTTAGACACAAAACATTAAAAACGATTTTCTAACCTCAAAAAAATCTGATAGGTTGGCAGTCACTAAAAGCACAAGAAATCACTACCCCCCCCCCCCCCCCCCAACCTTGGAAATAAATTAGCACAAGTTTCAGTTTGATGACAATAAATTGTGGAAATAACTTCGGGCAAACTGTGGCTGTTTACACGTAAAAATATGGGGAGTCTTCAAGAACTGGTTCATCATGTGTATAAAATGTAGCGTCCCAGTTCGCTCTTAACCGTCGCAGTGTTAAAGTTTATAGTTTAACAGTTTATGTGTTCTGTGCAGATTTTGTGTGTTTGGGTCATTTGTAACCGACCAATAGCTAATCCCGTGGTAAGAAAAATATGATTGTTTCTTTATTAATTATTATTTTTTTATTTTTGTATAAATTATTGGTAGGTACATTATACTTCTTTGGAAATTATACAGTTTGGGAGTTATTTAATTCATAGGATTAAATGTGTGAAATAGTCAGGCCCGTGCCAGTTCAGCAACACGGGACTTACTAAATAATACGTAATTTTAATAAAACATTTGTTTTTAGATACTTTGGAATAAGATGGCAAGGGTGCGCGTAAGTGAGGAAGAAAGAAAGCGGCGTAAACGAGAAAAGGAGCGAGAACGTAGACGAAAGATACGCGATGATCCAATTAAATAAATTTACTGTAAAAAAACTAAAAAAACACGCTTTAATACCGTAAGACTGGCAGATTTTGGAATATTTTGGCAAATAACTATAAAACAGTCGCTCGTGTTTACCAACTAAAGTTGCCATCGTAACAAACGTTCTCAAGGCTATAAGTTTAGTTAGAAATATCAAAAGATAACCGAGAAAAAAAAAATTCTTGGGGTGCCAAAGTAGGCAGGTGTTTGGGGTTACTTTGGCAGGCTATATTAATTTGGCGTAAAACATTAAAGTAGGCAGTGTTAGTGTCTTCATTGGCACCTAAAGGACTAAAAATCGGGTTTAGTTTTTACCACATATTTTTTTAAACCTTCTAGACGCATTTTTTCATCAAAAACAATGAATAATTTGAATTTTTTATTTATAAAATATTAAACTGAGCTCTTTAAATCAGCATAAACACAAACATATTATGTTGTGTAGTATAATTGGCGTATGAACGCCCTCCTAACTTTTTTCTGTAATGACGTGGCATCTTTTTAGTGCGTTATATCTGTAACAATGAGAATCTCATAATTAAATTTAAAAAAAGAATCAAACAAAAAAAAAACAGAAAAAAAATGTAGCATAATGACGTATATGCCAAAGTTACCCCGGGTGCCAAAGTAACTCCGTTTTACGGTAATTAATCAGACTAAAAAGCGGAAAATAAAAAATATAGTTTAAAATAATTCTTGAAATCTTTAATATAGGCCGAAAATAATAATGAACGATAAACATTAGTATTATTGTGAAAAAAACAAGCGTAGGGCGCTTTGTGCTATATTTTTCGTATATCGAGCACCCCTAGTTTTCTTCACAATAATACTAATGTTTATGGTTGATTATTATTTTCTGCCTATATTAAGAATTTTAAGAATTATTTTAAACTATATTTATTTTCCGCTTTTTAGTCTGATTAATTATTAAAGCGTGTTTTTTAGTTTTTTTAAACTAGGATTTATTTTTCATTTTTTAGTTTGAATTATTGTTTAGAAAAATATTTTTTTTTTAGAGAAATTGAGCTAGATTAGTAGATTATTGTATTGTCAGCGGTTCTTGATAAGTCTACAAAATTTAAATTAAATCTGACCATTTAAAAAGGGTTTAAAGAAGTCGGTTACAAACAAACATACATACAAACCCAATGGTTTATGGGCCGAATTATAAGAAAAGAACGATATTTGCAAATTTTTGAAAATTCTGACATATTAACAGGTGTCAAATTTTGACAAGAGAATTTTTTGCGTATTCTTTTCAACTTTCCACCGTCAATATACATACGACCTTATAGTTATTCCATTTATTCCATTTTTTTTAAACGATTTGACAGTATTGACCAGGCTATTCGTGCGGTAGGTCGGTGTTTATCTTGGTACTTAATCGCATTTTTTTGCGGAAGTGATAAAATTCCTTTAAATTGCGAGTCGAAAAAGTGAAACACAAATAACTTTAATTTTGCGCTATGAATAAAGACAGCGGGGGTATACCCCCCGATATAGGTACTTCAAGGGTAATTTTAGGTAGTGGAGCGAGTGCGCAACCACAACAAGAAGGGGATGAGGATATGAATAAACCGATAAACAAAGTAAATAAAAAAAATAATTTGCTTTATGAAATCAAAGATACTGGCCCATATCAAGTATATGTTGAAAATATTTCATCTGAATTCAAGGGTAAGTTAAGCGCTTTAAAAGTAAACGAGATTATATATTCTACTCACCCCGAGCTGGATAACCGGATAAAAGAAATCGATTCCATAGGGCGCAACCGAATTAGAGTTAATTTTAGGGACTTCCAAGCAGCAAATAAACTGGTAAGTTCTAAAAGTTTAGAAAAGTATAATTTAGAAGCGTATATACCACAATTTATAGTATCGCGAAAAGGAGTAATCTCTGAGATAGACAGAGACATAAGCGAAGAATATCTAAAAAACCATATTCAAAAATATGATATGCACTGTAATATTGAGGTTTCCACGGTAGAAAGAATTACAAAAAGGGTGTTTGACGACAAAACTAAAGAAAAAAAAATAGTAAACACAAAATCAATAATTGTAACTTTTAGAACTCAAACATTACCTAAATACGTAACCATAGGACATGTTAAGTGTGAAGTTTCTGCGTATGTTCAAAGAGTTATTTTATGTTACAATTGTTTTCGATATGGACATTCTAGCAAACAGTGTAAAAGTAAAATTAGATGATTTAACTGCCAAGGCGAACATAATGTAAACGAATGCACAGTCAATAAAGAAAAAACATGTTTTCATTGCAAATTAAATCATTTTACTAATGAAATAAAAAAGTGTCCTGAATTCACCAGGCAAAAACAAATTAACACCTCTATGGCCAAGCAAAATTTAACGTATCAAGACGCCGAAAAATGTTTCCCTCAAAAAACTTATGCCTCCGTATTATCTCAGAATGGTTGCCCTGAAAGGGACTCCAATATTGACCTGGAACAACTAGATAACTTGTTAAATATAAATTCCCAAACTACATTCCGCGCAAACAATCGAAATGTATCAACTAAATTTACCCAAGAAAAAATTCCTCAAAAGAGAATAAGACCATCATCTCCTAATACAATTCTTCAAGAACATAACCAAATATTGTCACAACATAAACTGTCATTAGGCGCAGGCGATTTATTAAATGACACTATTTATCAAGCAGGGTTATCATCAAACCACAGTAGTCAAAGTAGAAACACTAATTTTATCTCTAATAACACTTCAAATAATAATGTTAATAATATGGTAGAAATGGTTATATCAGTATTAAACACACTGAAAGAAAAAAATACATTTGATATTAATAAATTAGAATTAACCGAATTAATTAACTTAAAATTAAAACAATCCCTAGTTTAAAGGTAGTACAATTAAAGCAATTATAATTGTAAATAGGCTTTCGGTATAGGGCGTAAAATAAAAAAATCAAACAAATTGCAATATTGCATTATTATCAGAAACATGGTTTAAACCTGGCAAATATACATCTTTCCTTGGTTACAATGTTATCCGCAGGGACCGTCCTGACGGAAAGGGCGGAGTAGCTATTTTGATCAAAACTAACATAAAATTTACTGAGATAATAGGTCCCGAATTTAATCATATTTTTTATGTGGGCATTAAGGTCCAATTAGGCCACGGTCCAGAGCTAAGCTTAATAAGTTTATACATAAAACCACAAACAAGAATTTCCTTACAAACATGGTCAAATTTCTTTCAATTTATTAATAACCCATTTCTTGTTGGAGGGGACTTTAATGCCCACAATATAGCATGGGGATGTGCGGATAATGATACGTATGGCACAACTTTATTAGATGCCATAGACTTAAATAATATAATATATTTAAATAATGGAAACTTTACTAGAATTAACCCAGCAGGGGGCCAAAATTCGGCCATCGATTTATCCCTAACATCCCCATTCCTTCAACCTCTAGTAGAATGGAACACACTGGAGGATTCTTATGGCTCAGATCACCTCCCCATTAAAATAATATGTTACATAACACCAAAGTTTACCACTATAAAAAGTCAGAAAAAATGGAATACCAAAAAGGCTAATTGGGACCAATTTTACGCTGAATGCAACCAAAAATTTCAAAACATAGACCTAAATAACTATGATAATTTCATCAATACCCTAAACAATGTTTTAGAAAGTTCCGTTCCCACTTTTCAAGGGAATAGATACAAAAGAAAAAGCGGTACATTTTGGTGGAATGAGAAATGCGCAAACATAGTTTTAGACCGAAAAGAAAAATTCTCGGATTACAAAAACAACCCTACTCTTGCTAATCTAATAGCATATAAAAAATCAGACGCTCTTGCTAAAAAAATTATAAAAGAAGAGAAACGAAAAAACTGGCAAGAATATTGTAAGTCATTAAACAAGAACACACCCATTAAAAAAATATGGCAAAAAGTAAATAGTTTTAAAAATCGACAACAAGAAAATAGACTAATTACAAGTATAGGAGACCCATGGATTGAAGAATTCCATCGAATGTTAACTCCATTATACGCATCTAATAATGCCCCTAAAAAAAACGAGCCAAATACACCAAACCACTTCCTAAATCAGCCATTTACAATGAAAGAGCTAAATAGAGTAATAAAAAATAAAAATAACTCTGCGCCAGGTAAAGATAGTATAGAGTATTCTATGTTGGCAAACCTACCAGAAAATGCATTGGAAATGTTACTAGCCATATATAACGACATTTATGATGGACGCCGTCCTATTCCCTTAGAATGGTCGGAATACATAATAGTTCCTATATTGAAGCCAGGCAAACCTCAAAACACGGCGTCATCCTACCGTCCAATTGCACTAGCATCATGTTTACTAAAGACATTTGAGCGACTCCTTAAGAATAGACTTGAGTTTTGGATGGAAAAGAACAAAAAATATCCAACCACTCAGTTTGGGTTTAGACGTGGTCATTCTACTCAGGAAGCCATAGCTCACCTACTAACCGACATCCAAATAGGGTTCACTGAAAATTATAGTACATCAGCCTTGTTTCTAGATATCCAGGGAGCATATGATCATGTAAACTACGACATCCTTTATAAAAAAATACTTAAAATGGGAATCCCGGAAAAAATCGCACACACAATCTACTCGTTGTATAACACTCGAAGGTTATATGTTAGGACACATGATGGCCTTACAGAATCCAGAGTAGCAAGAATGGGACTTCCACAAGGAAGTATTTTAAGTCCTTTATTATATATTATTTATACTTCTGATCTGGGATCAATATTTGACGATGACGACATCAAAAGACTTGAATTTGCAGACGACGTTTGTATATACACCAAGGACAAGTCAATAGATGCAGCAAATATCAAATTGAAAACAATACTTTCAGAAATGGTGGGTTGGTTTGACAAAAACGGCCTTAGTTTATCAGTGGAGAAATCTAACCTGTGCACTTTTACCAGGAAAAGAACCCTACTTCCTAACTCAATAACAACACAAGAGGGACTACGAATACCTTATAAAAACACAATAAAATATTTAGGAGTAATGTTGGACAAGAAACTGTTATGGAAAGATCACATTAACTATCTTATTAAAAGAGCAGAAAATGGATTGAACCTTCTTCGAGCCTTCACATATCAAAAGTGGGGTGCAGACCCCAATATTGCTTTAATGTTTTATAAAGCTTACATCCGATCTATCCTGGATTATGGAAGTCAGTTCTATGGTTCTGCTGCAGAGACCCATTTAAAAAAAATTGAACGAATAAAGAACAAATGCCTAAGACTTTGTGTAGGATATCTAAAAAGCACCCCTATTGAGGTAATGGAAGCAGAGACAGTAGAAGCTCCCCTTTCACTAAGAAGGACGTACCTTAGTGGTAAACTTCTTTTAAAGCTTATTTCCGAAGACAGCAAACTAGTTGGAAGAATCCACACACTAACAATATTAAATCTAACTCACCCCTATTGGAAAGTAAAGAAGAGTCCTTTATTGGCTACCAGCTATTCCTGGATTACCCAGATTAAAGAATGCATTTACTCATCAGAGACTCCGCCCTACGCAGATCTACATGAAAATATTTTGGAGTTTCGCCCAAAAATCGTAATTCCAATAGCCTATAACAAAAATCCCACCATAGCGAAAACTAAATTTCTAGAAGACATCTGTATAACCTGGTCAAATTTCGAGCACATTTTCACAGACGGTTCAGTTCTGAATAACAGGACAGGTTGTGCTTTTTATCATAAAAACGAAAATATTTCAAAGTCATTTAGGCTACGTGACGAAGCAACCATATTCACAGCAGAACTTTGGGCTATTTGGGAATCCTTAAAGTACATACTGGAATACAATAAAAATAATAATTATGTAATATTCACTGATAGTAAAAGTGCTCTTCAAACGTTAATGAATTGTTACCAAAAAGTTCCTGACAATTATATTATTTCTAATATTTTAAATATCTATAGAAATATTAAGAATCTTAACGAAAACGTTCAGTTTGTTTGGATTAAATCTCACATAGGAATTAATGGAAATGAAATTGCAGATAAGTTGGCCAAGGAGGCAACAAGAGCTCCTGCGTGTGTAAATAATTTTTATATTCCATATACTGACCTCTTTAGCCTAGCTAAAAAGCAAATTTTAAACAATTGGCAGAAACAATATAATTTATCAAACTTAGGCTACAACTACAAAAATATATTTCCAAAAATACATAAAAAACCTTGGTTTCAAACCGAATTTAATAGAAACTTCATAAGATCAATTTCGCGAATAAGAAGCTATCATGCCCTTTATCCTAAATATAAAAAAAAAATAGGCCTACAGAATAATGAAAATTGTGAATGTGGGGAAATCGGTGATCTGGAACATAGTATACTAGGGTGCCATAGACATAACATTGTGTTCACCAATGAATTATATAATGAACTTAAAAATTTGGTTGAACATCCTTTTAACACAGGAAATGTAAACGTATATAAAACGCTATTTAAGTTTATATCACGTAATAACCTTAAAATGTAACAAAAAATGTAACAAAAAATGAAAAAAAAAAAAAAAAAAAAAAAAAAAAAAAAAAAAAATACGAAAGATTATAACTTTATTTTAGTTTTATTACCAAGAATTACTAAAAATAGGTTAAGTAAAGAAATTGTAAAAACCATTATCTCAGTAAAAGTAATCAAAAAAAAAAAAAAAAAAGGGAAACAAAGAGAGATGCTGGCCATTTGGTTTCAACCAGAGCCATAAAACCTAATTACACACACACATTAAACGATTTGACATATTGACAGGTGTCAAATTTTAACAAGAGAATTTTTTGCGTATTTTTCTCAACTTTCCACCGTCAATATACATACGACCTTATAGTTTTTTCATTAATATATGTTAAGAAAAGTCTTTTCTTTTATGGTTTGTATAATTGTTCTTAAACTAAATTAGTTAATTTTAATTTGGGCTAATATTGGTATGGTAACGTTTTTTCCTTTTTTTTAACTAATTAGTTTTTTTTATTTTTTAATAAATCAATTTATAACTTTTGTCGCGAACGCACAAGTTCTCGTTTTGGACTCTAGGAGGAGCGCAGAGTCGCTCATGCGAAGTAAGACGTTCAGTCACTAGGGACGAGGTCAGAATCGCAAGAAGGGCAACTCGGTACTAAGGTTGCTTCGCCGATCCGTTTTTTTATCATAAAAATGCGTTAATTGAACATTTTCTTCAAGTTTTAACCATACAACAGTGTTAGTGCACATAAGTTAAGAGAACCACAAAAGAAGTAAGAGGGCCCTCTATGCCGCCACGGCTTCTCAGTCCAAGGTAAGAGTCTCAACACGTTTATTTTGTGCGTATTTTCTTGTTTATTCTTAAAACTAACATATTTTGAAATACAGTCCACTTTTACATGCGTTACCGCATCAATATAATTTTTTTTAAACGATTTGATATATTGACAGCTTGCAAATTTTGACAGGATAATTTTATGCTTATTTTTCCCGAAGTCTCCGCATCTAATACTATACGACCCAATAATTTGTTTCGTCATAATCGCTTCTTCGTTTTATACCTGACAGCTGTCAAAATTTGACAGAAGAATTTTTGGCGTATTTTTTTCAACTTTCCGCCGTCAATATACATACGACCTTATAGTTTTTTCTTTAATTCCATTTTTTTAAACGATTTGACATATTGACAGCTGTCAAATTTTGACAGGATAATTTTTTGCTTATTTTTCCCGAAGTCTCCGCATCGAATACTATACGACCCCATAATTTGTTTCGTCAAAATCGCTTCTTCGTTTTATACGCGACAGCTGTCAAAATTTGACAGGAGAATTTTTCGCGTGCAGATTATTGTATTGTCAGCGGTTCTTAATAAGTCTACAAAATGCAAATTAAATCTGACCGTTTAAAGTGGGTCAAAATCGGGTTCAAAGAAGTCGGTTACAAACAAACAAACATATTACAGGTGAAGCTAATAAAAACGTGTTAAAAAGGAGAACAACGAGAATATGAAAAACCATAATATTTGCGTAAAATACAAAGCAAAATAAGAAAAAAACAGAACCCACGAAAGTTACCCACCTGGTGCCTGCACTTTCTTCCAAATCTTCTTTAACGTCCAGCACTTCACTTTTAATTGTCCAGTCTTGCATTTCTTCAAACCCATTTATTGTTTGATCTGGTTCTATTTTTACCAGGGCCTCGTTCGGTGCAGAAATAGATTCCTTATATCTGTAGAATATTAAATATGCAATTATTTATTTAGCATTACTACCTACAGGGTGGTCTAGAAATTACTTATTAATTGATTAATTGAAGATAAATATTTTTAAATGTCACTTTGCTAAGAGAGAAAATTCACCATTTGTCTCGTGAAATTTAAGGCCCGCCGTCGCTGCATGGTGGATTATAAAACATAAAAATATTAACATAGTCGTATGGAATGAGGTAAATATTGACGTGGGGAACATTCGGTGTGCACAATTAGTATAGTTTACATTTACAAGGCCGAAAATACCTTCTCAAACTATTTTCGTTTGCACTTTGTTGCTAAAATGTAGGACCCATTTAATATCATTTATTATACGTTAAGAAAATAAAAATCGTACTGTACAGGTAGTAGCGGTCCCAAGGGCGGGAGGGGCATAGGCGGCCCGGCATCCCACACCCATAGGTTTGCCCCACATGTTTTTTTAAAATAATTCCAATCAATAAGAAGTTATTAAATACAGTGTGTCCGAAATTCAAGTCTCTATATGGGTATCTCGCTTAATAGATGAGATAGAAAGTTGGTTAAATGGGGAATATTTTAGAGAATTTAATGCCGATCTCGAATCCTTTTTCAAAATAAATATTCAAAAGTTTTGTAGTTTTTCACTTATTAAACAAAAACTAAAAATGGCGCATTTCGTTTTTTTTTAAATAGGGGCTTAACGGTTAATTTGACATATCCCAAAGTGTTACATCCTTAAGACACTTTTTAGGGAAGAACATTTCTGTACAAAAAGAAAATGCAATTTGTCTTTTGTTTGTGAGTTACCCACAGTAACTTTGTTATTTCTTATGACGGCCATCTTGGATTTATACATAAAATTATTTCTCTTTGAATTACCTTTTAAACGATGTGCCACATGCTACCAAAATTTTGGAGAAATACTCTTAAATTATTAAAAAAACAGTTTTTTCGTTAACTTGGCAACAGCACATGCATCTAACATAGCAGATAGCAGGGTTGGAAAAAAACCCGGTTTTTCTAAAAAAAAACCAAAAAACCTGGTTTTTTTGGTTTAAACCAGGTTTTTTTGGTTTAAACCGGTTTTTTTTATTTAAGCCAGTATTTTTAAATAACAATGTAAAATACTAAGTATGTAAAAAATATATGGTATAAAGTATGGAAGTAAAACAAAAACGTGCAGAATATTGTACTTTAATAGTAGGTAACCTGAAATTGGTGGTGCCTGACATTATTATATTGCAACAAAGTCGAAAAATAAACCAAACTTATCAGCGACAAAGAGAAATAATATTATTTCTCGAGCACGTACGAAATGGGAAATAGGGGAATACCCGAATGCAAATCTAAAGCGGGGCTGGACTGGCTGGTGGGGTGGAGGTAAAATAAGCACAGTGTTGCCAACACTAAGATATTTTCATTTAACACAGGGACGTGTTCGCATTGCCAGTAGTAAGAAGGATATTTTTACTAAAAATAAAAACTCAAATACCAATAATAAAAATTTAAAAAAAGAAATGGGTCTTTGGTTTAAACCATATGGTTTTTTAACAAAAACCATATGGTTTAAACCGTGGTTTAAATCATGGTTTAAACCACCCTGGTTTAAACCAGCCAACCCTGGCAGATAGTAATTAAACCATTTATTAAAGCACATCTTAAACCTTTATTTTTTTAGAATACAGTTTCTTACAAGATCCTTAAATTCTGAACCTGACCTAACCTAACCAAAACCAAGTAGGATAACTTAAAACAAAAAACATTTATCAATAGCCTGCAAGTTCTGCAACTAATTTAGTTATTAAAAAATGGCAAGATAAAAGACACATTAATAAACGATCTAAGAATTTAAAAATGTGTTTTTCAATTCCAAATATCTAGCAGAAGCTAGTTCAGCATTTCAATGTGATTGCAAAAAAATGGCAAATAAATAGGCATCTCTTTTTTTATCAATATTTTATACCATGGCCTACCATGTAAAAATATCATGGCCTTTTTACCATGCAAAAATATCACGGCCTACCATGTAACAATAATCCTTCCGTTATTATATGATTATACCAAATAATTTTAATGTAATAAATAATAATACTTAGGTTTGGCAAAATTAAAAAAGGTTTGCATTTTTTTTTGTTTGTAAAGTTTTTATTCTGATTTATTTTTTCTAATATTTTAACTAAATGTATAATTGTAAACAAAAAAAGACGAGATTTTTAGTTGAAAGCCCTATTTTTTCTAATTGAATTATTTTTTGTTTCATTCCGATTAAGATTTTTTTTTATCGCGGCGTTGCCAAACCTATTTAAGACCGTAGACAAAAAATGCGTTAATTATTTTATTGGCTAGAAAACAATGATTATTTGGGGCAGAAAATGTTTTCGTTATTAAACTACTGCCTTTGGATGTACCCACATGCTATGTTAGATCCATGCGTTGTTGCCAAGTTAATGATAAAACTGTTTTTTTAATTATTTAAGAATATTTCTCCAAAATTTTGGTAGCATGTGGCACATCGTTTAAAAGGTAATTCAAAGAGAAATAATTTTATGTATAAATCCAAGATGGCCGCCATAAGAAATAACAAAGTTACTGTGGGTAACTCACAAACAAAAGACAATCTGCATTTTATTTTTGTACAGAAATGTTCTTCCCTAAAAAGTGTCTTAAGAATGTAACACTTTGGGATATGTCAAATTAACCGTTTAGCCCCTATTTAAAAAAAAACGAAATGCGCCATTTTTAGTTATTGTTTAATAAGTGAAAAACTACAAAACTTTTAATAATTTTGAAAAAGGATTCGTGATAGGCATTAAATTCTCTAAAATATTCCCCATTTAACCAACTTTCTATCTCATCTATTAAGCGAGATACCCATATAGAGACTTGAATTTCGGACACACTGTATACATAAAACAACAAACATAAAAAAAATCTCGGCTAGCGGACTTTAAGTGTAAGAAAATCAGTATTTTGCATTGAAGTACACAGGGATGCCAAAAACACCACGATAACATTGCAGCTGGAGTTGCTCCGGGTTGTGGCATTCTGATGAGTTCCTAACAAGGACGAAGCAGCTGTCAATGTCTTCTCGACCCCAGTGAATCCATTCTTTTTGGCATCCCTGTGTACTTCAATGCAAAATACAAGTTCTCACACTTTAACGTCCGCTAGCCGAGATTATTTTTCATTTTATAAATTATACAGACCTTTTTTTAAAACAACAAATGTAGATAATGATAAACTTATCGGTCAGTTTGCATCTATGAAGCCACGGAGAATACAACTTAAAGACTGGAACAACATAGATATTTAATTAGTTCCTACTTGATTGAAACTTTTATATATTTTTTTATCTTTCTTAATTTATGTTTTAAGTACCTGCTACTATTCGATTCCTTTTTCTATATTTGCTTTTCTACTTATTGCATTTCGACATAATGCGATAATAATAATTGTTTTAAAATATTGTTACCCCTTTATAATTTTGTACATAAAGTCTATTCAATGACCGCTGACCGTTACGTCACGACTAGTGCTTATCTTCCTAACGTTTGTGAACTAGGTGAGATAGTAAATTTGCGTCAATAATGAATGTCGTATAATTTTACCAGTCAAAAAAGTACTATTGTCATTTTTGACAATGACATTTTTAATCAACATTATTTCAAAAATGTCACGGTGTTGTAAAAGAACAAGCATTAATTTTTAAATTATCTTCTTTTTATAAATACCTATGGAAGTTTCGTGTTCAACAATCCAACAAATTAAGACAAAGGGGATAGAGAAGAATGTAGATTTTAATAATCACAATAATATAGCTATTTTAACATCCCGTGGTCGACAACTTCACGAAATTTATGTATATACCATAAGGGAGCGTATTTATGGGATGTATAGAGCAGGTGAACACGTAACCACAACTAAACCTTAAAATCATTGATGGTGTTGAAATATCCACTGGTGCATTAACGGACTGTTTAAAAAAAAATGAAAATTTAAATGGCGTCAATGTTCTGTAGACAAATAGGCGTTTTCTAAAAGAGCAACCCCATATATAGCCAAAAAACAAGTAGAATTTTTAAAAGAATTTAAGAATAACGGCAACTCTCAATTTCACTTAGGCCCAAATTATTAATGTCCTGTTAACACTAACTGTAAGATAACTTCTAAGGATACCATTGTTGGAACAATTGTTGCCATGGAAGTTATGTGGCTGTTAGTACTAACAGGACATTAATAATTTGGGCCTTAAAACCTATTTTTCTGGATACACAGCAAAGGGGCTTTTAAGCGAAGTTGGCAAGATGATACTCTTCATACAGTTAAAAAAAGTCACAGGGTGTACGGTATATTATTATACATTCTAGTTCAGAAAATGGATTTGTGAATAATGTAAGTTTGATATTCAAGTTGGAAATAAAGACAAATTCCGGTTTCACCATTTGCAATAAAGGATCAGATCTGGATAATAGTGAAGCAGCATATTCCACCAAAAAGTTAAAGGTAATATTTTATTTTTTAATTATTTTTATTTTATTTTAAGGTTGGACGAACTAGCATTGCAACATGGACATCGAGTTTTAAGACTTCCTTCATATCCTTGCAACTTTAATCCTATTGAAATGGTTTGGATCAGAATGTAAGCGCTATTATGATGCAAAAAATAAGTTCTATGCATCCTGTAACAAATAACGTATTTTTGGGTCTGTGAGTGAAGCCATAGAAAATGTAACAGTAGACAAATGGAAAAATTATGTAACATACTGAAATTATAAATGTGTGGGAATGGGAAAAATTTATTAATAATGCAGATACCTACTCTTCCCCTTATTTTTAATTTGGACGAATGTGATGATAATGGTCCTTGCGGAGATGATTTGTTTTAATTATTAAAAAACTGTATTTTGTTGTGTTGTCATTTTTATTATATTTTCTTCTTTATAATTTTATAAAGGATGAAAATATTTAAAACAAAATTTATAGACTGATGCACTACAGATGCACTATACAAAAATATATGATTCAATTTTTATAAATGAGTTTTATTTATTTTTCAGTAAATTTAAATTAATTAAAAATTTCATACTGATTTTCAAAAACAAAATGCTTCATCCCATGATACCTTTTACCCTAAATAAACTGCTTATTACTGACTTCGTTAACAGTGTAAAAATAATAATTAAAAATTTGAAAAAACGCGCTTGAATTTTACATGTTCGCATGCATTCGTCTTTACGTAGATGAATCATTAAATGAAATGGTTTCAGTTGTTATAGTTATAGTTGACAGACTAAAATTGTAAGGATAAATAACTATGTGTCTAACTCATAACTCAATCAAGGTTCAATCGGGTGTTCCGCAAGGTACCCATTAAGCGCCCATTCTTTTTAACATTTTTATAAACTACTTTGCTGGTTGTTTTCATTTTTGCTATTTTCTCTTGTATACTGATGACATAATGATATTTTGACCATTACTTAATGTTTTTCCTCGGTTTTTTCAATGCCTGAACTACAAAGTGACCTTGTTCGATTTTACACTTAGTGTTGTAGGAACAAGCTGTTTTTAAATATATTAAAGTGTACCTAAATATATAAAATTTAGTAAATCTGTGAATAGTGTTGTAATTTTAATAATAACATATTGGAAAATGTGAGATTTATTAGAGATCTTTGAGTGATCTTTGATCATAAATCAACACATTGAGATTTGTAGAAATAAGGCTATGAAAATATTCGGATTTATAAAAAGAAACATCAGGAATTTCTCTGACATCAAGGCAATTACATTACTGCATACCTGACTGGTGCGACCACATCTAGAAAATGGCTCGTGTATATAATAGGAATTAAAATTTACAAAAGTAAATAACCCAATTACAAACATACTTAACTTACCTAAATATACTAAAAAAGGAATGATATAAAATGGGTTGTACATTTTACAAATAAAGTGCAACTGGGATGATACCATAAGGACTCCACTAAATGCTTTTTCCTTATTATCAAATTCGATAGCTTGGGCACAGGAATAAGCTGTTTTTAAATATACCTATTAAACTGTAAATTTTAATATAATAATATACAACTTAGCAAATCTCTGAATAGTGTTGTAAATAGCTATCATTTTAATATTAACATACTTATTAGAAAACGTAAAACGATAGTTTGG
The DNA here is from genome assembly GCA_963969555.1 of Polydrusus pterygomalis. Classification (NCBI taxonomy): domain Eukaryota; kingdom Metazoa; phylum Arthropoda; class Insecta; order Coleoptera; family Curculionidae; genus Polydrusus; species Polydrusus pterygomalis. Next base: position 55,924,420 of record OZ018382.1, read on the forward strand.
GCATTTCAACTGTTAAGTTGGTTCTATATTAATCTGCGACCATTATTTTTTTTCAGATTAGTTATGCCACTGACTATGAATTATGTCACCTAATGATTAAAACTCAGGTTTTTTTATGAACACCTGAATGTTGCCTCAATTTCTCCTTTATAATATTTATATATTTTAATCTAGGTAGGTACCTCATTTATGTCTAATAAAACGCAAATTACCAAAAAATATATAGTTTTTTTTTAAAGTAATATACTCAATAAAGCTAGTAAGTACTCACCTGGCTTCATTTTTTTTCAAATCATATTTAATGTCCTGCTCTTCAATTTTAATGTAGACTTCTAGCATTTCTTCAGTCATTTTGAATTGGTCTCTAAATTTACCAGGGCCTTGTTCTGTGTATAAATACATGTTTAATAATCATGCAGCATAACTACTCTAATATAGTGTGTTGGAATTGACAACAGGGAAAAAAAGGTAGGTACCTAATTAATAATTAAGTAATAAAATATTACCATAAAGGTAGATTATGAAATTTCGATTTGTTTTAGACAAATTTTTTAAGACTGTTGTTACACAGAATATAAAATAATGCCTGAATTTAATGACACAAAAATTTGATGTGATTTAGGATATCATACCTTCCTTTTCTTGACCTAATATATAAAAATCGTTAGATATTACATAGTAGTATTAAGTGTCCTTGTTATTTTTAACACCAGGAAAACCTTTTTCTAAATCAACTGGTGTAAGAATAAATACCTTCAAGAAACTGAACTAACATAATAATAATGAAGAATTTTGTCAAAAAGACAGGGGTGTTATAATTATTATAAGTATGTTGTAAGAAATATATATTACAGTAAGTAAGTACCGTTTTAACTGGATTAGCAATGACCTCTTAGAATACAGTCGAAAACAACAAAGCTGATTACAAAAACAAATGGCAACGACAACCGAATCGATCTTTTTTTTTTTGTTTACTATTTACCAGCTGCTAGCTGTCATATTCTTCCTTTTTGGTCTTGGGCATGTTCATATTAGCAAATAAAGTTTGTTCACAAGGGTCTCCTTTCGTTTAGCCTGTCGCCGAATCCCCCCTTTTCTGAGTAAATATTATTATTCTCCCCTTGACTTTTTGTAATTTTTTAAGAATTTAATTTATTAATGTCCCCAAGATTTGATTCTAATCCTGCAGATCCAGAATCCCCACCCAGTATGTCTAGATTTGATGCAGGCTCCTGTGGCAGCCAAACATCTATCGAAGCCGGCGGCTCATCGCTCGAAGCGTCGCGACGCCCGGCTTGTTCAAAAGTTTCAAGGTCGTGTAGAAAGCCGAATTCATGGGAAAAGTCCCTAAATACGCGTTACTACCTTCGCTTGACATTTTGTTTTCTATTGTATTTTCTGTAGAAAAATCAGGGATGCCAGATCGCCTGTGTGAGGGTAGGCAACCCATAATTAAGTTAGTATAGGTATTATGTGTTGCATACCCATAGGCAAGAGATGACAGAAAGAGGAAGAATAAAATAGTGTTTAAATAAAACTTGTCGTTTACTTTACGCTCCTAATTAAAATATTAAAAAGCAAACTTAACAGCATGTGGTGGTCGTTTCAAAAAACGAAAAATGTATTTCAAAAACAAATTTTTGTTAAAAGTGGTCCCACCAACCTTTTACCCCGTCAACTGGAAGTGTTGACAGTCCACTCAGGCGATATGTTTTTATTTTAATGCTCGAAGACCAGATCAGAATTTTTTAAGGGCGAAAGCCTATTATTTGTTGATCCGGCTTGGCGTTTAAAGTTTCGATCGACCAGGGCACGTCTGATCTTAAAACAAGTACCAATTAAAAATACTTATTTTGATCAAGAACATGGCTAAACGTTTTTTAAACCTTTTTTCCGTGTCAGAATTTACTTTTTTTTATCAGGGTTCAGGGTTTGTCCTTTTTGTAAGTCAACCTGGCGCAATATTCTTAAGATAACCTAACAAGTCTTTGCATGCAAAGTTACTTTTTTGCCCTAGCTTAACACAGCTGTCCTCACCATATAGATACTTTAAAAAATGTCCTGTCTTTTGTAATACGAGTTTTCTAAGGGGTTTTTGGTTTTCTAAGATGATTCAAAGCTTAAGAAAGATATTTACTATTTACCGCCATAGGCGCCGATTCCGTGGGGGCTCTGGGGGCTTGGGCCCCCAGAGCCACATTTCTTTGGGGGCGTAGCCCCCATATAGCCTAACTCCCACAGCCCACAGTACGTTTACATAATAATGATACTAATAGCAATTCGTTTGCGAACGTGCGTTACTTGAGATTTGATAATTTAATTTTTTTCTATAAAATTTATCTGCAGTTGTCGTTTCCTTTTTTAATTTAGCAGGAAAAAAATATTTTGTCTTTGAAAATTAAATTTTGCTAGATCTGGCAACCCTGGTCTGCCACTTAGCTGGAAAGTCCCTGGTCTCAAGGTTGCCAGGTCTGGTGAAATTCAGTAGATTTAATGATTTCGAAACCAATCCAAAGTGATTTAGTGAAAACTTTCGTTAAATACCCCAATTTTAGTGATTTTTCGGATTTTGTAGCAAATAAGACAAAGTCGTCTAAAATACAATACAAAAATGCAATATTTTAAAAATATTTTTTCAAAAACACGGCTATTTTCAATTATCCGCTCGATCTATATTTTCTACACGTTGGCAGCCGTGATGTCAGATCTGCGCATCAAGCTTTACTGTTATTTTACCCAAAAAAAGGGCGTGGCACCCAAAAAACACAAATCCTTTTATCCGTTTTTTTTTTCAATATATCTGGCAACCCTAGTTGAGATCCGGGCTCCAAGCCCCCAGAGCAATTCCGAAGTTCCGGCGCCCCTGTTTACCACGATCTATTCTTGAAAAATGACGTCACCTGGAAACGCGTTGAAAGTCTGCCCTGACAACCTCAATCCCTTTTTGAAGTTTTCCGTCTGGTTCTTTTTTGTTTTCCGGGAACTTTTGTCTTCTAGGGCGACGTCACGAGGTTTTTTCTTCCGGTCACTTGGCTGACGGGACGGGCGTACAATCGAGTTGAATCTCCTCTTCCAACTGACCACAGAACTCCAATAAAGCAACTGACGCTGGCTGGCAAGTGCATGGAACCCCGAACCACGAACATGGCAACACGTTTTTTCAAATTTCCAAGTGGGCGGAGCTTGCTAAGGGAGTCGTATTCTTTTCAATAGAACTTTTTGGAGCTACACCGCTTATTGTAAAAAGCATTTTTGGTGGCCAAAAAGGTGGTTTTACGACAGTAGATCAAGGCGATCCTTTTTACCTACCCCTAAATCTTCCCCAACTACTGCTCTAATAAATATGAAATTTTACATAGGTTCGCTAAATAATTAAACCAACGGAAAATTTGACAAAAGCTTTGCATGAACTATACAACAATTTAGTTTCGGCGTTGCCAAACTTCTGGCGAAGTGACTTCCAAATTATCTATTAACGTTCTTGCTAAAAAACGCAGTTAGTAGTTCGATACGTATTCTGTGAATGTATTAGTAAAGTAGAAAGAGACAGAGCAGAACATGTCGATCGGGTAACTCGACTCATTTTTCACCCAAGATTTGGATACGTTGCATAATTTTTTTTATTTAGTTGATTTTCAGTATGTCATCATAAATGTTTACAATAAGGTGTTCTGGAAATTATAGTTACCTACTTATATTTAAAACAAGAAATAAACCAACAATCCAATTAAACGACTGAGAGCCACACCATCACAACCGGTAATAACAAAAACGGCGGGAAACGACAATTATTGAAGGAACGTCAATCGTCAATTCAATTCAAACAAACTACGCGTGCGGGAATCACATCAATGGTGTAATTTAACTAACGTTTATTTACATATTTAACGAATTTTAAGAATTAACCTTTTTTTTACGTAAATAAAATTGCGTTAAAATAAGGTTTATTTTTAAATATGTCAAGTTGATAGTGTTCCTGATTAATCCTGGTTCCTGATGGTTGTTTCGTGAAAAAAATTATAATAGATAGGACAGTTTTAAAAAAAATTATATATTACAGAAATTTAATCTACATTAAACAATATATAATCTGTACACAGTGTATTAAACAGTGGCGGCCCGTCGGGGTAGGCAAGGTAGGCACCGCCTACCTTTAAAATTCATCCCCAAGCACTACAATCTTATGCTACGAGAACACAGTTACGAATATAACAACGCCTAGGTATTCTTAATATCTTTTTTTTTTCCTAAAATGTAATTTCAGCAGAGCGTGTGACGGTTTTTTCTCAGGGTATATTTTACGTGGGTTTAGACCAATAAAACTCTGAGCATGCCAGGAAATATATACTTTTTATTGAGACAGGCTTTCTTGTTTCTTTTACCTGTTTTTGCAAATCTAAAAATACATATAAAAATAAGGTAAGTTCCAGATAGGTAATCATTTGTCTAAGCATAATAAAGAGTAAGTATTTTTAATACAAACTTAATTACAGAGAAATCAAAACTCAATAAAATACCTCAATATTATGAACTGTAACATTTTTTTTGAGAATTAGATATTATAAGGAAATTTACCTACCTAGTACTTAGCGTGTAACTTTTAATTAGGGTAAATAATTAAATAAGTTTTCAAAGCCGAACAGCTACTAGCTTTGCCAAAGGTTCAAGAAAGAAAGGAATTTGTCGATTTTGGTAGGTACCAACGTAGTACTCGCCGTGAACAAATAACGCAAAAAAGGTCGCAAAAAAAGTACAAGATAAGGTGAGATAAAACGCGCTCAACTTTGAATATTCAAAGTTAATACCCTTAGGTCCCTCTGGTGACAAACCTTTCAAGCGCAAAAATACTCAAGAAGGTAATCCTACAAGCTCGGTGTAATTTTAGCTATCCGCAACAACGCCCCCTAGAAGAGAGTAGTTAAACCTTGAAAAACATTAAAATGAAATCCTACCTGTTAACCGAAACGAAAACTGCAAAGGGAACAGAAAGTAGATAGTAGATTCCCGTTCACTATAGCTTGACGTTAGTTCAAAATGGTAGAAAACCAAAACAAGTCAACGGTATATTTGCAAGCAAAATGACAACAAACATTGTCCAGGCTTATAAAACAAGGAAAGCCAAACCAAAGGTAAGAATTAAGGAAATTCTGCCTCAAGCGGCCGTGTATTTTGGTAGTCTTAACCGTTTTTTAGTTACAAAATCAGGTTAACCTATGGATAAAGCATAAGTAGGGTTGCCACCTTTCTTACAATCCATTCCGGAAGACGGGTTCTTAAAATGAACCAAAAATAACTGCACTATTACGTCGCAAAACATGTTTGTTGTGTGTTGCATAATGCAGACATCAAGAAGGCGTACGCGTAAACAAGTGGTGCTCGCGCGTTCTCAAACAGGGATAGGAACGTTTGTATGGAGAGAAAATTTGTGGGACGGACGGAAAATTGGTAACCATAGACATGCATGTACCTTTAGAGATAAGCTAACAATAGTCACGAAAGTGGCAAATTTGTGGCCTTACGTATAAACAAAGCTCTACAGGAGTAGGCACGCGCACTCATTTAACTTATTGAAAATAGGCAGGTCCGGGATTTAAAATTTAAGACCTTTCATTTACTTTCACGTGTTAACAGCTATCTGCAGATTCTGTGGTTAGAATATCGTTTTTTTTGCAAAATTTGTTTTAAGATGATCCAAAAATATATCTATATGCAGCCAGTAAAAACACCGGAAAGCACAATAACCTATTCCTTCAACTTGGAAAATAAATTAGAACAAGTTCCAAGCTTCATGAATTGTGGCAAGAATAACTTAGGGCCAAATTTTAGCTGTTTACATTAAAGGTCACCTTTTACAATTTCTTAAGCAAGAACTGAAATTTTAAAGCCCGGGCCTGTCTGAATTTTGCAGTGCGCATGCCCATTCCTGTATGGCTTTATTCACATAAATTTGCCACTGTCGTGATTATTGTTTCCTTATCTAAAGATAAATGTCTGTGCATGGGCTTGGATGTCAAACTTATAATTTATTAATAAACAAACCAATGTTAACGTCTTGTCAATTTGCACAATGCCCTCTGCAGTTGCCAGTTAAAATTCTATCTTTGCCCGAGTCTCCACGGGCGTAAATTTGACAGCGTAATTGTGACATGATTGGTCGATTAGGCCGACATTTTAAAAATGGCAGTAATAAACTAATCGCCACAAAACACCAACTAAGTCGTAGACGGCTATAATATTAATCTACAATTTTTCTTACCTGTTTTTAGTCTTAAGTATGCTAGCAACACGATTTGTTCACATATATTGTCTCCTTTCATTTAGCAACACCCTTGAACCTTTTATCCCAGATCTACTTTGTGTCACCAGCACAGACGAATTCTTAAGCTCAAGTTGTTGAAAGAAATTAATTTCCTCCACTCACCAGAAACCCTTTCCTAGAACTACTATTTCAATATAGGACCTCTATTCTCCAAATTAAGAGAAGTGAATTCTCTCTCGCGAGAGAAGGGCACAACAATTCACATAAGGGGGTTAGAAGCAAAACAACCTAAGTAGCAAAATATTTATTTTGAATAAAAACCTCCAAAGTTGTTACAAAAAAATTCTGAGAATTTAAAATTTAAAAAACTTACACCAGCAATTAGAATATTTTAATGAGTTAAATAATGCAATAAAAAAATAACTATTCTTTAAATTTTTCAGCATTTTTTGCCAAAAAAACTCACTTAGGTTGTTTTGATACCAAACAGATTAAATTGTTTATTGACGGGTAAATTGAAAAAATATGAACAACTTGATTTAAATATTTATTTCATACAAAAATCAAACATTAAAATATTGTAAGGCTTATATTTTAATCATAGTCGGACCACAACCCAGACAGCACAAAGACATCTTAAAGATATCCAAAAGATGTCAACAATAGACATTCATGACGTCTTATGGATGTTTCTTAACGCCATCAAGACATCTTATGGATATCTTAAAAAGGTCGTATGTTACAAAACCCAACGTCTATACCACATCTTATGGACGGCTTACAGATATCTTATGGACACCTTATAGATGTCTCATGGATACCTTATAGATGTCTTATGAACATCTTATAGATGTCTTATGAATACCTTATACATGTCTTATGGACACCTTAGATACATTTTATAGGCCAAACCGCAGAGCCCTAAAACATTTTGTTTTGTTTGTTAAACATGAAACATCATATTGCTTAATAATTGGTTTTATTAACGTATTACATAATTAAAACTTTTTTAATAATGAATTTCGCCTATCTGTGGCCCTTCTTAGCCACGTCGCGATGGCATCCTCGGCATCTTTTCTACTGTTTTGAAGCCATGTTTTGTCAGCAGATTTATTGACACTGCATCCACTGATTATAGACCAATTTTAATTATTCGAAAACTAAAAACAAACACCACACCACAGAAAAATATGTACCATAAAAAACGTTTTTTAATCTACAATTCGTTTTCTTTTAACGGTTCACTAAGTAGAAAGTAAAAAACTGCAAGTCATCATCAGCAAAACTATCAAAAATCAAGCCCATCGACAGTTGACAGTGTTGACCTTGCGTCAATTTCAAATGGCAAAGGGGAGCGCTTTGTTGCCAATCCTAAGTTGTTCGCGATGTTGCCAAATTTACCGATTCTAAAATTTAACTCTATTGTTTGTCGTTTACAAAAAAAAACGATTCAAGAAAACGTCCGAATTGGTAACAATCATTTAAATTCGATTAGACAAGTATACAAAAAAATAATAAAAGTTCTGAGAACGGCGACGGTCGGGTTTGCCGGCGGACGATCCGAGATGGCGGCAATCCAAAGTGTCCATTTAAAAAATATATAAGCTAGAGAAAGGCAGGGATACTACAAAGACAGAAGAGAGACAAATCTCTTTCTGTGCTATAACCTAAAAAAAACACGAACGTCATATTTACGATATTTTAGCGACATCTTATGGACGTCATCTTACAACATCTTATGTATGTCTTGAAAAAACGTCTTTAAGATGTCTTTTGTAGGTCTGCAGGCGTTCAGACATAATTAAGACCTAAAATCGACGTCTTTAAGACATTGTGTGCTGTCTGGGAACTACCTTGAAAAGAAGCCATGAAGTGACATCGGGCAACGCCGCATTAGCTGGGAGTTGCAGATCCACAAGTTATTATTAGGACGCGCGGCAACGGGCGAGTTTTTAATTCTTTTTGATATTTTTTGTGTTTTTTTGGCTGTTAGGTACCACTATATTAATATATTGAAAAATGTACAAAAAAGTAATGAATAGTTTTGGATAACAAGAACAATAACTTACCTAATTATTAAATAATAGTAATATTGCGTGGAGAAGCTGTTATTGTTTCACTACGAGTAAATTTATTTGATCGATCAAAAGTATATTCTATTATACAAATTATTATCTTCTACGTTTAAATTAGAGGATTGACTATATATCATCTTCTAAAGTCTCAAAATTTAGTAAGCTTAAAGAAATCTACGCTTATTGTCTTAAGAAAGTCACCTATACTATCTGGGTAACTTCGTTTTACTTTCACAATGTATGAATTGGTACCGAGAAAATAAGCTGAGACCACCTATTTAGTTTCATTTCAAAGGGTAAAATCTATTTCAAATCATTGTAAGCCAATTCGTTACCTTTTAAAAAAAACCTTTACCAATGCTCACTGAAAACTGATTAACAATGTTTATGTTATAAATCTATGAGTGAACAGATTATACTTAGGAAATCGGTAATACAGTTCGAAAGCTTAGATAACAAACACACGTTAATTCGAGTAAATCATTTATTCAACTGAACTAGTAAAATAGAAATAGGAAATGAATCATTGCACCAAGTGCCAACCAAGAATCATAGGTGTCGCCACATGGCTTAAATTGCTAATAATGAACTTTTGGTACATATTTACAACAGTTTATACAGTCATTGCTCAAATCTAGTGTATCAGCTTTTCCCTTCCCAAAAGATGAAAATCGGATAATTCTATCGCCAAAAGCATCGGCGTAGCTAGGGGGGGGCCAGGGGGGGCCTGGCCCCCCCTGATGGCCCTGCGGCCCCCCTGAAATATTCAATAGAAAAAAAATTGCTAATAATGTAAACAAGAAACAATAAAAAACAAACGTGTGTAATAATTAATATTGATTAATGAATCCACTAGATCACGGCGCACGCGTTGATTCCCAAAATCGGCACGTGGCGAAATCAGTCAGTCAGTTTTTAACAGAGATTTATAATATCGAGCACAATATACATAATCAAAGATTTTTTTAATGCATATTATATTGTTATGGATCGCCGATAGCCATCGGAATACAATACTGCGCAATTCGTGTTCATATATCACCAACACGGGTTCAAAGATCCCAAGTCTAGATTGTTACGGAATAGAAGAGAAAACAACGCGGGGAATTCCCGAAAAGTCGCGTCTGTTCCTCCGTAGTATTATATAAAGGCAAGCTGGGCCGCTAGAAGTCAGTCAGTTAGATAGTTTGACAGTGTACGGTGTACAGCAAATAATAAAGCGGCGATCGATAGAGTAGTGATACAACAAGTGTATTGTATTTGTATTAGTGAATTAGAGAAGTATTGGAGAACTGTGTTTAAGAATCCTTGGCGTATTACTACTGAAGTACCAAGTAAGTGTAGTAGTTAGTAAATTTGCTTTATTGTAAGTTATCAGTTGTGTTTTTTTATAGAGAATGCTTCTTTTTCTTGGTAGTACCATTCAATCTAAATTTATATTTTTTTGTCTAACAGTGTTAGTAAAAATACGGCAAATTTTGCTTATAATCAGTGGCGAGACGTGGTTTTTTTTTCTGGATAGACATAAAAAATAAAATTCAGCTTTGTTTTAAATACATATAATTTGTTTACCACGAAATTGGTAATTTTGGGTAGACAATCAAGTCTACCTTGTCTACTCGTACGCTTCGCCACTGCTTATAATTCAGCGCTCGTCGGGGTCCATAGCCCGAAGAATAGCAGAATAGCTGTTTAGCACTATTTGGTTATCCTTATTGTATAAGGTATCTTCAGGAGGTTAGGAAATAATTTTTCCATATATATTTATACAATTGTCTTTAGTCTTTCAATTTTTTTTTGTTGCAGATTATGGACATAAGAACATTTTTCAAAAGACAAACGTCTTCACCATCTTTACCGTCTATACAGCCAACTACACTAGAAGAGGATAATAATAATCAGTCTGAACCGCAGCCCGGTACAAGCAAGGATCTGGATCAGAACATTCAACCAAAATCAATCATGCACGCTTACCATGTGAAAATAGACGCTTCTGACTTGGGCCAGCTGGAAGAAAACGCATCGCAACCAATTCTTAAAAGATTTCCACAAACTATGTTTGGTAATAAAAAAAGGTCGTTCAGCGCAAACTTTTATAAAGATTTTGATTGGTTGGAATACAGCGTCAAAACAGATTCCATTTCGTGCTATGCTTGTCGTCATTTTGGAGCTGCTATGGATGAAGAAACTTTTAGAATGCTGGGATTCCGCAACTGGAAAAAAACTGGTGAAAAATTAAAAAAACATGGTGTATCTTTGCATCACATTGAAAGTCTCAATAAATGGCATAACTATAAAAAGACAATAAAAAGCGGAAATGTTTTATCTCATCTTTCACAAGCTTATAGCACCCAGATAGAGAAAAATAGGAATTACTTGAGAATGTTGGCCGATATAAGCTTAACACTGGCTCGTCAAGGAATGGCTTTCAGAGGTCATGACGAAAGCGAAAGTTCATTAAATAAAGGAAACTTTAAGGAAATATGTAACCTAATAGCAAAGTATAACAAGGACTTTGACATTCTACATAATTCGCATAAAAACTATACCAGTCCCCAAATACAAAATGAAATTATTGCCCTCTTGTCACGGGCGTCTTTAAAAAAGATACTCGATGAAATTAGGCATTCCGGAACTTTTTCAATCATGTGTGATGAAGCTCGTTCTTTCAAAACGGAATAATTGTCTTTATGTGTTCGCTACGCATCGAAAGATCTAGAAATTCGTGAAAGATTTCTTGCATTTCTTGACTGTTCAGAAGACAGATCGGCCACGGATTTATTTACTTTAATCTACAAAAAATTGGAAGAGCTTAATCTTAGCGACTTGCAGATGGTAGGGCAATCCTATGACGGAGCTGCGGTGATGTCAGGCAATATAAGTGGTCTTCAAACACAAATGCGAGAGAAATATCCAGCTGCAATTTACACGCACTGCTTAGCTCATAGACTTAACTTGGCTCTGGTAGACTCCTGTAAAAATGTTCCATCAATATCGAAATTTTTTTGTACTTTGGAGGCACTTTACGAACATTTTTCAGATCCTCAAAACCATAAAAAATACAAAGAAATATTAAAGGATCTCAAAATTGTCCCCAGGGAGTTGAAAACTTTGTCAGATACTCGGTGGGTGTGTCGATATACAACTTGCCACGCTGTTAAAACATGTTTCGAGGGAATCGTCACAGCACTGGAAAACGAAGTTTCTCATACACGTAGCAAACAGTCAATCACAGCAGTCGGGATATTATCCAGCATTAAACAACCATCATTTATAATTCATCTTTTTGTATTGGACGAGGTGCTAAACATTTTAAATATATTATCAAAGAGCCTCCAGGAGAAAGGTGCAACTCTGGGAAAAGCATTTAAAGTTATTAAAAGTGTTATGACTTCATTAAATGGAATAAGAAATGAACAATATTATACCGATCTTCATACAAAAATATCGAACTTTGCCACAGAATACGAAATTTCATTGGAAATTCCGTCATCCAAAAGAAAAAAGCAAGCCAGTAGCAAGCTCGTTGACTTCGTCACCGATACAACCGTAGGATTGGGTTTGATAGACGCCACATGCTCCAGAGGTAACGTAGAAGTCATTGAGTACTGGAGGGCACACATATTTTACCGAATTATTGATACTGTAAGAGAATTTCTAAACAAAAGGTTCTCACCAGAAAGTATGGCGCTTGCCAATTCAGTAGATCATTTTTTTCAGTTAGATTTTGAAGGTTCAGAGAAATTCATTGAGCAATATCGCAAAATTTTGAATATCAACACTTTTGCCTTAAGAGCAGAAATGACCGTTGTAACGTTAAAAGTTATTGTTTTATTTTTTATTTATTTTTTTTTTGTGATTTCTCGTTACTTGGGTGCTCCAGAAACTCAGGTGGATTCTTTTCGAGAGCCAAAGGTCGTGAGGTTCTTATTTCTATTTGATTTTCCAGATTATTTGGGCGCCAATCGAGAGGAGATCTCGATAAAGAGAAAAGTAGAGAAATAAAGAGAGAATGAGGAGTTATAAGTGAGACCAATATTCACTGTAGCCGTAGTACCTAAATAAAACACAATAAAATTCGTGTGTTAAATAAATTCTATTAACCAATAGGCAGTGTTTTTTTTTTGATTTTTTTTTTGCAAAACAGTAAATATAAATTTATAAATAAGGGCACTTAAAAAGCATCACTAAAACAAAGGGCAACTACCCTACATAGGTTAAATACAACTAAGCATATAAAATAACTTAAAGCTTAAAGCTATTAGGTACTCTACAAGAAGTAAATGCTAAATTAATCTCTACAGCTCAGTCAAAAAATGTATATATGGGACTAAACCCTACGCAAATTAGGTAGTACAAGGCATACCATGAATTAAAATAAATCAGCACTAAAAGCTATCAAGTAAGATTTGTGCTCAAAAGCTTCCTGAGAGGTGGGGAAATTTATATAGGAATAGAATGAATTGGCGTGTACCATGAATTGGAATACTCAAGAGCTCCAAGCTCCTAGGCACGGTTTCAGTAAACAGTATATTTCAATTCATGATCACAAAGTTAATAGGAGGGAGAGAAACTACCCTATAAAATTTTAAATATGATTAAGTGTACTGAAAAATTAAAATTTATCTAAACTCAATTCTCCAAGGTGAAATTTGTTGTAAAAATTCAAAATTAACGTTAATATTGTAATGTATGTTAAAAGTTATATCCCCTTTGAAAGCAAAGTTTTTAATGCCTAAATAGCACAGTAAGTTAGAAAGAAAAGTATTACAAGGGAAATACTATTGAGTATATTAGAAATTGAATTACATTAAAGCTTAGAGCCTTTGTGCACAAATAATACAGAGTTTTAGAAAGCAGGAATAGAGACAGGTATAGCAAATTAAATACCAAAAAGTATATTATCAATTTAAGGACACTAAAGCGTAGAGCCCTTCATGCACGAGCGATACAGTACCTTAATCAAAAAATAAGGAAGAAAGAGGGATATTGCAATTTCCACAAGTGACACTTATTACAGTAGGACAAACTGAAGTTAATATTTACGCCACAAACTAGGCACAACACATTAAAACTGCCAGCACGATCGAGTGATCACAGTGAAAGCATTAAATTAAAGTTACCTACTCTCTCGAGTCTTGGTTAACTTTGTAACATTATTTATAATGGTGAATAAAAACATGAGATTTTACTCAGGGTTAATTACCTCTGGGCAATACTCTAGCTAAATGGCATTTATGACGGGGTTAGTATTATAAAGAAAAATAAGCAAAATTTAGCCAAGGTAAGGTAAAAATTAAAATAGTTAGTCAAAAAAATATTCCGAAAAATCACCAAAAAAGCAACAAGCTAATATTGAGGGAAAATACTCATCTTTTATAAAGTCCAGCGTCAGGGTGCTTGACCTTCCAAGGTAGGGGCCCTCTGTGGCAGTTCCACGGTTACACCACACGGCAAGCAACTGGAATTCCACAAAAACGTCAGGCAGGAGCAGGACAGTGGCTATACCACTAATGGCCTCTGGACTAGACTTCGACCAGCAGCTCAAGAAGACCATGTAACGCTAACTCCTCTCGGACAACATTGGGCTCCCAGGTAACAAATGTAGAAAGCAAGCCAAAGCCCTGATGCTGAAGTGAAGACTAATTTTTGAAGTAAAGTTTTAAGCAGAGATATAATTTTGAAGTTTGAGGATGAAATTTAAATTTTAATATTTTTGGAAATCTGTATACATGATGAAAAGTTACTGTTGCATCAGCATATTGGGTAAAAGAATTTCACGTTGGGATTTGAGACATTGATTTTGAGGTTATAGAGGCCACATGGCACTCAAATTTAGATATGAACCTCAGTTCGATAGTGGAATTCTAGAACCATGCTTCAGCCTGAAGGTTAAATTTAAAAAATCATATTGGCATCAGCCATTAAACTGGAAATTGATAATTAAAGGTGAAATTCATAGCGACATGGATAAAATTGGAAACCTGAACTCAAAGCATTACGATTGTGAATTTAACTCCTAAGTAAAGTTGATTTTGGACTTGATTTGAACTTGACTTGAAACGTGAATAGAAACCTAAAATAAAATGGTGGCCTTAGCGTGCATTGATCAGAGCTACATCTTTGGTATTACAATTTACCTGTTGGTCGGTTTCTTTTCAGCCCTCGAAGGTGATTTTAAACGCCATGGAAGACTAGAATGGGATTTACTTGACAAAAACTATTGATCCAGGAACTCCTGCGGCATGAAATGCCTCTTAGTTTGCCATTAATTCATTCTTTCACTTTCGCCTTCACTGCTGGGCTGGCAACAGAAATGAACAAGGGCCGATTTGACCTTCCGCACTCACTTTTATTGACCCGAACCCATAAAAAATGACGGATTGTATCCAATACCAAACCGAAACACAAATCACATGATCCCCGATAGACTATGACGTAGGGGGAGCAGAATGAAGAAAATTCATACTTTAACCGGAAAATCACAAAGTTAACCCCATTTTCACGCTTATTCTGAAAACAAACGTGCGAAATCAAACGTATCAAGCCACTGAATCAAACAAGGTGAATATCGATCGAAAGATTCCAGCTGTTCACGGCGAGGACGGCTACCAATCATGCATGCATGTATATCCAGTTGCCTACAATTATGCCACGGCCTAAATGATTTTCAAGGTTTTACAACCAAAGTGATTTGACAGGGGTGTAGTAGGAAATTTACCTAGTATAAATTCTTGAAATTTTTAAAGTAATTAAATTTTTAGGAAATTACTAAAATCCGTTGTAAGAATCACGACGTGATTGTTACAAATACCCTCTTTCTTGAAATAAATAAATTTTAAAAATTTACAAATATACATAACTACATATAACATTAATACTTATGGCAACATCTGCCTATACTACAGTTTTTAGGTACAAACTTATGTCTACTTTACATCTAACTATCCCTGGAAGAATAATAGCTCATTCAGAATCGTCAGAATCGAGAGAGATATCGTTAGAAGGTTTTAAATCTTTAATGTGGTAACGGCCGATATTTCTGTCATTCTCATCCAATAATTCATAAATTAAGGGGGAGATTTTTTTTAAGATTTTACATTTAAGAAATTTTTTTGCTAACTTTTTTGAAAAATAATTGCCAGCATCAGACAAAATAAAATTTCTTTTGTAAACAATGTCGCCTTCGTTAAATTCGAGATGTCTTTTTCTTAGGTTATAATATTTTTTATTCCTTTCATAGGAGTGGTTTATATTTTTAGCCACTTGTTCATAAATTTCAGGTAATTTTGAAAGTTCTCTAGCCAGGCTATTTCTATCGTCAAAATGGTGCGGGGAAAGATTTTTATTTTCGATATGACCGTAATAATCACCACTAGTAGGTAAGTTACGCCCAAATGTCAGAAAAGCTGGTGAAAACGAAGTAGATAGGTGGGTGGTGGTATTTATGGCATTACAGATATGGTGGATATGCTGATCCCATGCACGATGATTGTTTTCTTTAATGAAAGATCTAATGGCAGTGCCTATGACTCTATTAGCACGTTCTACGTTGTTCGTTTGGGGATGATATCTTGCATTATACCAAATATTTTCCACTTTATAGGACTTTAAGAGATTAGAGAATTCTTGGGACTTAAATTGGCTACCATTATCCACTATGATGGTTTGGGGAACACCAAAATACATAAAAACAATTTCGTCAAGAAAAGTGCAAATTTCCTTTGCTACAGCTCTTTTCATCTTGTGAACAAAAGTATACTTCGTAAACCAATCAATAATGACTAAAAGATAACAATGACCTGATTTTGATTTTGGAAATGGTCCCTGGATATCGATAGAGAGCAATTTAAAGGGTACAGACACATTCTTAGGGGCTCCCATAAGACCGGCGCGCGCAAATTGAGATACTTTTTGCTCATTACAAATTTGACAGCGTGAAATATATTTTTTAATATCTGATCTCATTCCAGGCCACCAAAACTGTTCAAATATTTTATCAAGGCACTTTCTAACACCAAAGTGACTTCCTAAGGGACTATCATGATATGTTTTTAGGATTTCTTTTCGATTATTTTTTGAAACTACGGTCTTCCAATTTTTCTGATTAATTTCAATATTATGGCTAGAATGGAAATGCTTATATAACGTGTTATTTTCTACTCGAAATAAGGGATATTTATGGGGTTGTTTTTGCACTTTAGCAATTAAGTCAGAATACCACTGGTCTGGAATAGTGTTTGACAGGGAAGAGATTTCAGGAAAACTGCGACTTAGTGCGTCAGCGACTACATTGGTTATTCCGGATCTGTGTTTTATATCAAACTTAAATTGAGAGAGAAAAATGGACATTCTAGCCAATCTACCAGTGGGGTTGTCCAACCGAAAGAGCCATTGTAAAGAATAATGATCTGTCAAAATAGTGAAACTTGGGCCACCTTCGACGTAGGACCTAAATTTTAAGACTGCATGAACTATGGCTAATAATTCTTTTTCTGTGACTGTCATGTTAATTTCTGATTTGGTTAAGGTACGTGAGGCGTAGGCTATGACGTACTCATCCTCACCATCTAATTGGGTAAGAACAGAACCTATGGCCGCATTCGAAGCGTCTGTTTGAATAGTGAAAGGTTTAGAAAAATCAGGATTTCGTAATACAGGGGTCGAAATTAACCTGGATTTAATATTTTCAAAAGCTAATTCAGCTTCGGGATTCCAAGAGACTACTTGTTTTTTCTTTTTACCCTTAGTTAGGTTATTTAGGGGTACAATAAGTTCAGAGAAGTTTTTAATAAATTTACGATACCATGAAGCCATACCAACAAAGCGTTTTATGCCTGTGACATCTTTGGGTTTCTGATAATTGGAAATAGCAGAAATTTTATCGGGATTGGCATGAAGGCCATTTTTATCAACTACATAACCTAGAAAAGCGAGGTTAGGTTGACAAAATTTACATTTCTTTGCATTAATAGTGAGGTTAGCTTTTTTTAGGATGTTAAAGACCCTATCCAAAGTTTCAAGATGCTCATCGAAACTACTATTCACAATGATTAAGTCGTCAAGGTATACAAAGATGTTTTTCTCGATGGAGGGGTCAAAAAGGCGGTCCATCAATCTTCGTAGGGTGGCCGAACTATTCAAAGCTCCAAAGGGCATGCGCACAAACTCAAAGTGTCCTCTGTTGATGACAGTGAAAGCTGTCTTAGCACAAGAATCGTCGCTAAGTTTTATTTGCCAAAAGGCGTGTTTTAAATCTATGGATGTCAGAAATTGTGCATCCCTAACCTTCTCAAGGGTTCTAGACAGGTGGGGTAAGCTATATGGGTCTTTGATGGACAGAACGTTAAGCGGCCTGCCATCGTAGCAGAGGCGATACTCGCCAGAATCTTTTTTTACAAGTAAAACATTAGCAGAATAGGGGCTAGTTGAAGGTCTGATTACACCTAACTTAAGTAATCTATCAATTTCGTCATTCATATGTTTTTGCATATAAGGTGACAAAAGAAAGGGTCTCTTACGAAAAGGTACATCACTAGTAAGTTCAATCTTATGCTCTACTAAGGTGGTAAAGCCCAGGGAGTCTGAAACTAACTCCTGAAATTTATTTATAGTTTCATCTAATCTAACTTGTTGGACAGGGGTTAAATCATTTTCTGACTGAATGGAAATTTTTTCGAATTTTTCTTTGACAAATATTTCTTCTAAATTCAAGAGATCATAAGAATTATTTTGAAAGTTTAACCTTAAATTAACCTTTTGACAAAAATCGACGCCTAAAATAAGGGTTTGTCGAATACTAGGGGCAATAAGGACTTCTAAATCAACAGATTTATTGTATACCCTAAGAGGGATAGTTGCAATGCCTAGAACTTTCTGAGGTTTACCATCAGCTGTGGTAATTGAATTTTTACAAGGTTTTATATTTGTTTGAAATCCTAGATTAGAAATAAGTTCATAACCTCTCTTTCCTAATACACTTTGCATTGCCCCGGTATCTAATAAGGCGGTTATTATTTTACTCTGAATTGAAATATCTAAGTAAGGTCGTTGGTCACTAATGGACTCTCGAGAAAATAAGGGTGAAATTTCGTTAAATTTAAAGAAGTGTTTGACAGTGTTTAACCAGTGGGACCAATTATTTGATAAGTGAAAGGTTTCGGACTTTAACTGTGATTTGGCTCTCTTCCTGCCGAACTTGGAAGGGCGCTTCCTACGTTTTTTGAATTACATCTATTACATTTGGGTCTAATGACATTCTTTTGTCCGCAGTGGTAGCAAAATATTTTTCTCTTTAGTGAGCATTCTTGGAAAGTATGACCAACTTGATCACAATTATAACAAGTGACTTTGCTTAAGGCTGAAACATTGGGGGTTGATGAGTGATTAACAGGGTTCTGATTATAGACCGGTGAATCTAAATTTGGGTTTGCATTAGCAGAAAAACTCAAGTTTGGGTCTGGTGCATTTGAACTACTAGGTTGTGAAATTTGATTATCTTGATAAATTGGTGGATTCGCCAGTTCAGAAATGTTATGTTTATTATTTTGAAACGTTTTAATTAGGGGTTTCCGGTATACTAACTCGGGTTCTAAGGTTGATGCTGTACAAAGAGGGGGAGCTTGAAAATTGTCACTTCTTAATCGGGTGTCTTCCAAGACTCTACACAAGCTTTTAAGTTCAAGTAATGACAAGGGCTGTCTCAGGGCTAAATGTTCTTGATAGTAGGGAAGTAAATTTCTGGTAATTAGTCTTAATTGAACAGTGGGATCTATAGGGTTAATAAATCTTTTAAATAAATTTTCCATGACCGCTATATAAATTAAGGGTCTTTCCGCCATACCTTGGGTTCTAGATCTGATCTCGTCCCATAATGCAATTTCATAATCGATTGGCAAGAAATTCAATCTTAAATGGAACACCAATTCGTTCCACGTGGACACCGTATTTCTAATGGATCGGTACCAAATGAGGGCATCGCCTTCGAATAATTCATGGGAAAAGTTTAATAAATTTTCGCTAGAAATTTTGTAAGCCGAGCAATATTCTTCAACTTTCTCTAGAAAACTGTGCAAGCTTTGATTTTTTCCATTAAATTTAAAATTTAAGCGATTCAGAGGGGGTGATCTGTAATTATCCTGATTAACAAAAATTGTGGAATTATGAGGTTGTGGGAAACTTTGATTATTATTGTTATGGGGGGTGTGTTGAAAATATGAGGAATATTGATTAGGGTTTAAACTATTTGCAAAGCTATTTGCAATCCCAGTATTTTGAGATATATTGGGGGGTATTTGAGAATTTTGAAGACTATGATTGAAATTCTGGTAAGTCTGACCATTGTACCAAGGAAATGTGTGATTTTCACTGACATTTGGTCTGGCATTAGCGGGGAAAGAGGTAGGCTGTCGTTGGGGAATCAAATTAGCTACTTCAGGTCGAGGTAAATTTGAAAAATCTTGAATAAGTTGGGGAATTGTTGAATTTATTGGCAAAGGCCCTAGAAGATCGTCAATATCTTGAAGTATTGAACCTTGTACTGCTGTGCGTGAACAATTTTCTGAGAAACTTAGGTTTCTATTATGGTGAGTTGGGTCTAAATATTGAGGTGTCAAATTTCGGGTTACATTACACGGATTATTTATTTGAAAATTTTCCTGGACAGTGCTTTCCCTAATTGGGGATCTATCAAGAGAAGAGGTAGGTGGATTTGAATTCTGAGAATTACTGTTATTTCTGAGTAATGAATTTCGAGGGGTATGTTGGGGTAGTTGGGGTATAGGTTCCTCAGCCGAGTGATGAACAATCGCATCAGTTTGCACCACTCTTCCAGCACTACCACTGGGACGCGGCAGTTGCTCATCTTCGGCAAAAGAAACTCTTCGAGGAGGGCTATTTCTAACAGAACTTTCAAAATCGTTCTCAGGGGAACTGTCCGAAGAACTTTCAGAATTTCTTACTTGTATTAAATTGACCTCATTATTCTGAGCTTTTTGCTTTAATTCAGCAATCAGAGACATAGTTTGAGATAGTAATTCAGTTTTTGAATCCTGTTCCTCTTCAGTGCAAGGAGAAACACAATTCAAACGATTTTTAATATGATATAATCTTGACATTGCTTTTTTAAAATCAATATGGCGTTTGTCAGAATTAAAAATATTTACCAAATCCTTAACTATAATCAGTTTTCGGCGACAGATGTCAGCATTTTGTTGAAAGTCCAAGGACGATACTGGATGAGAAATGATGGAATTATCCTTTTCTGCCTTCAAAAGTTCTCGCAGAAGAGACTTCAATGTCCTGACATTAGAGTTTGGATCTATCTCGAGTCCTCTTACTCCCAGTTCAAAAACTATTTCGTCCTTCCAAAGGTAGTCAGGATTCATCTTTGACATATTCTTACAGTACCAATGTACCTAAAAACTTTCCAAATACAATTAAAATTTTACCAAGGTAGAGTATCCTTGATACAATCAAAGACACTAAAAAGTCAAAGTGGAAATGCAATAAGTGAAATTAGAAAAAATTATAATCTGGAAAATGTTGGAATAAATTTAATTTTGAGAAATAGCGGCTCAGCTCAATCAACGTTTTTTTAGGCCCCACACTTGGGCGTCATTTGTAACGTTAAAAGTTATTGTTTTATTTTTTATTTATTTTTTTTTTGTGATTTCTCGTTACTTGGGTGCTCCAGAAACTCAGGTGGATTCTTTTCGAGAGCCAAAGGTCGTGAGGTTCTTATTTCTATTTGATTTTCCAGATTATTTGGGCGCCAATCGAGAGGAGATCTCGATAAAGAGAAAAGTAGAGAAATAAAGAGAGAATGAGGAGTTATAAGTGAGACCAATATTCACTGTAGCCGTAGTACCTAAATAAAACACAATAAAATTCGTGTGTTAAATAAATTCTATTAACCAATAGGCAGTGTTTTTTTTTTGATTTTTTTTTTGCAAAACAGTAAATATAAATTTATAAATAAGGGCACTTAAAAAGCATCACTAAAACAAAGGGCAACTACCCTACATAGGTTAAATACAACTAAGCATATAAAATAACTTAAAGCTTAAAGCTATTAGGTACTCTACAAGAAGTAAATGCTAAATTAATCTCTACAGCTCAGTCAAAAAATGTATATATGGGACTAAACCCTACGCAAATTAGGTAGTACAAGGCATACCATGAATTAAAATAAATCAGCACTAAAAGCTATCAAGTAAGATTTGTGCTCAAAAGCTTCCTGAGAGGTGGGGAAATTTATATAGGAATAGAATGAATTGGCGTGTACCATGAATTGGAATACTCAAGAGCTCCAAGCTCCTAGGCACGGTTTCAGTAAACAGTATATTTCAATTCATGATCACAAAGTTAATAGGAGGGAGAGAAACTACCCTATAAAATTTTAAATATGATTAAGTGTACTGAAAAATTAAAATTTATCTAAACTCAATTCTCCAAGGTGAAATTTGTTGTAAAAATTCAAAATTAACGTTAATATTGTAATGTATGTTAAAAGTTATATCCCCTTTGAAAGCAAAGTTTTTAATGCCTAAATAGCACAGTAAGTTAGAAAGAAAAGTATTACAAGGGAAATACTATTGAGTATATTAGAAATTGAATTACATTAAAGCTTAGAGCCTTTGTGCACAAATAATACAGAGTTTTAGAAAGCAGGAATAGAGACAGGTATAGCAAATTAAATACCAAAAAGTATATTATCAATTTAAGGACACTAAAGCGTAGAGCCCTTCATGCACGAGCGATACAGTACCTTAATCAAAAAATAAGGAAGAAAGAGGGATATTGCAATTTCCACAAGTGACACTTATTACAGTAGGACAAACTGAAGTTAATATTTACGCCACAAACTAGGCACAACACATTAAAACTGCCAGCACGATCGAGTGATCACAGTGAAAGCATTAAATTAAAGTTACCTACTCTCTCGAGTCTTGGTTAACTTTGTAACATTATTTATAATGGTGAATAAAAACATGAGATTTTACTCAGGGTTAATTACCTCTGGGCAATACTCTAGCTAAATGGCATTTATGACGGGGTTAGTATTATAAAGAAAAATAAGCAAAATTTAGCCAAGGTAAGGTAAAAATTAAAATAGTTAGTCAAAAAAATATTCCGAAAAATCACCAAAAAAGCAACAAGCTAATATTGAGGGAAAATACTCATCTTTTATAAAGTCCAGCGTCAGGGTGCTTGACCTTCCAAGGTAGGGGCCCTCTGTGGCAGTTCCACGGTTACACCACACGGCAAGCAACTGGAATTCCACAAAAACGTCAGGCAGGAGCAGGACAGTGGCTATACCACTAATGGCCTCTGGACTAGACTTCGACCAGCAGCTCAAGAAGACCATGTAACGCTAACTCCTCTCGGACAACATTGGGCTCCCAGGTAACAAATGTAGAAAGCAAGCCAAAGCCCTGATGCTGAAGTGAAGACTAATTTTTGAAGTAAAGTTTTAAGCAGAGATATAATTTTGAAGTTTGAGGATGAAATTTAAATTTTAATATTTTTGGAAATCTGTATACATGATGAAAAGTTACTGTTGCATCAGCATATTGGGTAAAAGAATTTCACGTTGGGATTTGAGACATTGATTTTGAGGTTATAGAGGCCACATGGCACTCAAATTTAGATATGAACCTCAGTTCGATAGTGGAATTCTAGAACCATGCTTCAGCCTGAAGGTTAAATTTAAAAAATCATATTGGCATCAGCCATTAAACTGGAAATTGATAATTAAAGGTGAAATTCATAGCGACATGGATAAAATTGGAAACCTGAACTCAAAGCATTACGATTGTGAATTTAACTCCTAAGTAAAGTTGATTTTGGACTTGATTTGAACTTGACTTGAAACGTGAATAGAAACCTAAAATAAAATGGTGGCCTTAGCGTGCATTGATCAGAGCTACATCTTTGGTATTACAATTTACCTGTTGGTCGGTTTCTTTTCAGCCCTCGAAGGTGATTTTAAACGCCATGGAAGACTAGAATGGGATTTACTTGACAAAAACTATTGATCCAGGAACTCCTGCGGCATGAAATGCCTCTTAGTTTGCCATTAATTCATTCTTTCACTTTCGCCTTCACTGCTGGGCTGGCAACAGAAATGAACAAGGGCCGATTTGACCTTCCGCACTCACTTTTATTGACCCGAACCCATAAAAAATGACGGATTGTATCCAATACCAAACCGAAACACAAATCACATGATCCCCGATAGACTATGACGTAGGGGGAGCAGAATGAAGAAAATTCATACTTTAACCGGAAAATCACAAAGTTAACCCCATTTTCACGCTTATTCTGAAAACAAACGTGCGAAATCAAACGTATCAAGCCACTGAATCAAACAAGGTGAATATCGATCGAAAGATTCCAGCTGTTCACGGCGAGGACGGCTACCAATCATGCATGCATGTATATCCAGTTGCCTACAATTATGCCACGGCCTAAATGATTTTCAAGGTTTTACAACCAAAGTGATTTGACAGGGGTGTAGTAGGAAATTTACCTAGTATAAATTCTTGAAATTTTTAAAGTAATTAAATTTTTAGGAAATTACTAAAATCCGTTGTAAGAATCACGACGTGATTGTTACAAATACCCTCTTTCTTGAAATAAATAAATTTTAAAAATTTACAAATATACATAACTACATATAACATTAATACTTATGGCAACATCTGCCTATACTACAGTTTTTAGGTACAAACTTATGTCTACTTTACATCTAACTATCCCTGGAAGAATAATAGCTCATTCAGAATCGTCAGAATCGAGAGAGATATCGTTAGAAGGTTTTAAATCTTTAATGTGGTAACGGCCGATATTTCTGTCATTCTCATCCAATAATTCATAAATTAAGGGGGAGATTTTTTTTAAGATTTTACATTTAAGAAATTTTTTTGCTAACTTTTTTGAAAAATAATTGCCAGCATCAGACAAAATAAAATTTCTTTTGTAAACAATGTCGCCTTCGTTAAATTCGAGATGTCTTTTTCTTAGGTTATAATATTTTTTATTCCTTTCATAGGAGTGGTTTATATTTTTAGCCACTTGTTCATAAATTTCAGGTAATTTTGAAAGTTCTCTAGCCAGGCTATTTCTATCGTCAAAATGGTGCGGGGAAAGATTTTTATTTTCGATATGACCGTAATAATCACCACTAGTAGGTAAGTTACGCCCAAATGTCAGAAAAGCTGGTGAAAACGAAGTAGATAGGTGGGTGGTGGTATTTATGGCATTACAGATATGGTGGATATGCTGATCCCATGCACGATGATTGTTTTCTTTAATGAAAGATCTAATGGCAGTGCCTATGACTCTATTAGCACGTTCTACGTTGTTCGTTTGGGGATGATATCTTGCATTATACCAAATATTTTCCACTTTATAGGACTTTAAGAGATTAGAGAATTCTTGGGACTTAAATTGGCTACCATTATCCACTATGATGGTTTGGGGAACACCAAAATACATAAAAACAATTTCGTCAAGAAAAGTGCAAATTTCCTTTGCTACAGCTCTTTTCATCTTGTGAACAAAAGTATACTTCGTAAACCAATCAATAATGACTAAAAGATAACAATGACCTGATTTTGATTTTGGAAATGGTCCCTGGATATCGATAGAGAGCAATTTAAAGGGTACAGACACATTCTTAGGGGCTCCCATAAGACCGGCGCGCGCAAATTGAGATACTTTTTGCTCATTACAAATTTGACAGCGTGAAATATATTTTTTAATATCTGATCTCATTCCAGGCCACCAAAACTGTTCAAATATTTTATCAAGGCACTTTCTAACACCAAAGTGACTTCCTAAGGGACTATCATGATATGTTTTTAGGATTTCTTTTCGATTATTTTTTGAAACTACGGTCTTCCAATTTTTCTGATTAATTTCAATATTATGGCTAGAATGGAAATGCTTATATAACGTGTTATTTTCTACTCGAAATAAGGGATATTTATGGGGTTGTTTTTGCACTTTAGCAATTAAGTCAGAATACCACTGGTCTGGAATAGTGTTTGACAGGGAAGAGATTTCAGGAAAACTGCGACTTAGTGCGTCAGCGACTACATTGGTTATTCCGGATCTGTGTTTTATATCAAACTTAAATTGAGAGAGAAAAATGGACATTCTAGCCAATCTACCAGTGGGGTTGTCCAACCGAAAGAGCCATTGTAAAGAATAATGATCTGTCAAAATAGTGAAACTTGGGCCACCTTCGACGTAGGACCTAAATTTTAAGACTGCATGAACTATGGCTAATAATTCTTTTTCTGTGACTGTCATGTTAATTTCTGATTTGGTTAAGGTACGTGAGGCGTAGGCTATGACGTACTCATCCTCACCATCTAATTGGGTAAGAACAGAACCTATGGCCGCATTCGAAGCGTCTGTTTGAATAGTGAAAGGTTTAGAAAAATCAGGATTTCGTAATACAGGGGTCGAAATTAACCTGGATTTAATATTTTCAAAAGCTAATTCAGCTTCGGGATTCCAAGAGACTACTTGTTTTTTCTTTTTACCCTTAGTTAGGTTATTTAGGGGTACAATAAGTTCAGAGAAGTTTTTAATAAATTTACGATACCATGAAGCCATACCAACAAAGCGTTTTATGCCTGTGACATCTTTGGGTTTCTGATAATTGGAAATAGCAGAAATTTTATCGGGATTGGCATGAAGGCCATTTTTATCAACTACATAACCTAGAAAAGCGAGGTTAGGTTGACAAAATTTACATTTCTTTGCATTAATAGTGAGGTTAGCTTTTTTTAGGATGTTAAAGACCCTATCCAAAGTTTCAAGATGCTCATCGAAACTACTATTCACAATGATTAAGTCGTCAAGGTATACAAAGATGTTTTTCTCGATGGAGGGGTCAAAAAGGCGGTCCATCAATCTTCGTAGGGTGGCCGAACTATTCAAAGCTCCAAAGGGCATGCGCACAAACTCAAAGTGTCCTCTGTTGATGACAGTGAAAGCTGTCTTAGCACAAGAATCGTCGCTAAGTTTTATTTGCCAAAAGGCGTGTTTTAAATCTATGGATGTCAGAAATTGTGCATCCCTAACCTTCTCAAGGGTTCTAGACAGGTGGGGTAAGCTATATGGGTCTTTGATGGACAGAACGTTAAGCGGCCTGCCATCGTAGCAGAGGCGATACTCGCCAGAATCTTTTTTTACAAGTAAAACATTAGCAGAATAGGGGCTAGTTGAAGGTCTGATTACACCTAACTTAAGTAATCTATCAATTTCGTCATTCATATGTTTTTGCATATAAGGTGACAAAAGAAAGGGTCTCTTACGAAAAGGTACATCACTAGTAAGTTCAATCTTATGCTCTACTAAGGTGGTAAAGCCCAGGGAGTCTGAAACTAACTCCTGAAATTTATTTATAGTTTCATCTAATCTAACTTGTTGGACAGGGGTTAAATCATTTTCTGACTGAATGGAAATTTTTTCGAATTTTTCTTTGACAAATATTTCTTCTAAATTCAAGAGATCATAAGAATTATTTTGAAAGTTTAACCTTAAATTAACCTTTTGACAAAAATCGACGCCTAAAATAAGGGTTTGTCGAATACTAGGGGCAATAAGGACTTCTAAATCAACAGATTTATTGTATACCCTAAGAGGGATAGTTGCAATGCCTAGAACTTTCTGAGGTTTACCATCAGCTGTGGTAATTGAATTTTTACAAGGTTTTATATTTGTTTGAAATCCTAGATTAGAAATAAGTTCATAACCTCTCTTTCCTAATACACTTTGCATTGCCCCGGTATCTAATAAGGCGGTTATTATTTTACTCTGAATTGAAATATCTAAGTAAGGTCGTTGGTCACTAATGGACTCTCGAGAAAATAAGGGTGAAATTTCGTTAAATTTAAAGAAGTGTTTGACAGTGTTTAACCAGTGGGACCAATTATTTGATAAGTGAAAGGTTTCGGACTTTAACTGTGATTTGGCTCTCTTCCTGCCGAACTTGGAAGGGCGCTTCCTACGTTTTTTGAATTACATCTATTACATTTGGGTCTAATGACATTCTTTTGTCCGCAGTGGTAGCAAAATATTTTTCTCTTTAGTGAGCATTCTTGGAAAGTATGACCAACTTGATCACAATTATAACAAGTGACTTTGCTTAAGGCTGAAACATTGGGGGTTGATGAGTGATTAACAGGGTTCTGATTATAGACCGGTGAATCTAAATTTGGGTTTGCATTAGCAGAAAAACTCAAGTTTGGGTCTGGTGCATTTGAACTACTAGGTTGTGAAATTTGATTATCTTGATAAATTGGTGGATTCGCCAGTTCAGAAATGTTATGTTTATTATTTTGAAACGTTTTAATTAGGGGTTTCCGGTATACTAACTCGGGTTCTAAGGTTGATGCTGTACAAAGAGGGGGAGCTTGAAAATTGTCACTTCTTAATCGGGTGTCTTCCAAGACTCTACACAAGCTTTTAAGTTCAAGTAATGACAAGGGCTGTCTCAGGGCTAAATGTTCTTGATAGTAGGGAAGTAAATTTCTGGTAATTAGTCTTAATTGAACAGTGGGATCTATAGGGTTAATAAATCTTTTAAATAAATTTTCCATGACCGCTATATAAATTAAGGGTCTTTCCGCCATACCTTGGGTTCTAGATCTGATCTCGTCCCATAATGCAATTTCATAATCGATTGGCAAGAAATTCAATCTTAAATGGAACACCAATTCGTTCCACGTGGACACCGTATTTCTAATGGATCGGTACCAAATGAGGGCATCGCCTTCGAATAATTCATGGGAAAAGTTTAATAAATTTTCGCTAGAAATTTTGTAAGCCGAGCAATATTCTTCAACTTTCTCTAGAAAACTGTGCAAGCTTTGATTTTTTCCATTAAATTTAAAATTTAAGCGATTCAGAGGGGGTGATCTGTAATTATCCTGATTAACAAAAATTGTGGAATTATGAGGTTGTGGGAAACTTTGATTATTATTGTTATGGGGGGTGTGTTGAAAATATGAGGAATATTGATTAGGGTTTAAACTATTTGCAAAGCTATTTGCAATCCCAGTATTTTGAGATATATTGGGGGGTATTTGAGAATTTTGAAGACTATGATTGAAATTCTGGTAAGTCTGACCATTGTACCAAGGAAATGTGTGATTTTCACTGACATTTGGTCTGGCATTAGCGGGGAAAGAGGTAGGCTGTCGTTGGGGAATCAAATTAGCTACTTCAGGTCGAGGTAAATTTGAAAAATCTTGAATAAGTTGGGGAATTGTTGAATTTATTGGCAAAGGCCCTAGAAGATCGTCAATATCTTGAAGTATTGAACCTTGTACTGCTGTGCGTGAACAATTTTCTGAGAAACTTAGGTTTCTATTATGGTGAGTTGGGTCTAAATATTGAGGTGTCAAATTTCGGGTTACATTACACGGATTATTTATTTGAAAATTTTCCTGGACAGTGCTTTCCCTAATTGGGGATCTATCAAGAGAAGAGGTAGGTGGATTTGAATTCTGAGAATTACTGTTATTTCTGAGTAATGAATTTCGAGGGGTATGTTGGGGTAGTTGGGGTATAGGTTCCTCAGCCGAGTGATGAACAATCGCATCAGTTTGCACCACTCTTCCAGCACTACCACTGGGACGCGGCAGTTGCTCATCTTCGGCAAAAGAAACTCTTCGAGGAGGGCTATTTCTAACAGAACTTTCAAAATCGTTCTCAGGGGAACTGTCCGAAGAACTTTCAGAATTTCTTACTTGTATTAAATTGACCTCATTATTCTGAGCTTTTTGCTTTAATTCAGCAATCAGAGACATAGTTTGAGATAGTAATTCAGTTTTTGAATCCTGTTCCTCTTCAGTGCAAGGAGAAACACAATTCAAACGATTTTTAATATGATATAATCTTGACATTGCTTTTTTAAAATCAATATGGCGTTTGTCAGAATTAAAAATATTTACCAAATCCTTAACTATAATCAGTTTTCGGCGACAGATGTCAGCATTTTGTTGAAAGTCCAAGGACGATACTGGATGAGAAATGATGGAATTATCCTTTTCTGCCTTCAAAAGTTCTCGCAGAAGAGACTTCAATGTCCTGACATTAGAGTTTGGATCTATCTCGAGTCCTCTTACTCCCAGTTCAAAAACTATTTCGTCCTTCCAAAGGTAGTCAGGATTCATCTTTGACATATTCTTACAGTACCAATGTACCTAAAAACTTTCCAAATACAATTAAAATTTTACCAAGGTAGAGTATCCTTGATACAATCAAAGACACTAAAAAGTCAAAGTGGAAATGCAATAAGTGAAATTAGAAAAAATTATAATCTGGAAAATGTTGGAATAAATTTAATTTTGAGAAATAGCGGCTCAGCTCAATCAACGTTTTTTTAGGCCCCACACTTGGGCGTCATTTGTAACGTTAAAAGTTATTGTTTTATTTTTTATTTATTTTTTTTTTGTGATTTCTCGTTACTTGGGTGCTCCAGAAACTCAGGTGGATTCTTTTCGAGAGCCAAAGGTCGTGAGGTTCTTATTTCTATTTGATTTTCCAGATTATTTGGGCGCCAATCGAGAGGAGATCTCGATAAAGAGAAAAGTAGAGAAATAAAGAGAGAATGAGGAGTTATAAGTGAGACCAATATTCACTGTAGCCGTAGTACCTAAATAAAACACAATAAAATTCGTGTGTTAAATAAATTCTATTAACCAATAGGCAGTGTTTTTTTTTTGATTTTTTTTTTGCAAAACAGTAAATATAAATTTATAAATAAGGGCACTTAAAAAGCATCACTAAAACAAAGGGCAACTACCCTACATAGGTTAAATACAACTAAGCATATAAAATAACTTAAAGCTTAAAGCTATTAGGTACTCTACAAGAAGTAAATGCTAAATTAATCTCTACAGCTCAGTCAAAAAATGTATATATGGGACTAAACCCTACGCAAATTAGGTAGTACAAGGCATACCATGAATTAAAATAAATCAGCACTAAAAGCTATCAAGTAAGATTTGTGCTCAAAAGCTTCCTGAGAGGTGGGGAAATTTATATAGGAATAGAATGAATTGGCGTGTACCATGAATTGGAATACTCAAGAGCTCCAAGCTCCTAGGCACGGTTTCAGTAAACAGTATATTTCAATTCATGATCACAAAGTTAATAGGAGGGAGAGAAACTACCCTATAAAATTTTAAATATGATTAAGTGTACTGAAAAATTAAAATTTATCTAAACTCAATTCTCCAAGGTGAAATTTGTTGTAAAAATTCAAAATTAACGTTAATATTGTAATGTATGTTAAAAGTTATATCCCCTTTGAAAGCAAAGTTTTTAATGCCTAAATAGCACAGTAAGTTAGAAAGAAAAGTATTACAAGGGAAATACTATTGAGTATATTAGAAATTGAATTACATTAAAGCTTAGAGCCTTTGTGCACAAATAATACAGAGTTTTAGAAAGCAGGAATAGAGACAGGTATAGCAAATTAAATACCAAAAAGTATATTATCAATTTAAGGACACTAAAGCGTAGAGCCCTTCATGCACGAGCGATACAGTACCTTAATCAAAAAATAAGGAAGAAAGAGGGATATTGCAATTTCCACAAGTGACACTTATTACAGTAGGACAAACTGAAGTTAATATTTACGCCACAAACTAGGCACAACACATTAAAACTGCCAGCACGATCGAGTGATCACAGTGAAAGCATTAAATTAAAGTTACCTACTCTCTCGAGTCTTGGTTAACTTTGTAACATTATTTATAATGGTGAATAAAAACATGAGATTTTACTCAGGGTTAATTACCTCTGGGCAATACTCTAGCTAAATGGCATTTATGACGGGGTTAGTATTATAAAGAAAAATAAGCAAAATTTAGCCAAGGTAAGGTAAAAATTAAAATAGTTAGTCAAAAAAATATTCCGAAAAATCACCAAAAAAGCAACAAGCTAATATTGAGGGAAAATACTCATCTTTTATAAAGTCCAGCGTCAGGGTGCTTGACCTTCCAAGGTAGGGGCCCTCTGTGGCAGTTCCACGGTTACACCACACGGCAAGCAACTGGAATTCCACAAAAACGTCAGGCAGGAGCAGGACAGTGGCTATACCACTAATGGCCTCTGGACTAGACTTCGACCAGCAGCTCAAGAAGACCATGTAACGCTAACTCCTCTCGGACAACATTGGGCTCCCAGGTAACAAATGTAGAAAGCAAGCCAAAGCCCTGATGCTGAAGTGAAGACTAATTTTTGAAGTAAAGTTTTAAGCAGAGATATAATTTTGAAGTTTGAGGATGAAATTTAAATTTTAATATTTTTGGAAATCTGTATACATGATGAAAAGTTACTGTTGCATCAGCATATTGGGTAAAAGAATTTCACGTTGGGATTTGAGACATTGATTTTGAGGTTATAGAGGCCACATGGCACTCAAATTTAGATATGAACCTCAGTTCGATAGTGGAATTCTAGAACCATGCTTCAGCCTGAAGGTTAAATTTAAAAAATCATATTGGCATCAGCCATTAAACTGGAAATTGATAATTAAAGGTGAAATTCATAGCGACATGGATAAAATTGGAAACCTGAACTCAAAGCATTACGATTGTGAATTTAACTCCTAAGTAAAGTTGATTTTGGACTTGATTTGAACTTGACTTGAAACGTGAATAGAAACCTAAAATAAAATGGTGGCCTTAGCGTGCATTGATCAGAGCTACATCTTTGGTATTACAATTTACCTGTTGGTCGGTTTCTTTTCAGCCCTCGAAGGTGATTTTAAACGCCATGGAAGACTAGAATGGGATTTACTTGACAAAAACTATTGATCCAGGAACTCCTGCGGCATGAAATGCCTCTTAGTTTGCCATTAATTCATTCTTTCACTTTCGCCTTCACTGCTGGGCTGGCAACAGAAATGAACAAGGGCCGATTTGACCTTCCGCACTCACTTTTATTGACCCGAACCCATAAAAAATGACGGATTGTATCCAATACCAAACCGAAACACAAATCACATGATCCCCGATAGACTATGACGTAGGGGGAGCAGAATGAAGAAAATTCATACTTTAACCGGAAAATCACAAAGTTAACCCCATTTTCACGCTTATTCTGAAAACAAACGTGCGAAATCAAACGTATCAAGCCACTGAATCAAACAAGGTGAATATCGATCGAAAGATTCCAGCTGTTCACGGCGAGGACGGCTACCAATCATGCATGCATGTATATCCAGTTGCCTACAATTATGCCACGGCCTAAATGATTTTCAAGGTTTTACAACCAAAGTGATTTGACAGGGGTGTAGTAGGAAATTTACCTAGTATAAATTCTTGAAATTTTTAAAGTAATTAAATTTTTAGGAAATTACTAAAATCCGTTGTAAGAATCACGACGTGATTGTTACACCGTTTTAAAAAATTGTATTTTACAATCTAAAGAAACTGTTGATTATGAATATATCAAAAAAAACTTAATTGACTCAGAAAAAACATATCCCAATCTCTACCAACTTTTTAAAGTAGCGATTATTTTGCCTATTTCAAGCGCTACGTGCGAGAGGTCTTTTTCTGCCATGAGGAGGATTTTCAACTGGTTGAGAACGACAATGACTCAAGATAGGCAGTCAGATTTGGCTTTGTTGTATATAGAAAAAGATGTCGATATAGACTTGGAGAGTGTTGTAAATTCTTTTAGTGAGCAGAGTAGGAAATTTCTCTTGTAAGTAATATTTTGTTTTTGTAAATATTTATCGCAGTGTATTATATTATATGTATTAGGTATATAAAAAAAATAAAACCACTATACTATTATAAGGCATTTTTCTATAAATTTTTTCATTGCACGACAAATAAAAAAATATTTTTTTTTAATCCACCGTACACTGGGGCCCAGGCCCCCCCTAAAAACTAAGGCTAGCTACGCCGATGGCCAAAAGTCATTCCAAGAGCTAATTGGTCGCTTACACTGTAGTTTGTGCTAACCTTTTTGTCCCCGCAGTGACATTATTCGTGCGGAGATTTTATCTTTTGCCTGATGGCACCACAAAAAAAATTCCAACCAAAGTAAAACTAAATTTAACAGCTGTTCTGTGCTTTTATCCCAGTTTGCCTTCTTGTTATCCAAAACTATTTATTACTTTTTTGTACATTTTTCAATATCAATATAGTGGCAACACAGCCAAAAAAAAACAAAAAATATTATTAGAAAGAATAAAAAAACTCGCCCGTTGCCGCGCGTCATAATAATAGCTTGTGGATCCGCAACTCTCAGCTGATGCGGCGTTGGCCGATGTCACTTAATCATGGCTTCTTTTTAAGGTGGTTGTGTATATATGTACCTATTTCTATTATAATTAAATAACAACGAAGCTAGTGTCGATTCGTGGTCACCTAAACCTCTTTTGTTTTTGAAAGTTTGATACGTGACTGATGGATATTATAAGACTTAAAATTTTAGTTTAGTAAAAGACGAAATTTAAAATGAAAACAAACAACAAAAGAAGACCCATTCGCCGTTTTACTTGTTTTGTTTAATATTTCGTTAC
The DNA here is from genome assembly GCA_963969555.1 of Polydrusus pterygomalis. Taxonomy (NCBI): domain Eukaryota; kingdom Metazoa; phylum Arthropoda; class Insecta; order Coleoptera; family Curculionidae; genus Polydrusus; species Polydrusus pterygomalis. The sequence continues at coordinate 55,958,324 of OZ018382.1, forward strand.
TTTACCGAACTAATAAACCGAAGGAGACGAGTCTTTATAGTACATTTAAGCTTAGTTTGATAATCAAATGTATTGCATTTGGACATTTCAACTTCATTTCGATTAGTGTGCTGAAGCAGATGAGAGTTTAAATCACGTTGATGCTTAGTTTGATAGTCACATTCCTTGCATTTTAATATCTTAATCCCTTCTGCTTTGGTATGTCGAAGCAAATGACCATTGATACTATTTTTATGTTTAGTTTGAAAGTTACATTTATTGCAATTAAACGTTTGAGCGTCTTCTGGATTCCTATGTCGTCGGAGATGTATGTTTAAACGGCTTTTTCTATTTGTTTTATAAGAACACTGATAGCATTTAAACTGTGGAACTGCCTTTGGACTGTTATGCCGAATCATATGAGTCTTTAAATTATTTTTATGTTCAGTTTGAAAGTCACAATTATTGCATTTGAACATTTCAACTTCCTCTATACTCCTATGTCGCAGGAGGGGCCTGTTTAAACTTGCTTTGAAACTTGTTTTATAAACACACTGATCGCATTTACACTTCAGAACTTCCTCTGGACTATTATTATGCAGAAGCAGATGACCTTTTAAATTATTTTTATGTTTAGTTTGAAAGTTACATTTATTGCATTTAAACATTTCAATTTTCACTGGATTCGTATGTACCAGGAGGTGTCTGTTGAAACGGACTTCAATAGCAGTTTTATAAGAACACTGATAGCATTTAAACTTTGGTTTGGACTTTCGATTGATATGCCGGAGCAGATGGGACTTTAAATTCCTTTCATGCATAGTTCGATAGTCACATTGATTGCAATTTAACATCTTGACCTCCTCTGGATTAATATGTTGTAGCAGATGAGTCTTTAAATAATATTTTTGTTTAGTTTGAAAGTCACACATTTTGCATTTAAACATTTCAATTTCACCAGGATTCCTATGTCGCAGGAGGTGTCTGTTTAAGGCGTGTTTAAAAATTGTTTTATAAAAACACTGATCGCATTTAAACTTTTGAACATCGTCTGGACTATTATGTAGAAGCAGATGACCCTTTATACTATTTCTATGTTTAGTTTGAAAGTTACATTTATTGCATTTGAACATTTCAACTTCCTTAAGATTCCCATGTCGACGCCTAAAATGTCTATTTAAATTGTATTTAGAACTTGTTTTATAAGAACACTGATCGCAGTTTAATTTTTGAACATCGTCTGGATTCTTATGCCGAAGCAGATGAGCCCTTAAACTATTTTCATGTTTAGTTTGAAAGTTACAGTTATTACATTTGAACATTTCAACTTCGTCCGGATTCCTGTGTCGCAGGAGGTGTCTTTTTAAATCTCTTTTAAAATTTGTTTTATAAGAACATTGATCGCATTTTAACTTTTTATCGTTCCGTGGATTATTATGCCCGAGCAAGTCCGTTTTACTATTTTTTAGAATATTACGTAGAAGATAGAGCCTGTTTAAACTAGTTTCTGCTATTTTATCCATACAGTGTTTACTTCTAGGAAGATTGTGATATAAATCACTTTTAAGTGATATATCATCATCAAATTGTTCACTTTTCTCGGGCATGCACCTCTCATATTTGATTTGGTTCTCTTGGCAAACTGGCGAAATACTGCAAAAATAAAATGGTGATAATTAAAACGAACTTCAAGCGGTTGAAGTAAATTTATTTCAAACAATATTTTTTAGTAACAAATCAATGAGGTGGGAATTAAATACAAATTAAACTAAAGTACGAGAAGGGTGATAGAAATATAAATAGCAAAACGCAAATCAGAATAAAGTTAACCAAGACCTTATCATCCGCTGGAGTATCGACGATTTACGTTTAGTCACATATTTTTCTGCTGAACAGAAGTTATTCTTGTCAAGGAAGACGCGATGCGCCAAACTACTAGCTGTTCTTTTTTTCGGAGCAACTCCCATCAATAACAGATTGATTTATTTAGATTATGTTTTCATATTCAGTTTGTACCCCAAATTGATACCAAATGTCATTAACAACGAACCTATCAACAAACTGAGTGTTTGAAACATAAGTAAGTTTTCAGTCGGCCATCATTGACCGCTCGTGTCAGGCGCAGTGGTGCAACGTTTAAATGCCAACTGTGTTATGAACTGAAGTCGAAAACGCGGGAACAAAAAACGCTTCATAGTATAAAACAGAAATTTGAAATGCGATAAATAATAATCTTTTTAAAACAGTGTTACCACTTTATAATTTTGAATATAAAGTCTGTTCAATGACCGCTGACCGTTACGCCACGACTTGTGCTTATCTTTCTAACATTATTGAACTAGGTGATAGTAAATTTGCGCCAATAATGAATGTCGTATAATTTTACCAGTTCAAAAAGTTTTAATGTCATTTTTGACAATGACATTTTTAATAACATTATTTCAAAAATGTCACGGTATTGTGAAAAACAACAAGCATTATTTTTTTAAATTATTTGATTGTTTTAAAAGAGAAAGTGATGCCGGAAAAACCATTTTACCCTTTAACGCAGTTTACGAGGTAAGTAGGTATAATTTATCCAAAGTCAGTGTGATGACATTCTAATCATTCCATCTCTTTGAGACTGTTTACCGCCGTTTGTATGCCGTATGGAATGATTGGAATGTCATCACACTGACTTTGGATAAATTATACATAGATTGGTATAATAAAGCAGGAATAATTGTGAAAACATAAATAATAAACATGAAAAATATATGGCAATGTTTTTATAAATAGGTAACCTATCTGTTTTAGAGAGTTTCTGATGTTTCGAAGTTTCGTGTTTAACAATCCAACGAATTAAGGCAAAGGGGCTAGATAAGGATATACACTCACCGGCACAAAATTCCGCCACCCCCTGAAATTTTGGCCAAGTTTGATGTTTTATAACTTATTTATTTTTTATCCGATTTTGGTGATTTTCTTATCAGTTTGTAGATTAATTTATTCTGTTCTTCTTTAATTATTTTATAAAGTATAATTTTTCGATTAGGCTATATTATACAGGAGGAAATCAAAATATTGTTTTTTGTCGTAATTTTAAAACACCCTGTAGCAAAATTGAGGTGGATAATTTTGTTTACATACTGTTTCTTGTAATCTCTGCTGTATTCTAAACATTTCTTTTTTTGATTCATTCCATTATCTCATTTGCGCTGAGAGCTGCAAAATTTTAAATGAAACGCTGATTTGAAGCCTAATTTTATTAAGAAAAACAAACACTAGGTATATCATAAAGTTAATTAACAAAAACAATTTAATAACGTGTATTTCCTCCTCTCGCAGCAATGACAGCTTGCAGTCTTCGTGGCATCGAATGAATAAGGTGACTTATTCTTTCTTGAGGAATAGCTTGATATTCTTCGGTCAGCGCCAGTCTTAAGTTTTGCAAGGTTTGTGGTTGTACAGGACGACGACGAACGGCTCTTTTAAGTTAATCCCAAAGATGTTCGATTGGGTTGAGATCCGGGCTACATGCAGGCCATTCCAATCTTGGAAGTCCAACTTCATCCAGATATTCGCTCACTACATGTGCAACGTGAGGTCTAGCATTATCATCATATTGTGTCCCTGACCGAACACCATTTGACTAATAATGAGATAGAATATCTTAAGATAGAAGGTTTTAATGTAGTATCTTTCTTTGCTAGGCAACATATGAACTATGGGGGGGCCCTTATTCTGGGAAAACACCGGCTGGACTGTCAAAATATCGAGGGTGTTGTCGGGTTTTCGGTGGAATTCCATTGTGAGGTTGCTGCTGTAGAGGTAAAAAGATATCATCTCGCAATTATCACTATTTATAGGGCGCCAGATGGAGACTATAATGTTTTTCTGGATACGGTTAGAAACATATTAGAATATACACATAATAAATTTAAATTCGTAATAATAAATGGTGACTTTAACATAATCTTCAATAAAAATTCACAAAGGTGTACAGATTTTATGGATTTGATCAGGGGTTATAACTTCTCACAGCAAATCTTTGAAAGGACAAATTTAGTAAATTGTATCGATAATATATTTGTCAATTTCCAGGAAACGTTGGACTTTCGCACTAATGTGTTTGACCCTTTTTTGTCAGACCATAAGGCAGTCAATATCTTAGTTAAAATAGGGCTTGGAGACCCTGTGCCTGAGTACTGTATGCAGCGAAGATCCACCAGAATGGGTGTTTTTAACATGTATCGTATGATTGAGGAGAGAAATTGGGAACAGATTACCACGGGAAATTTGAGTGTAAATGAGAGGTTTGATGGTTTTGTGAACGTTTTTGTGACTGCTCTGAACGAATGCATGCCCTTGACCCAGTGTAAAAGAGGAAATCGGGTCTCTAACATAAATTGGTTTAATGAAGATCTTAAAGATATGAGAGATACTCTCAATTTCTTGAACGAATTGTATGTAAATAGACCATCTGAATATCTAAAAGTTCAAATAAGGGAATTTAGAAGTGCCTATAGGCACTCTATTAGAGTTAGTAAAGAAAATGCTTATAATAACTATATCTTAACATCAAACAATGTCCTGAGGACCTCTTGGGAGGTAGTAAATTCGGTAAGGGGAATAAATAAAAAGCGCTCGATAGATAAGTCCTTAACAGCTGACGACTTTAATGCATTTTTTGCTGGCATAGCTGAAAAAACTCTATCACAGATACCTGATACGGAACGACAGCCAATGGCATACTTAAATGGGAGCAAAAATATCAATCTTAACTTTAAATTTAGGGAAATATCTTTTATTCAGTGCCGGGATGCAATAAATGCACTAAAGCTTAAATCGAGCAGGGATATATATGATCTGAGCGTTCCCTTAATACAGTCTCTGAAGGATGTCTTTATTATCCCACTAACAAAATTGATAAACTCTAGCATCCGGGAGGGCATCTTTCCGGACTGTCTGAAGTTGTCAAAAGTAATCCCGGTTCACAAGAAGGGTGCAAAAGACGATATTAACAATTACCGCCCTATTTCATTAATTCCTGTATTTGCAAAAATCTTTGAGTACATTCTGAAAAAGCAACTTTGTGATTATTTTGAGGCAAATCATCTGTTCTCCAAAAGTCAGTTCGGTTTTAGGGCTGGACACTCTACCACGGATGCTGTATTGGAGCTCGTGGAGTACATAGTTGACGCCTTTGAGGAGGGGAGACATGTCGGTGCCACCTTCTGTGACCTGTCAAAGGCGTTTGACTGTGTATCCCATAATATCCTGCTGGCCAAACTTAAATTCTATGGCCTGGACCGGGGGAGTCTTGGTCTATTGGGCACCTACTTAAAGAACAGGAAACAGAAGGCACTATATAATGGCAGCTCTTCAAATGCTTGGGAGGAAGTTAAGCATGGTGTGCCGCAGGGATCAGTCCTTGGGCCACTGCTCTTTCTTATCTACATCAACGATATAAATAAAGCTTGCCCAGATTCAAAACTTTTGCTTTTCGCTGATGATACCTCACTAGTTGAGACAGATGAGGATGCTGAATTGCTGAATGAAAGGGTGTCGTCTCGTGTGGGTGATCTTACGGACTGGTTTAGAAGTAATAAACTAACCCTAAATGTTAATAAGACCGAGAGTATGTGTTTTACCTTACGTGGGATGGAAAGGGGGTCCGAGGGGGTGAGGTTTCTTGGAGTGTATATGGATCCAACACTAACTTTTGAGGCTCATGTAGACCACCTGGCGCAACGCCTGCTAAAAAGCATTTTTTTGTTAAAGAGCCTGGTGCGAATACTCCCAAGGACCTCGTTGCTGATGACTTTCCATGCAATGTTCCAGTCGGTGAGTGTGTATGCTATTCTGGCATGGGGTCATTCTGGCCAAGCAAAGCGTATATTTGCACTCCAGAGGAGAGCGGTGCGTATCGTGGCGGGACTTGGATACAGGGATGATGTCCGACAGACATTTAGCGATTTGGGTATATTGACCTTGCCATGTAGATATATTTATGAGTGCCTCCTGTATTGTTACAAAAATCAACAACGATATACCCCAAATAATTTCTTTCATAGCTATCCAACAAGACAGGGTGACGATATCAGGCCCGTGTATCTACGTCTGCAGAGGACAAGGTTCTCTTTAAATTACTATGCACCTATTTTGTTTAACAGACTGCCAGTACGGTATAGGGATTTGTCCGAACGGGGGTTTATGATTGCAATAAAAAAATTGTTACTTAAAAGTGCCTTCTACAGCATCGACGAATTTCTGCAGTGGAATTTCATTGAAGTCTAGGTTGTGGATTGGGAGAAATTTAATTTGGAATGATGATTCTAATGAGTATCTTAAAGTGAGATTTGTGTCTTGTTTGTTTGGTACGTTAGTGATATGTAAGGTTTGTCATTTAATTAGAATATAAAAATTTTTAATCTGTTTACTTTTAGTTAGAGATTAGCTTTTACACATATATGACTTTGTATGACGTGAGTAAAAATTTTGTAATTTACTGGCTCGAAATATATATTTGATTTGATTTGATCATGCATTAATGTAAATTGGTTCCCAATAAAAGGAGCAAATGGAACAACAACTTCTTGGAGGATTTCCTCAATGTAACGGTGGGCGGTTAGAGCTCCATTTTCAACAAATATAAGATTGGTGCGTGCTTCGGTAGAAATACCCGCCCAAATCATGACAGAACCTCCATGATATGAGATTCGTTCTGATATGGTGCAGTCAGCATATCTTTCATTTCTACGTCGGTATACTCGCTCACGACCATCCGGTGACCTTAAACAAACCCTGGATTCATCCGTGAATAGTACGTTTCCCCACTGTTCTAGAGTCCCGTCAGAATGCGATCTTGCAAACCTCAGTCGGTGTTGTCGATGCCGTGGAAGTAATCGTGGACATATTGTTGGCCTTCGTGAACGAATCCCATCTTCTGCCAATCTTCTACGTATCGTTCTTTCACTTACATTTACTCGCCGAATCATTTGTAAGTCATTTTTTAAACACACAGCAGTAGATCTTCGATCTCTTAAAGAACTAATGGTGACAAAGTGATCATCAGCTGCAGTGATCATTCTCCTTCTGCCAGAGCCTTGCCGTCTAGTAAACATTCCCGTCTGTAAATACCTATTCCAGGCATCACGAACTGTAGACCGCGGAATTCTTAGAGTACGGGCGACATAACTTTTGCTACGGTCATCCTCTATTAACGCAACAATTCTACCCACGTCTGCTGGAGTTAATACCATATTGACACACAACAAGTTATAATATTGTCACTGTCAAACATTCTGCCACAATAATCGCGTCCTAAGCCAACGTCGATATTTTTTTACCGAAAGCTTGACATACATTTTCAAAAAATAACATCGTTACATTTAAAGTTTTGCAGCTCTCAGCAAAAATGAGATAATGGAATGAATCAAAAAAAGAAATGTTTAGAATACATTAGAGATTACAAGAAACAGTATGTAAACAAAATTATTCACCTCAATTTTCCTACAGGGTGTTTTAAAATTACGACAAAAAACAATATTTTGAAATCCTCCTGTATAATATAGCCTAATCGAAAAATGATACTTTATAAAATAATTAAAGAAGAACAGAATAAATGGATCTACAAACTGATAACAAAATCATGAAAATCGGATAAAAAATAAATAAGTTATAAAACATCAAACTTGGCCAAAATATCAGGGTGGCGGAATTTTGTGCCGGTGAGTGTAGATTTTAGGAATCGATATATCCCCTGGTTCATTAGCGGACTGTTTAAAAAATTTATTTTTATTATTATTATACAGTGAGGACCAGAAGTCCTGCATAAATTCGATAAAAAAAATTAGGGATGCATTTTTCGGAAAAATGCTTGAACACGTTAATTTTTATTTACGCCTCTTTTGACGTGAAAGTTTAGTATACATTGTGACACATGTTAAAGATGTGACATAAATCGGTATTTTTTCTTATGAAACACCCCGTATATTTTCTGATTTTTTAATTCTAATAAACATTCTAAACATATCTGATATAGCATATCCAACGCCTAAAGTGAAAGATTATCGAGAAATTTTCGATTGAATAAAAAATACCAATAAGTTATAAAAACATTTATTATAAAGGGAGTATCAAAGATAGAAATATTAAAAACTACTCTAATCATTAATCTAGTAAATGTTCGAACTGTGCTCCATTAACTTCCTGGCAGCAAGCAAGCCGCAATTCAAACTCTTCAAAAATGTTATGTATCATTTCACGGGTTATTAATTAAATTTCATTATATTATATATACTATTTTTTAATTCTTCGATACTGTTGGGTTTGTCCGTATACACTTTGTTTAAAATAGCTTCATATAGAAACGTCCATTGGAGTTAGGTCCGGCGACCTAGCAGGCCACTCTATTTGCCCCCTTCGCCCTATCCAACGACCCGGAAATACGTCATTTAAATATTCGCGCAGACCTACCAAGTGACGTTCACCTGTTAGCGTACCATCGAAGAAATACGGTCCTATGACTCTGTCGCCCACAATACCCGCCCAAACATTAACAGACTGTTTATACTGGGTGTGAGCTTCAACAGCCCAGTGTGGGTTAGTTGAAGACCAGTAGTGACAGTTTTGTCTGTTCATCACATTCAGACAGAAAGTTGACTCGTCAGAAAATATAATCCTACGTGAAAAAAATGATCATCAAAGCAAATATTCGTTAGAGTTTTGCAAAACTGTAAGCTACGATCTGGATAATCTTTGTTAAGCTCGTGGATTAATTTTATTTTATACGGATAATATTTCTCTATTTTAAAAATTCTTTTTGCAGATGATTTTCCAATTTCGTTATCCAATGCTAGCTCTTGAGTGGGTTTATGTCGATTTCTTCAATGGATAGATAAATGTTTTATTTTTTATCCTCTGAAATTGAAGGCCAACCGGACCCTTTGAGTCCTAATACGATCACCACATCCTATGATAATTAAGACATCTATTTTCTGAGTTTCAGTCAATTTAACCATTTTCTTTTATTAATTTTCAATTTTATTTAGTTAAGTAGTACGAAATGCCGCATGAGACAAAATTAAATGTTAATTGATGGCTGTCAGCTAAACTGACAACTAATGACAACAAATTTGAAGGACTGTTTTATACCTATTTAAACAATAAAACCCAAGGTGGCTTTAAAAAGACTACTATTCAATCAAAAATTTCTCGATAATCTTTTACTTAAGGCGTAGGATATGCTATATCAGACATGTTTAGAATGTTTTTTAGAATTTTAAATATCGAAAATTATACGGGGTGTTCCATAAGAAAAAATACCGAATTATGTCATATCTTTAACATGTGTCACCCTGTATACTAAACTTTCATATCAAAAGATGCGTAAATGAAAATAAATATTTACGTGTTCAAGCATTTTTCCGAAAGATGCATCCCTAATTTTTTATCGAATTTATGCAGGACTTCTGATCCTCACTGTATAATAATAATAATTACTTAATTTAATCTGTTGGGGTGGTTTCATGTTTATTAAAAAGTTTTTCAGAAAAGTGGGAGTAATATATTATAAAAGGTGGTATATTTTTCTGGTTTGTGTGATTGTGTCTTATTAAAATGAATCCCCAGACTGATTTGGTATGTGCCGTTTTATAGACTAGCTTTTCGAGATGGAAAGATAAATATAAGGCGGATGCATTAAAGTGTGAAGGACCAACTCCAGAATTGTCGGTGTCTTTTTATTTCGATACAAGATATTTCTCTCTTCTTCCGCTCAAGTAACCTTTTAAGTTTTAAATTTTAATTGTAGTTCTGATGATTCAGACCAAAATAAACCGAAACATCAGCAATACAGACTTTTACATAATTAACAATTTTGACCGAAAACCCAAAAATCATATAATAATAATAATAATAAACGTCTTTTATTCAATAAATTAATACAATTAGGCGATTATTATATCTTTATATTGTATATACAGGGTGTTTCACTAAGGATGGCCACCGGCCATATTTGGGAAACTACTAAGCATTGAAACTTGGGGAAAAAAAAATTAGGATTAAAGTGGTCGTGAGAAAATTCTTGAAATTATTTTTAAGTTCCGCATTTCACCACAAGGGGGCACAATTGAAAATAAATTTTTAAAATACTAAATTGCTCCGAAAATTCCTAAATTATGGTATTCCTCTGGTTACATCATTAGAAATACTAGACAATCCTGCATCATTTTGGTTTAAGGCTCATTGGCGTACCGACCTTGATAAGAGTGGGGGAAGCTATATTGAAAGTGTAATCATTAAAATCGCTGTAACTTCTAAACGACTTATCCGATTTTACTAAATTTAAGCTTATTTGGACGAGAAAGGTACGCACTTTTAATTGTCGTATCCAACGGTACACGATAGTTTCTAATAAAATTGCTAGAGGGCGCAATTTGTAATAATAACAGTTTTTTGAATTTTATCCCGAAAATTCAAATCATACGGTATAACTATGACATCATAATCGGAAAGTAGATTAAATTTACAAAAAAAAAATGTTAAGGCCGCAGTTCGATATCTTTGTCAGAGTTATTGCCAAAACAATAATTTTTAACACTTTTATCGAAGAAATTATGTTTCCGATTACGATGTCATAGTTATACCGTGTATGATTTGAATTATCGGAATAAAATCAAAAAAACTGTTATTAGAGACTTTTTGCACCTCTTAATTCGTCATTCGTTTGTGGTTATGGTTATTCTGAGCATGCGCAATGCCAGAAAGGTGATCCGCTATGGTTAATAACCATAACGGACTCCGTTATTTACGGAAGGATAAGGAAGAGCTTATCGTTATCCTTATGGTTATGCTTAAACTGCATGGTTGCCGGAACATACAAAAGTTATCAAGCATCATTGCTATGAATTAAAATTGTGATAAGCAATTACTTAAAATCCAAAGCAATAGTAGCTTTACATTAAAATATACAACATAATCAAATTATTGTTAGGTTAGGTATTTTATTTTGTTTAGGTGCGCCGGCGCCAACTTAATAACTACAGACAGAACGTATAGGCGCTGCAAAATCTCTGGTTTTAACAGTGGCGCTACTCGTTATGTTTAATAAAGTTAACCATAACGGAGCTAAAAACTGATATTAATTTAAGAGGTGCAAAAAGTCTCTATTATTACAAATTGCGCCCTCTGGCAATTTTATTAAAGAATATCGTGTACCGTTGGATACGACAATTAAAAGTGCTTACCTTTCTCGCCCAAACAAGCTTAAATTTAGTAAAATCGGATAATTAATTTAGAAGTTACAGCGATTTTAATGATTACACTTTCAATAGCTTTCCCCACTCTTATCAAGGTCGGTACGCCAATGAGCCTTAAACCAAAATGATGCAGAATTGTCTAGTATTTCTAATGATGTAACCAGAGGTATACCATAATATAGGAATTTTCGGAGAAATTTAGAATTTTAAAAATTAATTTTCAATTGTGCCCCCTTGTGGCAAAATGCAGAACTTAAAAATAATTTTCAGAATTTTGTCATTACCACTTTAATCATAATTTTTTTTTTTCGCTAAGTTTCAATGCTTAGTAGTTTCCGAGATATGGCCAGTGGCCACCCTTAATGAAACACCCTGTAATTTGAAAAAAGTAGAGTAATTGCGTCAGTATAATTTATATCAATAAAAAATAATCTCGGCTAGCGGAATATAAAGTGTGAAAAGACCTGCATCTTGCATTGAAGTACACAGGGATGCCAAAAACAATGGACTCCCTGGGGCCGAGTAGACATTGGCAGCTGTTTCGTCCTTGTTAGGAACTCATCAGAATTCCACAATTGGAAGTAACTCCACCGATAACACCGCAGCGCACCTTGCTTATAGAAAGTAGTAAATAAGCCGCAACGCCATCACGTTGGAATCAACAACAATGCAAAATACAGGTACAATGAAGTGTCGATGTGAAAGGACTCAAAAAACAAAACGGAGCAAACACACTCCAGTATAGGGTACGACATTTCGTATTTCTCCTGCTCCGTTTTGTTTTTTAATTCCTAGTCCTAAATGAAACCTTTTACTTGAACGCAAAGAACCTCAAACAAATGAATTACGATTAAATAATAACGAAGCTAGCGTCAATTCGTGGACACCTAAACCTCTTTTGTTTATGAAAATTTGATTCGCATACGCGACTTGATATAAGACCCAAAATATCAGTTCGGTAAAAGACGAAATTTAAATTGAAAACAAACAACAAAAGCAGACGCATTTGCAAATTAGTTTTTTGTTTATTATTTCGTTACTTTGCCGAACTAATAAACCGAAGCAGACGAGTCTTTATATTACATTTAAGCTTAGTTTGATTGGCCATTTCAAGTTCCTTTTGATTAGTGTGCTGAAGCAGATGAGACTTTAAATCATTTTGATACATAGTTTGATAGTCACATTCATTACATTTTAATATCTTAATCCCTTCTAAATTGGTATGCCGACTCAAATGACCCTTCATACTATCTTTATGTTTAGTTTGAAAGTTACATTTAATGCATTTAAATATTTCAACTTCCTTGGGATTCTTATGTCGCAGGAGGTGTCTGTTTAGATGGCTTTTATGATTTGCTTTATAAGAACATTGATCGCATTTAAACTTTTGATCTTGCTCTGGGTGATGCCCAACAAGATGACGAGTTAAACTAAGTTTTCCTTTAGTTCGATAGTCACATTTAGAGCATTTAAATATTTCGCCCTCTTCTGAATTATAATGCAGATGCATATGCATTTTTAAACGTCTTTTATAAATGGTTTGAAAGTCACATTTATTGCATTTAAACATTTCAATTTCCTCAGGATTCTTATGTCGCAGGAGGTGTCTGTTTAGATGGCCTTTATGATTTGCTTTATAAGAACACTGATCGCATTTAAACTTTTTATCTTGCTCTGGATTATGCCCAACAAGATGACGAGTTAAACTCAATTTTCCTTTAGTTCGATAGTCACATTTAGAGCATTTAAACATTTCAACTTCCTCAGGATTCTTATGTCTGTTTAGATGGCTTTTATGATTTGCTTTATAAGAACACTGATCGCATTTAAACTTTTGATTTTGCTCTGGGTGATGCCCAACAAGATGACGAGTTAAACTAAGTTTTCCTTTAGTTCGATAGTCACATTTAGAGCATTTAAATATTTCGCCCTCTTCTGAATTATACTGCAGATGCATATGAATTTTTAAAAGTCTTTTATAAATGGTTTGAAAGTCACATTTATTGCATTTAAACATTTCAACTTCCTCAGGATTCTTATGCCGCAGGAGGTGTATGTTTAGATCGCTTTTATAACAACACTGATCGCATGCAAACTTTTGATCGTGCTCTGGGTTATGTTGAACGAGATGACGAGTTAAACTACGTTTTCCTTTAGTTCGATAGTCACATTTAGAGCATTTGAACACTTCGTCCTCTTCTGAATTATAATGCAGAAGCATATGGGTTTTTAAAATTCGTTTATAAATGGTTTGAAAGTCACATTTATTGCATTTTAACAATTCAACTTCCTCAGTATTTTTATGTCGCAGGAGGTGTATGTTTAGATGGCTTTTATAATAACACTGATCGCATTTAAAATTTTGATCTTGCTCTGGGTTAGGCTGAACGAGATGACAATTTAAACTGCATTTAAGTTTAGTTGAATAGTCGGATTTAGAGCATTTAGACATGTCGAGTTGGCTGAGCAAGTCCGTTTTATTATTTTTTAGAATATTATGTTGAACGAGCCTCTTTAAACTAGTTTCTGGTATTTTATCCATACAGTGTTCACTTTTAGGACTATTTTGATATAAATCACTTTTAAGTGATATATCATCATCAAATTGATCACATTGATCACTTTTCTCGGGCACGTACCTCTCACATTTGACTTGGTTCTCTGGACAAACATAATCTGGCGAAATACTGCAAAAATAAAAAGGTAATAATTAAAAGAAGTTCAAGTGGTTGAAGTAAGTTTATTACAAATAAAGTTTGCTAGTAAAAAGCAAATGAGATGTGACTTAAATAATAAAAATTTAACTAAAGTACGAACGAAAAAGCCTATAGAAAAATAAATAGCAAAACGCAAAGCAAAATAAAATAAACCAAGGCTTTATCATCCGCTGGAGTACCGAGCAGTATTACGTTTGGTCACATCTTTCTGCTGAATAAAAGTGATGCTTGTGAAGAACGACGGGCCGCGCTAAACTACTAGCTGTTTTTTTTTCAGAGCTACTCCCATTTTTTATTTCTTCTTTTAAACAGTATAGCTAAGTAAAGGTATTTTCTTAGCTAAGTTGTTAAAGGAACGCTTCGCGAACAAATCGTATGAGAAATATAGATGGGCATATTTAACGGCGGCAAGGGAGGAAGAAAAAATATTGGCTGAGCTGAGTGAAATTTTTAAAGGGGACACTTAACTTAGCCGTTGACTTTATAGTCCAAGAGCTCGTGAACCCTCCGAGTAACGGTCGTCCTGTAAGGCTAGTAATTTTCTAGTCGTAGTATAATAAGTACGATAACCATGACCTGGCAGGCATCAGCCCTGCACGTCATCAGCCCTTATATTTTTTTAAGTGTGAATAAAATAAAAAATAAAAACTTGTCGCTGTAAACTTCAAATTTTAATATGATTTAGTTCATTAACTGTAAAGTATAAAATAAAATTGACAGGCGATTTCGGCCAGCAAAAGTATCTGACAGGTGAATCGAAAGGTGTGCAGTATATGATTGAAAATAAACTTGTAACGTGTTCGGATTCCATTCTGCACACTGTTTACTTAAATAATAATATAAGGTATAACAGTGCGCAACGAAAACTGCACAATTAATATAGAGTTTAAATTTTACACTTTGAAATAATGCACAAAATAAAATCGCATACACAATAATATTTTGGTAATATTGTAGAACAAGACTTCACGAGGATAAATCCTTATCACAACTAAAAAAAATGTTTTTAATCGTTGTACGAAAGCAGGTATATGACCTTTTAATTTGTCCATTACTTAAACATATGTACTATATGTATATATAAATTTCATTTTTACAGAACAAAGTTTATTTTCAATCATATACTGCACACCTTTCGATTCACCTGTCAGGTATTTGTGCTCGCTGAAATCGCCTGTCAATTTTTTTTTATACTTTACAGTAAATGAACTAAATAATATTAAAATTTGAAGTTTACAGCGACACGTTTTTTTTTCTAATTTTATTCACACTATCAAAAATATAAGGGCTGATGACGTGCACGGCTGATGCATGCCAGGTCGTGGTTATCGTACTTAGTATGCTACTAAAAAAAATTACTAGCCTTACAGGACGACCGTTACTCGGAGGGTTCACGAGCTCACCATCTGTTACTAAGAGCAACTAAAAGGAACTCGGCTATTTTTGATTGTGGGGATTGTTAATATTTCGGATTTCCAGTTTTTCTGTACTTTTGTATTGTGTAGTTAAATGAATTGTGTTTCGAACTTTTGATCAAGAAATTGTGCTTGAAAATGATGTTTTACACTTACCCAAGTTTGTGGCAAATTATTATGAATTGCTAAATGTTACCAACTATTATTTTACTTGAGTGTAGGAACCTACGCGTTACATTAAAGATTTTTTTGTTTTTTATTTTTGATTTGATAAGGTAAGTTTAATATCTGATAGGTTGGCAGCCACTAAAAGCACAAGAAATCACTACCTACCTCCCCCCCCCTACCTTCGAAATAAATTAGAACAAGTTCCAGTTTGATGACAATAAATTGTGGAAATAACTTGGGGCAAACTGTAGCTGTTTACACGTAAAAATATGGGGAGTCTTCAAGAACTGGTTCATTATGTGTATTATGTATAGCGTCCCGCCAGTTCGCTCTTAACCGTAGCAGTGTTAAAGTTAGTTTAACAGTTTATGTGTTCTGTGCAGATTTTGTGTGTTTGGGTCATTTGTAACCGACCAATAGCTAATCTCGTGGTAAGAAAAATATGATTGTTTCTTTATTAATAATAATTTTTTATTTTTGTATAAATTATTGGTACCTACATTATACTTCTTTGAAAATTATACAGAATGGCAAGATATTTAATTCATGGGATGTTTTATCAAATTAAATGTGTGAAATAGTCAGGCCCGTGACAGTTCAGCAACACGGGACTTACTAAATAATACGTAATTTTTAATAAAATTTTAGTTTTTAGATACTTTGGAATAAGATGGCAAGGGTGCGCGTAAGTGAGGAAGAAAGAAAGCGGCGTAAATGAGAAAAGTAGCGAGAACGTAAACGAAAGATACGCGATGATCCAATTAAACAAATTTACTTTAAAAAAACTAAAAAACACGCTTTCATAATTAATCAGACTAAAAAGCGGAAAATAAATATAGTTTAAAATAATTCTTGAAATTCTTAATATATGCAGAAAATAATAATGAACGATAAACATTAGTATTATTGTGAAAAAACAAGCGTGGGGCGCTTTGTGCTATATTTTTATCGTATATCGAGCACCCCTAGCTTTTTTCACAATAATACTAATGTTTATGGTTCATTATTATTTTCTGCCGATATTAAGAATTTCAAGAATTATTTTAAACTATATTTATTTTCCGCTTTTTAGTCTGTTTAATTATTAAAGCGTGTGTTTTAGTTTTTTTAAACTATATTTATTTTTCATTTTTTAGTTTGAGTTATTGTTAAGAACAATTTTTTTTTGAGTAGATTGAGCTAGATTAGTAGATTATTGTATTGTCAGCGGTTCTTGATAAGTCTACAAAATTTAAATTCAATCTGACCGTTTAAAGTGGGTCAAAATCGGGTTCAAAGAAGTCGGTTACAAACAAACAAACATATTACAGGTGAAGCTAATAAAAACGTGTTAAAAAGCAGAACGAGAATATGAAAAACAATAATATTTGCGTAAAAAACAAAGCGAAATAAGAAAAACAGTAGCTGAAATGACAGGGAGCATCACAACCAGAAAACACAATGGAGAGAATATTCCAAGACACACAAAATGTTTATTAAAAAAAATAATGACGAAAATGATCAAAACAAAAATAATATACAGACAGCGGAAAATTTACAAAATGCGTCAGTTCGTGTGGATGGAAGAGATTGAGCGAGAAAGAGATCAAATAAATGTTCGACGTCATAGAGAAAAATTAAGCATGAAGAAGACTATAATGGACCTCGCTAGAAAAGTACGGAAATATAAGAAACACGCCGCAGAAGAGACTTCGATGCACACACCTGTTACTCGAGTAAATAGTTTCTTACAAGAATGATGCGAAAGTTGAAGAGGTTAAGAAACAACTTCTTTTTGGCGAGGTCGAAAAAGATCAGTTGTTATCAGAGACTTACAAACGAGTTTTCAAGAAAATTTATTTGGGCGGAGTGATAAAAAAATATAAACTTCAAACTACATATTCACAAACGTTTAAGTTCAGAAGAACATATTATTGTAATCCAGCATAAGTTTCTTTAATATAGTTTTATTTTATCCGTATGAATATGACTTGTGTTAGTTTTGTTTTAAGATTTCTATATTTGAGTGCATTTCTGTATTTAGACTATATTTCCTTCGCATTATTCTGCATGACGTATGTTTATTTAAAACCTTTCAGTAGTTGTGCTTAATTTTATAACGTCAGTAGTCGCTGCGGACTACCAGCAGTAGCGGATCCAGGATTTTGCTGAGGGGGGGGCGAATAAGTTTTAGAAATAAAGGCGAAAAATTTTCGCGACCACGCCCAAAATCAAAAATAAGTTAAACTAAAAACTGTAATATCTACCTACCTACAAAGAGACGAGCAGGATAGTGTCGGGAGAAAAATTTTCTTGACCACGCCCAAAATTTCTCAAAAATTCACTATAAAAAACTGTTAAAAATAAGTTAAACTAAAAACTCTTTTTTTATAAAGTTGTACCTTAGACATAAACTATCTGAAAGATTATTTGGGAAATTTTCTGAAAAACTTAAAAAAAGATTTTTATTCATTAAGTCAAAAAATTGTACCTAATTCATGCCAATCTGAAAATCTTAGTTCAATCTGGCCTTTTGTAGTATCTAAAATAACATTGAAAAGCTGCTTATAATGAAGTTTCTGCGAAGGTCTGCGTGTTTGGTTTGTTTTAATTTTAATGTTGTAAATGCCGCCCCCTAATATTTGCCGCCCTGGGCTACAGTCCTTACAGCCCCCTCCCCCCCCTAAATCCGCCGCTGCTACCAGTTAAGCCATATGCATTTATCATAAAATAACAGTGTTGATCTTTTCTTTTATTTTTAAAACATGACAATAAATTTATTTATATCATTGGCTGGCTTGTTTTATAAAATATTCTATTATTTCTATTATTAATTATGTGAATTTGAAATTATTTGAAAAGGTTTTTCTTATATTTATTTCACAGGAATTCGCGAATGACGTATTTGACTTTAGGTGTGGTTAAGAAGGCTCAGGGGGGGGGGGGCGAAACCCCCGTCGCCCCTCCCCTAAATCCGCCGCTGACTACCAGTCCGCATCAGTGGCGGCTCGCGGTTGTAAAAAATGGTGAAGAGCTTAGTAGCAGTTTGTGCTCAGAGGCATAAAGCCCGCCGCAGGCGATTGCGCCGCAGGCGAAATTTTTTTTGGACCACGCCCAAATTTGGTCAATAATTTATTACTTTATTACTTATAAACGAAAAAAAATGACCACAATAATAATTAATATAATTTTTTAGACCTACAAAACAATTTTTGTAAGGCGGTACTACTAATACATAGCCAATTATACTCTAAAAACCAGGAACACTTAAAATTATAATCTTATAGGATCTGCCACTTTTTTTCGATTCTTTTTTTAAATCTATGTTTAAGATTCCAGTAGGTCGCCCGTGTACTAAAACGTATCTTATCCTCATCTGTCCCACGACTGAATGGAGTTTCTAACAAATTACAAACTATGTCATTAATTGGGTTTATTTTTAAAACGTACAATAAAAATTAGTACTTAGGTCTACTGAATTAAGTGAAAAATAAAAACAAAACTTTCTAATCACACAATAAATAACGTAAAAAGGATATCTATAGCCGTAAGTTTCGCGAAGCCTCAAAATAAATACCCGAACCAATACTTAAAACAATAGTGCATATGACTGATCTATTTTTAGATGCACTTCAATCACGTCTCACATGCTGTCGCGTACCTGACGTCACGTAACCATAGCGACGATGGAAATCAAAGCCACTTGACTGTACGTTCAGTATGTTGGGTTTTCGCCGTTCTTCACTTGCTGCTTTGACCTTTCGATGCGACGGCGACGGACGCGGTCGGCTGGGGCGCGCCAAAATGCACGAGTGTTTATAATAGAATTATTGTCCATCGGAGTTAACCGTGGTCCTATTATGCATAGCTACATTTGGATTAAATTAATATTATTAATTCGAACATAATTATTTTTTAAGGTAGCTGTATTGGTACATTTAATATTTAATATTGTCGAAAAAAACTTCCTCCTGGTTTTATTTTTATTGGTGAAGGGCCCCTTCACCTACTTCACCTGACGAGCCGCCACTGGTCCGCATTTAAAAAGCGTCACCATTTTGATATTTAGGTGGCAGTTAAAAAGTATTTAAACACAAACTAGATATAAATGACTATATTACATAATTGTAAATGAACAGAAATGTTATTACATACAGCTTTTTTGTGTAATATAAACAAGAGTGCTAATACATACACTAAGCAACTTTAGTAAAAAAAAAGTAAGCAGATTTCCAAAATATAAAAAAAAATATCAAAAATGCAACCACTATAAAATTATTCCTCCCAATGCGCTGTTTCAAAACATTCTGGACAAATTATTATAGCGTGTTCCAGACATACATAAGTGTGACACCTTTTGCAGGAATATCGGGTAGGACGATTTTTTTTTCTGTCACACATAGCACATCGACCCCTTCGTCTTAGTGGCGGTTCTGGAGGCTGATCAACAGGTTCTATTCCGAGAATCTCCCTGATTCGTAGTTTCATAGAACCTGGTAAATTCGACATTGTAGAGCGGATTCTCAGGTAATCGCTTATTAACTCAAATGACAGTTTACGCAAAAATTCTCGTCGTAACATTTTTGAATCGATATCATTCGCCTTGTAAATGCACAGCGAATTAATTCCAGCAACGTTTAACATGGAATAAAGATTACCATTGGCCACCTTCGAGTACCACGTGCACAATTGTAAGGAGAGCAGAGTCTGTCCACTGTATCTACTCCTCCTTTGGTGTGATTGTAAGTAACTGTTATGTCCGGCTTGCCTGTTTCATCATCAATAATATCATCACGATGTAAACTCGACATAAGCAAAACATTTTTTCCGTTTTTTGGAATATAAGATACGAGAGTGCAATTGTCGTGAAACGCAAACTTTGACGATTTTTCAGGACGATTTACTGGGCGAGAAAATTCAATAGGAAGTTCTCTTTTATTTTTTTTTAACCGTTCCTACAAGAGTCATCCTAAAATCTTTTTTTAGGTTTTCTATCAGTTTAAAACTAGTAAACCAATTATCAGTAGTAACGTTTCTTCCGGTACCTCTGACAGGTTCACACATTCTTTTCACAACAGCATCTGGGGAATTATTTACCTTCCAAGGGCCAGCTGGCTGTTTGCCCATGTATACTTCCAAGTTATAAGTATAGAAAACTTTTGGGTCGCAAAGGGCATAAATTTTGATTCCATATTTATTTGGCTTATTGGTTACATATTGACGAAAAATACATCTACCCCTAAATGCTTCAAGTTATTCGTCAACTGTAACGTAATGAAAAGGAGTAAATGCACTTTTACATTTTTCTACGAACAAGTCAAAAGTATTTCGAATAGCTGCCAATCTATCTAAAGACTTTCTAGCTTCGCGGGTTTCAAGATCGTCAAACCGCAAGTGTCGCAATAGAAATCGAAATCTCTGTAGCGACATAGTGAGCCTAAATATCTCGATACCAGTGCCATCGACTATCCAAAAATCTTCAGCATTCATGCGATTGCCTTTCAGTACCCCCGCTAAATATAGGAGCCCTATCAAAGCTTTTAGCTCAATGATATTTGTTGTTTTGGCATCTCGTTCACGCGAATACCGATCTTGAACAGCCTGAAAATGTTTGTTTGTATTCTCAAACAATAATTTCAAGATCATTTTCAGGAAAAAAGTACTCCCATATTGCCAATGGAGTTCGCAGAGTTTTGGCAATTCCTTTGGGACCGGGTAAGTGGGTAACTGGGTTTTCCGATCGAGTTCTCACATTTTTTGGAGGACAGTGTTTTCTCCATTTGGTAGTTTTATCTTTACCCATGACAAATGGACCAACGGCTTCTTGAAAATTATCTTCTTCATTTTCTGAAATATCCTGTTCACTATCCGTCTCATGGATATCCAGTTCAACGGCATCCTCCTGGCCTTCATCGCTGTCATCTATAGGCAGTTCTTCTTCTTCCGGCTCTTGTAATGATTCATTCATTAATCTCTGTAGCCACTCTTTCCTTTTCTCATATGTAGCCATTCTGAAAATATAATTTTTATATAGATATATCCATACCAAATCCTTTGAACTATTTAGAGCTACTGACATACTAAGAATGTTTCATTCTTTTAAGGCACCTTGTATAGCAGTACAAATAACAATAAAAAATATCGAAAATAACATACCTTAGCAAAAGCACACCAAAAAAAAACAATAATAATTTTGGTTACGTCAGTAGTCGCTGCGGATTCTCAGTCCGCAATCCGCAACTTTTTATCAAAGAACAAAACTATCCCCTTACTCACTCAAGCATACATAGACTAACTGATGCTGTTGCCGAAAGGTACTGAGAGTCATGACACTTGGGCAGGGGTAGAATTAAAACTATCGCCGAATAAAAATCGGTGCGGAGCAAGAGTCCGCGCGCGACCACTGAAAGGTATAATTAATGAAACTAAAATTTACCCACTTTTTTTTAAACTTTATATAAGAAATCCTACTTTTTAAATATTGGTATAAATTGACAACAATGGTGGTTACTCTATCCTAATAATATAATTTTTAATTTACCGTAATTTTTGTTAGCGGACCCTGCGTTTTTTAGTACAGGAACAATTCTAATTACCGGAAGTTACCTCGACCCAGTCCGTTATATTGTATAGAACTTAATTAATATTTCTTACTTGAATTTTGTTTCACTAAAATTCAATAAACCAGGCGTCCCGACGCTGCCTTATAAACGCTTTGCAGTTGAAAGTTGTCAACTGGCAATGCCCGTTGAAAATTACAGTGTTGCCGCTCGTTGAAATTATCTTTGAAAAGGTATTCCGAATTACCCGAATATTCCGTAATACCCACCGCTTCGTTATGTTAAAAATTATAAATTTGAAAGTTACCTACCTGGTGCCTCCACTTTCTTCCAAATCTGCTTTAACGTCCAGCACTTCGCTTTTAATTGTCCAGTCTTGCATTTCTTCAAACTCATTTATTGTTTGATCTGGTTCTATTTTTACCAGGGCCTCGTTCGGTGCAGAAATGGATTCCTTATAGCTGTAGAATATTAAATATGCAATTACTTATTTGTTATTACTACATACGGGGTGGTATAGACATTAATTATTAATTAATTAATTGAAGATAAATATTTTTAAATGTCTAAGAGAGAAAATTCACCATTTGTCTCGTGAAATTAAGGCCCGCCGTCACTGGTAGATTAAAAAAAAAATATTAACATAGCCGTATGGGATGAGGTAACTTAGTTGTGTATAGGTAAATATTGACGTGGGGGAACATTCGGTGTGCACAATTTGTATACTAGTTTACATTTACAAGGCAGAAAATACCTTCTAAAAATATTTTAGTTTGCACTATGTTGCTAAAATGTAGGACCCATTTAATATCATTTATTATAGGTTAAGAAAATAAAAACCGTACTGTATAGGTAGTAGGCGGTCCAAGGGGGTGGGAGGGGATGGGGCCCGGCCTCCCACGCCCATAGGTTTGCTTGAGCTGAAATTTTGTATATGTCATAGGCTGATAGTGAAATCCGTCATTTCATGAAAAGCCTAGTCATATCATGCTGCGCGCTAAAAGGTATATTGGCAACTGGTTTGTTCGTTGTTCCTCAGAGCATATTTTTTAAATTTAATTTAAATTTAATTTTTATAAAATAATATTAGTTGAAAAAATTGAAAAAAATGCTCTGGGGAACAACGAACAAACCAGTTGCAATATACCTTTTAGCCACGCTTCATGATATGACTCAGGGCCATATCTGAAGCAAAATTTCGGGGGGGTTAGACAAGTGGCAAAAAAAGACTAGTTAGACTTTAAACATACACACAAACAAACATATAAGGATTTTATTGTTTTCGAGGGGGGGGGGGGGGTTGAACCCCTAAAACCCCCCCCTCAGATACGGCCCTGATATGACTAGGCTTTTCATGAAATGACGGATTTCACTATCAGCCTACGACATATACACGCTTAGTTTAGATGACAATGCATGGTTAGCTATGTGATGTCATTCAAAATCCAATATGGCGGATTATCCAAGATGGCGGACTAGTATTTTTTTCTGCACTACCACAACATGGGTATCAAATAAAAGGGCTTGCTAAGGAGAACACGAAAAATAATATTACGTTACATTAAATCCAATATGGCGGATAATCCAAGATGGCGGACTCGTTATTTTTTCTGCACTACCACAATATGGGTATCAAATAAAAGGGCTTGCTAAGTAGAACACGAAAAATGGTACGACGTCGCATTAAATCTACTATGGCGGATTATCTAAGACAAAAAATAAATCCGCCTGTCTGTCTTTTAATTTATAATTGTCTGCTGAATTTCAACAAAAGTATGCCTTGGTCGACTTCACTGTACCTTGTGTAATTTGGCTAGATAGGCGTCAACAGCATTGGTTTGCAATCTATCTAGGAGATGAGACAACAGGGCAGTACCACTTTTAAAGATCTACTGAATGCATTACGAATTGGTGAACTTCAGTCAGAACATTTTGCTATTTTAATGAGTCGGCTAAACAAAGATCCAACTGGTGAGTTTGCAATTGATAAGGCTCTGCGAATTTATCCCACTAACCAACAAGTTTATAACCACAATAAAATTGTTTTAGAAAATGTTCATGCCCGTGGTGTAACTATTAACAAAATAATAGCACAAGATCACAGCACAAGTCTCATAGATTGTACTCGAAAAAATGACAGTGTAGATTTGAATAATATTATACCATCCGATATAAACAAGACAGGAGGGTTACCAAAGCAGTTAGAAATATTCGTTGGAGCCAAGGTGATGTTGCGATACAATGTGGATGTGTCCAAAGGTCTGGTGAATGGTGCTATTGGACACATTACAGAAATCATATGGCCCTGCTTCCGGAGAGCCCAGATGTACGATACTGACATACCATCCGTTCGTATAGACTTCGGTAAAGACGGTGTACATATAATTCAACCTAAGACTGTGCAATTTCCTGCAAAATATAGCCACGGTACTGCAGAACGAAGAATGTTGCCAATTATATTATGCTGGGCTTGCACAGTTCATAAAATGCAGGGTAGTACAGTCGACTATGCCGTTGTCTACTTAGGCTCAAAGCTCTTCGCTGCTGGTCAAGCATACGTGGCCTTATGCAGGGTCAAATCGTTAGAGGGTCTACAAATTGAAGAACTAGACTGTAGTAAACTAAATGGAAAACGACCATGTAACAATGACGCATTAAATGAAATGAACAGACTTACAAATATGCCCAATAATAACTAAAAAATAAATAAACTGTTAAAAAAAACTTTTTTAAACAAGCTTTTATTTAAGTGACCTAAAAAGATGAAAATAAACTTTTAATTAAATCAAACTAATCAATTTAGTACAAGCCGCGTTCGGCAATTACCTCAGACCGCTTGGATTGATCTAAATCGTTCGTTTATGACATCTAAATGGCGGGGAAATAAATCTTAACAGTTCGGCAATTAAAATCGGAGCGCTCCGAAGATAATCTTTTTGCTCGGAGTATTTTGACCGAGGAAAGCGATTAATCTCAGCTGAATTTGTGAGGTTAAGTTTGATGTTTATATTTAGCTTTAAAATTTTGGTAGTTTGATTGAACAAAGCCTTCATTTTTTTGTGATTTGACTGAAAATAATATGCAGGAAGTGGAAATATATGATGTGGAAGAACAAAAACGCTATACCATGTTTATTTGACCATAAATACACAGAAATATTCTACATGTTCTATATAAGACATCCCAGCAGGTTGACTTGGTTATTCCAAATCGATCAGCGACTGATCTAAATTGAAAATACACATTAGGCAAGGCTAAGGAAGGCATAAACTCTGGTGGGTTTTACCTAAAACTTTCTATATTTGATAAACCCTAAATTGCTATCATGGTCTGTTTATCCAATAACATTTCCGGATGGCCAGCACCTACAGCTATCAATCTTTTCCCTCTGAAACTGCATTTAATTTATTAAGCAAGTCTTCAAAGGTAGTTGGGGACAATCTAAAGGGCTGTCTGAACTGGTGATGGGCAAATCGGGGTACCGTTTCTTCGGCAAAACCGTCTAATACCTTTTCCAAAATCTTGACGTATTCCTCATTATCGTCTTCAAACATTAGTTGATATAGCCTCCTTCAATTAAGGCCAATACAACGCTAGGAATACTCATTTTTAGTAACTTTACAAAAAGGGAAAAAAGGTTAGGTTTCTTAGATCAAAACAAAAATATTACATTTTTTACTTTGACAGAGGTCAGCTGTTAGGTACCGTTCGTTTATCACAAAATTCTCCGACCGATCCGAGGTCACGTGACAAAATATCCATCGCATCGCAGATGTAATTGCCGAACGCGGCTACTATGTACCTATTACAAAATTTTAATTTTATAAAAGCTTGTCGCGATATTTATCTGCCTATTTTCTAAGAGACATTTTATTTCTTATGTATGTCAAGTCACTT